>VZDJ01001247.1:5312060-5371839 GCA_008694505.1 Cyanoderma ruficeps
AACGCCTCCTCTGCCTTCTCTTTAACCAGTTCCAAAACCTCTTGGGGGATGTTAGCAGCCTGATCGGATGCGTCCCTCCAATCACCTTCGCCCACTAAGTGTTCGAAGGTGATTGGGTCCCCATTATTGTCTGTGGAGGTGGAAGGATCTTTTAACAATCCTGGGAGGGCGTCCCTCAGCAGGGGTTTCCACGTTGCCTCCCATAGTTTGAACTCTGTTTTCCCAGAGAGGCAATGGTAGAGCTGCTTTAGATCGAATGGGACTACCACAATCCCGGTAAGCGAAGACGTTAACATTCCCTGGAAGTATGCACTTTCTTGTCCATACTCCTTCAGGGTCTTCATAAGATCCTTTACCACCCCCTGCGACAAGGCCCTCCATGTAGCAATGGTGGTGTGTCCACCCCTGCTTCTCCGGTATGTGACCGGAGTCAGGGATGGAATGCTATTGGGGCCTACACTTCCGGCTTCCTGCTCCTCTCCCTCCGGGCCCCCACTGTGGGAACCGGAAGGCGGAGCGTGGGAACCGAAAGGGGGGAGGGACTCAGGCCATCTTGGGGGAGTGATGTCATTGGGGCGTGGTATCGTATGGGAGGCGGGCTTCGGGGCGGGGTATGGAGTAGGAGAAGGCAGGGAAAATTCCTGGGAAAGAGGAGGGGTTGAGGACAGGAAGGGGTTGGTATTACGGCGGGAAGGATTGGGGGAAGGAGAAGGGGATTTGGCGGGAAATTTAAATGAAGGGGATAAAGACGACATGGACGACGACCGCGCCATGCGGCCGCCTCCATTTTCCAAATGTGGTCTGAGGGCGCCATTTTGTGGTGGCTCTCCCTCAGCCAGCGAAAACCTAACTCAGGGTTTATCAGCCAGGAAAGAACGGGGAAGGGAAGATTCCCGGGCCGCCGGGCCAGGGCTACCACGGGAGTCCCGAGCAGTCTGGCCTCGACTGCCCGGGCGGGGGGACTCCGGAATCCTAGGGGAGCCAGGACTGGCAGGCGCGGAGCACGCTGCCGCTCCCTTAAGGATTCCTGCCGGGAGCAATGGGGCTTGGGAGAAAGGGAAGCGGGAGGAGAATTGGGGAAACAACTTTCAGAACAGATAGATTGCCTTTTCTCCACTCCCTTTGCTTTTAACAAAGCAGCCTTCCTTTGCTGCGGCCAAAATATATATTTTATTATTTTTGCGTCCCCTGACCAGGCCAAATCATTGAATTTGCTGCAGACTAAGCTCCAAAAGGGAACGCTGCTTACTTGGTCAGGGGTGGTCTCGGGGAAGTGGAGGAAGAGCAACCGTACAAATCTCTTCAATTCTCCTTTCGAGTACTTAACTTCTCCAACTGGCAAAACACCAATAACTTTATAAAACACCCCTTTCTGGGTGGTCGAGAGCCTTGCACCCATCGTGGCTCGATGTTAAATGACCACCACACCCGCACAACCACCGCAACGAAAATGAAATCTAAACAAAAGAGCAATGCCAACCACACTTAAAACCGGCCAGGCCACGAACCTCGCAACCGGGGTGGTGCTTAAAACTGAAAACCGATCTACCAGACACCAAACAAACAGGAAGAGCCAACAAAGCGAACGAAAGTTCCTGCCGGAGCAACCAATTCCCGGGGTCAGGCAAAACAAGCACCCTCCCCAGGGGTCACGCGACCTAAGCTGCGAAGGCAGAAGGTGCCAAGCAGTCCCAAAGGTGAAGTGGAACCCTTAAAGGGTTGCCACGAGACGATGTCTCCGAGGATGTGCCCACAGTGGGTGACACTCACCAAACTCCAGCAGATTCAGAGGAAAAGGTGGTATGCGTAGTTCCCTCACCGAGGAGAACTTCCCGGGCGCTGGAAGCTGCTCTCCTCTCCTGCCAGGAGCGCACCCTGCTAGAGGGCTGCTTCCACTGGCAGCACGTGAAGTGCTGAAGGCTCCGGAACGTGCCTGAGCAACAATCGCTCAAAGAGCCTTGGGCACGGGGTCCGTTGGTCTTCGGGCCAACCGTGTCAGCCCCCACGCTGCTTCAGCGACAGGCGGTGTGGCGGCCCCACGTTGGGCGCCAGTCTGCGGCGGTGCGTGTCCCTCAACGCCAGGCTAGCCCCAACACGCCCCCACAGAACCTTGACGTGCGGGTCCTTGGCAGCCGAACCGCCCTGCCACGTCGCTATGGTGAAGGAAAGAGATGGGACTCTCCAAGGCTTCAGTCAGAACTCGGGTTTATTGAGGACCAAGCAGGGAACCTCTCACCCCGAGACCGGTGCCTCAGAGAGACCCTGTCTGCAGAGTGAGAGGGGGTTTTATACAGAAGGATGGTCTTGGGGTGGGTAGGAACGTGACCAGTAGGGTAGAACTGGGGAGCGGCTGCTGACATGACAGGCACCAAGGCAAACCAATAACAAAAGGGTAGGAGGGGAAAAGGACAACCCAGCCAGTCAGTTACAGTTTTTCCACAAAGATTCTAGACCTAGGGGATCGGTCTAGGGGTGACTGACAGGGAGGGGAGGTTTTTTTTTAACATTTAACTGACAAGTAACCAAGGCGGGAAAAATGAACCAATCAGGGGCTGTAACTAGGGCAGGCAGAGGGAGAAGTTCATAACTTGTATCAACTTGGGGCTAAATATAGAACTGGGGTACAGTGAACAAAGAACGAGGTACAGGAGAAGCCATTTTAGATCATTACAAAACTCATAAGAAACCAAATGTAGAATCACACCACCACACTCAACTGTCAAGCAGTTGTGGAAGAAAATACATGGTACAGTAAAGAATGCCATACCTCAGGAGCCAACTCTTGGTGTATCTATCCTGGAAATTTTGCCCCTTAAACTAGTTGTTTCTGCCATACACTTTAAAGCATCCAGTGATTTTTGAGTAAATAGTTTTGCAAAGCTGGATGCATGTATTTTCCCCTACATAATGATACTAAAACCTGCCTGTAATTAGCTACCTTAGAGATAATTTCTATTACTTCAAGTAGATTTAGATTTTGCTTTTTGATAGATGTGAATTAAAAATATTGATATCACTGAAGAAATGTGGGAGTTTTTTGAGCTGTAAACATGAGAAAGCCTTGGTGTTGTGAAATAGAAATATTACATTTTTCTCTAAAATACGTGAGATATTAATTCAGTTTTCTTCTTTTTCATGGAGAATGATTCAGGTAGGTAGTGCAGTTTTGGTTCCCTGCCCCATCCCTTTGTTCATACTGGCTGATGTACTACAAGATACTTTTCATTTAGATGTTATGAAGACTGTTGTAATCTTGGTTAGGTAGATTTTAGTCTTTCTATATTTACAGCAAACCACTCTTTCTCTATTAACTGGTCTCCTGTGGTTTAGAGGTGTGTATGTTTTTTATGGGTTTTTCTGAAATAATTTTGTTCTTGAAAATCGACTTCTGGCTGACTTCCAGGTTGGTGACTAAGCAACTGTGAGCATTGACATTCTATGCACATATTTTAGAAGAAACAGTAATGTTTGGATGGCTAAATTACTGCTGCTGAATTACTGATACTAAACGATTCAGACTATGGTAGGCATCCTGCAGCTCTGGTACAAGATGGTGTGACAGTGCTTCTCTTCAGGCATGGCAGTTTTGTTAGAGAAATTATGTTCAAGTCTTCGCAGCCTTAGAGTCTTGCTCCTCCTTAAGAAAGAATCTTTATCACATGGAAAGATGAATATTTCATATAATTGGAATCATTTGTCTTTCTTAGGGCTCTAGAGACTGCTAGATGCTATAATTACTCAGTGGAATTTACTGGTGTTGGGCACCCTCCAGCAGGAATGGAGAAGGTTGGGTTTTGTACCCAAATAGGTGTGTTTGTGAGAAAATATCCTCAAACTGGTGAATCTCTTCAGTCTGAAAAACCCACTGAAGCAGTTTACAAAACAGTAAGTATAATTTTCTTCCTGTAGAGGTATGAAAAGTAAAGTTGTCTATGACTGCCTGGGAGGTTTTTACCATTAAATACTGCTACTTCCTGTCTTTGCTCTGATTGTCATCAGAACAAGACAGTCTCATTCTTTGTGTTTCCAGTTGTACAAAGGCCTTAAGCTTTTAGGGTATTTGCTAAATAACAATAGGGATAATAATTCTTAAGATACTCCTATCCTTGGAATGAAATTTTTCCTTTCTGCCAGCTATTTTTCCTCTAGTCCTTAATTTTATTTATTATGTGGCTGTTGGCAATGACACAGATTTTTCAGATACATAAAAAATTTTAAAGAAGCATGCCTTACTAAATGCCATGTGGTATAAATCAAACCTTTTTCAGAGCTGACATGAAGTAACAGTGCAAAAATAAAAACACTATTGAGGTTTTATTCAATTTTATAAGGTTGTAAATTATTTGTTTCAGTGAACATACTCTAATATTTCAGTTCTTCATGTAAAAATATCTAAATATCTTCAAATGACTTGTGACCTGAACTGAAACATAAAGTGGTGTTATGGCTTTATTTTTTTCGGTTTCCAAGCTATAAAAACATTTGAAATTTCTATGCACGTGAAATGTCACTTGTCATCTATTGCCATTAACAGAATTATGAAGTGCTCTTTAATGCTCACCAAACCTGGAAATACATCTAGGTGATGGACATGTACTAGAAATTGCTTCCATTAGCTCCTGTTACAGGGTCATTTTGGAGAGAGTTTTGGCATGGGTATCCTTTGAGATTAAACAAGAGTGTTAATGTTGTGTGTTTCTTATCAAATTAATTTTTATTAGGTAACTAATTTATGGGAATAATTCAACATTTCAAGATGTAATTGGAAAGTAAGAAATAATTATAGACAGTGGAACTTCACTGGTAGTGTGTTGCAATAAAGCACTTCCTAGTAACTTGGTGGGAATGAGATTGCCTACTTAGTTTCCTTAATTGCCTTGGAGCATAGCTCAGTGTAGAACACACTACAAGGTCACAGATTTTGATGTCACAATTTATTGTTAGCATTCTCTACAGCTGTGAGAGCCTATTTAATGTTTTACTCCGAAAACAATGAATGACATGCTGTAGTCTTGGTTTCCAGATGACAATTTTGGAAGTAGTAGAATCTCCATCACAGTGGAACTGTTCCCAATAATTCTCTTACTTCTCACCATAATGTGAGAAGTAAGAGAATTATTGAAAAGAGGTAAAGAATTGCAGGGCTTTATCTTGCCTGATGTACAAGTGTAGCTTGCAGGTACAGCCTGTTGGGTTTTGGGGTGTTTGTTTAAGTTAACTGCCAGTGTAGTTGTAATACAGAAAACCGGCTCATATTACCTAGTTTTTGTTACCTGAAACTGCTTAATAAGCAAAACAGGATTGAATAAAAACAGATATTCACATTTTAGAAGCTTTTTTGGACAGCAAATGTTAAAATCTGAGTGTGTGATAGTGATAAACATTTTATGTATTCTTGTATATTGTAAAGGTCTTCAAAGCAGTGTACCCAAGTCTTAAAGATGAGAAGTACTTACAGAATGCAGTGATCAGTGAAGTTATTTTCACAGCCCAAATCATTAAGCACCATTTAATGTCCAAACATAAGGAGTATGGTGATGAGTGTGAGAGAAAACCCAAATTCCAACCTTCAATGGACCGTTTTTCAGATCATCTTGGAAAATTGGTTGTTGAAAAAGACATGGAACCATTTGTCAGTGGAAATGAGATTTACATACCTCTCACAACGATCTTTTCTTTTCCCAAAGTGAATCGACTTTGTGGTACCTTTGAGAAGTTACGCGAGCTTATTGCTGGCAAGGTCACACTGAGCAGTGATGGTTCTGCTGTGATGTTCAATATTGAGCATGAAAATGAAGAGAATTAGATCACAGATTTCTCACACTAAGTTCAGTTGAAGTAATGAAAGTGGGTTTTTTAGAAGCTGTCAAATGGTATGTTCTGTATGCCAACTAGACCACAAAATCCTTCCTGACCTTCCATCAGTGGTATTCATCTGCACCTCTCCTTGAGTGAAGGTGAGTGCTTCTGATAAAGGTGACAGTAACTCATAGGGGTTTCAAGTAGAGTATCAGAGGCTAAAAGGAAATAATCAGTTCCCAGGAAGAAAATTAAGTATTTCTGTTTGCCTTCTGTTGCCTTTTTGTAGCTATCATTACTAGATTATTTCTGGCAGTCTCTTGTTAGTTTCAAGGATAGTTTGTTTTATCATCTACTGTGTTGTGCTGAATAATGTGAGTCAGACATAAATTTAGTGCAATTTTTTTCTTAGTTTCTATAGAATTTATAGATGCCTTTTTCAAGATGAATATATACTCAGCCTTGATGAAAACCAAATGTTGTTCCAGCTGAATTTAAATATGAAACTGACATCTTTGTTCTGTTTTTGAAAAAATAATTTAAAAAATTAAAGAACTGCAGAAATTGTGAATGCTAACTTGGCTCTGGTTTACCTGAAAAATTTTCTGTGTTTTCATGTGCAGCTGTCCAATCAAACACAACACAAAAAAACACCAGACCCTCCAACACCAACATCAAGAAAAGAGTGCAGTATCCTGAATATAAGGGAAATAATGTGGATATCTATTGTTGGGTTATGGTCCGAATAGTTGAACAGTGTTCTGAATTAAAAATTTTCCTTCTAGATTAGAAAAAGAATGAGATCTAAATAACACATATTCCTGGTCATATAGATGTCACTTTGTGATAACACAGAAGCAGAAAAAAGCAAAACATTTAAAAAAGAAGTTCTTAACTGGAAGAGAAACTGAAATGGACCCAAACTTCCAGTTAAGTTTGTAATCTTTTGCATTTAAAAAAAAGAGACAATTGTTTAGGAACAGATTCCAAGCTGAAAACATGAGTTTATTGAATGTCTGAGAGGTTTGTATTTAAATACAGTTAAAAAACCACATAATCCACCAGTACATCCCAAACAGTTTACAACATGGAAGTCTCCAGTATTCATATAACATGGTTTACAAAAACAAAAATACAGCACCTAAATGTGAAGCTTATATTCCACATACATGAAGCACAATTAGATTATCACTTCATGAAGAGCTGTAAGTCAAGTCAGAAGAATAAATTACTAAGATACAGTTTTATGAAAAGCTGGATTTCTGTGTAAACTTCCCTATTATTTAAAAGGTCTGCTCAGGCAAGAAAAAACTGTTTCTAATAAACAAATTATCTAATCTATGACTATTAGCTGTGTTGTTTAACATAAAATGCAATAGGCTATGGAAATTCCCTTGAGAATTACATAAGTAGCTGTACAGTGTTTTTTAAGTCTGCTTCCCTCAAATGTAAGTAAACTACCATTTAACTACTATTAGTTTTAATAGATTTGTCGACAAGTATAGCAGTGTCAAAGAGTACTGAAAGCAAAGAATGCATTCAAATTTCTGACATCATTTGCTTGCAATGGGATTTTTTGGTATGAATTAGTTATATAACAGGAAAGGAGACTATAATGTTCTGAGAGAGTTGTATACCAGCAGTTGAGTAGTTTCTGTTTAAAATTCCTGTGGAGAACAGAAACTGATAATATCACACTTCTATTAAGGACAGCTAAAATAGAATCTTTGTATTAATTCTTTTACCTAATTAGACGCTCTAAAGAGATTAACAGTAGAAATAAAAGTATGCAAGTACCAAAACTGAGAAATAGCTCATATTTGATAACAGCATTCTAGCTTTGAAAGCTGAAATTCCCTTAAAAATACAAATAAAAATTTAATAATTCTACTATGGATTTCTGGAAAACAAAGTCTGCTTTTCCTAACTTAACCTATTAAATATGGCCTACTTTTACGTCAATAAAAAGGTGTCAAGCATCACTCTGAGCAAAATTTGCAGCATTCTGAGCTTTGAAAAGTGGCCATGCTATTTTTACTTATTCCAGGCCTTAACTGATAAACAGTACCACTAAATGTGAAAAAAAATTAAGTTAGTTGCAGTTTACAATTAATTACACCAATTTGTTACCCAACACATCCCTTTAAAAATGGATTCTTTCATATTCTCAATGAAAATTTAAAGAGCTCTTTCTTGCCTGTCAGGCAAATCACTGCTTGTGCAAATTTAAATACAGTACATTGACCTAATATAACAGTGGACAGATAGCAAAAAAAGAGTTTTTCTGTTACACACCAAGACTTTCTCAATGTGCAGAGTATGTCTACAATAAAGTGCTTCTCTTAACAAGTTATATTAATAATCGTATAGATGTTTACCTAGTTTTAAAGCTTAAATTCCTTAGTAAATGGTTAAATCTCCCTGTACACCCCCAATCCCACAAGGCACATTCAAAACACAAGCAAAGCACTGACTGTGAAGGATTAAAGTACAATTAAAAAAAAATTAAGTGGTAGTAAACTACTGACTAGGTTTGTAAACAGTACCATCCCATTGAATCTCAATGTTCATGCATTATCAAAGTGAGTTTCTGTGGGAGCAGCTGCTGACCTGCAGATTTAACAATCAAGGCAGCTTTCTTGATAAAACACTACTGTGCCTTAGTGTTTTGGTGTGGAATCCCACTTTTTTCATCACTTGAACAAAAAAATGTCATATTTGATGCATTTAAACCTGTAGCCTTAATCTACGGTTAACACAACTGATTAGTGACTGGTTTAGATCTATTTAGTTTTGGGGGTTTGTTTTAGATGTGTGTGATGTTCACCTCTCCTGTCAAACCTTACAATGAAGTTGTGCTCAGTACTCTTAAGAAAAGCTTTTGGTTATGTTAAAACATAGCTGGCCTGTTTTTTGGAAGCCATAACTTTGACCTGATAAAAGCTGACTTGACAGGAGTACAGCTGCTGTAAAACTAAAATGGCATGTAGGATCAAATTCAGTAATTACTTTTTTCAGGTTCTTTTAAGACCAACTTTCAGAAGTTTCTTTAGAAACAACGTTAAGAACAAAGTCCTTAAGTTACCTTAAGTAATCTGTTATATAAAATATTGAAATGGGACATGCTTCCACAGACGTTTCACAGAAATTAAGTAATTCCACTAACATCAGACAGAGCTTAGGAAAACAGTCCAAGTGCTCTCACAAGGTACACATAGCTACACATTGCCTTCATACCACAGAAGATGATGCTCTATGAGCAAGAGGCGTTCCACTGCTTTTCAGATCACATTGAGTTCGTCTTTCTCAGCTCTTGCAACAGAGCAAACAATACCAGAAGTATCAACACCAGAGCTCCAAGTTTTCTTCATTTGACATTCCAGTTTAGCGTTTTATCACCACCTGCTCATATGCTCCAGATCCTACTCTGAAAATTTGAAAAAAGTTAGTTCAATGTCAATTTAAACAGAAGCTAAATGTGATATGCAAGTATCACATATCAGCAAATGTGTTGTTTAAACAACCCAACCAACAGCCCTCCCAAAAAAACCCCAACAAAACCTCTCCAACCCAACAGCAAATACCAAACCAGTTAACTGCAAAGGGTAGAAAACGTGTCATTATTACCGTGCCATGGAGTCACCCACACTTTAATGCACTAAAGAGATTTTGTTGTACTACAGTCAGAATGAACAGAAGGTAATGTTACTGAACAAGAAGTTCCTATTGAACTTTCCTGAACGTTGTGTTTAGGGTACCTGTCCCCACAGCTATATCATATGCAGCTAATACTCTTTATATAAATTTATACATAAACAGATCAACATGTCTAAAACACCCAGAAA
Organism: Cyanoderma ruficeps; assembly: GCA_008694505.1. Classification (NCBI taxonomy): domain Eukaryota; kingdom Metazoa; phylum Chordata; class Aves; order Passeriformes; family Timaliidae; genus Cyanoderma; species Cyanoderma ruficeps. Next base: position 5,321,705 of record VZDJ01001247.1, read on the forward strand.
TTGATTGTCATATTAAGGTGCAAGAAAAAACACCTTCAGTCTTTTGTTCGCTCTGAATTGCAAACAAAACTTTCTCACCTCCCACACGAGAGCCCATCGTGGGTGGTTTCCTCAGCAAATTGCAGTGTTATGTAAAAAATTAATAGGGCAAGCTCTGCCTTAGTACACTATTGTGCCTGGATTGTTCTGGCAGCTGCCTCAGGACAGGTCTCTGTGTGCTACAGGAGTGTGTTCTGTACCCATTCATGTGATCCTAGACAGATATGGGGGTGCCCAGTTTGCAGATGAGCCAAGGAATCATCTTTTAACCATTAGTATTATGTGCATCTATAAAATGCAATTATTTTATGACTTTCAATATATTATTAACTGCCTTTATACCTAAGTTCATAATAATTGCTGAAATACTGAGACTATTCCAATTTCTTCAACTAAAAATGTTGAACTACATTGGACTGCAGAAACCCAGTATTGGAGCATATTCTTGCCTGGTTTTCATGCTTTCTCATCTGAAGATTAACACATTCAGGTCAAGTCATATATCAGAGTATTTGAAGAAGGTTTAGAGAAGAAAAATAAGGTCTCTGGTTCTAAATGACAAGATAATCTGAAGCAGATTATCAAAAGAAAGAGTTTAGGGCTGCAAATAGTTGAAAAATGAACAAACCATTGAAATAAATAGTGTAACAAATGGAAACAGGATTTGTGAGAAAAACTAAACTGAAGAAAAGGAGGCTTGTTATCAGGAAGATGTAACAGTTTGATACTGTAAAGGCAGACGTGTAAAACACTTAAAATTTTCTTCCCACTCCAGAGTACCATAACAAGGTTGTAGAGCTCCCATTTGAAACTGGTGTCTGTTTCCTGTGTCCCTACTGAAACATTGCTCCTATCTGAAAACCCTGAGACTCTTCAGAAACTCCAGAAGTTACAATTCTTAGAGCTGACACATCAGTTCTGTTTTGGAGCTAATCTATGTATCCTATTTTTAAAACTGACACTCTAGCTCTCTTGATGCTTTTAAATGATACAGAACAGAAAGATACAAAGGTCAAGAATGTAGATACAGAATAATTGCTGTATGAGATGCATTCTTATTTAGTATTGCCTATGGATTAGTTGTTCAGGCTACCATACCTGTTAGGTAGATGGTGGCTTCCAAAAGAAGTGCTTCCACCAGGGCCCACAAATAATCTTAAACCTTCTTCTAAAAGGCAAATGAATAAAAATGTTAGCTTTCTTCAATGCTGCCCTTGCTAAATCTATTTAAATCTACCAGTTTTGTAGCTGATACTTTCAGATGCCAGTACTTTAGGTGATGAAGAACCAACGTGATGTAAGTTGGAGGAAGTACTTTTGTCATAGATTTGCACCTGCTCTTTTAGGCTTAAAGTGATCATCTGGAAAAGCTCCCTGGATCATGTCAGGGTATTTTCAATTTCTGGTAGATAGGATGAAGTAGAAAATGTAGCACACTCCTTATGAATACAAGCAACAGGGACTGTGAAGAGAGTGGGTTTTCCTAAGACCTGTAATGTACACCAATTTTCCCTAAGCTTCCTTATTTCCATACCTTCTGCACTTGAGTCTAAACTGAAGTCTTGACTCTGGAGTATTTTTTCAACAATATCATCAGCATCAACTCTGGTAGCATCAACCCTCTTCAGCTGTGACTCCACAGAGTCTTGCTTTACAGGAAGTCTGCAAAAATAAATATATTTAGAGCTCTTAGAGATGATGAAGTAATCTAGTGGTGCTAGATAAGGCTTTCAGATTAAGTGTACCTGCATTGTTTTTCTGGTGGTGCATCTTCGGTGGATGTATCAGTATCAGCTTCAGTTACTTTTGGCTCAGTCTCTTCACATGGCTCTAGAATACTTCCAGTTCCTGTTGAGGTACTTCCCACTGAGGTACTCCCCACTGAGGTGTTTCTCCTGTGGCAGAGTTCAGACAGACTGGATGATCTAGAGTGACATGTGCTATATCCTGTTGGGAAAATGCAGGAGAGATGTGTTAGGTGTGTTCTTGACAGGCCAGGTCCATCCTGAAAGCAGAACTTGCGTTTTGTCTTCTTATAAAGGGACATTTGAAAGCCATATGAATGTATGTGTATACATAACTAGACAACTGACTCCGGGTTTTGTATTCTAGCACCTGCCATTTTCTTTTTGTTCTAAGTAACTCCTGTTTCTATCAGAACAATTAGAATGATAAATATCCCCTTAAGCTTTTAGAGCTAAGTCTCCATTTTTTTACTCATGGAAGAGGTAAAAATCTCATTCAGATATGTTAATTGGAGAGAACAAAGGCAAAAAGCTGTCTTGCATCTGAAGAGATAATCCAGTGAATCCAGTAAATTTAAAGAGGGGAAAAAACGTTACCCTTGCCACACCTGAAATTCCTAGGAAAAAGCATTCAACCCAAACCCTTTTAAAAACATAAAGTAAACTTATCTTCCACTGTCTAAGCCTGTGAAAGAAAAATAACAAACTTGTGAACAGCTACCTGACAGCTTTGATTGCTGACTTGCATAGCTTGGTGTTCTGGAATGTCCACATGCACCAAGTTCATCTGGGACTGAGGCACTCTTCGATGAGACATCTGCAACATGTGCAAGTCAGACAGTTTTATAATCTTGATTAGACTCAAATATCGCACTTCCCAGAGGGATTAGAGACTTGTCACTGATTTTCTACAAACCTTTTGGAGGTTCAAGTGCTGCAAAAATACCATGCATGTTAATGAATGTACATTCTTTACAAAATAAAAATCATAATATGTATCTGAGCAAAACAGAGAGTACCATCGGGTTAGATAGATTTGTATGAAATGTAGTTGTAGATTTGTCTGGTGTCAATATTAAAGAGATGACCATTCTTTCTCCAGTAGAACATTGTGGCAGATGTTTTCTGCCTGAAAAGCTAACCTGCTTAAAAACTTCAGCTGTGTTAGAAGCAGAAACTCACAAGCCATATAAGAAAGTTCCTTTGCAAGCCAATTGTCAGCATCTCTTTCAGATCTGAGGTATTTTGAACATCTTGAAACTATGAGGCCAGCTATAAAAGCATTGAAAAATTAAGAGCATTCTTCTATACCTGCTATACCCAGATGTGCTACTTTTAAGTTTTCTCCACCTTTCCTGTCTTCATGCAAAGACTCTGATTCTCCAGCAATTGCAATAGATGTTGCTGTGGAAGGAGGCCTGTAAGAAAAAGGTGGTTAAGATTTGTGTGCATCACATTAACAGACCTACAATTCTTTTCTGGAAACATGCTGCCTAGTCCCCTGTTGAAGGAAATGAAGGAAAATAAGCTTTTGCTGTTGAGTTTAAGGACATTTTACAGAATCAATCTGCTCAGCCCTCAGGCTTCTGGGGTTCCTTGGAAAGGCTTTTCCTTTGCTGATGATTAGTGGGGTGATATATCTTTAATTTGAAGTTGTTTCTTATTTTTTTTAAGTCTATGAATCACAGGACAGCTTAAGAATATATGTAAATGAGTACCTGATGGAATACATGAAAAGGTGGTAAGTTAAAAAAAACCCCAATATGCACAACAGTTGGCCAAGTTGGCTTCCATGCTGTGACATACTCCTGGCTTTGTGTCATCCCTGTCACAGGACAGGAAATGATTCTGGGCTGAAAACCCTCCCAGCTCCTAATGAAGGGGCCTATGGCACCATCTCCATGTATCCCCCTCTAAATTTTACCTCCTACAAAATAAAAAAGCATCACATATGACATAATTTAAATTTAATTTAATATTAAAAGGCTTTTAATAAAGCTGAAGTACTTGTTTGAGTTAATACCAAGACCTAAAAAGAGATCTTATTAAATTAATAAATCTCTTCGTTTGTATTTTGCTAGTGCAAAAGAAACTAATTAGAAAATGACAAAGTGCAAGCAATCTCTTGCAAGCAAATACAACCAAAATGCATTTCAAGGTGTTACCTACAGGTTTTTTAGATGCTTTGTTATTTTCTGCTTTGGGAACAGACTGTTGGTCTGCATACAAATGGGTATTTGTTGACATTTTTAGATTTGACATAGTCAATAAATGAATCACTGTCTTCAAGCAGAGTAACATAGCCCCTCTTAGCTTATGTCTGAAAGTAAAGGGAGAAAGAAAAAAGCACTTCTAGAAATACAGTGCCTGTGTGACTTAACTGCATAACACGCTTTTGAAAGCAAGAACTGAATTGTTTCAGGGATGTCATCCCAGATCAAACACCAAGCCTTCTAGGCTTCTTCATAAAATATGTAGTTGATTCCAGATTGTGAAACTGTTTTAAGGTTTATTTTTCCTTCTACAAAGGACATCTGGAATAGATAATTTTTTTGTTCTGTTTGTGTTGAAAGTTTATGTTCCAGGAAATGGTTATATCACCAGTTTGGAAGAAAATGCCAAGTTTCTGAATAATTTGAGTAAGAGATTTTTTCCTAGGGATTCAAAAAGCTATTTAGGTACTAATTTCAACTCCTTCAGTACTAGGCAGTAAAAAACAAATACATTGTTTTGTTAGTATGCAAGACTAATGGTTAGCTGCCCTTGAAGAATTGTTTATCAGTTCCAGTGATGTAGTTATTAATAGGACTGACTCTAAAGTAAATCTACTGAAGTTGTTCTGAAGTAAAAGAGGTGCTAAGTAACTAGGGATACAGAAAGGTTTTGCCCAATCAGACAAACTCAGATAGTACCCTCTTGCTATTTATTCAGTAACCACAAGATGAGATTCTACAGTGTTCAGTGTTACAAAACCACAGCACAACTGTTACACTTCCTTAACGACAGATTAAGGACAAGGAGGCCAAAGGACTCTCAATGTATAGCAGCGAATTTTCCTGCTCTTCAGATGTTACCTCTTGCGTCTTTTACTAAGCTGCACAATGTCTTTGCTAACTAAATACCTGTAAATGCTTTCTCTTGTACTAAGTCATATCACACTTCTGGTGTTTGTTGGAGTTTTTTTGCAAATGAATATTTCAAAATCATCTGAGACTTGTGAATAAAAGGTATAGCAGCACATTTTCCAGACACAAGTATTAGTCAGATCACCCCCTACCAAGTATATTTATATAAGGTTGCTGCAGGAACAGTTTCCCTGAAGTGTTTTTTTTTACATTACAGATGTACAGGTGAGTATTCTGTGCTTGATGCTAAGTACCTAACAGCATGAACTGTAACACCTCTACTGGCAATTTTACCATGTTAGTCATTACTCAGCTATCATTCCATTTTTTGTGGCTTTTTTTTTTAATACTGTTGCCAGATTGGAGAGATGTAAAAACACAAATTAGCTACACATGTAGCTCTCACCATGGCATGTACGATCAAAACACCGCTCTGGAGAGATTTTTTACAAACTTACGTTTTAAAGCATGGGTCTCCAGACATCAGCTGCATGTTGATCAAAACCTGCACATCGAGAAAACAAAATGCACCATAGTGAAAAAGAAATTGTCTGTGACTCATACATGGTCATGTAAGTAAGTTATATTTGCCACAGATGTTATATTTAAGGAAAATAAAATGCCATCGTCACATATGCAAATAAACACACAAGCAAAAAACGACATCTTTTATCTTAGGCATACAAACAACACAAAATACCATTTAAAGTAACATAGCTACACATAAAAGATTCTGAAAACGACACATATGTGAAGGAGAATCTTAGAATTACTAATAATTGAGATGGCTTCAAGGGAAAAACAGAGCCAAGAAACCTAAAACCTGAATGAGCAAACAGAACATTGTTTAGACCAGTGGGTGTTGAAGTATGTTCTTTGCTGAGGGTGTTCAGCAAACCACTGGCTCTCAGGACGGGTTGTGCTAACATCAGAGACAGCAAAAGCACACAGGGTAAATAAGCCATAGGACACAGTGCATTGAAGGCTTGTTAGGCAGGTCAAAGCCATCAATTACAGGTGTTCTGGACAGTCTGTGACTGTCAGATCAGAAAGTCCATGTACAGGCTGTATACTGAATAATGTGGAAAATTAATCCCAGTGTCTCAGTAGGAATTTTTTTTTTAAATTACCTGAAACAATTTCAGTGGAATTATTTTCAGGTTTATGGAGATTATTCAGTTTTTTAAACTCACTGGACTGAGGGAAGAGAATGTCAGAGTGGGTGTTTTGCAGGAATTCTCGCCAACTGTTACAGTTATTACTATCAAATAGGAAACAGGAAAATCCCAGGAGCCATGAAGGTTTTGAAGGTGGCTTGTACATAAGCCAGTTAATAGAGTCACTCTCAGAAAGATGCACAGAAAGTTACCCAGTCTTGAAGATACCATATGTTAACTTGTTCATTTTTCAGCTCCCCTTAGACTAGGAACACCTTTTAAAAGCTTTTCTTTTACAGCTATCCTGCTCCATTTCAAAGATATGACAAATTCTATTTTTTTTACTGCGTGAATTTTAATGATTGTCTCTAAATAACACTTTTGGTTTTACTTCAAATAGCTTTCTTTCCAGAAAGAGGTTCAGCAAATAAATTTTAAATTTCATTAGGTGCTGAATAATAGCACTTGTTCTCTGTTTTATTGCTTTAAGTATGATAAAGGAAAGAATTACTTTGAGAATGGAGTTGTCTTGTCTTGTATTTTTGGTATCATAACCTTCCAGTAAACAGCGACGAGTGGTATTTCCCGATCCAGCAAACTCTGCTAGATTTAGATCTGCAAATCCCAGCTGTTGAGAGAAAATGACAATTAGTAGTAAGCTTTTGGCTAAATGAAGGTACTTGTAAATTTCACATTGAGTACCACTCAATAGCAGTTTCTTTCAAATATGTGTAAGAGGATGCCCAATAAAGGGAATGGACCAAGGCAAAAAGCAGAAAACAAACCTAGAGTGTAAATTTTAGCATAGTTCTATTTTCAGTTAAAAAAAGCTAAAGTGCCAAGAGAGAAAAAGAATAAAGAGAGTTTTCCTTATTTTTTAATGTAAATGTTTACTTTTAGTAACCCTTTCAGCATACCAGCCTGAAAGAAAAAGAAGTTCTGGTGCTATAACATTGTTATATACTTATTAAACACACTGATTGAAAGTTGCAACAGCACTGTGTCACTATAACGCACATTATGAAGTCATGGGTATTAACTATTATTCTGGAATTACTTTAAAAGGGCATAAAATGGCAAAAAAGAAAAGCTTATCTGTAGGCAAAATTAGCTACATCTCAATTTACCTTTGCATATGCCTTTCCTCCTTTTAATTCCTAGAAAAAGAAAAAAGAAAAAAAGACACACCATTAAGCCATTAAACATACTGACTCAGGATTTTTCTTTGTTTTGTTTTTTGGTTTGTTTGTTTTTTTTAGAAAAGCAAGCATTAATCTTTATTTTAAAATATCTCCCCACACATTTGCTAGACTATACTGCCGTCATTCAGACCTTATGATTCATAATGCCTTTGGAGCAGGCCTGCAAGACACTGTTGTCTTGGAGAGAGGAACAGCAAGTGCCTGATGCCAGCTGGCATTTGGCTCTTACAAGGTCTGGCCCCAAAGGTAGAACGTGCTGCACGCAAAATTCTGGTACTTAGCACAGGCTTCTAAGCATACTGCTGCTTGCTGGAAGTGTCAATTGAGAGCTAACTTTATAAACACTGAAGAGAAATTCCTTTGCTGCCCTGCTGGAAAATGGGATTTCTTCAATTAAAACATAAACCGCCCATAAATTAGTCAAAGTAATGTAAGTAGTAAGATTACCAGAAAATTTTGACTGAAGGAATACCTGATGTGATTGCAGCTAAAATTTGCTTTATGAAGTTTATCAGACATTCAAAAATTAAAACAAAATAAAGGAAGAATGAGCAAGGAAAGAGGAGAGGAAGCAAAAAAAACCTGCTTACCTTTCTTACAGACACCCTGCAAGTGCAAGTATCCAGAATCCCTGTTGTGGCACTGGCACTGATCTTACACATAAAGAAGAACTTTTTCTTCCAGCGGACACAATTTGCCTGTACTACTTCCCTGCAAGTAGAGAGCATATGCTCAGTGTTAGCTGCACATACATTCAGAACACACACTGCAATAAGACAGCTCAAGAACAAACACTGACTGGTTCCATTCTTTGTAGAGTGGCCATTTCATGCAAGTTCTGGTCCAAGGCTGGAAAAACAATAATCCCCCTTTCTGCTCTTAACAGTGTAGCACGACTAATAACTGTTTCAAACCTTGAACACAGTATTAGACCTCCAGAAGAATTCAACAGCCATGTGGTTTTGCAAATGAGTAAGAGTGTAATTTCTGCAGTTTGCCTCAGGAGACCGAAGTCTTCCTGAATATTAGCTCCCAGGCACTGTCTCCTAAGGAGCTTTGCAGTGTTCTCAAGATAGCATCTTTGACAAGTTGTTTTTCAGTTCAGAGGAAAGGAGCATCATACAAGCAAAACTACATAAATTTGAAGCCTGGAAGAGGAGATGATGTGCAATAACCAGACACAAAGTAATGCTTTTGAGGCAAATAAGAATTGCAGATGCATACTGTGAGTTTGCCACTTGAGAGCAAAATAAGCTGACACATCTGAAGGGATCTGTTTCTCACAGGAGGATAACAATCTGACAGTATGATGCAGTGAGAAGAAAGAAGGATGTAGGATGCTTTCAGTTATGAATATCATTTTATGAGGCTCAGACAGAACACATTCTGTTTGGATAATTCTGACCAAGAACAGACTCCAAAATGAACAGGCACAGGGAGGACAACTAGAAAACCCCTGTATCTTAAAAGAAAAAAATATATATACTGGTGATTCAAATACTTGAGAGACCAAATAACTTTTAAGTCAAATGAGAAGTGGTTAAGACCAAACATCCATTTAAAACTGAAAGTTAGAAGGCCTCAAACTACACAGCAAGTTTCTGGAACAGCTTTCAAATAAGAGAAGTAGATGCATGAAAAGTCTTTACTGTATTTTACAACAAGGTTGGAAAGTTTGTCACTAACAGGGCATAAGGACTGTGATTCTGAGGACTTGCTTCAATAATCAAAAGTTCTTTTCTAGCTCCATGTTTCTAAATTTACAACTTGGAACTGTGAAGAAACTGATAATTTCTTCTATCAGTCTAACCACTGAAGTACCATCTTCACATATAAAAATGTTTGTCTTTTTTCCTCTTCCATTTTCCTAATACATACATTCCTATGTTTTATACGAACTTCTGACAGCAGCTTGTTATTGAAGAAGCAGTTTGAAGTCTTTAGCAGATAGAATCCTGTGGTTCTGCAGAAGCTGGACCCAGAGTTCATCACATGTATAGAAAAATGAAGAATTGCCGGGTGCTCACAAAAGCTCCCTTTGCTGTGCTGGTGAGACTGCCAGCTCCAGGGCTCACTGGCACTGTGACTTCCTAAGGTGGGAATAAATCAGCCAGCCTAAAATGAGTCAGTGTAACGACCACAGCAGACTAACAGATTCTGATGACACAACACTGAGTCACATTCAGGCATGTGACCTGAAAGGAACATGCTCTGTAAACACCGTGATCTACTCTTTATCTGGGATGTTTTACATTGCAAACTTTCCTGTACTGTGGGAAAAAAGGAATCCCATCCTGCTGTCACACGAGTTACTTAAATACACAAAAAAATCCAGAATTCAAAAAAGACAGATTACAAATAGTTACATCTCTATTGAAACAGGCTCAGACTAGAAGACATCACATAAAATACACCCTTAAAAGGGATAATTGATAGCTGCTAACATTTGTGACACATATAAAACAGTGCCACTAAACTGAGAGTTCACTGGTCATCCATAAAGGTCAGAAAATCCTTTCTCCTTGCATCTGTTTGTTACAGCAGTAGGACAGCAGTCATCATCGTCCTTCCCACCCTTTCCTTGTCACCAGGACACCACTGGCTCTACCAATAACAGCGTCACTTCTGCTGCTATTCATCATTTCACTAGGTTCTTGTAGCATTTTTGCTTCTGTAACGTTTCCAGTTAGTAATAATGATACTTTTTTCCACTGAAAGTGTTTTTGTAAACTCAAAGTCAAAGCGATGTGCCAAAATCTTTGTACTACTCAGTGTAATGGTTCAAGTTGTTTCTGCTTCTCAGAACAGCCTCCTGCCTCTACAGCAAAGTCAAAGCAGCTGCACATTCTACAGTTACAATGTTCCAGACATCACTCACATTGTAGCAAAAGATAATGCAATGAACATTCAACACATTTTTGCTTGTAAATGCAAGATAAATGTACGTAATATCTGCTGGAGAAATCTAAGTATCCTTAAAACCTTTAAGGATTTTGAATTTATTTCAACATACCAATATTACTATATGGGTATAATGGTTCAAGTAAGGAAGACAGCACAAAACAAGACTGTTTTTGATAGACACAGTCCACTCATATCACAGGCCAGGATTTGCAAACAAGAAGTTGAAGTGGCAGTAAAAAGGTTTCAGTTGTGGATACTGATGGTCTAATTTTTCTTTAAAAAAATAAAATCAAATAAAACCAGGAATTCTGCTTCCTTCTCATAAGGATGTCAGAAAAAAAGCATAATTAGTTTCTTTCACTGGCATATAAATCACAAGATATTTGGAAAATTTGTACACAATTCAAAAAAGAAAACTTCCTGCCCCCCAAAAAAAAACCAACAAAAAAACCCACAACTCAACCAACTGCCCCTACCCCACTAAACAGTTCTTCTAATTCCACTATATAAAAGAAAAAAAATTATGTCTTTTGGTTCAGGAAATTTTTTTAGTAAAGAAGAGTACCATCTAGCTATTCCCATCATGCTGAAAAAAGGTCAAATAATCAGACCATTTAACTTGAACAGTAACATCTAAGTTTATAAGATTCTTAGTTAAGTGCAAGGCATTTAGAAAATAAACAGCTGTATTGATTGGCTGCTATGGAAATGAACCCAGATAACTTCTGGCAGCAGTGTTGGTGCTGCAGGCGCGCTGGGAGAGCTTTCCGTTCTGAGTCAGTTTCCTATGAGCCTCCCAGTCACTTTACCACATGCAAAGCAAAACCAGTTGTTTTCTTAATCAAAATGTATCTTAGTTACCAAGATGTACTGGAATAGATAGTAGGCTCTAGTGCTTTGGTGAAATTGAAAAAATGCTGTCAGTAGTATGTAACCAAGAATAAATTCAATAAACAGATCCTGTAGGATAAAATTACTCCAAAGTATAGTGTGTTTCCATCACTGTTGTTTCTTTAGAGGGACAGTTTCACATTGACTCAATTTCAAATGCAAGATTTAAGGTACAAACAGGTCCTTATTTGTATATGCTTTGTGTACTGTACACAATTGCCACTAAAAATGTTGAATAAAAGTATTGGATTTTTCTTTTAACATGGAACAGAGGAAAAAAGTAAACTCAAATAATAGACAATAAATCCTAATCCAATCACCTTCTTATCCTAAACTGTTAACAAGTGATGGAGTTTGTTTTAAGGTGTTTATCTTCATCAGATTGTTTGTTCATTTCCACATGGATAAAATCTATGAATAATGGATTGTTCCAGCAAATAGCTACAAACCCAAAAATAAATCATTTTTAAGGACCTTCAGTGTCATGGGGAAAATCCCTTCTTGCTAAATGGAAAAGCTTTAGCATGAGAGGCTCTGAAATAAAGAAGCAAAAACTCCTTGTGGACATTTACCGAAAGACTGTGTTCCATTAATCAGAAAATTTATTCAAGTTTTTATCTGAGTTATTCTAAACAGCCTATTAGGATCTTTAGCCATATGAGGATGATTATGTTAAACTGCTTGTGTTTGTAGAGCAATTATTTTAGATTTATTGGTCACCAAAGAAACAATAAAGTGGGATAATTTATTTTAAGATGCCATTCAGTCTTTATATCAGACTACATTCACATGAAAATAGTTCCAGAACTACTTTTGGATTCAACTAGGCCAGTACAGTTCTTTATGTCAAAGAAAGTAGTGTTTGCTAGTGCATCTTACAGCGTGTGAACAGAACATGAGTTATCTACTTGCTAGAAATACTGTGAAAAAATAGCTTTTTCCCTACATGAGGTAAATGAGAATATTATTCTTATCTTTTAAAGCTAGTAATTTGATGAGAGAGTCACTAATTTTTATTTTAGAAGAAGATCTCTCACGTTGGTAGATAGCCTGAGAGAAGTGAGGCTGCTGCAGCTGCCCTCCTCAGGCAGGAGCAGCAGCGAGGGTGACGGTGTTCCCGGGAAGCGCCGCTGCCTGCGCACAGCCGGCCCGCGCCTCACAGGGCACCGACAGCCTCAGCCCGGCCCTGGGGCTGAGCACAGAGCTCTGCTGGACACACACACGGATAGAGCCCTGGCTGTGGCTCCCAGGCTGTCCCACCTGCCCCACTGACCAGCTCCATCCCCGACTGCATTTGCTGCAGGTGCTGGCACCACAGACAGGGACCTCTGACTGCCGGCCCCACCCCAGGGGCTGGCATTTGCTGTAACCCATCGGGGCTCTCCAGCTGCTGCCACAGTGGACACACAGGGCCCTGTGACCCACAGTACCACTGTCATGGTGTAAATGTGCTCACTTGGGCCTCTCCTGTTGCTGGCAGGCCTGTGACCCCCGTTGCTGGCACTCAGACATCCCCTGCCCCACATCACACACTGGACAGAGAGCCCTTCCCCAGGAAAGAGTCACAATGTACTTCAATAGGAAGATACAGCAGACATTACTAATTAGAAACAGATAATTGTACCAACCAGCAAACTCTTTACAACTAACTGGCCCTTTATCCCCTTAACTCTATATTTTTCCCCACACTTGTTTCTCCTCCAACTCATTCCTTCCTCCACCCTTAGTTCTCCCCAAATTGTCCCATGATAAGCCTCTTCCCTTGTATCCCATGATGTGTCTCACAGGCAGCAACACCCCTCAGTCCAAAACATGCTTTAGTTTTAGTTCAACATGATGGGTTTCCTGCCTGGACAATGGGGCTAAGGGTTCCCTGGGAGGGGCCCAGAGAGGGTGTTCCCCTTAATTTCAGTTCCTCACCTGCCTCTGTGTCCCTGGACTTATGTAGATGGGCTTTGGTGGGCTGATGGTTCCTTGGCAGGACTGGGAATAGCTGGAGCTGGGTATTATTTTAGGCCCTCCACCCTCCCCGGCCCTTGCTGACTGCACTCATTTGTGAGTGTGTAAATGGACTTTCATCACCTAAAGCTTCCTTTGATCCACCCCTCTCTGAATAAAGTTAATACAGGTAGCTCTGTCCTTCTAATAAAAATACAGTATTTAGTAGACTGGAGTTTCTTTTAGTGTAGTACATAGTCTTCTAAAATGGGAGCAATATTCCATTCATATAGATACTTTTTATATATATATNTTATGTATCTAACATCTTTCTTCTGCAGAAAGCTGGAACACCTAACAAAGGCCAGTGTCATGATCCTATCTTACAGGAATTAAGGCATTAACCTACAATCTAACAGTGTAGCCCCACTATCAATGGCTTCAGGTTCAGGTACTTTAAGATTCAACATTTCCTAGGCTATCTTTAGTATTAGGAAGGTATTGTTGGATATAGAGTTCTCATTTATGCTATACATTAGCACAGAAGGGTTTGGCATGCAAGAGACAAATATCTTCTTGGACTCCTACCCAAAATCTACTTCTGTGTAAAATTCATGCAGTGTCATAGTTGGTACCCATGCAAACAGGGCCCTGGAGCAATACTAAGCTACACTTTAAACTGTTATCCAATAACCAAAATGCTAAATTTAGGTTTCATATAGGAAAGTGCATCACTTGAAGTGCTTAGAGCATGAGCTCCACAATATATGCTGTTGCAATAAGCTTATACAAAGCTTAATGTATTTCTCCATTCAGAACAAATTCGGTTTACTTTTCCTTTAATATTCTGTTTCCCCCATGCCTGAGGCATATAAGAGAATGCATTTTCTCCAACAAAAACATTTTTTCCTAAGCATTGCTAAAATACTGAACAAAACAAGCCATTTACAAACAGAGCTTCAATGGTTCACAAATTTCAGGACTAAGCAAACAGCTGGCTCTGCAGGAAGAGCTCCACTTGTTTACAGTGCACAGCTCTCCAGTTAATTTGCTGTTAGTACGTGCAAAATTTGAACAGAGTAATCATTTTCTATTCCACATGTTTTTACTCATAATAAAACAGGTTATATTTTTAACTAGCAGCATTTCATGTCAACAACTTCTTATAAAAGATATATAAATTGATCATGGATGAAAAACTGCTGATTACAGGCAAGTGCAGAGACCTAGAAGGGAATTAGCACTGTGAAGGGCAAACTGCATCAGAAGACTCTAGTCAGCAAGTCAGAGGAAATTGAACATTTGAGACTGTACCTGCAGCAGCATGCTTGGTTTTGGAGCCTTCTTGGCAGAAGACTGATGAACTGAAGCAAGTCTAGGGGGTGTGAGATAAGGGTCTAGAGTCAGGGATGAATTCTCTGATGGAGGAGAATTCGGAAACACGGGACTTTTATAATCTGATGATGAGGTGAAGGAAGATCTAATTGTCATCTACAGTCAGCTCTACTATGTTAGAAGATGGAGCCAGACATTTCTTAGTAAGAGAAAGGAAAGAAGCAAAACCAAGGTAAATTCCAGTAAAATAAGGGAAAAAATATTCACAATAAAAGTGGTGAACAACAGGGCAGGTTGTCTACAAGAACCGACATCTCCATTATTGCAGATTTTCTAAAGCTGACAGGACAAAGCTCTGAGCTTCTTGATCCAACTGAAATTAGTCTTGTTTTCAGCAGGCAGCTGGACTCTGTGATCTCTAGCATTCTCCTTCACCCTAAATTATTCCATGAACAGAAATAGTCCTTAAAATATGAAGACAATCGGGTGCTATGGTACTTGCAAATGGCAAGTTTGTGGAAGAAAAATACTGTACTCCATGTACTGTACTGAGGTCAGGGGAAAAAATAAACCAACACCAGCTCTTTTAAACCCAAGTGCCAGTTCTGCACAAGCCAGGCACCTTAAGCATGAAAGCTTTCCCCACCACCTCTCCCTCTTTAACAGATGTCTCTCATGTATCTCTTCTCAAGCCTTTCTTATCAGTTCTTACAATTACAGTAACAGAAATTTCCCAAGATTGAACCTTTTTTATATCTGCAATAACCAGTTACATCCCCATGCAAAGAGCAGACCGTACAAACATTTTATTTTCCTCTACTGTATTCCAAAGGTGAACCCCTTCAAAACAAATATTATATTCTTTACTCCTCTGATTAATTGTTTGTTTTTTCTCAGCCATATTCTTTAAATCAGTTGACCTAAGACATTTCACTCTAACTATTAATGAAAGGAGAAGTACAAACTACATGTTGAAGAAGTTGTACTTTGTGTAGAGAACTTCGCCTTCTTACCTTTCCCTCCCTACAGAAGACAGAGCCTGAAAGCTGCTTAACCAAGTATCTCTGCACAACTGAGGAAACATTAAGTGGACATTCTGGAATCTGAAAAAAGCAGCTACAAAGGTAGGCAAGGTAGGAATTTTATCCCACTACCAATATTCCTTGCAGTACTTAAAAATATATTTTGATTCAAGTTCCCCAACTGCAAATCCAGTTACAGCTGAAAGAGCTATTAGAAGCAGCATTATCCAGCTCTGAAGACTGTCAGCTGGATTCATACATCATGCAGGAAGATTAGAGTGATAGGGACAGTGATTCCATGTGACAGGTATGTTTTTCTAACAAACACTGTTATTTAAAAACAGAGAGTTAGTTAAGCTGTGTTACTATCGGGAGAGTTTTTCTCTTTCAAATGCAATAGCCGCAATCAGGAAAAGAATGGTAAAAAGACAACTTGAAGAATCCAGTGAGGCAGAAAACCTACTTGCTGGTGTCACAAAAAATAGATGTAGTTTTAGACAGTTGAGAAGGAGGTGGCCATGCATCACTAGAATGAAGAAGTACTTATCTGGCAGATAAGAAGTCAATTTCTACAGAAAACAATTACATGCTCTAGCCTGTACCTATTAGGAATAAGAATATACTCATGCATGATCTCCCAAGACTTCCTCTCAGAACACAGGAGGGTACATAAAAAACCCCCTACATTGCTGAAATCTGTTGGAAAATAAAATGTTTTGATGAAAAACCTATCGCTCTTGGCCACCTTGAATGTGTCGGTCACATACAGCAATCATAATCAGCTTAGTTTAGAATGTTGTTGTGTAGAAGAAAGACAATAGAAACATCGGCAGTCAAAATTATCAGAAAACAGATCTGAAAGAAGGGGAATATGACCAAGCTGAAGGCTGCAGTCAGAAGAACACACCAACCAAGTCCTTTTCTTGAGTGGGGTGCAGCTGGAAACCAAGCTAAAAATGGAACTAGCAGGCTTACAGCTACTGTAGCCTCAGTTGATAGAGCTTTGAAAGTACACCCTCAAGAAATCAGATCCTTATTTCCAAATTTTCTTGGATTTCCTCATATTCCATCTGTTCATTTGCTGCTGATTGAGCAACATCTCAGCCTATGAGCCTCAGTTATCTGCTCTAGGGACCTATTAATTTTTGATTCAGCCTGTTAAAATAAGGGCAGTTGCAGAAAGCCTATACTTGCTATCTATTTATATCTACATTAGAATGGCCATGAATAAATATTTAGTCAAGTCTGTATCTTAAAATAGTATTTTTTTTTCTGTTCAAAATATTCATAGGTGTAATTTCTGCCCTGAAATAATCTTGTGTCCTTTCATGGTACATTAGCCATTATGTGCATATTATTTTACGACCAGGCAGTATATAGACACACAGTATCCTGGAATCTGCACAAGTGTCCTGTATTAATGTATCCAGTTTCAAAGAGAAAGATCTAATGTCATTAGCCCAGGGAAAGGTTGAAAGATGCCTTGCCACCAGAAAACCAGGCTTAAGCTAGGAAAGTTTCCTAAATGAAAATCTAGGAAAGTTTCCTAAATGAAAATGTTAGGATAACATATATCCACAGTCTATTGGCTGAAAATCCAGCCTTTATTCTAACATCTAAAACACAATGGTGAAGATCCAGAAGTCATGCTAGAAAGCAATTGCAAAAAGGGGAGGGCAGGAATTACACTGTATAGCTGATTGTGAGTTTGCTCAAACAACCAAACTGAACCTCCCTCCTTCCACAACACCCTTCAAGGGTTTCCCTGGTTTAGAGTTAAAGCTTATAACACATTAATTCTTTCCAGAATTCCAGGGCACAGCTCTTGCAGAAGCTCTCAAACATTTTTCCCAGTTTAAACACTGCTGTCACTTGACTGATCAATGTCCTTGGATAAAAGTTTTATTTGGCACTACCAGATTACTTTAAAAGTTAAATACTCTTGTCAGATAATTAAACATTTAGTGTTATCATCCAGAATTTTCTTTTCCTACAGTAAGGATTCACAGATGTGCATAGGGATGTTTCAAATAGAAGTTTTCTAATTAGAGTTCTAAAGAACTACATGCAAACACAAAAATGCGATGTGATGTGGTTGCTATTTACACACCAGCCAGATCACTGTGTACTGCACTTTACACGCTGGTTTCACCTGGTCACAGAATTTCTGTACACTTCAGGCACACATCTGTGGGAGCCAGAAAAGTAACCGGACTGTGACGAGTCTCTAGTAACATGGCTCATGTCTCCATAATGTATTCCTTAGGTAGCTCTTTCTCAGCAAAGATCTGAGAAGTGAAAAAACCCTATTTTTCAGTAGCTTCAGCTTTCATCAGTCTTCTTTTCAGCTGACTTCAGTGATCAGAGGGATGATGAAGGTACCACATTGCTTGCAGGATCAAGACTTTAATCATTCATACAGCATGATCCATAGAGGGCTGACAAGACAATCACTTGAAACTGTTTTCATGACAACTTGCTACATACATACGAGCCCCTATTCCAAGGCAACAGCTGCCCTGGGTTTTTATGACATTCTTCTCTGTGAGCAAGCTTTGGAAATAAAATGCTAATAATGTTAGGGTGGTTTACAGACGATTGACTGGACTTTTTTTTTTATTAAAAAAAAAAACTTGCTAAGGTAAGAGACAGCAGGGTACTGGTCTGTATGGGGACCAACTTGAAAACTGCATAGCTTCTCCCAAAATAATTATAATTTTAATAATAATAATTTACTAGACCTCAGTGAGTAACAAAAATAAAGCTATTAAGAAAACAGAGTCAGTTTCCCCCTGTATTCTAAAACTTTTGGAATGAGTTTGTGTATTACTTTCTGAAACAATAGAATTCTTTGAATATCTTTTATAAAGCTAAAAAGATCACTACCTTAGGGATATAACTGCCAGCTCACATCAAAACTAACAAATGCATGCAACTAGAAGATTATGGCATCAGAAAGTTTGCAACTGACAAGTTTTGAAATACTACCAGTATGGTGTAAACTTAATTTCTTCCTTATTTATTCAGCCCTTTGCTGAATCACCACTCTGAAAATTCATCTGTTAATTCTTAAGCCAAGAGCAAAGGCACTCCCTAAACTGGCACTAAAGGATCACTGCAGAAGAATTCTTTACCTCCCTACCAGCAAACCCAAACACTTCTCAGTCCAGCAGGAATGAGTTACAGGGACCTTGACATACCAGCATATGTTCCACTGCTGTTAGTTTTTAAGCCACAGCCCCAGAAAAAGAAAATGAAAGAATTTCTAAGCTTCAGCTCCGACACAATTTTTTACATCAGTTTCCCTACACACACTTCATCCTACCACACACATTTTACTCTAATAAACCATTCATAAAGATATGAATGGAGGCTTTCAAGCGTTTAATTTTAGCATCATAAATAGGCAAGGCAAAAAAGACCAAGATCACCCTAACGTGTCAAAACCATCTGCTCAGCTGAAAGCAAGTCCTTGAAAATAGACATCCTGCCCAGAAGATGTATGTCAGCCTGTGGAAATGACTTCAAGGCAATAAGGCCTGGAGCAGGACAGTAATGGCACATTAGTGCCTGAATCATGATTGTCATCATCATCATCTATTACTTATGAAGTCGCTCACAAGAAAAACGTTGAGGAAAGACAAGAAATGAGG
The DNA here is from genome assembly GCA_008694505.1 of Cyanoderma ruficeps. Taxonomy (NCBI): domain Eukaryota; kingdom Metazoa; phylum Chordata; class Aves; order Passeriformes; family Timaliidae; genus Cyanoderma; species Cyanoderma ruficeps. Next base: position 5,340,716 of record VZDJ01001247.1, read on the forward strand.
AGAAAGCACTGATGAGTTGAACAACTTCCAACCATACTGAAGAAAAATTTATCTTCAATTATACATGCTAGTATAATGTAATGGTTAAATGAGGTTCTAGGCCAAAGTTCCATTTTGATTCCTTCTCCTTGATGAATTTAATTTACAGAATCAAAAGCAGATAATTTAGAAAGCTCTGTAACAACAATAATTTAATAAGAAAATAACTGAATATTCATGGATTTGTTACTGTCTTCTCCCAGAATTCTATGAGACATTATCCAGTAAGTTCTCTTTGTAATAATATTAAAGTAAAATAATAACTCATACAACAAGAACAAGTGTAATGGGAGGGGAGTCTCCTCGTCCCCAGACCTGAAGCCACAGCACACATCCTTCCTATTGACAAGGTTCTGCCTCTGCCTGGTACTCGGAAAAAATTAATACATTGGCACTCTATTTACCCATCACTACCCATGGCTTGGGGAGCCACTGTCACGACAGATGAATGCTCGATTGCTGAGGCACAACTGAAGGAAAAGAAAGGAAAAAAAGACATCTGCCTTGCTGCACTTGCACTACAGAACTGAGCATGAACAAAGTCAGTAACACATAACCTGAGCACTTAGAGGAAAATTTGAGGACTTTTCCATGGAACTTAGCTCTCCATGTAAATATCTGCAGAACGAAAAACAGCAAGCCAGTGTTCAATAATTAAACAATAAAGTTGCACAACTCACAGGGGACAGCTCAGACTACAAGCTTGGGGACAAGAAATTCTCTCCCTTCTTGTCACCCATACGCTCAGCAGCTCCAGCATTATGGCACAAGAGACCCGTTTTTTTGGGACAACCCTCATCACTCAGAGATTCCTTTCCTCTGTTACTCCGTGTTTAGGAGCCTCAGTATTTATTTTACAGCGTTACGACTCCAGGCAGCGAGCAGCCACGCAGACGAGGAGTGCCAAGTGCTCCCACATGTGTTCTCTCGCCGTTGATGCTGGCAAAGCGGGCGGGACGAGAAGACGGCCAGCCTGCCCGGTGCCACGCTGTGCCACAGGAGCTTCCCCTTCGGCCAGGGGAACGGCGATCAGCACGGCCGCAGCTGCCAGGAGCCCCGGGGCAGCCACCCCTCCCTTCCCCGGGCCCCCGCCCGCCTGCCCGCCCGCGCGAACCGCCTTTGCCCCGGGCTCGCCGAGGGAGCCAAGGAGCGGGCGGAGGGGCTGCGGAGGCGGCCGTGCTTCCCTTGCCCTCGGGGGCACGCGGACTCGAGCGGAGCCGTCGGACGGGGGCGGCCGCGGCCCGCCCGGGGCTGCCTGTGTGGGGCAGGCAGCCCGGCAGACCCCGGCGGGCGAGTCCCGGAGGCACCTACCGGGAGGACTCCCCGCTGAAGCTGCCCCCGTCCAGCAGCCGCACCTTGCAGAAGAGGATGCCGTTGACGAAGGGCACGGAGGAAAGCTCGTCCAGTTCCAGCTCCACGCGGAACTTGAACTTCTTCTTCTTCATCATGATGAAGGCCATGGGCCTCCCAGGGGCCGCCCCCACGGCAGCTCCGCTCCGGCCACCCCGCTCCGCTCCGCTCCCATGCCCGGGGCGAGGGCGGCACCGCGGGACGGGCCGGAGCCGCGGCCGCTCCCAGCTCAGCCCCTGCCGGCCGCGGCGCTCCCGGCCAGCGCTTACATGGCAGCCGGCGCCTCCCTTTCAAACCCGCCCGCCTCCGCTCCGCCCGCTGCCGGCAGCGCCGGCCGGAGACATTGGCGGGCGCTGCCGCCGAGGGCTCGAACGCCGGCGTGCGGCTTCCCGAAGAACTTGGCCCGGGCCGGGGCAGGGCTGTTCGGTAACGGGAGCTGGGCGTGCCGCTCCCCACGCCCCGCACGGTGTCCGGAGCACTGACGTGGCCGCGGCCCCGGCCCGGCAGCTCCCCCGCCTCCCAGGGACCCCGCTGGAGGGGAAATCTCCCGTGCTGCTCGCTGCTCGTCATTTAGAGCACAGTAGCATAACGAAGCATCGTTTAGGCGTCGATATTTCAACTCTGAATTTAGGTTCCTTCTACTGTAATTTAAACCCTATAGGGGTCGCGTACAGCCGTTCAACCTGTAATTTACTACCAGCGCCGCTTCTGCTAGAAGCAACAGATGCTCACGGTCTTGTAGAGAAGGAGAGTGTACATATCTGTGTTTACATTTAAGAACAGTCCTGTGGCGTAGATGATTACGGCAGCACATACGCCACGCTCTTGTTTAATGTATAGTTCATCACCAGCAGGTGCTCTCTGGGGAACAGCTTTGTCTTAAAAACCCATTCCAGGAGATTTAAACATAAAGCAAGCTCTGAGCAGCCTCCATCAGCAGATCAGTTTCCTCTTTACAGCGTTGCATAAGAAACACACAGCATGCCTTCCCACAACCAAGTACTTAATCACATGATAAGAAAAAGAACTTGTAAGGCTACGTATGCAGTGTGGTTTGCCCACTGATCTTGCAGCTTGTGGAAGTAGTGCTGCCCCTCATTCAGTATAAATACATAGAAATATATTTTTCATTGAATACATACCTGATGAATACAGGTAGCACAAATAATATGCAGCTAAATATATCGAATGTCCCCAACCATCCTGTAGCATAATCCTAGGGGGAAAAAAAAAAAAGTAGTAGTAAAGAGTAAAAACAAAAACCACAAACAAACATAAAAATGGAGTGTCTGGAAAAGAAATGTTTTTGTTTTTTTCCTGTCGTAAAACATACATAAAAATAATTTGTAGACAGTTTTCTAGTAAAAAATAAACTGCAAGGGTGGTTCTGACACCACTGTCAGTTTTGCATTCCTAAGAAAGAATTCCCTACAGAACTCTTAAATGTCAAGAAATAACAGAAATAGCTGGCTCTGAAAGAAGTCTTTTTACTGGAGTAAAATTAATAAAAAGATATCTTAGAGAGGAGATCTAGGCGTTTGGCCTTGACCTATGGCTTCCCCTTCGAGAACATTTCTTTAGGATGTGCTAAAGTAATCCTGAAGATCTTTTCTGTTTAACAGACCCCAAGCACCTACAATATATCATACAATGCAATTCTATGGGTACTGTACTCATCAGCTCTCTGTTCAAAGAAATGGAAGGTGAAAAGCTTTCAGCACCTAAAGGGACTAAATTAGTACTTAGCTGGTATCAAGTTATACCAACAGCCTCCTTTCTTTTAAAGACCCAGCTATAGGTTTTTTTTAAAAGTGGTTGATAAAAGACAATACCCTATTTATCTGGAAGGTCCATTGCATTAAGATGTAGAAAGAAAAATAGGGTTACAGGCCAGGTAAATTGTCAGTTAAAGTTCAATAAATGCAATTGATCCAGTTATTAATCAATATTTTATAGCAAAACTGGATTACTTCACTCAAAGAAGTAGATCACTAGCCCTCATAAATTATAAAAGCACACGTATACATTGAGAATTAGCCCATGCAAGCAGCTTCCCTGTATAACCAAGCCCCTTAGGCAGTTGTAAGAGTTTACCCAACAATAGCCCTGAGCAGGCTCATGTGGACCCTCACCCACCCCCTGCTCAGGGACTCGTTTAAGCTCAGCCATGAGCCAGCTGTCCTTATTTGAACCTTGTTTTAGCCCTCTTTGTCTGCTGTATCTGTGTTGTGTTGTCTGTGCCCTGTGGAGGGCCCTGACCCGCAGGCTGATTTCTTAGTTTGATTTCAGCGCTTTCTTTCTGTTGTAGGTGTGCCTGGCTGTGGGCGCTGCTGCTGGAGCCTGCGGTGTTGCCAGCACAGCCTCGGGGCTGCCTGCTCCTCCCTGCTCCGGTCCAGCGGGGTGGGCTCTGTTTGGGGCCCTGCCCTGCTCTCTGGGCTCTTGCACTCATCCTGCTGCTCCTGGGGACAGAGCTGGCCCTTGCTCTGCCCTGCCATCCTGGGGGACCGATTGCTGAAAAAAACAAGAGGGGGTGCCAAATGATTTTAGGAGGTTTGAGTCAAATGCGACCCTTATCTGAAAAAGCCCAATCTATTCTAGGGCTATATTTATGTTCTGAACAGGTGGCTAGAAAATATTCTCTATATTCAGAATAACCTTCTTGACCAAAAGAGTCAAAGTCAAAAGTGTCAGAAGTATAGATTTTAAAATATATTTAGAATCTTTAATCAGAAGATTCTCAGAATAGCAGAAGAGTTTTTAAAAAGCAGATGAACGCTGTAGGTAATGTAACAATCCCGTGTTGTCATTGATAAAAAAACTTCTGTTAGATTAAAGCACTGGAGGTAGAAATTCCTAAATCTTTAAAGAAGTTGGATGTAACAGGTACAAAACCTCAAGTATTCAAGAAAAACATGTTTTACCAAATGCCCCAGTTATGGTAGAATAAAACAAATAATTCAAGAGCTGTTTGCTCTCCTGAAGAATGAAAGATTTCAGTACAAAATTGCAGGAATTAATGGGCAATGTTCCTTATGGACAGGTGATTCAGTGGACAGCTGAAGCACAGGTCTCTGGGATTTTTAAATCCTGCAAAGCATCATCATTGTTAGAGGTTGTGCTAATGTGATCTGTATTGATCCACTTGGCCTGTATATTTTCTGTGGCACCATTTTCCTGCTGGGCACTTGATTTCTGACCTGTAGCTCTTTTTCCTGAGAATAGTAGCATCAGAAAAGCATTGAAATGCTCCTAGGTTTGGCTCTAGATGGATCACTGCTCTGGCTCGATGTAAGGTCTGGGCTCCAACCTGTACCCAGGTCAGTACTTCCAGCAGCAGCACATTGTGGATGCTTTGTCTTGGTCATGGAAGAGATTCCTTTGGCTGCCTGAAATTAAAAAGTGAGGTTGGTGGGAGCTAAATGCAACGTGTGTACTCTGTAATAATGACATTTCTCATGCTGCTGAAGTCTCTGTCCTCCAAATGTGTTTGTGGCTGTCTGGTACAGACCCACAGGGCTGGCCCTCGGATTTCCTGGGATCCCTGCCTTCCTGTGGCTTGGCTGTTTACAGCTGTGCTGTAAACAAGGCTCAGGTAACAGCTCCTGTCCTGGGGTGTTCTGTGCCCTCCAAAATCATGTGTCACAGAATTCAGTGCCCAGCTGAACCTCAACTGATGATTTTAAATCATGATTTCTTAGCTTGTAAATGATATTTACCTGAATTGCAGTACCAGTCTGTCTGAATGAAGACATAGTACCTTTTTCATGCTAAACCAGTCCAATGTTGTGTGCTAGACAAGAAGTGGTGAAGAAAAATATGTGAAAATAAATAAATAATCTAAATTTGCTATAGTTTATAATATGATAGTGAGATTCCATATAGTTCTTTGAAGAATTATTTTATAATGTTAGTTTAAAACTGAGCTAATTGCATCTACATAATGAAGAAAGTATTCATTTTACCTTAATAAATTAGAAACACTGAACTTTGTCTGTTGCCTCTTAAATATTTATTGTCTTTGTGTTCTTTAATTGTATCTTCCTGTGTGTGAACTGAAGACTGCTCCATCAGGTGACCTAAAACTTCTGGATGTACTTAACAGACCATTTAAAATGTGTAGCAGAACTGGATTTGATCTCATAATTTAAAAATTACTCATCTTCCCTGCAGTCCTTGGAGTTACGCCAGAAATTATTTCTGGCTCATGCAGTAGATGATTTTCAAAATCTTAGGATTATTATGAAGAGCTTCCTTACTCATGGAAAAAGAGCTACAGTATCTAGAGCAGACACCTAATAATGCAATTCAGCTGAGTTACCTTTTAGTCTATTAATAATATATATCAAGTCTGTTTCCAGTCTCTGAGGTTTTGTGATATTTATAGCACTTCATCTAAGTGGATTGTATTGATGTAATTTAAATATTTAATGTATAGGTATTGATATAAGACTAATTAAAAGTTTTTTTCTGGTAAGTTAAATGCATTTTTTTCTATGTTTTTGCTCTTCTGATACTAATTAGTGTTGATATCAAAAAGCTGTATAATACTAAAATCAATACAAATGTGATAGAATTAAAAAAAAACAAACCAAAAAACAACCAAAACCAGAAGCTCTCGCCCAAACATTTAAAATAAGATGTCTTGGACAAAAGTACTTCTTGACTCAGGTGTCCTTTGTAGGTCCTTTGCAGTTCCTTCAAGCAAGGTAAAAATCAATATGCAAAGTCATGGGCTATTCAAGCCTCCTTTTTAACATTTGTAAATGATACAGCTCCAAAACCTGCCAAACAAGGTCATTTGTAGAAGAAATTATACTTGTGGTAGAGCTAGCTTCCAAATAATAGGTAAGACTCATTTTCTTGTTGATGTAAATGAGGCAGATCTCTGGATTTGCATTTGTAGTCACTGTCTCATGTTCCTGTAGGAGGTTAACTGAACCTAAGGAGTGCATCTTCCAAAGAGCAATGGCTTTCTCAGGTGTGTGCCTAATGGTTCATGTATCAGCAGGTGTGAAACACCTGAGTCTCTTACCTCCTCATTACTATCAGCCAATCATACTGAAGTCAGAGCATGTAAGCCTTCTGCACAGCTCTATGCTACTTACTCCCTTTTCAGGGAGACCAATGTAAACCTGAAGAATGAATTTCACTGTTGTGTCTCATCCTGGATAAACAGTTGCAACAATGATGCACAGCTGTTATTTCCAGCTTCTGCTGTGCGTACAAGTCAAAGCAGAATCTATTTGCACGTGTTCATTGTCAAACCAGCAAGCTATTATCTACTTTTCTCTGTGGCCTTCTCTTTGTTCCTCCACAACTCTGAACAGTATGGCACACCGTAGAAATTACACCTATGCAGGATGCATTTATGAAAGCCAAGTCTGCCACAAGTAGCTTTTTTTCCTTGTTCAGGAAGAACAAATGCATCTCTTCCTTGATTACCTTGAATTTTGGACTATTTGCACTAACTTTTCACATGTTTTAATGACAGAATATTGGTGCTACTTTTTGAGGGGTTCTAATTCATGCATGGTCTTAATATATACATACAGCACTTAGTATGATACATAAGAAAATAAGTATAACATTGAGACCTCAGACAGCTACAATGCTGGATATTATCAGGAACATATTGGTAGGCAGTGAGAGCTTAGGGTAGGTAGCACTGTTTTTCGTTCCCATGTATCTATCTAGATGTTATATTCAGTAATGAGTACAGATACTACTTGCATATTCTGGGTAGTGATAAAAGAGAATGTTACTTCATTAAATAAAGATGTAAGGATGATGGTATGAGGAGAAAAATGGAATCAAAGGCTGTACTACCTAGCAGTATTACATTGCTGGGATGCAGTGACCTTCAGCAGTATTCCCTTTCCTTATTCCAGATAGGGGTAAAATGTGTTCAGGCTCTGCCTGTTCCAGTGTTTCCCAGTATTTCCCACAACCTGTGGAGGACCCTGTGGTGTGCTTGCCATTCAGAGAAGCTGGAGGAATGGGGTGACAGGGACTTCATGAAATTCATGAACAAACATGAAGTATTGCATATAGGAAGGAATGGTCCCTTCCAACCACAGGGAGCAGCTGTGCTGACAGGACATGGAGGGTCTTGGCAGAGAGCAATCTGAGCATGGGCCAGCAGCATCCTGGCCTGTATTAACAGGAGCAGGGCCAGGAGATGGAGATTATCCCCTTCTACTTTGCACAAGCTAGACTGTGTTTATACACCAGTCCAGTTCTGGGCTTCCCAATACCTGAAGATCATGGATAAACTGGAGAGTTTAGCAGATGGCCACCATGATGTCTGGGGGTTGGACACTTGCTCTGTGAAGAGGGGCTGAGGAAACTCAGCTTGCCAACCAGGAGAAAATAAGGCTTTGGGGCAACTTAAAAGGAGGCCTCCACCTTGCCAGTACCTACAGAGAGGTAGGTACCAGCGGAGTTCACAAAGGAAATAAGATCAGCCTTCTTGTAGTGGGGTATGGTCTTAATACACCATATTGATATGGGAATGATAGAAGACAGCAGACACAAAGTGAAATCAGAACAGCTCAGTATTTAGAAGGGAAGATCTTCCTCCCTGTGAGGACAGTCAGGCTCTAGGCCAAGCTGCCTGGAAAGATTGTCCAGTTCCATCCTTGGAGGTCTTCAAGGCTGAAATAAAGGCCTAAATAACCTGGTCAGAGTCCATGGGTGAGCCCACTTTGAGCAGGAGGTTACTTCCCACACCGCTTACTCTGTGACACGATGAACCTATAACACAATCCAGCAGTCTTTATATATGCAAGTCCTAGTAGCATGTAGCCCTTTTTCAAACCCTAGTCCACGGTCAGACACTGTAGCACATTAGCTTTATTAATTACTCCGTGAGCAACGGTACAGAGTTTCTGCTATAAGGCTGAAATGCATTTTCCATGGTTGTGTGTTGGCTGAATATGCACCAGGAAAGCAAGACTCAATTCAGTGGCAGCTGAAATTCCTTTTCACTGCAATGCTCTTGAGGAGAAAGAGACTATTTGGTGATATTTTCTATCCATTTACTCTTAGACCAGCTGTGTACTTTTCCATTAACTCCACTGCTTTATTTATGAAGCCATCATGAAGAAAAAAAAACCCTAGATGTTTCCTCTAATGTTTATTCTGTTAGGCCAAGTAGTCAAACTCTTTCAGGCTGCCCTTAGGTTGGGATGCTCTTCATCCACCTTCAACTGAGCCCTTCACCGCTAGACTAGAATGGGAGGGACTAGAATGAGCCCAAGTATCCAAAACTTGGTCTTTTGCGCGGTTTGTGGTATTTCTCTGCATGGAACCGTTCAGCTGGCACAAGCGTGTAAGTTCGGGCGGGAGCGCTGTGAGGAGCTCGAGGGGCTGCGGGCCGCTCTCCTGCCTCAGCGCGTATTTCCCGCCCAGCGCCGGGGCTGGAAGGAAGGGAGGCACGGGCGGAGCGAGCTCGGCCGCTCCCCGCCCTCCCTCCGCTGGGCGGGCCCGGGCCGGCCCGGCCCTTCCCTCCCTTCCTCTCCCCGCCCCTGGCAGCTGCGGGCGCTGGCAGCATCCCGGGCGGTGTCTCGTCCGCGCCCAGCCGGTGGGAGTCGCGGGACACTGCGCGTCTGTCGGCGCTGCACGGCCCCGACATGTTCCAGCTCCTGCGAGGCTTCGTTCTGCCGGCGGCTGCCTGCGACGGGAACAGGGATGGCGACTCCCGCTACGCCAACCTCTTCCGAAAACTGGACCTCAACGAAGACGGGAGGGTGGATATTGCCGAGCTCCAGACGGGCCTCCGGGCCATGGGCATCCCTCTGGGGAAAGAGGCGGAGGAGGTAAGCGGGCCCGCAGCCGCTGCCGAGCGGGCTGTGCCGGCGCCCCGCGGCCGTGGGGAAGGGAGGGCTCGGCGGGCCCGAGGGACGGGGCACGGCCCGGCCGGGGCCGCTGCGCGCCCGGGAGCCGCGTCCGGGGCTCGGGGCCGCTGCTCGATGGAGGCGGCCTCGGGCCTGGCGTTTTCCTTCCCCGGGCCGCTGTTCCAGCGCCAGGGGCCGTGTTGTACAGGCACGCCCCGGGTTGTAGGCGAAGGGTCCCGGGCGCGTACGGCTGCCGGCGGTTCCTCTGCCAAGTAGGTTACTCATCATGTGCGGACTTTTGACATCTTTTGTTTCCTTGTTGAGTGATACTCGATAGCACATTCCTCTTCCACCATGATAAAGGGTGGTGATTTACAGCTTTTGTCCGTCACTCCACCCATTCATAATCTAGATCAGAGGAAATTAGGGTTTGCTTTGGGCAGCAGGTAGTGTAAACCTGCATAGCCGTAGGTTGCAATTTCAGAATTAGTTATTTAAGCTAAACATGGACATGGAAGTTACTCTTCTTGGCATGGACTTCTTGTCAGATACTGAGGCCCTTTATCAGAAAATGCACACTTGTAACAGTGACCATAAACCCCGAAACCGACAGAGCTGAAACTCTTTGTGCTGTGGCTTCTGCAGTGATCAGTTGGACTATTACATTCCTTTGTCCCTTGTATCAATGTTGTGACCTCAGAAGTCAATAAAACTTAAGTCATCAAGCATTCCAGTGTGATGCTGACTTACTCTAGCAGGTCTGACCTGTTACCTGGAAGAGAAACTTCTCTTTCCTAATTATTTTCAGTGGTCCCCAGGGTTCAGCATATAAAATCATTTAATGCACAATTCTTAGGTACAAGCATTTGTGTGCTAAGGCAGGTCTGGGCTGACAAGACACATACAGGTTCACTTAGGCTGAGCAGGTACAGGTGAGAGGTGTGGGGGCAGCTACTATTGTAACAATTCTGCTTGTTTCAGTTTGAAGAATGATTCCATGGCATTCCGCTGCTGTGCCTGTACTAGCTGTTGCATACTTTCTGAAGAGGTGCAGGAAAATGAACGTGAATTTCAACTTCATTGTTAAAAGATGTGTTGGGTCAATAATTCAGTGACCCTATGCTGATTGTGTGACAGTTTTTCCCTGTGGTCTCGTTATTTGGTAACTGTTTTGCCTCCTTCTGTTACATTTAATTCTCCTATACTTAAGAGAAAAGTATCCAACGGGCCTCTTGAGTTGAATGGTGTTTATGCAAGAGTATAAATGAAAGCACACTTTCACTTCAGTATTGCTGCTGGTCAAAATCATCTTTACAATAGGCTCATTTTGTATTCTTAGACTTTCACAATTACAGGAGGGACAGGTTGGCCTTTCTGGTTATCCATGAGAGTTGTCAGTGTTCAGAGCATGCTAGCTATGAACTTCAGTCACACATTATACACACATTGTTGTAAACCTGTTGTACCAGTTTGGCTGTAACAATTTGGGGGTTTTACTTATATTGAACAACTGGGAAACAGGTGACCAACTAATTTTCTGGTGTTTAGCAAAAGTGATCTTCCCACATAATTCACTGAAAGCCCTGGTGTGCTGCTGAAGATTGGAGCAACTTAGAATTGAAGTTCCAAGTTCTTTCTCAAAATCAGTGATCTTCATTAGTAGTGCACATCTGAGTAGGTGTCAGATTATTCTCAGCTGCTTCAGGATGAACTGAAAGGGATACCCATGAAATAGATAGACATGAGCTAGACATACCTGGATGTAACAGAGAGCAGAAACTGCTGCCTTAGTTGTTAAAGACACACAGAGTAAATAATATAAGCCATGAGTCATCTTCTCGATTGGGAGGGGTGAAAGAATTGTTGGAGTGCAGTGAAACTTCTGTGTGCTCACTGTTCTAAACTGTGGTGGGCACAGTTGGAACCAGAAACTGGAGTGCTGTGTTCCTGTTAATAACTAGACTTTTTGTAGTACGAGAGCCTCAGTAAGTCTTGTCTTCTGCTTCGTTCCTGCCTTTATGTGGCTAATCTGCTTCCTGTACTTTCTTGCAGCCCAAAGCTGCCTTCTCCCACTTCAAGCTCTAAAGTGATGTTGAATTCATTTTTCTTACTGCATGGTAAGAAGGTATTTTATTAATGAAGTCAGATATTGAATTATCATATTTGGAGAGGCAGAAGTGGTCTTATAATTACTAATAACTAATAAGTAAGGAATTGAGACATGAAAATATTATACAATGGGGCAAAATGTTATCTACTGAACTGCTCAGCCCTGCCAGCATAATGGCACCATGGCATGGGCAGAGCTTGGAATATCCTAGAGCAGAGTGGGCTTTGGTGCCTCATGGGTGCATCAGAGTCTCAAGCCTCATTATGTTGATGCTGGTCTGTGTTAGGTTTCCAAAAATCTCTTGCAAGGCTGGCTTCCAACACGTAGTATGAAATCCATATACCTGGGAGTGTTGGCTGTTGTTCTTCTGAGCTGCACGGCTGCTTTCTGGCTAACCTGTGGAAAAGGGGCTGTTTGAGTGTTCCTGGGTTTCACTGCAAAGGCAGTTGTTGATCCAAAGTTGTACCACCTTCACAGTATAAATTAGTATTTGTGCTATTAGTACTGCTTTGCTCTTTTGTCTCTCAGTGCAGTTCTTCTCTAGGATGAATATGCGTGTTTAGAAAAGGAACAAAGCTACCAGCTGTTTGAGTAATAGGCTACAGGTATGCACCTTCCATCAGCTGTGACTTGGGTGGTAGGCTTTGGGGGTGGCTTGCACCTCTCTGTAAGGAAGAATCATTTTTCCCCCATAGCAAGATATCATAGCTCAACCTGACAGAACCTCCTGACTGTGTTCTACTTGACCTGCCTTGTGGCAGTATCTGACAGACAAAAGTAAATGACTGGAAAATCTGGAATGTGTGCTGCTCGGAGGCTGCCAGGGTAGCTCCTGGTTTATGTTGTAGTGTATTACCTGCCAGGAATGGGTTACTTTGCAAAGCTTTGCAGAAGGTTCCCGACGTAATGTGTCATTATCTACGAAGGACGAATTCAGGGTGGTAACTATCAAATGTTGCTCTACAAGCAATATTAACAGCTATTGTACAGTGACTTTGATAAGCAGAGACACAGAATAGATGCTGGGATCAGATCACAAATGATCTCATGCTGTGTCTTCAGAATGCCGTGAGTCTTGTAGGCGGGAGCACCATAAATGGTGTGAGTGGTTGGTTGAAATACTATTTTTGTTCATCCTTCTGCTGCAATCAGTCCTTGCAGTAAATCCGTAGGAGGTGAACCCCATATTTCAATCTTCAGTTTGGGATAGAAACAGCCAAGCATTCAAATTCAGGTACTATTTATACATTGAGTTCTGGAGCTAGGAGTAGGAAGATGTTACTGAAATGAGTAACTACATTCTGGAACCAGTCTAATCATCCTATTTGGACTAACTCTCCGTAACATTTTCACATAAGTCTTTGGCTACATGCAAGCTCTTTTGGATAAAGAAACAGGGTGAAGAGACAACTCTGTGTGGTGGAGACAGGGCCTAATGAGACTAAATTTGCAACAATCAGACCACCATCTGTTTAGAGTAATTGACAGTTTCTGAAAATTTGAGTCCAGTCAAGTCTGAAAATACTCGGAACACTTGAAGTATGTTTCTGCATTTAACCACAGGAGATTCAGAATTCTGTCGAGTGGGGCAGGTCCCTGTGCTGTGCTCCACTGCTGTGTCTCAGCATGAGGATGGGTGAGAACAGTCCAGGTGTGCATTGTTTCCTTCTGTGCTTTTCTCAGGCCTACAAAAACTGCAGATGGATGGTGCTGCAGAGCTTGGACTTTCCATAGCAGTTCTTAGTCCAGAAGGCATGCACTTGTTTAGTGACTGAGCTAAATATGTCCTTAAATATTTCTCCACTGCTTTATTAAGATATTTGCACTTATTTTAATTTTGGTGACTTCCCCTTTGTGGCAAAATTAGAAGGGTAGTACACCAAGGTGACTGAAGCATCCTTCATCATGTTGCAGCTTGGCTAGAAACAGAGGAAACAGTGATTACCTTGGCAACTTCGAGGAAGATACACTTATATCACACTGTATCCACTCTTAGAATTTATCATACCTGACATTCATATTTACAGTCTTAAAAGCTTCAGTACTTCTCTGTCTCTGTGCCATTCTTTATATGCATTGAAGCTTTCTCTCACCTTAAGAGTTTGCCCAAAACCTGGTATTATAGATTTAGAGTAGTCTGGCATCTTCAACTTTTTATCAAAACAGATGTCATGTCATGTACCTGTAGAAAACTGGAACCATTTAGTTCCTTTAAACTTCCCTTTTCAGGTCATAATAGATGTGATAGTTATGACTGGTTATGGGGACTTAATTGTGAAATACCGCAAATATCTTCACTAATGTATTCAATTTGTAACTTTGAAATTGAATGTGTTCAATTTACTTTCCTTTCATTGTAAGCAAATATGTTAATAATTTCATTTCTGCGTGCATAGCCTCAGAGGCTTTTAAGTCAAATGTGCTGTAGTCTCCAAGTCTCCATATGAAAGAGGAAAATAAATCTGAAGAACACTTTAACGATCCAAGGAGATAAAATGAATTATTTTTTAATACTAACTTGATAAGTTTTTCTTCCTGAACAGTGACAGGGTACAGTGAATGATTAATTCTTCTTCCTTTTGCTGCAAAGTGCAAGAATGCCAAGAATTCCCAAATATGGGAAGCCTCACCTCTGAGACTGCTCTTAACCACTGTGTTGAAATGCTTTGCTCAATCCCTGTCTTGAGACAGCAGTGTGTCCCAGGTGAACAAACAAGGGACACTGTTAAATCTTTTGAGGCCAGGATACCTCTGCAGCAGAGTGGTCCTGTTTAATGGGAAAACTCAGTCTACCAAGTATGCTCAAAGTCAAAAATACCAGTGTAACTTGCAAAGAATGCTGAATGGAAGTTCAAGGGATAGTTTGCATCTTCCATGTATGCTGTTTCAGATTCTTGAAATTTAATTCATAGCTATGAGTTGAGAGAGTTTATCCAGGTCCTGGAGGAGCAGCCTCTGCGAGGCGTTTTGGGAGAGCACACACATACTTGCATCTTGTCCTTTTTTGTCTCGTTGTCTAGAGATTCTGTCAGCTGAAATGGACCGGGGAGGAGATCTCTGCTAGTGCTGTCCTGCTGCAGGGAAGAGCAGTGCTTAGGACAGGGAACAGGAAAGGGAAGCTCTGCAGCTGATAGCAACCTCTGCTGCTGTCAAAGGGTGCAAGTCTGCTGTACTGGAGTGGGGGGCTCCTAATGTCTGTCTGTAGCAGGTTTAAAGGGCCTGGTTGGACACTGTTGACATGTTGGTGGTATCCTTTGGGAGGCGAGAGGGTCAATATGAATGCTGAATTTGGACAAGTCGGGAGGCCTTTAGAGGCAGTGCAGATTCCTCTTTTACTCAGTGTTGTGTTGGATTTCTGGAGGTGAAGTGTCAGTCTAGTTCATGTGTTACGTGGACTCACTGGGCTGTAATGCTGTGTGAACACATCCTCAGGCCCTTCCCCTTTATGCTGGATTTATCTCCCAAATGATGCAGTTTGACACGGCTGACTAATAATCTTTGCTAGTGTTTTTTTGGGTTATAGTCTGCATGAATTTGTGTAGTCTTAGCAGATATAAATAGGAGAAGGAACAGGAATTTGCTTAGTCTTAGCAGATATAAATAGGAAAAGGACTGTGGTCCACTGTGTGTCCAGCAAAGGGAGAAATGTTGTGTATACTTCAGCTGTGAATGAATTTGGCATCCAATAATATTACAGTTGAATAACTTAAAACTGTAGACTGCAGAGTTATGTGAATGGCTAAAAAAATACTTTAGAGGGAAAGAATTAAAAAAGAGGAAAAATTGTGGTTGGTTTTATATATAGTACCTCTGTTTTTAAAAGCAAATGTGAAATGTGTGAATATCTAAAGACACAATGATGTTCATACTGTGGTGCTGGAGTTCTTTGTGTGCAGCTTTTCTATCTGTGCCCTTTGGAACTCTGGTTGCAGATTGCAGAACACATAATTGCTACTTGCAATTATGTATCTTGAAGTGCTGTTTTGTGCTTGTCTTGTAGATAGCATGATTGGAAGCCAGTAACTTCTTGCTGAATCACTTCCTTTTAAATATTCTTTACATTATATTAATTAGCTGAAATAACAGGCTAATGAATAGATTGGTAATCCTTTGTACTCAGCAGCCCCACCTTTCATGTACAGTTCAGTTTTGTAAACAGAATGTGAAGGCTAATGCACAATACACAAATAATGATAATAAATAAGGTAAAAATTGGACTGTGAGTTTAAAAGAAAAGTCTACATAAAAACATCCAGATTTCTAGTGTGTTGCATTCTTTGTCTTTACACTGTAGCCATGAATATGTTAAAGTTCATAACTTTGGCATAGAGCAATCTAATAATTCATCAGGACACTTACGGAGAAGGGTAGGGAGTTTTTGATGTGTATATAAAGCCTGTCTGTAATTCTTTTTTTTTTTTCAACGGACCTGCTGACTTACATTTCCACACCAAATACAGAGGTCTTCTGACGGAGTAGGAATTCAACACTGCAACATGATTTATATAATGGGGATTTTTAAAAAAAAAAATACCTTCAGTGTTTCGGTCTGCTTGTGGCCTCTTGCACTGGTGTTGCCTGGTTGTGCAGGACTTTGAAAGTAGCTGTATTAACAAAATATGCAACAGAAAAAGAACAAAAATCGTAGAATTATGAAGATAAAAAAGAGGAGAAAAGACAAAGGTGACAGTGTCATGACCAAATAGGTCAGCACAGGAGCATTTTAGTCTGTTTGTGTGAAGGCCCATAGCATTAGAAAGAAATATCACAGAATCATGGCATTGTTTGGATTGGTAGTGGCTTCTAAAAGGTCTTGTAGTCCAATTTCCCTGCAATAAGCAGGGACATCTTCAACTATATCAGATTGCTCAGAACCCCACCCAGTCTCATCTCAGATGTTTCCAGGGGTGGAGCATCTGCCAGGCACTGGGCAACCTGTGCCAGTGTTTTACCACCCTCATAGTAAAATACTTCTTCCTTGTATGTAATCTAAATTGACTCTCATTACATATAAAATCATTACTCCCTGTCCTATTGCCACAGATCCTGCTAAAAATTTGTCCCCATCTCTTTTATAAGCCCCTTTAAGTACCAAGAGGCTGCAATAAGGTCCCTCTGGAGCCTTCTCTTCCTCAGCCTGAAAAACTGCAGCCTTTCCTCACTGGCACCTCACAGGAGAGATGCATGTGCTGTCTGATCATCTTCGTGGCCTCCTCAGGCCCCTCTGCACCAGCTCTGTACACTTCCCTGTGCTGAGGACCCCAGAGCTGGATACAGAACTCCAGGTGGAGTCTCATGAGGGCAGAGTAGAGGGATGGAAGCTCCCTTGAGCTGCTGGTCATGCTTCTTTATCTGCAGCCCAGAATATGATTGGCTTTCTAGGCTGCAAGCACACATTGCTAGCTCATTTCATCATCATGTCCTCCTGTATCTGTCAGGAATTAACAATTCTTTATGTGGTCACCATTTCATTTTGTCCAGTGGATTATCCTTATTGCTTGGGGTTACAGTTTTTAGACAATGAGAAAAGAAATGGTGTGCCTTGAAAAACAAACATTTGGGTCTGGGCCTTTGTCAAGGTGAGGTGATCCCACAGTAAGGCTGTAACAGGAAATGGCAGGTTTTATGTGGCAGGCATGCCAAACATTGTTTCCCAGGACTTGTAAGGGAGTGTTGGCACCTTGGTTGGTTCCTGCCCTATTGTAAGCATGCCTATTTTAAAATGCATCCAGTTCTCTTCCATCTCAAAAGTTGGTGACCCAGGCACTGGCAGAGTGACAAGTGGCTATAGTTATACAAAATCTGGTAGTTTATTAAATGCAGAACAGCAGAGTTGGGTTCAGTGTTGAACTGAAGTGGGGAGCAGTTGACTGATGGAGTGATTTGCTTGAGGAGGCTGTGGAATCTCCTTCCCTCAAGGTGTCCACGACTCAGTTGGATGTGGTCCCACACAACCTGATCTAATTAAATCCAATTAGACATGCTTTGAGCTGGGGTTGAGTTCAATGGACTCCAGAGGTTCCTTCCAACTTGAATTATTATTTGATGCTGTGAAGGAGCAGTTTGTACCTAGGACTTAGTGTGCCAGGCTCCCCACAGAATCCAGGAGGTGTCTTCTCACTGGCTGTGCCCATGGAGTATGGCACCCCCCAGGAGGAAGTTCCTGCCCTTCAAGTAGAAGACAAGCTTCTTTTGTTGTTCCTGCTAGTTCCACAAACTTGCAAATTACTGACTTTAATCTGAAACTTTAATACCCACATAATTAGTTCATTTCATAGACAGCAAGAGGCTTTTGTTTGCATGAGCTTTTAGATTTGTACTGAGAGAAAACCACATGTGCCATACGTTTTTGTTGCCTGTCGTTTCTGTTCTGCTCCACTGAGAGTGGCTGAGACAGGCTCAAAGTCTGGAAAATAACTGTCATAACAAAAGTAGGAAACGGAGTGTGTGTTTGTGCTTACCATTTTCTCATTGTTGCAATATGGAATCCACTTCTTTGGCAGAAGAACTGAAAGGTGCCCCCCTTCACACACAGAAGTTACCAGCTCTCTCAACTTCCTAGGAGTTCCTGTTTTCTTTGGCTCACATCATCCTTAGCAGTGGAGGTTTTGCAATTATAATTCAGTTCAACTTTTGTCCTATCTGTGAGACAGAAAACCATTTTCCTTGTTCTGCATTTTGGTTTGTGTAGCTCAGGTGGCAATAGGGAACAGTAACAACTTGTGTGGAGCAGAACTCACACCAAATGACAAGTGCCACATAAGTCACCTCTTCTCAGGAGAGGTGGGAGCCCAGCAGGACACCCAGACCCTGCAGCATGAGGTGCCCTGTGTGGAGTAAAAGATGGCTCGAGATTGCAGTGGATTTGAGAGGGGTCTCTTCATACTAGAGAAATTTTTAGTGGTGGGGTTTGGTTGGTGGTTTTGTTTAGGTTTTTTTTTAATGATTAATCTACTAGACTTTCTTAATTTCTTGTTAGAAGATTATGGTCAGGACTGTATCCATAAATATCTATAAATGGAAACTAACTTTTCTTGTAATGGGAAATTCTGAACAGCTCTAACCATATTGACAGAGGCATGAAACTGAATTGATGAATATATCTATCTGTGCACAACATGCTGTATTTACCATGGGAGGTAAATAATTTGCTCATTTCACTGTGGCATACCGCATCATTTTGCTCCATTTCATTGAGAAATCCTTGATAATCTTATAAATTTTGGGTTTTTGAGATGAATTTTTAAGGTACATTACTTTTTATAGAGGGATAGGGAAGATCAGGGAGGCAACATAAATGTATTTAGATGTCTTCAGTCTTTTTCAGACACCTGCAACAAATACACCAGTTTTCTGCTTCCTTTGTGTTTAGTTTCTGTAGCCTGGAACTTGTTGGACTTTGGTCTTTTGAGGACCTCCACTAATTAAGGAGGAGTAAACAAAATTAAAACCAGATTTTGCAGATTAGAACAGCCGTTCAAATCTTGTCGAGGGTTAATGCCCTGGGGTGACTTTATTCAGAAACTACTGTTGCACAAGGCAGCCTGCTAAATAGAAGATACTTGGAAGAATTTTTGGCACATGCTTTACATGTAACCTGAAGTGCTGTGTGGGAGGGAACTTAGTAACTGCAGATGAGGAGAAGGTGGAAGTGCTTAACACCCTCTTTGCTTCAGTTTTTAGTGGGAAGGCAGCTTGTCCTCAGGACAGCTGTCCTCCCGGGTTGGTGGATGGTGTCAGGGAGCAGAATGGTCCCCCTGTCATCCAGGAGGAGGCAGTCAGAGACCTGCTGAGACACTTGGATGTTCATAAATCTATGGGACCAGATGGGATCCATCCCAGGGTGATGAGGGAGCTGGTGGATGAGCTTCCAAAGCCACTCTCCAAAATTTACCAACAGTCCTGGCTCACTGGTGAGGTTCCAGATGACTGGAAGCTGCCCAGTGTGACACCCATTCACAAAAAGGGTGGGAAGGAGGATCCTGGTAATTACAGGCCAGTTAGCCTGACCTCAGTACCCAGTAAGGTCAGGGAACAGTTTACACTGAGTGTCATCATGCAGCACTTCCAGGATGGCCAGGGTGTCAGACCCAGCCAGCACGGGGTTAGGAGGGGTAGGTCATGTTTGACCAACCTGGCCTCCCTTCATGACCAGGTGACCCGCCTGGTGGGTGTGGGACAGGCTGTGGATGTTTTCCATTTGGACTTCAGCAAGGCCTCTGACACCGTCTCCAACAGCACACTCCTGGAAAAGCCGGCAGCCCACTTGAGACTTGTTTCCTGCAGTGCTGGCAATTGCATACCATGCATTCAGTGCATAGTTAATGTTACATGAAATATTTCTATCTGCAGGACAATTCCTAGGAAGTACATGCAAGAAAGGAAGATAAGTGTGTTTGTATTTGTTACAAGTTCATTTGAAGTGGTAGCCAGGGCTTCAGTTTGAAGCACAAATCCGTGTTCTCTCAAACACTAGGGGCTGGAAGTGCCAGTGGGGCAAGATCTTGTAATTTTTTGGTCAGCATTTAAAGAGTTAATTGCTGTTTGTATTTTTTATTTTTATAATTCATAGTTAATGGATCACATGATTAAGATGATAATTAAGGTTCTGCTTATTTTACTATCAAATTTCATGTACAGGAAACTCACAGGCTTAAACTTGTTGTCTCTCAGGTTTTTCTCCCATTCCCCCATCTCTTCCTCCACAAATTATTTGATACCTGTAGGTATAACTTGCCAGTGCTGGTAAGAAACCTTAAAATTTCTGCACAGAAAAGTTATATTTAAAAATGCATTATTTATTATTTACATATATTTACTGCCAAGTGTTTTTCTCTGTCTCTGCAAATATTGAATGTGTTAAATTCTGAAAACAAAGTGATGCTTTGTGACCTGCTGTAATTTGGACAAATCAAACATTCATTTTTCTCTCAACAGAAAATTTTTAAAGCTGGGGATACTAACCAAGATGGACAGCTGGATTTTGAAGAATTTATGCAGTATCTTAAAGAACATGAGAAAAAGATGAAACTGGCATTTAAGAGCCTGGACAAAAACAATGATGGTATACCTTGATTTATTTTATTTGTTCAAACATTGTTTGAAGAAACTGCATTAAAAGTAATGTAACTTATATTTGTCTGAACTGGAACAAAAAGTCGTGAATATGGAATCCTTACTTCTTTTCCTTAAACATGATCATAATTAAAGTTTGCTATAGATTGAAAAAAAAAATAAACCAAAAAAACTATGGTCTTTACTCTTTCTATTTTCTCCAAGTGAAAATAGAACTGAACTGGGGCTCTTTGTTCCCCAGATGGAGAAACTGTGAGGAAAATTCTGACTATTTCTAGCTATTTAAGATAAACCAGTTTTTAACTAACTGTATAGTTGCATCCCATTTGCTTCATCCTTGTAGTAGACAATCAAAACACATCATCTGCGATAAGTTGATTTTTAAATCAACTTTAAATCATCTTTGCAATTCAGCTGTTACAATGAGTTCCAAGATGCTAAGTTTATTAAGATCCACATTTTAAATATTTATCATCTTTATTTTAATGTTTCAAGGAAAAATTGAAGCCTCAGAAGTTGTCCAGTCCCTCAAGATATTGGGTATCAACATTTCAGAAAAACAGGCAGAAAAGATCCTGCAAAGGTCAGGAATTATTATTTTTGAGGCAGATTAATCTTCCTTGTATTGTTAAGTTTTATATTTTTCTATTTCAGAGAGGGGGTAAATGGGATTCTGACTTTGAAAGGTGTTGGTAGTTACTATTGGAGCGTCTGGTTCTGGGAGGAGAATGTTACTTTATTTCTCTGTAAATGCTGCTGATAGAAAGAAGCACTGTATTATGTTTTTAAATGGAATAGGACAGATGTACTTGGATAAGAGAAGTATAATATTGAAAGGGCATGGCAGATTCAGCCTTGAAGTCACTATGTGGAATTTACAGTCAGTTGTTATTGATGTGATAACCCAAGCTAAAAAAAGTTTTAAAAAAGAAAAAAGGCGGGATGGATTGAGGGGGAAGAAAAAGCTAAAAACCAGAACAAAACCCCACCTTTACTATTTCCTTATATAGTTTTGTTCAATTTCTTTTCAGTATTGATGCTGATGGGACAATGACAGTAGACTGGAATGAGTGGAGAGATCATTTTATGTTTAATCCAGCTACAGACATTGAAGAAATAATTCGGTATTGGAAACATTCCACTGTAAGTTCAACTTCTCTTTTAATCTAATGCAGCTCTTAATTTCATCTCTGCTGTGTTAATTTGTGATGTAACAGCTTCACACTTGTGATATTTCAAGCGTATCTGTATTGTTGAGTTTTCCTTTTCACTTCATGCTCTCCCATTTACAAGCAGGTTTGTGTCAGATGAGTTCCTTCTTTACAACTTCATCTGAACTTTGCAAATAATTCTCAGTAATTCTTAGGACAGAATCTTTTTCCTCTTTTGGGGATACTTCACAGAAAAATAATAACCACAATATTAAACCTTTTTCTTTGCACATTACAGTATGATTTGATTTGTTGAAACATTTTATATAGACATTTTAAGTCTTTCTTGTGTTAAAATTAATATTTGCAGTTATACAGTTTCATTATAATTATCATAAAATCACTGCTGTCTTTACTGGTGATTTTCTGTGCACATTGTGCTGTTTTGTGCCATAGAATTTAATGTAAGCATACAGAACATACAGCAATAGGTTATTCGCTGTGCAGAGAAAATTTTTAAGTTTTTATTGAAAGAAGCTGTTGACACCTCAGTGACTGATTTTTAAGAACAATAATAAAGTAAACCAACAGTAATCCTATTTGCTAAATATCCTTCCTGTAGATTATTGGGGGAAATAAAATAAGGTTAGATGCCTTTGAATATAGTGAGACCATTTATATCTCCAGGGATTAGTCAGCATTTCCATAATAAAAAACAGTTTATGAGATCTGAGAGCTTTGAGTGTTTGACACTGTACAACCTCAGTTCAGGAATGCTTGCTAAAAGGGAGTTAGCTCCCTGTTTGCTGAAGAAAGCACTTGAAGCACTGCTGTGAGATCAAACAGTCCTGGTCACAGCTTACTTGGTAGAAAAGAACTTTTGCTTTAATAAAATGCCGCATATTATTATTAAACATAAGATCTGTATTTTTCTTTTTTTATTATGGAATGTCATTAGTTGCCCCCAAGAAACAACTGAGGGAGTCTGCTGTGATCTTAGTGTTGCAGTCAGCTGATGACCCAGTTATCACAGCAGGCAAGATCCAGCCACACAGCAGCACAGCTGGTCTTTGAGATAAGAGCAGATGTGAGACCTCCCAGCCTGGCTGGCACTGACAGGCAGCTCTTACAATTCTGTTTTTATTATATAATTGTTATCAGACCCTTCCAAGCAGATAGCTACATTGGCATAGAATTATTATGGTTGCTGTGGCCTTTCTGTTGCAAACACCCTCAAATTTATATTTTTTTTTCCCCCCCTTAGTTGTGTTTAGGTCTTGGTACACACAAGGTTTAAACCGTGGTAGATATGCATAATATCTCTTGGGACATTGAATTTGTGTTTTGAGAGTTTTGATTGATCTTTCAATATTTCCATGTAGTTGAGCAACTGGTGACACCTTGCTTTAAAACCTCAAATGTGAGAAAGATGAAAGGATTTTCCAATTAATCTGTTCTGTGTTCAATATCCAGAATAGTTGGTGCTTATCCTTTTTGTCCAGTGGCTGTATTTACACTCTGCATTCTACAATTTTTGTCCCAAATGACCAGGACAGTATTCTGTCTACTAACAGAGAGAGAATGCAGCATAAATTAGGGATATAATATCTCAATTAAAATCAGTGGTGGTTCGAAGGTTTATGAGTTAATACACTTTCTGGTCAGTACTAATCAATTATTAATACATTTTTGTTCTTTTTATGCATTTAATTAATGTGTAATAGCAGATTTGCATTATCTGCAGTGTACTTTTTCTCATGTATCATGATTATAGGTTACACTTAAGAGCAAAAGTGCCATGTGAGCTCTCACAGTGTTTCATGTCTTGGTTTTATCATTACAACCTATATTAATGTTGCTCTTTTCTTCAAATCCAATGGCAATACAAACATGCCCCCCCTTAGTGAAATTTCAAACTTTTATAGCTGAAAAAAGTAATTAAAGTGTCTTTCAGTATGTCTGATGATAAGAAAATCTATAAGGCATTTTTCAAACTTTTCATTTTGTAGGCTAATACACAGCAGTTGTCGGAAATAGAATATTCTGATATATCAGCTGTTAAAACCCTGCTTTAAAATGTTGGGGAGTGTGGGGGAAGGAGACATCCCACATGTGTGAATAAATTACCGTGAGAGAAATCTCTTGTTAGCAACCTTAGGAGATTACCAAACTAATCCCACAAGACTGTCTGGTGAAAGGTTAGCTGCAACATATAAGCATTTGAGCTTTAGTGCTGACTTTAAAGGACTGCTGATCATGACAGAATGTCTTTGCTTGGGCCATACTCAAGGAGAAAATTTGTCATAATTTTTAATGATGATGGTGCAGTCTTTGAAATGGTGGGTCTGTGGTGTTATTGCTTAGTATCTATGTAGAAGTCACTTTAAGTTGCTTTTCATTTAATGGCAATGCATAACGAGTTCATTATAGAATGTAAGTTAGAGATATTTTTTATTTGTTACTTTATTTGCACTTTACTTGCACATTCTTAAGTAGTATATTAATTTGGAATTGGAACTGTGGATAAAACTGATGTGATGAAATGAAATAATTATTTGCACACCTTTGCTTTGGATTCATAAAGGTATTGGATATAGGAGACAGTTTGACTGTTCCAGATGAGTTCACAGAGGAAGAGAAGAAGACTGGGCAGTGGTGGAAGCAGCTGCTGGCAGGAGGAGTGGCTGGTGCTGTCTCTCGAACAGGTACAGCACCCTTAGATCGCCTTAAAGTCATGATGCAGGTAGGTAAAACACAAGAATTCCTTGGTTTCCAGTGTATCACTTCAGTGTTTGGAGTTCTGTTGGGAAAAAATTGTTGGGCCAAGGTCAGTGTTTAAATTGCCGAGGTCTGGCTATGGTTTGACAATTGCCAGTTTTTGTGTTCATAAAAATGGTATTTTACAGACATGTGGGAAAAAAAGTAAGCATAAAAGTATTGTATGTATATATAACGTATTATAAGTATTTGTGCTACTGAGATTTTTTTCACTAGTGCATATGGTTTTGCTAGTTGATATATTTAATCAATTTAATATATTGATGAGTTTTATAATCTATTTGGAGCAGTATTCTCTACTGTGACTTTGGTTTTGGTTTTTTTTTAGGTTCATGGCTCAAAGTCAAACAAAATGAATATAGCCAGCGGTTTTAAGCAAATGTTGAAAGAAGGTGGTGTCCGATCCCTTTGGAGGGGGAATGGTGTGAATGTTGTGAAAATAGCTCCTGAAACAGCTATTAAGTTCTGGGCTTATGAACAGGTAGGATGACAAATCAAGAATGAAAATAATGCTAAATAAAGTCCTAAATCACTCTCACTGTTCATTATTGGCACTGCTGTATTATATTGGACTTCTAGTGCTCAGGGATTTTGTCATAGTAATTTGAATGACTTTCAGATTTAAAATAGCCTATAGAATACTTACTGTTAGGCAGATTTTACTGTTGTGTTATAAGTAGTGCAAATAAATTATCCCTGTTACATGTTTTAAACTATCCCTGATTCTGCATGGCTTTGTGTGGAGTACTGCATTAATATCTAGATTGTTGCTTCGAAATGACAGTAGGCAAAAACTTTGCACATTATGCTAGCTGGACTCGTGGGGAGTCATTTAAAGTCAAATATCACAGTGCTATGTATGATGCCCTCATCCTGGATTTCAGAGTTATATTTACCTCTGAATCAGCTTTAAGCATCATGTTAAGGCCTAATCCTCCTTTGGGAAATGAACTCCCATTCTGGTGTATTTAAATGAGCTTTATTTTTGCACTGTGGGACTTGCAAGTGCCTCCAAATGAGCATGCTGTATATCTCTATACAAGGAGGAGATAAAAAGCAACAAAATATCAAATAAACTTGGGGATGTTGCAAGACTGAACAGCAGATTTTGGTGCCACAGAGTAACCTTGGGCACGTTATTCTTTACTCTTGGAATGACACGGTATGTCCAGCACTCAAAGTGCTTCTGTGAAATTGATAGTTGATCTTTCATTTTTTGATTGGACAACTGGATCTGCAAGGGAATTTAGTTCCTCTTTGTTTTCAGGAGTTCTTAGTGTAGGTACCCTTGAGTTGGCTGTTTGCAGAACACCTGATGGTACTGAGGTGTTTAATCTAAAGAATTCTTGCAGGCTGAAATGTTTATTGTGTTCTGGAGAATCTTTTTGGGCTAGCAAATATAACTGTAAATGCATGAAAAACTAAGAACAGCTTGAAAAGACATTTTGTACTACTCACTTGCCTTTTATAATAACTCTTGCCACTCCTAAAAAACATGTGTGTTTATTTGTGTTTTAACTATACAGTATAAGAAGATACTCACTAGGGATGATGGAAAGTTAGGCACTGTTGAAAGATTTGTATCTGGTTCTTTGGCTGGAGCAACAGCACAAACGTCTATTTATCCCATGGAGGTAAGAGAATCTGCTTCCACTGGAGCCTGCAAAATGTTAAATTTGTTTCCTAAGTAAACCCCATTTTGCTCTTGAAAATACTGTAAAATTCTTCTCTAGTCTGATATCCTAATTTATTTTTACTTTGGACTTCCTTTCAGACTTTCAGTGCTAGACATTTTAGAATATACTATGTTCTAACTGATTCTTGTAATTTTTCCATATATTTTTCTGTATGATATTTTTTAACACAATATTTAAATAAAACTGAGTGCAGGAAGAAAGATTACCCGAGAACATTATGTATTCAAGCATTTTGTAAATTGGGCACAAGCCCTTTTCCTGCTCTATGTAAGCAAGGAATGGTCTTGTCTGGACAGAACTGAAGTTCTGTTGTGTTATGCTGGGAAGCTGTGTCTGATGAGGAGAACAGTGTGGGGCAAGGATGGAACAGCTACAGCTCAGGCCGGGTGGACTGGCTGCTGTTTCCCCTGTGGGATGTACCTGTAGGTGGTACTACACATTGCAGTTTAACTCGTGTTATTATCTTAACTGCTCCAGTGTAACTGTCACACACCATTGCACAGAAACAGGATGTATCTTCTTTACTGCTGGTTCCCCAGAAGGTTTATCACTTGTGCAGATCCTTGTTGGTATAGATGTTGGGGCTGGGACCAAACCTACACCAGCATCAAATTTGGTAGTAATGGCAAATGTAACCTAAATAGCTTTTTCATGGGTGAAGATTTCATTAGGAATGGAGCTGCTTTCACTGCTGAAGCGATAATGATCTCTTTAAAGAGCGTCCTTGCTGTTCCAGAGGGTGAATCCCAGCTGACCTGAGTACAAAGATGGGTTAAGTTAGGGAAGAACTGAAACATGATGTAGATTGCCTGGATTACACTCATCAGTGGAGACAAGGGAACTGTTCTACTGTTCTACAATATCTTCTGGTCTTCCTCACAAAGATGTGGTACTGTCCTAGAAGTGTTTTTAGAATGTTTCTAAGTTAGAGAGAAAAGCCAAGTGCCAGGAGATTTCTGAGGAAGGTACAGTCTTGTGAGGCTTTAAAATAGACCAAATTGTTGCTCAGGAAACTTCCTCTGTGGTTTCTTTTGGATGCTGTTATTAATTTCTTTGTCCTAAGATGCAGTACAGACTTACTTGCAGTGTTAATCAGGTGCTGGGTTTCAGTAGTGAGACACAATCCTTATATTCCTCAACTACCTAAGTGTCATACTTCTTGAAATATTATTTTCTTAATATGCTTTAGTAATCCCAGACCAGAAGTATCATCTGCTAGCATGTTAGTACTCTCACTTGTACCTTAGCTAATATTTCTACTGAATATTGCCTATGCTGTTGCCTTGAAGTTGGTCAAATAACTTCCTGTTTTAATTAAGCAAATAAAGCTAAAATGCAATTTGAAAAGGCTAAGAATTTGTAAGCTAGAAAATAGTAATGTGTGGTGCATGCAATGTGTCCTCTGCACTGAGGACAGAACCTGAAGAAGCCTGCTGCTAACAATGCCTCACCAGTAATCAAAAGAGATCTGCAGTACCAAAGTGCAAAGCAGTTCTAGAGAACTGAATAAGCAGAGATTTACTGTGGATCTAAAATAGATCAATAAATAGGTATGTAATTAAGACTGCTATTTTTTTCCTTTCAGGTTTTAAAGACCAGATTGGCTGTGGGTAAAACAGGGCAATATTCTGGGATGTTTGACTGTGCTAAGAAGATTTTAAAAAGAGAAGGTCCAAAGGCCTTCTACAAAGGCTATATTCCTAATATTCTGGGTATAATTCCTTATGCTGGCATTGACCTTGCTGTTTATGAGGTGAGTTTAGATCACTGAATGCATGTAGCTGTCATTAATTAATTTACAAAAAGCATAAATATTTTTGACAATGTTTGTATTATTATACTATTACAGCTGATTGAATTTTAAAACGACAAATGAGACTTTCCACTAATGATACTAGTGCTCAGTGTTTCTGTTTGCCCCTGTTGAGGAGTGCCTAGGCTGATGGGCCCTTCCATGCCATGTACTGAGCAGGCAGTGTGCCAACATACCCATTTTATAGGAGATGTGTGCCTTTAAAAGGATATTCATATTATGATAGTTTATACTTTTTTTGGCCAGTTCTTAGGTTTATGAGTGGATTATATTAACCTGAATTCCTTATACAAGGAATGCATATACATATATATATGTATACGTATGTCTGTGCATGTCACCGGAATTCTTTCTGGCTGACACAGCTTTTCTGAGGAACTTGAAGCATTGCTGTCTTTTCTTTCCAGAGAAGCTGGCACCCATTTCACCCACCAGAAATGTTGCAAGTCTTTTATCTACCTTATACGTTGCTTCAAAGTATGTTAACTCAGATGCACAGACAATTTTTTTTCTAGTCCAGACAAATCTTTTTTTGACACTGCATTCGTAATCACCAGAACTTCTTGAACAAACATCTTCAAGGCTGTATGGAATTTGTTTTCTGCAGTTTGCATCCTTATTTCTGCATGGGATGATGTGCTCAGCTGTGTGAGCTTCTGTTGCACCCTGTGGGGTGCTGAGTTGTTTCCCTCCTCTTCTCTCCAAAGTATTATAGGTGCATGAGCACTTTCCAGCTGCTGGATCTTTTAAGGATTTCTCTTCTAGGGACTAACTATTGTAGTCTGGTTGAAGTCCTTCCCTGTGTGCTCAGGTGTTTGCCTGTGCACTTCAAGCACGTAGAACTGGCCCAGTGAAAGTGGTGTTTTTCAGGACTGAGCATTAGGATTTGTTATGAATAAAAAAGTATTTGTTTACCTTTTTGGATGCAGATCTCTCGTCTTACTGTTTAATTTTATACCTTGGCAGCTCTTAAAGAGTACGTGGCTAGAACACTATGCCTCCAGCTCTGCAAACCCAGGTGTTTTTGTGTTGTTGGGGTGTGGCACCATTTCCAGCACATGTGGGCAGTTGGCCAGTTACCCTCTTGCTCTTATCAGAACACGCATGCAGGCTCAAGGTGAGTTCCCTTGTACTGAAAATGCTTCTGTGTGCTCACATAAAAATTATATCATGTGGGATAGCTCTAGCAGAGACACAGGAATTTAAAAAAAAAACCTACCAAACAAACTTGGAAAACTAAGGACATATCTGGAAAATTCTTCTTAATGTTGGTCCCTTCTCCCTCTTATCCCCAATACTGTTGTTCTTCATACTCAATTTAAAAAGTACTCAAATTAAAAAGTACTCAATTTCAAGCACTGGTGCTTTGTATATTCCGAGAGCCACATTCCATACAAGACTACCAGTCAGAGCCCCAGTCATAGTATGGAAGCACTCTTCTGAACATTACAATGTTTTCTAAATTTTAGAGATTAAATAATAGGGCTCGAATTGTCCTGTCAGGGTAGACAGCAATGTTTGCTCTGTAGGACATTTCATAATGATAGTTTCATTGTTGAGATTTTTGTTTGATAGGTTTCTGCACAGACTTAGGGATAGGAGCCTAGATTTCCAAAGGAACATAGGTGGATAATGCTTTCCAGTGGGGTTTAGACACATGGGTGTCTCCCAAATGTCTGGGATTAAAAGACCTCTTTTCAATGGCTTTGTGATAGTAGGCTCATGATCCAGGTGTTTAAAACTTGCTCAAGATTTTTAATATTGCTAGAACTGTTTTATAACACATTATCTTCCTGTTCTAGCCTCAGTGGAAGGAGCTCCACAGCTGAACATGGTTGGTCTCTTTAAAAGAATTGTTGCTACAGAAGGACTCCGAGGACTTTATAGGGGCATAGCCCCTAATTTTATGAAAGTGCTTCCAGCTGTCAGCATCAGCTACGTTGTATATGAAAAGATGAAACAGAATTTGGGAATAGCATGAAATGAAGGAAAAAGGTGAGACACTTCTAATAATGCCGGAAACACCAGAACAAGAATGTTTCCTCAAGTAATCTGGTCTCACAATTAGAGACAGATCTTTATAGAGAGATGCTGCGACTTCCACATTTGCCCTTAAGTGGGAAGAAACTTTCTTAAATCTTAGTTCACCATTTCTAAACAGATACCTATATTGCACTTTAAAATGTCACTGAGTTGAAAAAAAAATTAAGAAACTGTCTTTAAATCAGGAGTATGTTTTTATTTTTAGGAAATCATGTGTATTTTACTCATTGGGGTTTTTTTTTAAAAATGTCCTTTTTAAATGTGTATTTGTCTTGGATCAAACCAAAGGTAGAAGTTTATACTGCCTTGATACTGAATATATGAAAGTGACTTCTTGTTTCGTCACACTGCCTATATTCAAGCAATTCACAGGAGACATTTTGCATGCCTAGAAATGAGCACTTATTATTTTTGAAGACTGAATTTTAAGTTCATAAGAAATAGGGTCTTGGATACACACAATGATGGAATAACACATTAAAATCTAGCCCATCACCTTTGTCTTCTTTTTAATTTTTCATTATTGAAAGAGCCTGAGAAACTGCTGTCCTCTGGTATCAGAATACCTCAAATGGATTTACACGGTATTTTTGTAATACAATCAGCAATTTTGATAACTTGCTTCACTGGAGCTGCTTTTCATTGCACTTGTAAATGTCAGCACCGTTAACCATGGCAAAATCTGTGTTGCAGCTGCATGTTTTATAGGATCATAATACAAAGGAACAGAAAAAGCTTGGATATTAGATCCGTTCCATACAAGTGCAAGTTGCTATTTAAAAACAGGATGGAGGATCCAATATGAAGCTGGTAGGAATTGTAATACAGCCAGTGGCAGAGTTGTTCATAGCTGCCTTGGGAACAGGAATGCTTCTCATTTTGCACTCTCTATCCTTTCCCTTATTCAGAGGGCTCCATCCACGACGTGTTTTTAGCCAGTAGAGGATTGCATTATTGTGTAAAGGTTTTTTTACAGTTTTGTCGTGTGGGATCAGTCTTCTGTGCATGCTAGCTGTGGGCGTGAAATTGGGGTAATAAAATACTGAAGTGTTTTGTCCAGGTGACCAAGTGGCAGTGCTGACCTCAGGTGCCCATCAGATTGATGTTAATGTAGCATGCAAAGCATGCTTGAGAAACAGCTCCTCCTAAAAAAACAAAGCAGTCCTTCCTCAATGCAGAAAATTAGGTATTTCTGTGTACAAATCCTTCCAAAGTGACTTCCTTCCTTTTTTT
>VZDJ01001247.1:5371882-5547382 GCA_008694505.1 Cyanoderma ruficeps
ACACAGTTGCCTTCAGGCCTGAACACTGAAATAGATTAACAATTATTAGCAGACTCATTTGTTAGGCTTTTTCTGCTTTCTGTAATGTGTAGTGTCTTAATCTTGGTAAATTCGACCTTGACCTTCTAAAACCAACTGCTCTCAGACCACTTTCTGAAATTGGATTACTGAAGGAAGAACTTTATTCTGTTAAGGTCATTAAGGGTCTTCTTTTTAATTCTTTCTTTTTTTGGGTGGGCACGAGGGGTGCATGGTTTTTTTGGTTGGTTTTTTTTAAGCAGACAAATAAGCAAGCAAGCAAAAATAACTGCCTGAATCTCCCTTGTTCTACAGATGCTTTGGGCCATATTGTTCAAACAGCAGTCATATGTAAATTTGTGTACAGTGCTTCCGTGGCTGGTGTTTATCCTCCATAAACTGATACATAGCAATTCCATGAAATCTGTATTATAAATTTTTTATCACATTTTAGAAAATGGCAGCTCTAGCTGTGTTTTCGCCTTCCCTTTAGGGAAACGTTGGACTTTGCACTTTTTAAAAAAAGAAAAAAAAGTCATTCTATCCAAATCATTTATATGTATAATGCCTTTCTGATCTGAGTTTTTCTTGGTTTTGCCAATATCTTTGTACCTTTGTGGGGTTTGTGAGATCAGTTGCTGATAATTTTGTTTGACTGTGACCAATGAGCAAATGTATTGTGTGTGTGATAAAAAGATGACTTTAGCATTTCAGTCTTCCAGACTTTTTCATTTTGTTTATAGTGTGCAAGTGCCATTATGAGTATTGAAGTTATGGTGACCTTTTCAAATGTTGAGAAGATGAGCTGTTTCAGATTTGATTTTTCATTATGTGCCTTGAAGATAACTGTATTCAATTGTGTATTCTTTGTCTCTTAAATGTATGTTTACCTTTCTAGCTCTACAAAACTACCAGTTTCTAATAAATATGTTTCCTTATCTGGCTGGAGTGTGCTGATGTGTTTTTTTTCCTGGCCTGATAGATGACACTTCTTTATTGCATTATATGCATAACAGTCAATGTAGAAAATGAAGGCAATTGATCTAAAAATAGGTTTCAGACTAGACTTTTCTTTGATATTACACTGATACTTGAAAACAGTTTGAGATAAGTCGATTGTCATCCTGTTTAGAACTGTCTCATTGCTTAATGGAAGACCACGTGTTTAATATTTTTGCTTGTTCATTGAACAGTATTAGCCAGCAACTTGCTTCTGTGTGTGTTGCGTGACAGAACTCCTAATAATCAGGGACAAACATACTTGCTTGTATTAGTGCTGATCGTGCTTTGTTGTTAATCTTACTTGTTAGTCAAAGGATCAATATAAAATCTTTTCAAGGTAATTGACTTAATTTACTCTGCATGTGTAGCATGGCTATGCTACTGAAAGCTTGTTAGCAGCCAGCTTTGACAACTCCTTTTGAGGTTTTCACACAAATCCTTCAAAAGTTAAAGATAATTGTAAACAAATTAGGGGAAGCTTTTCTTGTCTTTGATTGTTGCAAATACAGTTCTTGTAACATAAGATTTAGAAGTTTTCTTTTAAGTAATGGAAGAGGTAGATGCACAGTATATGATTCCTGACTAAGTGAGCAATTTGACATTCAATTTGACTTGTGGAAGAATGCTTTTAACTGCAAATGCTCTGTAAGAAGAGCCCAGAAGGCAAAGGGAAAGATTTGTTTTCCCTTCAAGATGTATGTGGGGTGTGACAGCTATTCAGTACCATTAACACAAGAAAACACCGCAGAAATGGCATGAAATCTAAAATAGTGCTGCCAGTGTGTGTCTTTCCCTCTTGACTGTGGTGAGCTTCCTAGCAGGATATACCTGCTGCAGCAGGGGCATTCCTTACAATGGCACCAGCCCAGGCCCAAGCTGCCTGGCACACCTGCTCACAGAAAGGTGAACTCTGTGTGCTGGAAGCCCCTTGGCAGCTTTCCCTCCTGCTAAAGAATGCCTGGTGCCCAGCATTCCCAGGTGGGGCTGGGTGTGGACCTGCCTGGTGTGCCCAAATTAGCCTTCAGAGGGGCAGGCTGAGGTGACTTCTGTCCTTTCCTGCCTTGCTTCACACCTCTGAGCTGGCTGCACTCGCTGGGACAGGCAAGATGTATTGGCAGCTTTCTCCTCATGCCTTTCTGATATTTAACAATTGGTTAAGGTACAGCAAGAAGTGTGTTGCAGTAAGTGATATTGCCATGTATAAATTACTAAAATATCAAGGATGTCTCAACCTGCAGGCTATTTGCTGTGCAAGGAAGTGTGGTTTTTAAATGCTTCCCCTTCTGATGTCAGAGTTGTCTTGGGAATGGCTTTTAGGACTTGAATTAAAACAAGATACTGATCCTAAAGTGTACGTTGTGGAGAGCATAATTGATAAGAACTGGATATTTAACACAGAGTGATTTTGGAATATTGACAGTCTTGGTGTATAATTTAGGTCTAGCTTCTAAGCCCTCTTGGTGTCTGAAAATGTGTAGAAGTATTACTTCGTCAGTATTTGTTCAGGGTAAAAATTGTCAGTGTTTTGGCAACTAAATGAATTCTTCAGTATTGTGCGCCTGAACTCTTACACATTGCATCTGCTTTGCTAAGGGGCTAACAAAGAAGTCTGTTATGTACTGTGTAAGTTTCAGAAAACACCCATAGTATGTGTATGCATTTACATCTATTTATGTATATACATGTATAAAACCTTTTCTTCTGTGCACCAAGTTTGTGCATGTCCTTCGTACAGCAGCTGGAACAGCTTCCAGAATGGCCTTTTATTTGAAGACTCTAGGAGCCCTGGAACTGCTGTTGCTGCAGAGCTTTCCCCTGCAAGCTCAAAGTAGGAGATGGAGAAGTAAGCTCTCTTAAATAATGTGTGAGAGGTTCTCATGCTAAAATCCAGAATGGTTTGTTCCCCTAGGCTCGTGTGAACTGGAGTAGCTAGTACCCATCCCCTAGAAGTAGGTGTTTGCAAAATCCATTGGTGTGCAAGGTGGGTGTACAGTAGATGACCTTTTGGATGCATTCTCCTGCCATTTTAAACTAAGCCTTTTGTTAACAGACTTGACCTGTAGTTTAGCTCTTGCTCAGGCTCTGATATGGAAGCTCTCACGTTCTCCCTAAAGCAAATGCCATGGGTTTTAAGTGTTGCAAACTTGTGTGTGAACCACTCTCTCTTCATCCAACCCTCTCCTCTGAGCTGTGTTTGCAAGAAACGTGCAGGCTCGGATTGCATTCCAGCAGTGCCATCTACTGTCCTGTTGGAACACCCATTTGTGAAGGGGGATGGCTGCCCGCTCAACCTTTGAGTTCATTCCCTGCAGTTATCTTCACAGCAGAGGAAAAGCAGTTTATGACAGTGCAGGATAAGCCCAGCTAAGACATGTTTTTATCACAGAACCATGGAATCTGTTGGCTTGGGAGGGAACTATTGAATTGCTGTTGGCCCTAGCAATGGGTCTCTTGATGGCATGTCCCTGGAGCCTTCCCCATGCTTCCGTACCACGGGTGTTGCAGTTTGGTCATGGAGCCAGTTTGCTTTCCCTAATTAAACAAATTTGTTAACTTTAACTGGTTTGCTGTGTACATGCAACAGCCTCTGCCTCTTCCAGCAGTTCCATTCATTGCACTGATAGCACTTTTACAGGGGATTTGTGTATGTTGGCTCTATCTAACCCTACTAGGTTAACAGAGCATAACTTCATGGATTTTTAAATGCACATTCCTAACTCCTTTTATGGCCTCCTCTGATAACTGCAGGCCAATTAGCTTCATTAAATTGCTTCCGTGTGTGTCTGTATCTGTCACATTCATTCCTTCCAGTGTAAAATACCTAAGCAAGCCTTTCAAATAGTTGGGGCTGGGCAATAAGTGACTGAAGGAGGAGAAGTTCAGGGGCTGGGGTGTTTTAATAGGACTTGGTTTACAAATAGGATTTCTGAGTAATCTTGGTGGTACAGATTACTGTCTCAATCCTGGCAGTAGCTCTGAAGCCATCCTTCTGAAAATAGATTAATATAAAAATATCACCTTTGTACAATAAATTCTAAAGCTAGTAATTCAGATTCTGTATGTATCTCAAATGTAAAGGTTTTTACTGTCAGCTCAAAGATTGCTTGCAGTATACAGGAATGAGCTACATTTTAGAATTCCTTTCCCAAGGTTGTTGCTTCTTATTCTCATCAGCTGGACAGATTTTGCAAAGGTTTCAGTAGATAAGAAGGATTGAGATGTCATTGTAAATTTTGGTGGGGATGAGCATTACCATAGTGATCTTGTTCATAACAAAAGTTCTGGAATTACTCTTTATGGCTTAGGAAAATGTTGTGCTGTGTGGGTGGAAAACTCCTGGACTCCCCAAAACTCTAAGACTTGCTCATACAAAGCCTTCTGCCTCTGGGGTGGCAGCAATATGTAACCTATCCTCGTTAAGTGTCTGTACTGATGAATGAGTGACAGTGCACACATCTGATCCATCTGCCACATAAATGTTTAATTTTTCTTTTGCCAATCAGCCAGAGTTTGGCAGATGCTGCACAGCAGAAAAACAGATGCAAGTGTGATGTTGGATTTCTCCACAGGGAATTGGTGCTGGAGTAGGAGCACTTCTGAATCAGCCACGACACTGCCTCCCTCTTGAAGTTAATTTGGCTTAGACATCAAATATTACTCACTGGTCCATTAAGTGGTATCTGATTTTAGTTTGCTTCTCCAGTTGCTTTCTCTATCCTGGAGAAAAAAACAGATAAAGGAAGGATTTTATTCAGTATTCACCCTTGTTCCTACAGACTTTTTTTTTACTCAATGTCCATATCTTGCTGTGAGGCTATTGGATTAGGGTAGAGATGACCCTTGTAGTATAGGTATCACACATTGGTAGAAAATAGTAAATACTGGGCACATAATTATCTGTATAAAAACTAAGTGACGCCCCATCAGTGGGCAGTCGCGTCGTGTCTCAGCCTGTGTCCGGACCTCAGCTGGGTGCGGAGCAAATTGTAAGATATCAAATAATAAACAGCACACGAGAACGAAAAACAAGACCTTGAAGGACTCCGCTTCTTTCTGCGACACGGCTCAGGGCTTTTAGAGGGCTGGGGACTTTTAACATCCTTGAATCTCGGCAAGGAAAAGGACAGAGACAAACCTGAGAGTATTTTCTTGTCTTGTAGGTGTTAAGTTCCCTGGAACTACCATCATACTGTGATGGTTCAGTGTGTAGCCTCAGGTTGTTCTATGATACAAAAAATATTCTGATTAAAAATGAAGCCCTTGGCCTACAGCGGTCCTTACTTTATTGGCAGAGATTTTTCTCTTGCTTTGATGATTAAGATAATACCACAGTGTGAGAGGAAACCTAAAGGAAGCAGGAAATCAATCATATTCTAAAAAAAGTTGATTGCCAAAGCTGCCTGCTGGGATAAATTAATATTAATCTCAAAGATAGTCTCTCATCCCTAAAAAGAATTTTGGCTTCCTTCTTGATTATTGTTTTTAGCCTTTTCTCCTAGTTTATTTTTAATTGGCAGTAGTGTCTTCACCCTATTACAGCACTCTCTAACACTGGCAGTAAGGAGTGTGTCTCTCTCCTCTCTCCCGGAGAACACTGAGAACTCACTGAGCGGCAGTGCTAAGTTCTGGTTTCAAAGAAGAAAAGTGCCAAACTAAAGTGTTTTAACTGCCTTTTCTCACTGGAAGCACTCTCATCGGCCCGTGGAGAATACACGTGGACTGAGGGGGGTCTTGTGCTTTCTGAATTGCAAATAATAACATTCGGGTTTTGCGCAGGGTTTTCCATGCAGGAGGCAGGCAGTGCTGGGGCGGGGAGGCAGCGCCGGCAGCAGCCGCTTCTCGGCTCCTTTTCCTTGTTCTTTTCCTTGTTCTTTTCCTTGTTTTTCGCTCTCGGTTTTTGCCCTGCCCGGCGCCGGCCGGAGCTCCCGTGCGGCCCGGCAGGGGGCGCACCCGCCGCGGCGCCCTCAGGGAAGGCGCTGGGGAAGGACCCGGGAAGGACCTGGGCGGGACGGGGCTGGCAAGGAGCCGGGGAGGGCGCTGGGGAAGGAGCCGGGAAGGACCTGGGCGGGACAGGGCTGGGAAGGAGCCGGGGAAGGCGGTGGGGAAGGACCTGGGCAGGACGCGGGTGGGAAGGGGCTGGGAGGGATCCGCAGGAAGGAGCCGAGCCGTGATATGTGCGGCTGTGCGGCTGTCTGCCGCCGTCAGGCTCTGGGCGTGCAGTGGCCTTCCCACCGCCCACATGTGCGAAGTGGGCAAGAGGGGAGGGGAGCGAGAGGTGGGATCGAAGTGAGCAATGAAACCCGAGGCTTAAGGTCAACAATTTTTTCCTGACAGGGCAGAAATCTCCCCAAGGGATTCCTATTGCTTGAGACACTAATTAAAAATAGAATAATTCAAATCTATGGCAACATGTATCGCAGACAGTCATCTACTACTGTAGGTCACTTAGGGCTGCAGTACGGACAAAGACAAAAGGTTTTTGATCACCTTTTAGCATTCAGAAGGACAGCCTATTTCATCCCCAGAATCTTGATTCTATTAGCATTTTCTGATGGAGTTTGAGGACCTGGGATGCCTCAGCTAAACAGTCGTGGGCCTAAATGACATTTGTAGGCAAATGCAAAGGCTTAATAAGCATTCCAGGCTGAAATCTGATGCTCTGTCTGACCACACTAATTTCTCATAAGAAACTTTGAACAAATAATTGGATATTTCATTCTTGCTAGTTGCATTAGTCCTCTTTAGTCATTCTGTATGTTTATATCCTTTAATTTCCCATTGTGCTATACGAAACAAGTCAAATGACATCTAAGATCTCCAAAGTTCTGAAAGTTTTCCAGATGCCAGAAGTTGACTTTTGGGTGATTTACTCCATGTAAAGGTACAAAGGCTGGCGTTCGCCATGAAAGCCAATGCTCAAAGCATCTATCTCTATCCCCAGAAGTTGTTATTCAGTGGAACTACTTGAAGGTTGTAATTACAGGCTCTCTATTTAGCTTTTAAGTATACCTCATTCATAGTTGAAATATAAACGCAGGAATGCATGTGTTGAGAATGGGCTTTACTTCAAAAATGACCTAAATCCAACAAAAGCCTTTCTGTGGTTCTTTCTATAAGGTGCTTTGCAGAAGGGGGAAGCTCCCTCTCATGCCCTTCCTAAGTAAGCTTCAATTTTGAAGTTCTTAGTGACTTGATGGATTTCAACTGCTTGTATGAAAATCATTCAAGTGCCTTCTTAGGGAGAGGATGTCATGGAAAGAGCATTCCTTCATGCACTGGACTCTCCCCAGGAGCCCTGTCCAGAGCCTCAGCAGGGCATCAGAGCTGGAATAGGTCTAGAGCATGAGCTGCCTCCTCACAGCTAGCAATGTTTTCTAGATGTTGAAGTTCAAGGACCTTCTTAGAGGCTTCAGTAGCCAGCATGGGAATAAAGGTCATTAACTTGTATTCTTGAAGCACATTGTGCCCCATTGCAGGCTGCTACATTAGGCAGCTACCCACTCTCCCAATTTTTTGAGGCACTTGTGAAGTGGCATATATGGGATTAAAGTGTTCTGGTTGCATTTGGGATCTTATAAGAAGAGATCAGTGCTTAATGTATGTAGGCAGCGATCAATTCAGTACAAAATAACAAAAACAGTTTGTCAGGGGATTTTACTTTTTGTCAGTCATACCTTTAAAGCTATTGATCTGCCAGAGAGTGTTTTGGAGGTTTTTTCCATTTTTAGGGATTGCGTATTTTGATGCGTCACCATATGATTGTAGAATTAAGACACAAATGTGGTTCAGCTTTAAGAGTTTAAATCAGTAATAAATATTTCATTAAGTTGTCTTAAACTGTCAAGGTGAGGAAATACACAGTGTTCATGATTAGACTCATGGATCATGTTGTTGAACCTCAGTTTGCATTTGTATATTAGTAGCTAAATATAAAGTGTAAAGTCTTAAAGTCCTATTAGAAAAACTAGAAGTGTGCAATGGAGACATGAAGAAGAGATGTAAAAATCTGAGGTATTTGACTAACATCCTATGCTTAACTTCTGTTTGGTTCTACAGGCAATCTTCTATCAGAAGTGCTCATTTTGAGAGACAGAAAATTAACATCTGCCAGCTGATATGAAAGCTGAGAGAATAAAGCAGCCTTTCCCTTGTATCTGTGTACATACAGACGTTTCAATGTTTTCATTTCAACTGCTTATCTCCTGATAATTTCTCACCGTTTATTTCCTAAGAACATGTCAGATGTTTTCCCTTTCTAGTGAAACAGGCAATTTTTATTCACCTCTTTTTTTTTAACTTACTGGAGACCTTGGGAAAAGCTGTTACACTAAAGCAGAATGTGTTCAGGAGCTGGTTTGTCCTTCAGTAGGTACTGGCCTCATGAAACAAAATGCAACCTAAGCCAACTAAACCTCCTTTTCCCTCGTGCCTGCAGTGTGCTCTCTCTGGTGGCCAGTCCAAGGGCTGAAAAGTCCTTTCTTTACTGACTGGCTCTAGTTGGATTGGGTCACTTGGGGAGAGTCTGGATGGCATTTGCATGCAGATGGTTTTTGTGTATGAAAAATGCATGAATATTCCCTCAGGTGTTAATTAATGCAATTTTTAGTTATTGAGAACTTCAAGCAAAAAAATCAGAGTTTTTTCAGACTGTATTCAAATGTGCTCCCTACACCTAATTATTCAGAAACACTCCTTAGGAATGTCTGGCAGACAAACTTCTCCCTCTTTCTATATTCCTGTGACTGCATTGTATCTTTGTAAGAGGGAGAAAGTTTTGTTTTCAGTTTTCCTTAGCAGGTTGTAAAGCAGAAGAATTTATTGTCCATTTCTGTTCACAATAATTGAGTTTGTGGGCTTTAATTTGTTGGGGTTTATTAGCTGTAGTGGGGAGGTAAAGAGGAGGAGCTTGAACAACCTCCTTTGAATCAGATTTAAATACTGTATTTGATAACTAATTTAATCAGTAAACAGCAGGAGATTATGACATTTCTTGGGAAGCTTTTCAAATGATAAAAAATAGCTGGACAAATGATAAAACTGTTTCCCTCAGGATAGTACTAATGAGCCTACAGTTTGGGTGGGATAAAGACACACGCAGGGCTTTGTATGTTCATGCTCTGTGTAGTATATGTGACCCTCTGGAATGAGGATTCCTTGTTGTTGACAAGGAATTTAATGCATGTGGAAGAAAAGGATAAATTGCTACTTGTTCTGATTTTCAACTTGACCTCCACAAAAGGAAGGTCCCTGTAACATCTCAAATTGTGTCATGAAAACAACTCTACTCCTTCATTAGTGATGGTAGCTCATAGTGCTGCATTTAAGTCAGTTCTGAAAGCTAAGTTTCTCTTGGAGTCTCCATGTTGGAGCTTGGAGCTTCCGGGAGCTAAGACAATGAAAATTAACAGCTTGATCCCATTAACGGCTTCCATAGTTGGTTTTTTTTTTTTTTTTTTTTCTNGCTGTCCCTTTAGACATAGATGCTACAAGAAAATTATCAAATGGGTTCTGAACAAACCAGTTTTCACTGGAGGGGGTGACTAGCTTGTAAGCAGTGCTGTTAGCAACAGTTTGGGTGAAAAAGAACTTCATTTTTACATAATTCATATTTTCAGTCAAACAACAGGTCAGTTTGACTTGGTTTTCCTAATTGTAGTATGAAAGGAGAACACAAAACTGTGTGCACACATTGCTTAGGAAATACCAACCAACACAACAATAATGTAATTGTGCTACAATTGCAGAGAAGCAGACCCGAGCAGCTTATTCATACTTGGGGATGTACCCTAATTGCATCAATATTTAGTGATGGTAATGTGGAGCACAAAACCTATTGACCTCCTCCAGCATACTCACAGTGCACGTAGCATTTCCAGATAATTCTGTGCACAGTGGCCTTGCAGGAGCAAAACTTCTGCACAGGAGCTCCATGAACAAAACCAGAATTAGCATTTCTGCAATAGATCTGGAATCATTTCGGCAGAAAGTTGTGAATAATACAAGGCAGCAGAATGTTTTAGCTGGCAGTTTCACTTTGCTTCTATCAAAGAAATGAAAATGTGAAAAGACACCTGTAATCCAGTGCTTAATAGCTTAATTTAATATGAACTATTTTTGAAACTGAGTGGCAAGTCCTAGATAATGGTGATCGATACAGTACTTTGGATGAAAATAAAATTCCCTGGGATGACGTCACTTCTTGCATTATTATAGCAGTCCTTGAGCTAGGCAGCCCCAGAGCTGAAGAGAAAAATGTATGATGTAAGGAAAAGAAATTCTATCTCAAACTTTGTTTTTTAACCTCGTTTATTTCAGTTTCTGTGTTCAGATGAGCCACCTGAATTTTGTTTTGTTAAGGTAGGCTTTCTTAAGGTAGAACATGAGTTCTGAAATTAATTGCAAGTTCCAGTTCAAGGTTGCCTGGTTATTTACATAAGGTGAAGATTGAAAAAATTGGTTTACTCTGGGTTCACAGAGAAGCTGCCTTCAGCTTTATATCAAATATACAGTGGTTGAAGTCTGTCAGTGGAAGCCTCCCTGATGCCTCTGTCTATTTGTGGAATTCAAACTTTTTTGAAAACAATTGTTTCTAGCCTGCAGAAAATGTTTTAGAATGTGGCCAGTGTGCCACCTTCTTGTGTAGCATCCTTCCAACAAGCTTTGCAGGAGAGCAGCATCACAAAGGTCTTGCACATTGTTTGGTTTTGTGTCAAAATCCATGTTAGCACTGGGAATTAGGAGTAAAAGGATGTGTCCCAATATAGCTGCTCCTTCCTTTGAGCCATGTGAGTTGTGTCACTCAGGTGGACACCTGTACACTGCACTGTGCTGGTGGGGTCTGGAGATACATCTAATTACAATTAAATGAGGCAGACACTGAAAATTTTCAGTAATTGTTTGGTGTGGAATATTGATCTGATAGCAGTTGCCTGGGGAGGGATTTACAAGAAATACATATAAACAGTATTGTTGTCTTTATTCTTGAAAATTACCATAACTATGAAGGCAGGGTGAGTTCAAGATGTGCTCTGGTTGTACTTGCCACATTCTGTCCTCAGACACAAAAAAAGTAGATATATTTAAATAGTTACCTCTCTGTGCCTTGACACTAAAAAATATTCAGATAAAGATGCTATATATCTGATGAAAATTTTACTCAAAGAGAACTGACGTGCCACTCAATAATAGCACCATGAAAATAACATTTTTAACTCTTACACAGCTTCTGGTGTATGCCAAGCTATTAAATTTGTCCAAAAGCATTCCCATTAAAGGGTAAAGTTGAATTGTAATGTTGTATAGCAGGCAGACATTTTGACGGGTGGAGAAGTTTGACAACTCTCCCAAAGTCACAAGAGAAGTTGGTGACCACCAGGAATAGAAGGCACACATGCTGACAGCCAAGTGTCTGTGAGCCACAAGACCATCCTTCCTCCTGCACACGGGGAAGCACTGGCATGAAAGGGAAGTAATTTCTGTGGGTTTGGAGAGGGCTTTCCGGTGATTCTGGCAGCATCAGCAGAAGGACACAGGGTTTTGATGGGAAGGACTGTCTGCGTGGCTTAAATT
This sequence comes from Cyanoderma ruficeps, assembly GCA_008694505.1. Taxonomy (NCBI): domain Eukaryota; kingdom Metazoa; phylum Chordata; class Aves; order Passeriformes; family Timaliidae; genus Cyanoderma; species Cyanoderma ruficeps. The sequence goes on from VZDJ01001247.1 coordinate 5,383,472, forward strand.
ATTTTGTAATGTCGGCTGCTTTCAAACTGGGCTCATTTTATGAGGGTTGGCCAAATATTCCTTCTACCCTGTGCAGGTAGAAGGCCAAAGATGAATCTACCATTTTTGTTGAAGATGTTAGTGAGTGGGGGATGAAAAAAAGCGTATAGTGCCTTTCCATCCTGTGAAGCCCTTTGGTCTGTGCTGTAGCAGGCACAGGTGCCAAAGAAGAGCTTGTAAAACTGGTAAGAATTGTTCTTTAATCCCAGCTTTTAGATCTAGCTCTGGCATAAGTAATGGCAAATATGTATGAATTATATTCAGCTACCTGTTTTATTAGCAGTTCTCATATACTCTCGTGTTTTCAGTGCTAAACACCGCTCCCCAGTTTTCAGTAGTCAAATGTCATTTGTGTCGCTCCACTCTCTTGTCAGGCTGTAATTCCAGCAGGAACCGACAGTGTGAGTACTAACACTATGCAAAGCAAGACCAGAGAGATAGCAATTAACACTCAGGGCAGTAGTTAGAGTCAGCTGCTCAGTGGCCTGGGTCACGCTGTGTGGATGCAGCTGAACTGTTTGTGATGGGGAGGGAGCAGGCAGGGAACACAGCCCTTCCTGCCCGCACCATGGGATGGGTGCTGCCTTGGGAGGTGGTTACTTGTGGAGAAATCTTTTCCTTCCTCTGATATTTTGACCCAGAAGAGTGGGTTAGAGTGTAGAAGTATCAGGATGGCTTTCACAGAGCTTGGCCCTGCCCATACGCTAGGTTTTATCATTGTTTAAAATTGTCTAGTCCTTATTTCTGTAATTACTGGAAAGACAACAGTAAAATAGTTTTCTCCAGAAGCCTTTGTTTATCCTCATAAATGTTCTGGGAAACGAAGGAGGTGATTTGCCATCTTGTAGTACCTTAAATAAACAGTGTGGTTCTGCAGTTACTCTGTACTGTCATCTTGGAATGAGGTGGGGGTAATAAAAAGAAGTGCTGTTTAGTCATCTGACAATTAATATGGATACACTTTTTCATATGCAATAGAAAGCAAAAGGATTATAAATTTAAAGTCATTATGTAATGTTAATGTTGCAGTAGTGGCCAAAGACCTTGGATAGATTGGCAGTCTCATACCTTAGGTGTTGTGCAAACAAGAAGTAAATATTTCTGCCTTAAAAAGCTTACAAATGCTGACAGCCTTTTTTTAGACAAGACTTGCTGTGAGTGCAGAGGGGAGTTCTTGTTCAGTTGTGACTTAGAGCAGTCCTCTTGAAATTGTGAAGGAAGACCAAGGTAGAGACAGTGCAAATGAAAATGAAAGTTGTAGAAACTGAAAGAGAAAATGCATTAGTGGAGTGAAAAATTGCTGATCACAACTTGTTTCAGTGGAAATTTATCTTATATAGCACCTGGTAAGATCAGAGACATTTGGATTCCCAAATGTACGTCATGCTCTGGTTGGCACTGTGACTTCAGAGGGGGGAGTCCACCACGTTCTTGAAACAGGCTGAGCACTAAGGTACATAACTCCCCCTGAGCTCCACTGTGCCTTTATTGCAATGAGACAGAAGAGACTCTCCTAAGTACTTAGGCCCAGATTTTTTGTGTATTAGATCCCTGAATCTTAATTCTGCAGTCTTTTAATAGTGAGTTTTCAATATCTTACTACATTTAAAAAAAAAAAAGTAGTCAGTGCTTTACTGCATCCAGTTGGATTGATATTTACACAGGCTCTCTTCTGGCAGCTTTCCTTCTGTTAATGTCGCTCTGATTAGCTGTAAAAGATTGAGGAGATATTCTTGAAATAGGTTGTTCCTAAGGGCCACTCTGATGCTTATCCTCTTATAGCATGGCACAGCTGGGAATGGCAATTTGCTCTTGTAGCAGGTTGACCAAGGATCAGCTGCAGTATTAAAAGATTAGTACCCAATAATTTCCAGCGAGCTGTTCTGTAATAAACTCAGCATGTTGCTGTGGATTTCCAGTGTCTGAATGTCTGTCTCCTTTATGTAACATTTTATTTCAAGTCTAGCAAAAACCCAAAACCCAAAAAAACAACCTGCCAAACAAAACTCCCAAAAAACCAACACGACCACCCCACCCCCATATTCTATGAATTTACACTCTGATGTTAACAAACACTTTGATTTTAAACTTGTAATTTATGTAATGATATATGTGTTTAGACATCTGGACAACAGCTCTGACAAAGCAAACAAGGCTCTCTTAACTAAGAGGTTGCTATGCTGCCAGCCAGAACAAATGAGAAATACGTGGACCCAGTAAGAAGAAAATCAACCAGTTAATTTCTTTTCAAGGTTTATTATCATTGTTGAATCTAACTTATTAATAACCTCTGTACCTAAAAAATTGAATGCATCTGTAGTAACAGTGTTTGTATTTATCTCATGACCCTGCTGTAAGCAGTTATCACTGCAGTGTTACATATCCACTTATATCTCATTTTCCAAAGTGCCTAGCTGCTATGTGATGAAACAACAAAACAATATTAAAATTATTAGCATTTAGAGGCGTAGCAGCACTCTCTTCCTTACTGCCCTCTTAATTCTTCAGAGTTAGATATGAGGACTTGTATGGGTCTTACAAGAAAATTTCTGTATGGGAATTGGTAGACAGGAGCTTTGGCAGTCTGGTGTCTTGAATGCTGATGGATCTTTTTCCACTGCCCTAGATACAAGAGCACTTTGATGTTACTTTGGATTTTAACCATGGTAGATGCTACAACTCTTTTTCTCCAGCGAAAAAATGGTGTTCTCTGGCCAGTTTTAGTCAGATGTTTAATGTTAACTTTTATATGTAAAATCAGCTATGCGAGAAAATGGAAAAATGCATTTGCCCTCAGAGTGACACTGTGTTTCTTTAGCCTGTGAGCAACACAAGTAGAAATTACAGTGTTTGGCTCTTGGCCTTGGGAGCTGTCATAATGTCAACAAGAGTTATGAGATGCTTGTGCTGACTTTGTACTGTGTTCACAGCATCTCTGTGCCCAGGACACTGGGGTGAGCAATTGCAGATCTTCTGTGGATGTTGTGGCAGGTTCTTTTGAACTGCAAAAAGTTGTGCCAGATCTGCTCAACACAATTTAAAGCGTGCTGGATCTGCTTGCTTGAGCTGTGTGTGATGAAGCTGAGTGCTTGCCTTTGTTGCAAAATGTAGAAGGTGTGTTGATAATTTAGCAGGTTTTGATGCACTGGATGTTGTGCTGATGAGACCCAATTTTTTCATCCTTTAACCAGCATCTCTGGTTCACATATGATAAGAGGGTATGCTATTTGTAACAAAGTGCATTTGCTTGTTTTGCTATGGATTGTTTGAAAAAATCTGTTCCTGAAGGGTTGTTTTCCTTGTTTGCATGGCTGGCTTGTGAGGGCTTTAGTCACTTGGTTCAGGTTTGCTGCTGCTCCACTTAGCATCTAAAACGTCTTGGCAAGGAGCATGAAGTGTTTTTCCTCTTCTTCCCGGAGGCTCTGCAGAAGCTTCTGCGCTGGCTGAGCCTGCCCCTTCACTGTGTGTTTCAAAAAGAAAAAGCAATTTCCTCTGTTGTCAGACAGCCTGTGGGTAATGTGCCTCCCTGCCTCAAGAAGGATCCCAGCCCCTCTGATTCTCCATGTGTAAGGAAGAGGGGCTCATAATACTGCAAAATAAACTCCAGGATGGTGCTGTCAGCCTGTGATTGCTTTGGAGGTTGAAAAAGCAGGGAATTTAAGAAGAAGCTCTGAAGCCAATAAAAGATTCTGTTTTGCCCTTGCTAGTCTTGGCTTGAGATAAAAGTAACTGTGGATGATATATTTGATTGGTAGGAATCACACACAGTGGAAAACACATTAGCATTTCAGATTTATAGTATTTTGAGTCCAACACTATGTGTCAAGCAATAGCCAGAAATTTCAGCAGCAAAAGTAAAACCCATGTGAAAATTGATTAAGCAACAGTATGTCCAGAGGCCAAGATATGCAGAGTGGGTATTTGGCCTTTGTTCTTGCTTAAATGTTTTTAACCGTTCCAGTGTTATAAGTGGACTGTAGGTATATTCATAATGTGCATTGGTGTTTGCAGTCAAACAGAAATCTTGAGCAGATGTTAGAGCCTAGTAAATAAGATGCAGGATGAGGTATGTCACAATGGATGTATTTTTAACATGCAAAATAGTCTTTGTTCACTGTATTTCACTTTGTTCACCCCTTTGTTCACTGAAGGGGAAAGTCCCTACATATTGCTAAGATAAATAGATTAAATTCAGGGTTGAGTTACATAAAACTTAACTTCAAATGAATACCCTTTAGTCATGTTGTAAGTATCTGAAAACAGAACTTGATCATCAGAAGACTACTTAAAATGCCAAGCATCCTTGACAGTCACCACTACTTTGAGCCTTACATTGAAATGTGAAATTCAACCTCTATTTCCTGTGTTGAGATGCAGTTGTTGAAGATATTTGCTGTATTTAAGTCTTACAATAACTTATTGTACCTAATGGTTAATTGCATTTTGTCACCCTGCTGTACAAGGCTTTGTAATTGAATGTCAGGCTTCAGGAGCTTTCACTTGGCTCAGCAAAAACTCTTCTCCCAGCCTGTTTTAGTTGCAGAAGCTGCTTCTTTTCTGACGAAAGTGTTGTTGAGGGGATAGCTTCACAAAGGCATTTCTCCCACTCTCCTCAGGAGGAGAGTACCTGGGAAACTGAGCACAAGGTAGGGATCCCCAAAGGACTTGGCACATTTTAATGCAGAAAGAAATGACACTTCTCAAGCTGGTGTCAAACCTGTGCCTCTGAGAATCACATTGTGCCTCTGAGCTTTGTATGTAATCTGGAAGTGAGAACAGAGGAATTGCCTCCTCCCTCTCAGCTGGGTCAGACAAGTGCGGCAGAGCCTGGCTGTGCTGCTTCCTCAGTCATCCATCTGCCTGAGAGCTGCTGTCTTCAGTCTAAAGGAGCCTGTGGGTATCTTCAGTCATCTTTGCCTCACAATGAATGTTGTGTCTGCCAAAAGTCATTCACAGCACCACGGCTTAAGGTGTTTCTGTAACACTCAAAAAAAGTTTTGCAGATTTTTGGAGATAAATGGGATCCTTCTCTCTTCTCAGCTTTTTCAACTTCTGTCTTGCTCTGTCTCATAATCTTTTTTTTTTTGTACAACAAAGTTGTGAGATAATAGAAGTTAAAAAATTTGTCCAGGATGAGAACAGTTGTATGAAGACTTACTAGAAAAGAGGTCTGTGGAGTGTTATCTTTTTTCCCTCCTAAAATCATTGTGTGTTTACTCACCTCTGCTAACACCGAAGTAATTAAAAAAATAAAGAACCAAAACCAAGTTTACTGGCTTGGAGAGTGAGAGGAGGAGAAGTGAAAAAAGGGAGTTGAGAAAATACTGCTTTGTGGATGTGGATCTACAGTATTGAGATTTATGCAAGATAATAACATAGAAATAACTACTGTTATATACTCGAATTGTAAATAGTTTGCAAATACCAACCAAATGCTTGATTGTAATTGAAATTGAGGAATTCCTGGTCTATCTGTATAAGCAGCAAGTGATCCAGGTCCACAGGTGGAAGCTACTGATGGCTCTTAGGAGCTGCACCTGGCTTCCTCAGTGGAGCTATGTGGACAGCTGCTCTGAGGAAGCATCTTCCGAAGTTATTTTAGTTGCTGTCTCAGCTTTCCAGGCTGTGTCTTTACCATCTTTCTTTGCTAGAATGATAACAGTAGCATAAGGCAGAGGTGCACGCTGTTCCTGAGCAGCCAGCCCTCACAGACCCCAGGCTGTCCCTTCTTTGCATCAGGAGATCTGTCTGAATGCAAAACCAGCCTTCTCATTCAGCTGTACCAGAACTGTTCGGGTTTCTCACCGAAGTTTCATAGAAATTAATGCCAAGAAAATTTATTTTGAAGTTTTAGTATATAAGACCTGCATGTTGCACTTGATTCTTGCGTGCTTTAATCTGTGTGCCACTATTTTCACAGGTGCAGAGCGAGATGTAGGAGTGGAAATTGCCACCAACTCAAAACCGTAACACTTTGCATACTGGAAATGACTAATCAAGGTGCAAAGCAACAGCTTTCAGAATGTGGTCTTGAGTTATTAATAGAGGCGGGGTTTTGCTAGGTCAGGAATTGCACAGCTGCTCGGTTGGGGGTTTTTTTGTTTTGGTTTTTTTGGGTTTTTTTATGTTCCAGTGGATCAGTGGAAATAAATTCACTATATTTTTTAATCTTTCTCATAACCTTGTTAATTTTTCACTAGCTAGCATGAATCTCAGTGCTGAATCCTGGTCTGTGCTTTGATACAGCTAATGAAAAAATTGCCACTCCTATCTGCATCATTTGCCTAATGTTAGTTAATAATACTTAGTATTCTGCAGAGTCACTTGTATCTTCAAAGCACTTAACAGTTACTAACTAATTAATCCTCACAACATGCCTGTGAGTTGAAAAGTAAATAAATATTAACATTCCCCTTTTAGCAAAAGGGTAACCAAATAGGAAGATTAAGTGATTTGCATGGACTTAGTGGCAGAGCTGGCAAGAGAACTCCCGTGCTTTAATGCTTGTGCTTATCCTTCCAGCCACACTGGCTCAGGGTGAATTAAACCCTTCACCATTACCCCTTGTAGCCTTTCTGAATACTTCAGTACTTTTTCAGATCTAAAGTTTATGTCTCTGGTCATAGCCTATCGGACTGAAGGATGGCTGCTGCCCTGGGGTGCAGGCACTAAGTGTGGGCAATATTAGAAGGGAGGCTACAACTCCCTTGTGCTTCCCCCAGAAAATCCATGCCAGGCCCATTTTAGAATGTTCAGCAGAAAAATACTAAGCCTGTTCATCAGGCCTGATTAAAATATATGTAATATCTGGGCGTTGCTTTTACAAGACAATATTAATTATTTATGCTGCTGTGTCACTCAGTGCTGAATCAAAGCTGGAGCACCTGAAAATGGTAAGTCTTTCTGTGGAGACCATGTTGTCAACCACAGTCTTTAAGAAGCATTTGTGAAACTATGGGAATTCTGTCTGATATGCTTAAATAGATTGAATATTTTAAAATTATGTAAATTATTTTAAACAGCATAAATTATTTTTAACCAAGGCCCCATGCTTTCTTCTGTGTTCTGTAAGGAGATCTTATCCTATGTGACTCCAGAAGACTCTGAGTAAGTTTTTGCATTGAGAAAGCCTACAAACAAAAATGTGGTCTAAATACTAGAAAAATGCTTATGTAAGTGAACATAGAGAATGTAATTTTTATTAGATGTGTGGGTCAAAGCTCAGCTTCCACCTTGTCGGCCTCCCCTGTGAGAAAAATAATTTCCATTCTTCTACCAGAAGAGGGTCACAGTAAGGGGAAATGCCTTGGCAATAGCTTTGGCACCAAAGGTGGAGCAGGAGTTTGTGCCCTGGGATCCACTCCAGCAGCTGCAATGGCCTCACATGGCTCAGCCGTGGCCCTTCCTGCCCTGAGGATCCTACTCTGCATTCCCTGCACTGCGGTTTGGAGGTGGGGAAAGCTCAGCAGGGGCAGCTCCCAGGGACACCCTGCTGGGGCAAAGCTGGGGGTGGATGCCCTTTGCTGGCAGTCAGCCAACATGGGTATGGCCAACGAGGAAATGTGGCCCTGCCAACCTCCACACCTTCCACTGACAGCATCTGAGCTTTTCTGTCTGCTCTTAGACATATCTTGGGGGCTCTTCTACAGCTGAGAGAATTAATGCTTTAATGCTGCTGATTTTCTAAACCTGAAAGGTGAGATATGTGTCCTCTCCTCCCTGCAGCCTCACTGTTGGTGCTGGTCTGTAATGAGCATGCTGAAATGTTAACAGTTGCCATGATGTAGGAAGACAGCAAGCTGTGGGACAGGAATGTGCCAGGGAGCAGATTCTTGTGTCCCCCTGTATCAGCTTCTCCTGATCACCACAGCCTGTCTTTATCCAAATTGCCCCTGCTTGTCGTTTTGACATTGGTCAAAACGGGCCAGAACTGAGAAGAATGGGCCAGAACTGAGCTCAGTGTTTTGTTGAGCTATTCGGGGGAGTTGCTGAATTATCCCTGTTTCATGTTTGTTAATTGCCCATTAGAACTGGGTGATCTACCAGAGAATAGATTACAGAAACTGGAAGTGTAACTAATTTTAACTTGAATTTAGTAAAAGCTTTCAGACAGAGACACAGGGTGAAATTAGGATACTTGGAAAATGGTCTAGTGTTTTCTAAATGCTTTCCCCTTGTAGATGGCATTGGTGAGGTTGCACCTTGAATCCTGCGTGCCGTTCTGGGCCCTCACTATTTTATTATAAAAAAACAACAGAAAAACTGGGGTTTATGAAATCCCAAACTTAAAACTTATTGAACAGCATATTTGCTTTATCACAAAATGTCAACTTGGCTACTTTTTCCTGTTGTTCTGATAGCAGGAATACTTCACATTGAGTGAAAATATTTTGGATCTTTTTTTTGATCCCAAGTTTTTGGTAGGTCAGTCACTGATCCAAAAACTATGGATTGTACCTCTTAGTGTGAGTCAGATGCTAGGTTTATTGTCATGTGCATCTAGGTGGGATTATTCCTATTTTTTTCTCCTAATGGTTTTGCATTGCTGATGGGTTTGTTTTATTCAGAGCAGTAAAATATCCACTCCCCGTGCCAGTTTGCTGGCATCTCCTTGCCCTGCTTGTTTGTAGGAGCTTGGAGGTACCTGCCAAGAGCTGCCTGAGCAGAAGTATGTGGCCCTCTCCTGTATGGAAGGACTGGGACATACAGTATGCCTGTAACAGGCTGTACCCACTATGTTCTCCATGGGGTTTCACTCACCTGTCTGAAACTGCTCACAGAACCACTTGGGAAGCTGACAAATCCTACAAAGGTCCCGGGGAAATGGTACCTGTGTTTCTCTGTACAACACAGAGGCATTTCAGAGGATATTCACCTCTCACTGTTTAGACCATAGTGAGCATTCTAAAACTGCCCTTCAGCTCCCAGGACTCCTGCTGGCATCCTGTTAGCCAGTTAAATGGGCTGTCCTGCCAGAGGCAGAAGGACAGGGTGTAGAGAAAACACAACGGCTTTTTATAAAATGTTCTCCTGATTTCCCACCCACTTAACATCAGAGAAGGCTTTTCTGATTCTAATACATATTTAATATTCTATACTTAAAAATTCTCTCTGCTCTGTTAAGCCAATGTCAAATCTCACTGGAAGCAGCTTTGTGCTGCTTTTTAAGAGTCCACACAGCTGCACTTAAAAATGACCAATTTTTCATGAGAGTAGGTGCTGCCAGCAGGATTCTCAGAAACTGTGGGCTGAACAGTTTTATTTTCAACTCTTGTTGTAACTAATAGATTGGGTTTTGTGGATTTTCAGAGAAGCAAAGTGATCCCAGTTATCTTTCTTAGAGAAAAATAAGCCACAACATCTTCTTTTGCCTTAGTGAAGTAGGACAAGTATTTGGCAGGGGCAGCTACAGAGCTGCCAGCAGGCTCCAGGTCAGAGCTGGAGCTGTGGACTGTTGCAACACTGCCTGAGGCAAGTTGAAAAATTTGATTAAAAGGAATTTTCAAACACAGCCTTTTGTTCTGCAGATTTCTAGGTATGAGAAAGAGGGTGGGAAGGAAGTGAGCCTTGTGACAGAGAGGATGGCTGTGGTGTTCAGGTACCCCCTCACTTTCTGGGATGAAGACTTGTATGTTCCTGTTTTTCAATTTCACATGAAGGTGAAGTCTTCCTTTGGCTGCCTCAGCACCAGTCATGGGTAATATATAATGCTAGCAAATTTAGCAAGTGTGCCATTTGTATTCAACATGATGCACTGAGTCGTGCATCCTGTTTGCTACAGTTGTTGCAAAGCTGAATTTAAAATGGCAGCTGGAAAAAGCAGGGTTTCCAAACGTTTTTTTACACTTTTCTGCTGTGATCTCTGGCTACCTCCAGAAGGGGGGCTGGAAAGATGGCCTCAGCATGTTGTGTATTTGTTTCCCAGGTGTTGCACCTGAAAGTGTGAGCACAGCTAATGCTGTCTCACTGTTTTCCTCACAGGAGCGATGGCTGGGACCATGGCAGTCCTTCCCTCTGTCCAAACCCAACTGTTTTCCTTGTGCAGGCACATGCTGCTTGGCCAGTTCTCTGCAGCCATTCATCCAGCTTTCCCCAGTTACTGATACGTTTCGAACAAACACAGACGAGGGGAAGTATGAGGCACCATGTTAAAATGCTTCCTGCAGTCCCCCAAAGAAAGGTCCTTCTACAAATGCTTGACATACAGATCATATTCGACCTTTGATCATCTGTCATTTTATTGTAAGAAAGCATGCCATCATTTGCCACCGTTTAAAATAGACCCAGAGGAAGTCAGGGCTTAATCTTAACCTCAAACACATTGAGCCCTGTATTTCCTATCCAGCCATACACTGTGCTATCTGGTTTCCTATACCTCAGGCCTGCTAAGTTTAGTTCCTCTCAGCCAGCTGCTAAGAAGGAAGGGAAACTGTGTTCACTGTGGATAAAGCATTTGCTGTCCACAGCTCTCCCAGCCTTATGGACTAGGTGGTAGACAGCAATACACTTTTGAGGTTTCTCAGTTTTTATTTTGAATTCTTTTCTCTCTTAATTCATTCTGTGAGTTCATAGATTTAAATCTTCGATGCCATAGTTTCTTGGAGTTCTCTAGGAAGAACTTGTATGCTTAGGAATAATCATTTAGCATTTATGACTATCATGTGGCTAGACCATTGCTAAATTAAACACTGGAGTGTTATGCATTAATTAATATTCTATCAAACCCAGTGCAGTCACTCAGGTCTTTCATCTTAGAAAGTAGATGAATGAGTGGAATATATAATGTACCATACTGAAATTGAGATTGCCTCACTAGAAATCTTTATTTATCATAGAAAGTAGCTGCATAAAATAGCTGAGATAAAACTGACCTATTTTTCCTCTATATCAGTATCATTCCTTGTCCGTTTGCTTCAGGCAAGCAGATTGCAGGAACTGACTGATTTCCTTCTTGGGGCTATTCTCAGGCCCTTCTATGAAAGCCATGGACCTGTTTCAGTAGAGTGTCTTCTGAAGACATTAAATATTTATTAACTTCATTGCTTTCTTTTCCCACCTAATGTTTAGCAGAATTATGATAATTTTGACATAGCTGTACCTGCTGGGTTATTGGGCCACATCTGCAGCCACATGTCACAATGCACACAGAGGTGGTTCAGCATCCACAAGCAGGAGCTGGCTTTTTGGGGAGGATTTGGCAAGCCTGTATCCCTGCTGCACCGTGATGTATTTTCTCAGTGGTAGTACACACTTCCTGGCAGAAATTTGGGGTTGGATTATTTCCAAAGCAAAACTCTTAGCAACATTGATATCTCTGTGAAACCTACAGGATTGGGAAAACTCACTGTTTGTCCCTCATGATTCTACTAAACCTTGGTTAAATTCCTTCCTTCTTGTGGTGTCACACATCTCCAGCATTTCACATCGTGAAAGGGGAAAATCCTCCTGATGGAAAGGATATATACCACCATTGCAAGGGACAGAATTCAAGACAGGGATGAGAGCCTTATTTCAGTGTTTCTTTTGATGTTTCTATAGTCTTAGATCCTTCCACCCCACTTGGTCCTCACTTTTGAGTGGCAGCACTCATCAATTCAATTTCAAATTTGGTATCAGGATCCACTTCTCTTAATGACAAGGTGAATAAAAACATCCAGCTGGCCCTAAAATACAGTAGACTTAGAATATTGATATTGGACAAAAAAAGAAAGGTTAACTTCATCAAATGTAAAACAGGGTAGGAAATGCTACCCTGCATTTTTATTTTAATACATGGATGTATCTTATTTCTCCTCACCACCCATCATGTAATTACATAATTTTAAAATGCCATAATTTGTGAGCTTCAATATTCTTATTTTGAATTTGAGGCAGATTGGTCCTGCTGTTTCCATACATTTTTAAAATCAATTATTTAAATTTGTGAAGGAAAAAGCAAACCACAAAGTTAGTACAGAACATTGTCCTACAGATAAGGGCAAAATGCACAGAATGGGGACGTAAAGCAAGTGCTTCAGAAAAAATTGTCTGGACCGTGTAATTGAATTTATGTAATCCAGTCATGGAGACAGAAGAACCTGTCAGTACTGCTATATTAGTCTGCTCACAGATGGCTGAAAATATATTGTGAAAATACTTAGATGGTAATGGCTCCAGAAAACTCCTATAACACATCTTGGACCAGTCAGGACTGGTTAATACAAAATTCAAAGCTGAAGGCCAAAGGAGGCTTTTGTGATGAGGAGGCTCCTAATACACTGAATAACCTTGGCAAATAGTTGCCAGACTTACTGTGATACCAGATGAGAATGGGGATATATTTGTCTAATTATTCTTGCAAGGGTGGGAATTCATAATCTTCCCTCTCTCCTTCAGCTGGTGTGTGTATATAGCTCATCTTGCTGGCTTTAACACAAAGTGCAGGAACACTCAGCCTCAGTAAGGATGGCTAAGTAGCCCAGATTAAGGAGCTTTAATAAATGCTTGCTCCAGGCCCAGCTGTGTTGGTAGAAGCATCTCAGTGATGCTTCCCAATTACAGATGACTCAGAGAACCATTTATTATACTTACGTAATTATGAAGGTTTTGTGTTGTAGGTTTGCAGTAACAACTTTGGTTTATATCGGTAATCTTAACACTTCACCTGTATTTCACTTAATAGATTCAGGAACAGACACCTCCATTCTCTGGAAAAAAAAGATCAGCAGGAAAGTCTAAACTCATCCTTTTGTTTGTCATGTGTTGAGCAAATGGTGCTGACACCAGGAAATGTGCAGCACTTGACACGTGCATTCTGTAAGTGCTTGGACGCAGCTCGCAGGCATCGCGTGCCGTCAGTGCTCTGCAGTGCTGACAGCACCCTGGCAGCTCGTCATGCTGGACTGAAAGAGGATAAATGACTATATAAAGCATAAAATTACATTTTTATGTGCATAAATATGTATATTAGTGAAGACTTCAAAAAAATTAGCAGCTATCGCAGACTAATGTATTATTTAAGCGACTTTTTGAGGTGTAAATATATTTTAAACTATTTTAAGAATGCAGAATTTTTTTTAGGATGGTAGTTCAGACTTTGAAGGTACCTGTGATGGGTCAGAGGAGCTGTGCAGGTTGACTGGCAAGTTATTGATCTTGCAACTACTATTCCTTTTGTAACAGGAGATGACCATGGTGTCTCCTGCCTACAGAGGGGCAGTTTGGCAAACTGGAGCAGCAAGAGTGAGGGCTTATGTGATTGCCTGGAGAGGTGGGGTAAGGTGAGAGAGTAAAGGAGGGAAGAGGCTGGTGGTTCACAGCCCTCTAAGGAGACATGCTGATGGCAGACCAAGTCTTGGAGGGAAATGCTTGGAATAGTCACATAACATTGCAAGCTTAGCCTTATCCAGCTCCAGTGTCACAGACAGTCTGTGCAGACCCTCGGCTGTCAGAACCAGGCTGCATTTGCACAAATGCTGTGCTGCTCAGGTTCTCCTGTAGTGAAAATACAGGTAAAAGCTGTAAATCCCCAGCACAGTGACCTGCAGCCACACGTGAAGCAGAGCAGCCTGACCAGCTGGTGATGCCAGTGCTGGCAAGGCACCGGTCTCAGTCTGAAGGAAGGTGAGCAAGCAGCAAGCTGGTATAACTACAGCTCTGGCTGGCAGGCTCTGTCTGAGAGGACAGATTTCCAAAACAGAGTTTGAGAAAAATCTCTGTGTGCAAATAAATTCCTTCAGAAGCTTTAGGAGAATGCTGAACATGGGGTTTACAGGGACATCACCTCCTGCCTCTGCTCCTCTGCTCATAGCCCGATTCTCACTCTTCCGCCCCGGTCCTTCAGCCATTGGTTAACGGTATAACTAGAGGAAAATGTCATGTCAAGATGCCTTAACCATCATCCCACTATTTACACCCTCCTTGGGTGTAAATAAACCAGGGAAACTTGCCCTGATTGTCTAATGCAGCTGCAGGCAGGCCACAGCAAGCCGGGGCCTCTGCCCTGCTACACTCTCTTCCAGTTTTACCTCTTCCTGTGACTTTCATGTTTTGGTTTGGTTGCACCCTGCCTGCAGGCAGGAGCGAGCCAGGGCAGCAGCCAGTTCACTGCCCTGGATGGTGTGAGGATTCACCTTGGGGACTCTGGCACTCCAGACCACAAAGAGTGACCCTCAGAGCTGGGAAGAACTTGCTAAAAGGTTTTTGGGACCTCCATAAGACTTCCATGAGGCCTACATACAGAACATTTATTTGTGTACAGCATCTAGCTATCCATTAGGAGAAAAGCATGAATGAACTTGGAAGCAGGGAAATATTCCTGACATTACACTACTGAGTTACTGTGCACACTGCCCGACATCTCTGCAGAGCCTTGAGTAACGGATGACTAAGTATCATCTGATTCTCTGTTAATGAAAAGGAGGTGAATATGCATGTTTCACTGAGGAAGGAAATGATGAAACTGGGGCAAAATACTTGGAAAGGACTGCACTTCAAAACCCCCTTTTCCTTCCCAGGACAAAGCAGATGCTGCTAGCAACTTCAGATGGGGTTGGGAAAAGCCAAAATTATAAGGAGGCAGTCTTTTGCTTTTAAGTCTTCTTGAGTTACGATAGTGAGTGATAGAAATTTCATTGTATATGTTTCCAGTGTAAAGCTATGGTGTGGGCAGATTTCCTTCTGCCTTTAGTAAGAATTGGGTAATCCAGACACATGCCCAGCTGTGCTCTGAATTTAGAAATCAAGCAATGCTTTCAGCAATGACTTTTTTAAAAATTGATTTTCTTGATATAAATCATCTTCTAAGGTGACCTTGGGTGAGGCAAATCAATACAGGATTGCTGGAAGCTGTACTTGCTCTCAGCAGAACTACCGACGCCAGAGTCAGGCAGCCCCAGCCAACTCCTGCCCATGGCAGCCCTCCCACACCTGACCCCAGCCTCCTGTCCTGGCCCTGGGGAGCCCCCAGCACCCTCACATGCAAGAGCAGGTAATGTGGAGGGTGGCTTGAACTCATGGAAGTCCTTGGATTGTAGCAAAGCAGCAAGCTCTCAGGGAGACACTGCAGATCTTCAGCTTGTTGGGCTGGTCTGTGAGATGGGCTCACTGGGATTCTCTGAGCAGGAATAATGATCTTCAGTGTCTGTAGCATCCCTGGGATGATCCAAGGTACCGCAGACTGAGCAGTCTGGCTGTGGCAATGCAGCGACCATGATGTGCAGTCATCACTCACTGAAGGTTTCTATTATTTTAAAGATGTGCTGGGAGAAGTTACTACTCTAATGTTATCATGTATGTATATGCAAGCTTATCTTCCTTATGGCTTCAGATATGCCTGTGAAAAACACAGGAAATAAGAGAAATGCAAAAGAACACCAGAAACCCAAATAGCCTTTGCATCACTGTAGTTTCCATAATTTCCTGGATTTGACTAGCTCAGAAACACTGCAGGAAGTGCTTTTTCTTGTGGTATTTTTGCTTCCTCTGCCAGAAGAGTGGAAGCATTACACAACGACATGCGAAAATGAGAGAGAAATCCATTCTGCCAGTGGGTTGGGTCATGGGAGCACTGAATTTCTGCTTTCTGTGGCTGTTCCCATCTCTGCAGTGGAGGTCTGAGGGCCAGTATGGCAGTGCTTGCCAGCTCTGAGCACCCAGGAATGCATGGTCCTCTCTGGGGAGGGTGGGCTGTGAGGGCACAGAGCTGCTGTGCGGGCACTGGGATCACTTCTGTCTCCTCATTACTCTATGCCTGCAGAGAAGCTGATAGACCTGAGGTGCTTCTTTGCAGCTTTAGGCCAATTTTTGTTCTCAGTGAATCCGCCTAATACTCACATACAACTTAATAAACACCCAGGAGGCTGAGCCAGCTCCTTGTGTGTACTTCATTGTTTTAACACATTTTGAGATCTCGTTTGGGGATGTGAAATACCTGTGATGTTCCTTCATCCAGGCTGCACCCTGGCCAGTCACCATTCACTCTGGCGAGCCAGAGCAAATGCATTAAATCCTGCATTAAAGCTCTGCTGATAACATTGTGCTTATTAAATAATACAAACATTTTTCCTGTTTGCCAACCAGTGGGGATCCCTAGTACACACTGGGGAAGCATGAACTATAAAAGCCTCTATTCTTTTTTAATTAGGCCGTATCTAATTAAAATTATTGCCTGCCAGTACTAACATTTATAAAGTATTTTCCAGCCCAGCATGACTCATGGGGCTATATGGAGACAGATTGCACTGCAGTCTATTTGGGACGTGTTTGCCTGTGCTGTGCAATTGTCCTTTATCATCACAGGCAGGCAGTGTTTGTTCGAATTATTATTCGGTGTGTAGTGCCAGCCATCTAGGCCTCCACTGTTCTTTTTATAAATTCACTGATTAGCCTATTTTGAATATGAAATATGGGTTTGAGATCCAGCTTGGGGCTCTGAACAGACAAATCATTTGGAGGACTGTCCCTAGAAGTCACTGAAGGGGAATTTAACAGCTCAAGATGCCAGGCTGGTTTGGGAGTCAGCTATTGCAAATGATGTTGAAACACCAGCAGTCTTTCTATTAACCTGTGTGGCAATGGGAAGCATCACGTGTGCTCCATGAGCAGCCTGCTCAGGCTCAGCCCATGAGGAGTGAGTGATTTGTAGGGAAGCAAAGACCCTGGTGCATGGCATAGGCTGCCATAGGCAACCCCGGGAAAACCAAGCTCAGCCAGCAACACCCACTGGAGTGGAGCCAGGTGTTCCTCCAAAGAGAGAGCAACCCAGAGCCTGCATGGAGAGATGGGAAGAGGCTGTGGCAGGCAGATATTTTGCCTACATTTGCCTGAAGAATAAAAGCATGTCTGACGAGGGCACGGGGCGTGGTTGAGCATGGATGAGGGGAAATGGACTGGGAGGGAACCGTACCCAGAGGCAACTGGGCCAGCTGGTTTGTGCAGGGCAGGAGCAGTCTGCAGGCAGTGGTGCTGGCTCAGTGGTGAGGGATGGGTGCTGTTGTGGGGCAAGGGGACACTTGGGGCTCAGGGAAGTGCAGGGAGCTGCCCATGGAGCTGGGGGCAGCTGCTTTAGGCCAGGCAGTAGCGCTTGGAGAGATCCTGCTGGTATGGCAGGGTCTTGGCTGAAAGCATGCAAAGTAATGTGCAGCACGTAGAACCCCCGGGTTTACAGGCTGAACGCTGATTCCCAGGCGTGGAGGAGGACTGTGGGTTTGTAGGCTACAGGGTTTAGAGCAGCAAATCAAAGGGGTCAGACATCCTCCACTCAGGAGGTGTGTCTGCACTGGAAAGATGCAAGGATTGGAGCAGAGTAACCTCCACCAGAGCCTGTGCTCCTGAGGGGAGGCATGCAGGAAGCAATGCTTCTGCTGGGGGATGTGCAGGGCTGCTCTCCTGCCCTGCCCTGCCCACTCCCTGCTTCATGGCCCCCACCCTCCAGCTCCCTCAGGTTGGGTTCGAATGGTGGAGCAGATGTGAGGGGTGAGGAGCAGGTGAGGAGATGGCAGCAGGGTGCTGAGTGAGAAGACACAATGACAGTGGCAGCCACTGATGGAGCAACTGAAAGTAAAAGGCTCAGCTCCACATTCACAGTGTGTACAGGTGAGCTGAAGCCATTGCTGTGTTAGTGCAAGGTTTACAGTCATATTTCATGTCTTTTTCACTTTCTATGGTATGTTTTTCTTCCAAGAGTTATTACAGTGCATAAAACACAGGTGTGATGCTATTATTGACTTTCCTTTAAGTTCATCCCAAGTAAGACTTGACAAGACATGGAATTAGGTTAAAATTAAAATCTTACCATGTAAATTTAAGTTTTTAATATAGGCTTGCCCATCTGAGATTATACCAGCTCTAATCTTAATGCTGTACCTAATATAAAATAAGATGTAACAACTGCTCTGCAAGCTGATAATCAAAAAGGCAGGACCTTTAAAAAGAAAAGGTAATATTTTTAGCTATAGATGAGGAACTGGGACACAGAATCAAATTACTCCCATGTCATGCAGACTAGGAATTAACATGTGTTTTGAATTTCCAGTTTCATCTTAACCACAAAAGCAAATTTTCTCTTTGCGTAGGGATAGTATGTTGTGGATTTTAAAACATTTCTTATCTGGAGTGCTAAAATAATTTAGAGTTCTTGCTGTGCTATGGTTGCTCCCTTGGCGCTTGGACAACTACTTTTATGTCTGCAGCATTTTCTTCTCCCACTGTGGATCAAAATAGACTTTCTTACCTTGTGCAAGACAGTCTTTGCTACAAGTAGTTCTTTTCTTCACTGTACCTTGAAGAACAGTTGTGTGCATCATCCAGTATGAGCTTTGCAGTATTTCTGGTGTTAAAACAACAGCAATAAAGTTATATATAACAACAGTTATATTTATAGCAACAGTTATTTATAAACTGACACTCAATTGGCTTTTATGGGTCATTCTTTTATTTCTCCTTAATTACAAGGTAGAGGAAGAAGAAGCTGAGGTTATGCGTGGGACAGGGCTGGATGTTGCCATCTAACAGGGATGAGCTTTGGACTCATGTTTTCCTGCTGTAGAACACAGAGAGGGTCAGTAAGCTGACACCCAGCTTGGGTCCTGCTGCCATGACTGGCAGGTTGGTTTTTACCTCCACGTTGCTGCCGGAGCTGAGTTTTTTCTGAGCTACTGCTGTGCTGAAGCTGCTGCTGAGCCATTTGAATTGCTGTGATCGTGTTCTGCTGGGAGCCTGATTTGCTTGCAGATTTAGGCCTTGCACCTCGAGAATTGAAGGCAGCATCTTGGGTGGATTTTCTTAGGGGTGGCTGTTTTTGCCAGCAGAAGGCACTGGGTTAGAATGCCTGAATCCCAGTGCCCTTCAGCAATTTGTTTCTCATTTCTTAATGCAACAGTATTATTCCAAGATGCCTGAACTTCTCACAGGAAAAACAGTGGGAGGAGGATGCTAAAATAAAATTAGGGGGATAACAAGTTTATACTTGTTTCTTCTGCTCTTTCCCCTGCATGGCTGTAAGAGGCAGGAAATTGAGGGAGACCAACCTTCAGGCTTGGCTGCAAATGTCACCCCCCTCTTTACATCTCACAAAACCAAGCTCCCCACACCCCAAGCAGCACTTACCCTTCATCGCTCGCTGGTGCGGTGTCAGGGTTTTCTTTCCTTCCTGAGATGGACACGTGAGTTCAGGGAGAGCTCACACACCAAAGCACAGAGGAGAACGGGGAACCCGCCTGCTTGGTTGCACCTGGTTTCACCGGTTTGCAGCCACACTGAAAAGTTTTCAGCCTGAAACAGCACCTTATAGCAGAGGGGTTCCTTTTCTGTGCTATTGAACACAAAATGGTTGCAGGTCTTCAGAGTCACATCTCCTTCAGCTCTGGTCTTCCCTGGCACCGCTGGAAAGATGGACCTGCTTTAATCTCCTGGGCTGCTTTGGCCAAAACAATCTGTGTCTGAAAGGGAAATACTGCCAGAGCAGTTAAATTTAGCCTTAGTAATTATTCTTGGCAGCTCATGCAGCACCAATTAAACAAGGATTTAAATTCCCCAGTGATTTTTGCAAAATTTTCACTTTCAATTTGTTTCAAGCCCTAGATATGCAATCTGTCTATTAGAAGATGATTGCTTCCCCAAATAGTTTAAATTCAGGTTATTTCATGAATGAAAAGAAAGGGTTTCTCTACTGTCAGAAATCATTAGTATATGTGCTTTTAGCTTGTCTTTTTTATTAGCTGTACCATCCTACTTCTTGCTTGGTTGCTTTTGTTTATCTCCTCTCAAACTCTAGACACTCATTAATCCTAGATTTCTATTTGTAAAACTTAGTGTAATAAAAAATGTGGGGGTTTGTGCAGGTTTCTTTGTTTTCTAAAGAGTACAGCCAGACCACAGGCAGGTATGTTGTGTAACCACTCATTAGAATGGCACCAGGAGCGGGACAGCAATTTGAATGCCTGTAAGGTAACAGGAGCTTATGCCCAGGTGTAGCGCTGCCCTAGCTGGCCCTGAACCCTGCCGGGAGATGTGTGGGAAGGAGTGTAGCCATGCAAACCTGCTCAGCAGCAGAGCTGTGCTGTCACCTTGTCCTACTGTGTGTTGCGTGGACCCCTGCTGCGTGCCAGCCTCACCCCCTGCGTGAGGACAGGAGCTGCCCCAGCTGTATGTCCAGGCACAAGGTTTCTTCTGGGAGTGAAAAATGGGTGAGTGGCATTTCTATGGTGGACTTTTTTATTATTGTCTCTGCTATCCAAGGATCTGCTAGCTGTGATGGTGGGACATGCATTAAACATGTGGGGTATTTCAGACACCCGATACCTTGGTGGTTAAAGAAACTGCTCCTTCCTGCACTAAGGTCTATATCATAATTGCATTAATAGTTGTAATGGTTTGGTGGGTGTAATTGTGAATTGTATATAAACTCGTGTGTCCTGTGAATAGGTAAAGCATGTAGTGTGTGTTGAAAGACAGAAGCAGATGTTTTACATTGCTTAATAAACACATTCCCAAGCTGTCACTTCTTCATCATCTTCATGGACCATAAGAGAATCAAAGTATAACATCTGCTTGTAAACATGATCAGGTGTGAGTCAGTAAAAGGAAAGAAGTGCAATATGAAATGATAAATTGCATGTTTACATGCTCATCTATCATAATAGACTTGGGCCTGGGAAGAATTTTAGCTAAAAAATTAATCACAGTATCTTAAAAAGGAGCATCATGCTACCTGTATTTACTGCAGGGTCCTAGGTTATTCTCTGTGGAAAATATACAAATGTAACAGTTATTTCCTTTGTAGTCACACCTGCAGCCCCATATTCTTACAGTTTCTGATGGTAACTAACATAAAGTAAGAGCTGGTATCTTCCAAGAAGCTCTTCCTTTAACTTCATCAGTAGCTAATTTAAATATCCAGAAATGCTCACAATGACAGTAGAAGTAAACATCTCCCTAAATTCCTATTATTTGAAGCACTCCTTTATCAAAGCAGCTGATTCTGTGCTGATGTGCATTTTGTGTAGCTGTCTGTGCTTGTGTGGAGGCTGCATACACCTGTTCTGCTTCAGCAGCCTGTCAGGTGTCCAGCAATGAGCTTTCAGGGTCAGAAAGGGTAGGAATCAAATATCCCAAGAATTTGTAGCTCTTGCTTTGAAATATTAATGAAATTTGGCAAGTTAGAATGGCCAAAAAGACCCCACTTGTCTTTTCAAACAGTTCTTTAAAATTATGTTTGTTCAACATGGAGAAAGAACAGCTTTTAGCTGTAGTCTCATTCAGCAATCCCTAACACTTTACCTTTACACTTTAACTTTAAAGTTTCCTGTGAACCTTGTTGTTGTGGAAGTTATGCTTGGGTTTGTTATTGTCATTCCTACTGAATTAATGGACCTTTAGAGCTGGAGATAGCACCAAGAAAAGAGGACATGATCCCCATTTCACACCCAGCATTATCTTTGGAAGGAGTAAAAAAAGCCAGAAATGTACCAAATGCAAAGGATGAGCAAAGGCTGGAACTGGGTCATCACTCACTCTTCAGGCAATCACGTATCGAAGATGCACTTGGGTTTCCTGGCTCCCCTGCAAATTCAGCTGAGGAAAAGTGCTGTAACACACCAGTAAAAGCTGTCTGTGCCCCAACAGGTGATGGACAAATCCTTATCTCTGAGCTCATTGCCTGGCCTTGCATTTAAATATTTTCCATTTTCATTTATTTCCTTTTTGTTAGAATAATTGTTTTAGCTTTTGACTGTCAGAATGACATTTTACTTGAATGGCACACACTTGTGTGACACTTCCAAGGCTTCTTCCTCCATTGCCATTTTCAGTGGTTTCTGTGCCTTTGATTTTTGAGAAGCCCTGGGCTGGTCCTCGCTCTTCAATTTTAAATGAGTAGTACCTGGTTGTTGTCATCTATTGTGTTTAGAACTCAAGGTCAAGGCTGCTAAAGTGAGATTTCTGATCAGTGAGCACTGATTGCCTTCAAGACAGTGCTCATGCTAATAGTGCTCCTAGACATGAACTGTGGTCACTGCAAGGATTCAAATAATCTTTATTTTCAACATGAATTTTGTTTCATAAGCAAAGCTCCTTCCTGTGACAACCGTGTAAAACCAAAGAAGCCTTGCTGTGAGCTCCTGTGATAAAGGCCAGGATTATTGCAGAATCATACACAAAGTGCAGTGCAGAGGGACCAGGTTAGCTCCCAGTGTCATTCCAGCCTCTGCAGCTTGGTGTGCAGCAAAACTTGGCTTGACCTTGTATCCAGCAAGTTTATTTATTCCTGGGATGTAGGACCTGGCTGGCCATGCCCATTCCAGGAATGGTGGAAGAGTCTTCAGGCAAAGTGCAGCAGACATCCTGCCTAGGAAAACTTGATGCTTAGAAACATTGTCTTTAAAAAGAGAATCTTCTGTAAACTTGCAGCAGCATTACGTTAGCTGCTAGTCCTTCTTGGAAAGTTGAAGGCAAACAACGTATAAGAAATAGCTCAGGGTTTCTGCAAGATCAATACAGCTGATTTACAGCAGCATTCTTCAGAGTCATCGGTATCAGATGCCTTTTGTTTGCCTCCCTGTGTCATACAAGGGGCTGCAGATTGTCAGCTTTGGGATTTCTCTTGAAAGAATTTGCTGTGATCGTAGGGCATCAGGAAACCTCTCTTTTCCTGTAGAAAGATGAGGGGATTTGGCAAATACTGAATAGCATGATCAAATAATTTACAAGCGTGACTTTGAGTTTGTTTCTTTTCCCTGAGCTATTTATGCAGCACACGTTTGAAGGCAAGCTGTGAGTATTATACAAAGAAATCTGCTAGCATGCAATCTCCAAGAGGAGATTTAAGATTTAATTTCAGGCAGGATCTGGATCACAGGAACTAATAGGAAGAGCTGTTTACACTACTCTGACAACCATACTAAGAATTTAGTGTGTTTAATGCTTGTATTTCCATACTCCATTTCTGCTGTGGTGAAGGGCATTTATTTGCATCCATGGACTGCCTGAATGAAATGCCCTCTGATGTGAAATCATTTTTTGTCATTAATTGCAGAGGCTAAGGTGAATGTTACAGGGAACATGGAAGCTTCCTGTCACCCACCAGTGTTTATTGCCATAAAGCAGTGATGGCTGTTGTTCTGCTCCTAAGCTCTGGCTGTTCT
Organism: Cyanoderma ruficeps; assembly: GCA_008694505.1. NCBI lineage: Eukaryota > Metazoa > Chordata > Aves > Passeriformes > Timaliidae > Cyanoderma > Cyanoderma ruficeps. The sequence continues at coordinate 5,406,631 of VZDJ01001247.1, forward strand.
CCTGTGGCAGCAATGCCTCAGGACTCTGGAGTCCTGCCCCAGAGCTGAGAGGCAGCAGAGAGAGGAGAAAAGGTCTGGTTTCCATCTGCCTGCCCTGCATGAACATGAATGAATGAATTTCTCTTTCTCTAGTTATAAGCCTTTAATATAGCAAGAGCATGAGCTCAGTGCAGTATCCTGGGCTACACTGCCGGGTTCAGGTAGTCCAGCCAGAAGTGAACAATTGTGCCTCTTGCCTTCTCTTCTGTTTTTGCACTGTAAATGGTGCCTTCCCTCCAGCTGCCACAGCCATCCCTTACTGGTAAGGAAAAGCAGTAATGCTCTGTTTTTTAAAAAACGATAACCTTGCATTGAAACACCCCTTAGTTGGGATCTCAGCATGGTAAGGAAATGCAAGCAGTCCACACCACTCCATCCTCACCCATCAGCGATTTCATCCTTTCCCAGAAAACAGCTAGATTCCCTGAGATCCTGGGGGTTGTGGCTGACAGGGATGCAAGCCCTGGCAGTGGGGGAGAGCCAGAGGTCAAGATTCAATTTATTCTAAAGGCTCTGCTGAGCTGGCAGCTCCCTGCCGTCTGCATCATGTGGTTCTAAGGGTTTGCCTTCCCTGCCTCTGGAGACAGAGGTAACTTTTGGGTTGTAAATCTCCAAGTACACACAATTTGACAATCGTAGAGTTCCTACTAGTGCTGGGCTTGCACAAACCCAGTACTTAGTGACAAATGCTGCAGCTAAATGCATTAATTAAGAGAAAGTATGAAGTGGCTGCTTTCCCCTCTGCTCATGTTCTGCTTGGGCTGGCACTGCAGTCAGGCATTGACCTGCTGGCTTCAAATGTCCTTTCATGACCTGCACCACCACTTTGTCTACATCAGAGTCCTTCAGCTTGTGGTAAGTTAGGGCATAATCTCTTGTGCCTTTCTCTGACCACCTAATGTTCTTCTCATTTTTATCCCTTTTTTATCTCACTTTCTCTTTTTTTTTTCTTTTTCTGTCTTCCTAGGCTTCCAGATCCTCCTTCTGTCATGAAACACATGCAAGAACATAATGGCAATAGCTCAGGGCAGTTGGTATCATAAGAAGCTCTAAATATTAGGATACTATCCCTGAAATTAGAGCTGGTTGTATTATCTGTTTTCTTAGTTCAGGCGTATTTGAACATTTCCACTGAATATATTCAAATACTTGAAAAAAGGATTCTTTCTGAGAAAATTACCCTTTGTCCTGGTGTAAACCAGCAGAAGGACACAATTCATTGAAGAGGGAGAACTCAGCACATGGCATGTCTTCGTGGCTCAAGTCAATGTCAAGGCTTCAGCTGCCTTTAGCGGAGTCAGGATTTCTCTAATAAAAGAAGGCTGTACTGCTAAATCAAACTGCCTTGATTACTGTCACTGGAAGCTCTGCTTGATTAGACACAACAGAATTTGTCCGGTGGAAGAGGTTCAGGAGAGGGAGAGAGCACAACAGATATCAGCCCTGGAAAAAAATCTGATTGTAAGAGGTGACTTGAGCTCATACACATGAGGCCTTATTAAATGGAGGCCATTCAGTCACACAGTTACAATGGCTACAGCGAGGAAGGAGCTTTTCATTAATTATTCAACAGAAGGGAGATCTATATTTTGCCTCAAACTGACACTTTTTACCATCTGCTTAAAACATAACTGTCTCCTAAAAACTATTATGCACATGGGCTTTTTCTCCTTTTATAGAGTAATCATCATGTTGAACTTCCAGATTGTTTAAGGTATCTGAGGTCCAAGTATGAGCATGCTGTTACCAGTAGCTGAAACTTAAAATTGCCATTCATTTTCATATGTTTGGCTGGCAGCTTATTAGTATATTTGTTTTTCTCAGTTGTAATTGTGATCCAGCAGTGGCCTTGATCTTGCTAACTCTTATATCTGAGCTTAACTGCAGTCCTGTAATCCCAACAGGCTCATTTTGAAAGGGCATAGTGACTCAAATTCATGCTCAGTATAACTATTGAAATTAGCTTTTTTCACCAGGGATAAATTTATCTCAGTATCTACAAGTGCCGTGGACATATACAGAGGGTTGTTAGCAATGGAGCCTGAACATGAAATGAGCAACCAGACCCTAACTGCTTGCTTTGAGAGTTGTCACTTACAAGAGATTTTCTGTATGTTCCCCCCAGGTGTCCCACCCTCACTCCTAGGAAAAAAAGCCAAACCAAACCCCTCTAAAAAACTCCATGTGCTGCCTGGGGTCTTTGAAGGGAAACTGAGATTTATGCTAAACTTCATCCTGAAAACGGAAAGGAAATTCAGACGTTTGCTTTCATGGGTACCTGAATTCCAAACAAATATAAACAAACAACTCTTATGTGCCAAAAAATATTTAAAAAATAGTTAATGGTAAATTGAACAGAAATTTGTAGCTCTTGTATGGTGAGTGTTGTTGCCACAGAGGACTGTCATCCTCTTCAGTCCTGCATTTTAAAGTGCTGTTGAGAAATGTGACATCCTGTAGCTGGCTAATCCTTCATCACTGTGAATGCCATCCCACAGTGGGAAGCCAAGACAACATTGAGGCTGTGTTCAGAATATAATCGTGCACAACTGGAGGCTGGCTCCTGCTGCACTGTGTCCCTGGAAGCCGTGCTGGCTGGCTGGGGACCTGGAGCTGGCAGAGCAGGCGGTGAGGAGCCGTGGCACTGTGAGGGCACATGGGCAGGTGGCAGCGGGCTGTGCTGCACAGCTCCCACCCCAGAGTGCCACAGGGCACTTTCTCCAGAAGGGGCCAAGTGCCAAACATTTCTAGTGTTGTTCTTATCTAGAGGGGGAATTTGCTTAGATCTATACAACTCTATGTTTGCCACACTCTCGTTTTGGAGAAGATGGTGGTAGATGGGTCATACTACTGGAAATACTTATTTAATTTTTAATTGTAGAGCAAGAGGACACTGTAAGCATATCATTGTGGATATACTTTTGTATCAATTTTGTATCCTTTAAAAATCCATTTTGCATTCTTTCCTGTTACGGTAGTGGATTTGTAAGTTCTTTCTCATCCTTCCAGACTGGGCTGGAATTCTGAGCTAAGTGTTGGGACCTCATTATCACACATTGCCATGCAAGGCAGTGCTTACTTAGCCGGCCAAACGGCAGCTGAATCGCACCTTATCAGCGGTGCTCAAAAAGCGCATTTCACCACCCGGGTGGCTGAAACGTGCTTCCTTTCAGATGCCTTTTCAGATTCATGGCTGACTCCTTGCATATGCACCACCTGCGAGCAAGAGCTCCCGGGTGACTGCTGTCCATAGTTCTGCTGTCTCCACCGGCAGGGAATGAATGTCAGAGCTGGCGGAATTAAAGGCATCGATTATCACTGGAGTAGCAATCATTCTCATTATTCTGGATCTCTACAAATCTTGGTATTATTGCATTTATAACACATAAAGTGTTTGAGGAAAAAACCCCAAACCTCTTTATTTCCATATGAGGATGATGTTGACAAACTAGGCAGGGCAGATAAATTTGTAGAAAACCTGCCAATCACAAGACACTCTAAGAACAGCTTTCAGACGAGTTTAACCTCTCTTGTATTCACTTAGACACCCCACAGAGACCTCCGTAAGCTCATGTAAATTCTGTTCGAGGAGGTTTGGTTTAGCATAACTGGGTGCCACAGCAGTTAAGCTCTGGCTGAGACACCTGGGAGCCATTAGTTTCCCCCGGGCCTAAAGACAGGCTTTTGGGAATGACTGATGATTTGCCTTGCATCAATCCTCAGGTGTTCTGCATACCTCCGGGGCTTCTCAGTGGCCAGCCTGGTGCTCGGGCCTCCTGCCTGCTCAGCGTTGTTCCTGCTCCAGGGGCTGCAGCCAGGATAGCCTCTCTGCTGCCAGGCCTTTGCCTGGTCCTTGCCCGCGCTTCATCTGCCCCTTGGTATCTCCCTGGGAACAAGAGAAGTAAGAGCCAACAAATCAAACTCTGTAATTCCACCTGCATTCATTCGTACGTCCTATTTGTAAACCCAATGAAGGAGACAATATAAAACAGCAATTTGAGAACTGAATTGGTAGGAACAACTCTCCCTTGGAGCAAGGGAAAGGATCTTTTTTGTGATTGTAGCATCAGATTCCCCTTCAGTTCATGCTGAGAAGATTTGCTGGGGTTGAATTGGTGCTGGTCATACTTGTGTCTTTCTGTAACTGGCATATTTGTATTCCTTTAAAAAAACATACTTTGCATCAGTTTATCTAATTTGGATCTGAAGCCTTTTGATGTCATATAAGCGTTTATTGCCATTGAAATTGTGCCTGGGGTAGCAACAATTTCAGGCTGTTTTTGTAAAGTGGCTTTTTACACAGGGTGGGGGAAGTGCTGCAGTGCGGTACATAGGTGGTTAAATTTCAGCTTTGTTTTCTTTGGTTGAACCTTGTGTGCAAGTTGCAGTGATTTAAGAAGGTCTGGCTGCAGGAAACATGGAAGAACAAAAATGGGAGGCAACTTAAGTTATGTTTGGACACTGAATTTTCTCTCAGTTTTGCTTATTAGATCACTCTGTTAGCAGACACCTCTGCTATGCCTGGTGGTGCTCAGACCTTTGGCTCAGTGGACTGAAGTCCATATTACCTTCACAAGCTCTTCAAGGCAAGTTGTGTTTGTGTTCACTGTGCCTTTAATACAACCTGCATCCTAACAGGGAGGTTCTTTACATCCTTCTTTACTGTTGCATTCCAGAAGACCATTTTTACTTCTTCAGTGAGCTGTTTTCTGGCAATCCCTCACTTCCTTGAGGATGGGATGGTGGGTCACAGAACACAAAACAAATTTATAGATAGGCCAGAGTTAACTGTAGGAATTTTTGCAGGCAGCAATGGACCTGCACTCCTATTTTAGTCCTGGTACAGCTTTTTAGAGAAAAATGGGGAGAGAGTGAAATAGTTTTGCAATTTGGGTTTGCCATGTGTACCACTGATCTCATATAAACCTAAGCTATAAATGCACCTTGCTACCAAAGCAACTTCTGTCTTCACAGCAGTTTTATGATCTTTAAAATTATAACATACCTGAAAATGAACCCCTGAACAACTTCTCAGTGTGGCTCTTAGTCTTTATTCGGATATTATGGAGTCCACTTTCCACTGCAGCACGAGGAGGAGGCAGTTAATGAGGGTCATACTTGCCACGTGTGCCACTTGGTATTTTCATGGCATGGGTAAGTCTGAAGTGCCTTAAACTGGCACACATCTACCACAATTTCTAATATAGCAAGAGCAGGGCAATTAATTTCTAACAATCTATATAGTAGACCTGAATTTTCATAATTTTGTTTCTAAATCATTATTTCACTCCGATGGCTTTATCTCAAGAGCAATATTTCTCAACCAGGACTGGGAAATTCTGATATCAACAAGATGATGTCTTAAGATAGAGGATAATTTTGCCTGTCCATGTCTTGGTTTCTATGGTTGATTTAGGACACTACTGGTTATATTAACAAGGTCCCTACTTTGGGTACACAGCTTTATAACCCAGGTTACTGGCGGCTATAAATACCACTGATTTCAACTGAAGTGGGGATTCCAGACAGTAAAAATTAAGACTTAGAATGAGATGTGTTTGGGTTTTTTCCCAGAATAATGTTCCTGGCACCCAGGGGAGCAGGGTTTCACACCATGTCTAAAACTGACCCTGCAGAAATGGAAGTATATATACAATAATTCAGAGGACATCTGAGAATTCTTGTCCCAAGCTTGTATTTTTTTTTCCTGGAGGTGAAGGTTCCATGGTCCCTATTACTTTCGTTTAGCATGGTTGTCCATGTTGCTGCAAATTCAATCCCAATGGCCTGAATAAAGAGCCCCTTATCTCTTAAATCTCTGCTGATTTGCAGTCTAGTGTTGGCCCAGCCTCATTAGACAAACAATAACCAGGTACACTCATTTATAAAAGGCTAAAAAGAAGTAGGTAGCAGAATGTTCTGAAATATTTATGTTCTTTATTCCTGAGGTGAGACAAGTATGGGTAACTTCAGAGATGAAGCTTCACTGCCTACTGAGTGTTTAGAAATATTTTGCCTGCTGAGTTCTCTAAAAATAAATTTGAATGTTCTGTTGTTAAAAATTATTAATATTTTTGACTCTAAGCATAAAAGGAAACTTCTATTTACTGAACTTAGATTAGTATGTAAATGCAGATTTAACATTGTAAATGGAAAACAGGAACAGTGTCTCAGATTGTGTGTGACTGCCCTATTTATTCTAGCAGTTAACACAGCATGAGACTAGAGGCTGCTAGTAAATTGTGCCTTTAGGATATGAAAAATTCAACTTCCTAATAGCAGTAATTTTAAAATAAATATTCTATTAGTAACAGAGTTGGAAATATTACTCCAGATATTCTTTCACTGTTTGAGTAGATATTTAATGAATGAGGCTGCTCAGTTTTTCCAAACTTTTAGTAGAGACTTTTTATTTTAATGTGAATTTTTTTCTTGGTTTTCTATATATTCAGACCTCATCCAGTCCACAGTGTTTCCTGTAAGTGTCATACTTTCAGCAATTGATCTCTTTTTTTCATGTAGGAAAATCCTTCTGGATCCTTGAATTTTGGGCACCAAATAGACTATAAAAAAACATAAAAGCCCCCCATTTTTCCTTGCTTTAGGGCCTATTTGTGCTTGTTTCTAGCTTTTTCACATCTTGGTTATATGCACTTGAACACCTTGACTTCTGATAAAAATACCACTTGTCAGCTGAGACCACAAAATTATTTTTGTCAGCATCTCTTTTCCTTCTGTCTTGAGCGAAAAGGGGAGTTTTTTCCATCCTTAATCTGATTTGGGTTTGCCTTGAACTCATCATCAGACTGTTGAAAACAACCTGTGGAAGATGAGAAATGGAGATAAACTGGGGGAAAGGGGTAAAAAACAGGTGCAAGGTTACTATTTTATTTACTATATCAAGTTGCTTGGATTCTTATGAAGTCTTTTTGATATTTTGGTTAAAGTACATAAAGAAGTACAGGACAATTTCCTTTCTTTTGCCTGCCCATAGATGTTTTCCTTATCATAAATGCTATGGCTTCCCACTGGCAGGAGGTGAGTGGCTGCCTGAGCCTGGCTTCCCTATTTTTTTAGCATAAACAGGTGGCACATCGACAGCTTTCTCCTTTTGTGCGAATGGTTTTTAGAAAGCTGAAACTTGGCCTTCTGGAAATCAAATATCCTATTTTAGGAATTCAGCACAGCATTCTGGACAGCAAAATGGGACAAATTTCTGTTAACTTGAATAAAAAGGAGGTCTTTTTCAGGAGAGGTGAGCTAATGCCTTCAACTCTTAAGGTGATTATTTGGTAGTTAATTGTCAGAGATAGGCAGGCTCTTTGACTGCTTTAATGTCTTATCTTCACATTGACTAGTTTGGGTGGATCTTCCCTTGCAGCATCACTGATTTCTCAAATGCTCAGATGCATTTTATGTATTCAGACAATTTTTTGCTGAAAGCAATATCTCTGTGTTCGTTTGGTGTGTTAGCATTTAGAATTCCTTTCAGTTTATGAACACCTATACATCGATATATCAAATTATTTCTCTGCATCTTCCAGGTTTTTACAGAAAACTAAATTCAATACTGAGCTCCATACATCTCCCTACTTTATTATTTCCTTAGTATAATTTTTATTTTGTTTTCAATGCTTAATTTAGAATTCAGGTCAATTGTTTATAACTTCTTCCATGCTTACTTGAAACAGCTATTTCAAGTAAAACACAATGCTTTGCTGAAGTTCAGGTTGTATTGTAGTATAAAACAGTAACGTAATCAAATGATTAATAAGAATCAAGTAGTGCTGCTTTTTTCACTTTCTGCTGCAAAGTTCCCAAAGTAATTCTTAAAATGGAGCCTGTAGCTATAGGATACAGCCAGATGCATCTGGAAAAGCTTGATCCGTGCTGATACTCATGTGCAGCAGCCAGAAATCACTGAAGAATTCTGGTCAGCCATCTTATCTTCATTTACTTGTACTGCAAGATAAGCAAGCTCCTTTGAAATCCTGGACTACAGCCACCTGCCTGTTATTCCCATCCAGCCAAAAGGAAAGAGGCTCAAGGGAGGCTTCTGGCCAGCAGCAGTGGTAGCTCAACCACATGTGTATCCAAATGTGAGAAGGATACAAATGGCCAAGACACAAGACTACATGTTTTCACTTGCAGGTGACATGAAACTCAATTCTTTTACTGGTGAAATTGTGTGGGTCTAACTGGGATGTGAGCCCTGAGCATGGGAGCACGGCTGGCTCAGCCAAGGTTTTAGTGGGCTTTTGGTACCCACAAATGAGGGCAGTTCTTTCCTTGTGCTTGCACCTCTCTCTGCCTGTGGCATTTAAAAACGCTCTCAAGAGCAATCATCAAAAAGGCAGGAAAACTTTAAGAAAAGGAAGTGAAGAGCTTCTCTTTGGGAAGAGATCTACCATTTTGTTATCCTTGTTTGGTACCTTGCACCAAGTGGGTTTGTGCCTGGGGCTCATGGCCACTATTTTGTCTGCAAGAGTAACTGAAGGAGAGGGAATGTGTGTACATGTATTGATTTATTGTTTTTTTCTATTTCTTTTATTAATTTTCCCCAAGCTGAGAAACACAAGCAGTTTAAATGCAGCAGCTGTGGTGACACCAGGAAGTAATTATTTCAGGAAGCTTGCAAATGTGCCCCCTATTAAACAAATAGAGGTAGGTTGGGTTGGTTGGTTGGTTGAAGTAGAACAACAAGAAAAGAATTGGAAAGGTGCTGCCTTCATAGGATGCAGTACAGGATACAAGTAAAGAAAAAAATTATGGTTATGTCCCCAGTAAGGAGACAGTTGTCTCCTGGAAGGAGAGAAACACTATGCAAAACCTTGCGGTTTTGTGGGCTTTTTGGGGAACAATTCTCCATCAGACTTGCTGTTATTTTAAGATGTATTTCTTCTATAGAAAATCTAAAGAAAAACTACATCAGCAAATGGCTTATTGATGCGTTAAAAAGAAGTACGATGCACATTGAATGCTGTGAAAATCTAAGCTGAAATCTGTCTGCCAGGTTGGTCCTGGTGAAACTGCAGAAGATGGACTGAGGTGACTGTAAATCAGCCCCTCTTTCAATCCAGATACGTCTATGGAGTATGCGGAGAACAGGATGGAAATAGGACAAACTTCCAGTATATATTCAGCAACTGGTTAATTTAAAGGACTTCATATTTGAGGTATAGATTTTTCTTTTTTCTCTCTTTTTAAATCTATTAATAGCCAAAAAACCCCCAAACAACAAAAACTACAAAAAAAACCCCACCCCAAACAAACAAAAAAACCAACAGAAACAAAAACCCCACAAAAACCAGCCCATGTAAAAGTAGCTTTTGAACAGAAACAAATTTTAGGATTGAAGGAGAAGTTGAACCCCTTCCAATAAATGACTAAGGACAATGTAGGAGGCTGAAGAAGGTTGTTAAGAGTACTCTGAGAGGAGGAAAGTAAATGTGCAATATTTCTGCTTTATGCTGTAGCAAGACTGTACTGACCATGGATTTTGGCTTTGAATCCATTTGCCCCTGCCCTTCTCTCAAGCATGTAACTCTTTTAGAGAACTGTTTTTCTGGAATTTGTATGGTTATATGGATTCTGCTCCATTTGGAAGAATGTCACTCAGTTGATTACATGAGATACAGCAGAGAAACCAGCATGTTTGCAATGAAATTTGGTTCTAATATTGCACCATAACATCCTAGGACTTAGAAACAATTTAAAACTGCAGTGTATGTTTTTCAGATATTTAGAACTTCAACTATTACCTTTAAAGCATATGTATTTCTTGGATGTAAATTTTGGATTAAGGAGTGTTGGCTTGCTCCTAATAACCATGTAAAAAAGATTAGATTGATTTGAGCAACCAGCCTGAAGTGTTTTTCTTGCTGTTTATGAATCAGAACAGCGCTCTTTTCTGTATCCCTGCAAAGGAATCCCCACTGTTTATGTTGCTTTCAGGGTGCTGTACCACCAATCCTGGCTGGAGGCAGCTCAAGTGGGGATGTGGATAATGAAGATGGTTTCCTGTTACTTTTATCTATTTTGCTTTTCTGCTTTCTGCATTTGCTTCAGTGTTATGCTTGTTGTCAGCCTGAGAGTGGATAGCTTGTGGGCACAACTGAATTCTTACTCACTTATCAGTTCATACATGTCACAGATAAAAATACATTTCTATGAGAAAGTGTTTATTGTAGTCTTGATGAAACTGCATTATGTTCATTTTGATGGATGGTGATATCCAAATGATCACAGTACAAGCTGTTAGTTTCAGTGTCTTTTGATTTAAGTTAGGAATGAAATTCTCTCTAATTCTGCCTGGTTGCAAGCAGTCTGATACTTTGATAGCATGTTTGTGTTGCAACCTGTCCTCTCCTCCAGCTGCTCAGGCATAAAACAACCAAATGTTGGTCTGAGGAGGCAGAGGTACCTGTTACTGGTGATCCAGTGTTTGGGCTGAGGTTGTTAAACAGCAAATTCACATTTCCTGAGAAATGGGAGCTGCATGGCTGTGAATACCCAGGTGGCCATGGAGCAGGAGGGACCTGCTGGGAAGGGAGACACTACTGAGGCTACTCAACCTGATGTCACACTCTCCCATGCAAGATTATTTTAAAGATTTAAAGCTCAGCTGCACTGTCACCACCCCTTTGGAATGAGGATTTCTTTTGATTACCTTCTAACGAGGTAACTCACACCTGTCTCATGCCATTGCCTGCCGGGCAGTGGCACAGGTGTTACAGGTTATGGAGCTGGATCCTACATTTTGGGCCATGATTGTCTTTGTCTTTTTGGGTGCATGCAATGCAAAATGGTGAGCTGTCCTGTGGCATTTTCTGCAGCCAGTGGCTGATCAAGAAAATGTTTGGAACAGCAGACATACTGCCTGTTTAAAGAAAGGAAAAAAAAAGTCAATTAGCATGTTGACTTTACTGAAATATGCAAATCACTTGCTTGGCCACAATTTCTGAAATGAATTCCCCTAATGTCTCTATTAGTTCTTTCAGAAAGTATTAAAAGGATTTGTGGGATTGTTCTGAGCTCAGACAGCAATAAGTGTCAGGGTTTTAACTGAGGAGGTGTGGAAATAATGGTTGTGGACTATCTTGAAAAACCATGTTAGTGTTTTGCTCTTGCAGGGCTTTCTCATCCTGGACTGTGTATTGCCTTTTTTTTTTTTTTTTTTTTCCCCGTCCTTANGATGTTGATAGTACTTTTAAAGAGTTTTCTGTTTAAAAAAGAAAAAGCATGTCTTAATAGAGAAAAAATGCTTTTGTACCCTTTTAAGTGATTTTTTTTTTTGTCTTTGGGAGAAATTAAGTTTCCAGCACTGCTTCAAAAGTCAAAAAGAAATAATAGCTTTTGAGTTTTAGAGGATATTGTGAACTCTCATGTTTGTGTTGTATGGTTTTGGAATCTGTCACACTTGGTAACATAAAATCACTTGTATTTTTAAAAATTTTAAGCGGTCTGAATGTTTGTTGGAAGCTATTACATATTTTTAGACATTATTTAAAGTGCGAATAAAATTGAAGTCGTTGCAAAATACTTTAGGGGAAAACAGATGGGGAAAAAAAATGCTATGCCATGATGTGTTCTCTATCGTTTCTAGAAGTCGCTGAGAGTATTCTGCTTGAACCTCATCTGAGCGCTCTACTGTTCGCTTACAGAAAGGACAAAGGACTGACGATAATCGAGAACATGCCATTGCGCTGCCATCTCCACCTGCCTGTCAGAGCTGCGCCTTGTGTGTCGCAGGTGCCGTGTGTGCGCCATCATCGGCCCAGCGGACGAGACGAGACGAGCCCCTTCGCGGCTCGGCCTCTGGAGCCGCCCGGCTCCCAGCGCCCCTCGCCCATCGCTCCGGCGGGGCGGCCGCACACGGGCAGGTGCGGGCGCGCCGGGCCGGGCTGGGCGGGCGCGGGGCGCGGCCAGGGGCGGTGGGAGCCGCCGGAGCCGCCTCCCGGGGCGGGCGCGGACGCGGGGCGGGACGGGCCGGCGGCGGTAGCGGCGGCGGCGGCGGGAGAGCGCAGCAGGGGCCGCCGCGGCCGCAGCATCGCGGCGCGGTGGCGGGGATGGAGCCCTGGAAGCAGTGCGGGCAGTGGCTGATCAGCTGCAAGGTGCTGCCGCCCAACCACCGGGTGACCTGGGACACGGCCCAGGTCTTCGACCTGGCGCAGACACTGCGCGACGGCGTCCTGCTCTGCCAGCTGCTCAACAACCTCCGCAGCCACTCCATCAACCTCAAGGAGATCAACCTGCGCCCTCAGATGTCCCAGGTGAGGCCTCTTCCCCCAGCCCGTGGTCCCTGTCCGCGACCTTCGCGCCGCGCGGTCTCCGCGTGCTTTGCCCTGGGACTCGCGGCGGAGCGGGACCTGCGGGAGCGGGATGCGCCCCGAGCCAGCGCTCTGCAGCCCGGAGCCTCCGCGCCTGCAGGGCGGTGGGCGTGAGTCCAGCCCGGGGCACTCCTCGAAGCCGCCCAGGGACGGCGCGGCCGTCCAGCCCGGGCTCGGCGCGTCCCGTCCCGGGTGCCGGGACAGGGCGCAGCTGCAGCGCCGGGCCGGCGGCTTCCGAAACCTCCGTGAGGACCCGTCACCCGCAACGGGAGGCGTTCGGGCGGGAGTTCCCCGAGCTCGTCATGGGGTGGCCGTGCTAAGGAGAAGTTCCAGCGTCAGAAGTGTCCCAGGGTCAGCGATTTAACATCTGTGTGTGTTACAGTTTAATGTGAGCGGGTTACAAATCAAACGACCTCTTGCTTCTAGTTTTTCTGGCCGTAGGTTGGGAGGGAGGGCGGCGGAGGACGCGGGCCCGGGCCGGCGTGGCCGGGGAGCTGAGCCCGCCCGGAGCGGCGAAGGCAGGACAGGGGCTGTGGGAAGCGGCGGGTGAAGGAGCCCTGGTAGCGCCAGTCAGCTGCTCTTCCCTGCTTTTTGTGACTTAGAGTTGAATGGAGGGGACTGATTCGTAATGAGAAATCGTGATCTTGGTAGCTGGTTGTCTGAGTAGTAATTCTTTTTTATAAATTTAGGCCCTTTTAGTTTTGGTTTTTTCAGTTGATATTAGGAATCATTATTTAATGCCCAAGTGTAATTCCTAATTTAGCCCTGTTTTAAATGCGGTTTTTAGTTTGGACTGATGTTTTGTTATTGTGACTCATAAAGTTGGTTTCAGATATCGAGATAAGATTATATTAATAATTCAAGAACAGACTATATATACTTCCTGTCACTTCTTCGTGCACACCTATGCCTCGGCAGAGATGGTGGCAGCCAAGCAGATGTTGTTTGGAAGGAAACTAACTTCTGAGCCTGTCATGTGTTTCAAAACATTGAGAAACAGACACACTGTAACATTTCAGTGCTGTGCCTACCTTTTTGATTTGTAGTAATACAAATTGCCATTCACGTTTAGGTGCTGGCAAACAGCAGTAGAGTTAATTATACTACTTTGTCCATGTCTCTGTCGATATTTGCTTACAAACATAGTTATTTCTTGTTAATTCTTTCTTTTAGCAGCTGTGTCTTACTATCAAGGTGGCGTTTTTTGGAAGCTCAGGGTGCAAAAAGGAAAAACGTAGTTCAGCTAGTCAGAGTCAAAGCTCTGAGGCTCTTGCACTAGATGTGAATGGTACAAAGGCTATCTCCGTGCACTTGAGAGCTCAAGTGCCTGCTTGAATGGCATATACAGGGGCAATACTTCATCTGAGTGGTGCAGCACAAAGGGTGGGCTTCTCTGAGTGGTAGAAATCCAGTTCAATTTTTTCTCTGCACGATTACAACTTGTCTTTCAGCACTTGCTAAACCAGAGCCTTGGTTTATATATTTTTTTTTACTGAACTAGAAATGTGTCATCATGATCCTACACAGTATTTGTGAGATGGTTAACTCATTGCATCAACTTGAATTCTAGATTAATGCTGATTATCTGGACCACTATTACTTAATTTTATCTTTGATGAATTAAAACCATGGTGGTTTCCTTCTGTCTACTAAGTCGAAGTTATCAAGATGCTCTGTTGTCTTCTTTGTTAGAGCAGTTTTTGGGAATCAAGATTAGTATTTATTTCTCTTAAGTATGTTTGAACTATGGATTATAATCGTGGATCTTGGATTATTTATGACAGTTGTCTCTTTGTCTGCTATATGCCTGAGGTGTACACTCCACAGTGCTGCAGACTGCTCTCTCCAGTGTTGTATTTCTCTGCCCTACACAGATTTTACCCTTTAAACAAAGGGAGCTGTTGGTGGGTCAGACTCTGTAATGGGTAACTCTACATAGTGTTGAATTTACTGGGAATGTTACCTTTGTGTTCTGGGAGTTCAAGATTTGGTGATCTTGGTGAGGTTCCATGGGGTTTTTGAAAACCAGACACCCTTTCTGCTGGAAATGAGCACTCAAGTGTAAATTTCAAAAACTGTTGAAATTCTGCCAGTTGCTTGTAATTTGTGGCTGAGACTGTAAAGAGCTTGTAGTAATAACTTCTGGAGAAGTCTCAATGGCTTGAAGGTTATTCAGTTAGTGAGATCTGCTTGGAGTTGTACTGTAAACTGTGAGTTTTGTCAGAATAGTATTTGTGAGTAAACTAATACTGCATCATAGTAGATTTGCATCATGAAGTTGCTGTATCATAAAATCTTGGGGTCTTGTAGAAACACTAGCTAGCTCACCTTTCCTTGTGGGATAATGAGTTATAGGCACTGGAGGCAGAGCAGGGTTGGCATTAGGATGGAAATTGTCTTGGCCTCTGAGTGCAGTCTGTCTGAAACTGCTGCTGTGCCTGTGCTGCTTAGCTGGGTTGTTTGAACTTCATATGGCCCTTATCTCTCATCTTCTAGAACTGAGCTGCAGCTCCTGTACTCCCTGATGTGGTGTTTTCTTCCACTAAGTCTTAGAATGGGCCGGGGACTCTTACTGCAGTTTTTAATCAATACTGAGACTGAGAAGGGTGGGTGAAGGATTCATGAATGGGCCTCATTGAGGGCAGACTATTTGATTTTGGCCTTGTCTCTTACTGCAGTTGGTGTTTGTCAGGCCTTTGTCTATGAACCAAGTTTTCATGTCTTGGGGGCTACTTACAAATGCAGCAGCTCCAAAGAACAGGAAGGTGAGAGGTGGTGCCTCAGGCAGGGCTCGGAGTAGGTGTCAGTAGTCTGACATAAGTATCAAGTCTTTTCCATTTTGTTCCATATTTATTTTTTCCGAATAAATGGGGCAGATTACACCTTAGTGATGCTGGTCAGCTTTGCCTTGGTAACCCTTTATAAGCCACATCAGAAATGCAGAGGGATTGTGACTGGTGCTTTGATGCCAGATGCTGTTTTTTGGTGGAGCCTGATTCAAACAAGAGCCTTGTTGCTTTGCAGGGGCAGGAGTAGAAACTGAGATTGATGATGCTCAGCATTGCAACACAAAGGTGCTTGACCAAATGGCATGGGGTGTGTTTTATGGGCTGGCTAGCATGGGGAACCACATGCCTTTGTCCCATCACCAGCCATGCACCTCGTGTCACAGTTGTTCTAGTGGCTGGGCTGTTTTATGTGTTTGAGATCTGTGGATTCTGCCCCTTCACCTGTTTGGAGATAATGCCCGTGCAAGAGAAATGTCTCAGTGGCTTTAGGCTGTAAAACATTGGGGTTTGAACCTTTTTAATGCTGGCTGTTTTCATCTGCTTTACTGTATGCTTATGAAAATATGTATATTTGGTTAGTGGAAGTTGTCCTTTGAAGAACAGAAGCCGATTCAGTCAGTTACACTTTCCAGAAAGTGAGCCTCAGATGTTGAAAGTATAAACCTTGCATATATAAAAGCTAAGCAGCATTGAGCCTTTCTCTTCTGAATTGCCAGCTCAGTGCTGCCAGGCTCCTGTCTGAGGAGCTGGTGTGTCTTGGTGTGAGGTCTCCTGTGAAAAATTACACATGAGCTTTGTATGAAGTTGGATATTCAGGTTCAGGGACGTGCATGTCCAGGTTTTTTTTTTTTTTTTTCCACTTTGAACAGAACAGGAAAATGTTGGTTCTATTAAGAGCTCTCGTGTCAAGGCTCAAACTCACTTTGTTGTTTGCACTCCCACGAGCTAACAACTTGAGTTACTTCAGCTTGTGTGTGTGCCATTAGAAAAGGAAATATAAGAGATGGATCAAGTAATACCTTTTGGCCTTTAACTGTAGGGGAGCCTGCCTGATTCAGTTAGTGTTGTGAAAATGGTCTTTTGCAGGCACCAGACACTTAAACACTGCTGGGAATGGAGCTAGAAGAGGGAATGTGCTAAATGAATAAGGGAGGTGTGGCTGGTGTGTTGCAGGGTTCCCCAGAAGTGGAGCATCAGTCCCTGGTGACATAAGACAGAGGATGGAGCACTGGAGCTCAGCTCTGTGTCTTCAGAGCACTTCACTGTAGTCATTCACTTGCCTCAGATGTTGCCTCTTGGCTAACGTTGGCTGATGAAAGTAATAAAAATAGAAGTCATCCTTAACAGAAAGTACTAATCCTAATGTTTAATCATCATCAGACAAGAACTTAGGTAATTTATCACCAGAAATGTAAAACCTAAACCAATGGATTATGATGGATTTGCAGAAGATGTCATCTATTTAATGCTTATCTTTTATCTTTAATACTTTGCAAGCTAGTTTTGAAATGGTTTTTGCAAGGCATTTAGTTAACTTGTGAGAGATTGCTAAACAGGAAAACAGCACTTAATGCAATACTGGCATGGGAGTTTACCTAAGGGGATGTTGACATAGATTAAATATTAAAAATAACTATTTCCTATTATTCTAATAAAAATAAACAAAATATCCCTCACTTAGTATTAGAAGTTCAAATGCTGTCTAATTTTAGGGAGTTACTTTTTTTGGTGTCACCATATTGTCCAAAGGAAGTTGGTTATCTCTGTCATCCATGTCATATTTTGGTGTGGTGACAGAGCTTTTGTGCAGGAGTTTATTTTTCTTGGTTCCAGTAGTATCAGGTAGTCTCAGGATGTGGGTGTGCTGAGACAAACCTCCCTGTTTCCTCTGAATCCTGCCTTTGGCTTGGAGCTTCCCCATTCTCCCCAGCTGGCAGCCCTGCTCTCCTGCCCCTCTCCTGCTCCCTGCAGGTGGGTATGCTGTGTTTTCTTGTTATGTTAGGTGCTAGGAAGTACCACAAAGATACCTTTAGATTAATACAGTTTTTCTGAAACTGTAAAACTTCCTGGGCTTGAACAAGAGTTTAGGAACAAGTTCAGTTTTTGTCAGTGTAGAAACAGGAGATGTAAATAATTGCCCCCTATTCTTGAATTCTTTGAATCTTACTGTGTATTCACATACATGTGAAAGAATTCAGTTATTTTAAAAATATTTTTTAAAATTTTCAAATGTTTTCAATCTCTTTGCTTACCTGCTGGTCCATTGGTCCGCTTAACATATTCACCACGTTTAACTTAATTTCCATGATTCATTTAAATGAAAACTATTGACCGTAAGATATAATATCCAGAAAAGATATATTTGTCCACGTGAGTGTTATGTGTACATATGCATGTGTATCTTTTATGTGTTTGACTTGATAAAATATTTTGAACAAATATTTGTTAAAAGCAAAACCTTAATATGACCTCTGTTTTGTTCTAAGAAAAAAAGACTGATGAAAAAGCAGTGACCTGGTTTTTCTTGGTAATTCTTCCTACCTTAAGAAGGTGATGAAAATAGCTCTTGAAAACTGATGTAATGATTTTAATTGATTCACATTGATTCTTTTTTGTTGGGGGAAGGGAAAACTGTAGTTGCACTTTATGGTAAAGCTTATTTTACATATTATGTTTATTGTACAGTTATTAAATGCAGCGTATGCGTTCTTGCCAAGAGGTGTCTCAAATGTTCCTTTTTGCACAAAATTTTGGTGTGCCGGCAGCTATGTAATGCATTAATAGAAAAAATACTCGTGCTGGTTTCTCACAGAGGCTGTAGTGTCTGCCAGCAGTGGATGATATAAATTAATGTCTGTGTATGGCATGCTGCTGTGTCATGTGAGAAAAGCCAAGTTTTTTCTAAGCCCTGTCTGACAAAGGTGGGAGACCTGTGATAGTGGCAATTTGAAGGACTGCTCATGAAAAGAAATAAATCAAAAGAGTTAAAGACAAGAGATACGTATAGTAGGAGGATATAATCAAGGGAAACACTATTAACTAGAGAGAATGGTCATAAGTTAGGAAGCTGGTTTGACAAGGATACCAGTAAGCAAGATTCTTATGAATTTTGATATTTATTGCAAGATAAGTACAGAAAATCAGTCTTATGCTGTGTTATTCTTTAATGATAATGGCTAGTGTCTTTATGATTGCTGGCATGCCAGTCTGTTGTAACGTGCTGCCTTAGGCATGTGAGGTCCAGGAGGTTATTTGCCAGGCTGCAGCACTGCACATCAGGCTGGGTTAGCAAAAAACTGCAGTACAGTTTGTGCACTGGGGAGATAGAGGGGCTTGGGTTTCTCACATGCATCTCTTTCCGCTCTCCTTTGAAGGTCAAAAGAGCTGATGAAGTCATAGTTGTAAAGAAGGAAATACAGAGGGTAAGGAGAGAAAGGGCTGAGAGTGAGGCAAGGCAGCTGCCAGGGGTGAGGGGCAGACCCTGCAGGGAGTGCGGTGGTGCATCCATCCTCGCCATGCCAGCAGGGGCCTGGCATAGCTGAGCCTGGCTGTCACTGGTGTGGGTTTTGGGGAGCAGAGTTAACTGGGAGCAGCAGCTAGCAGGCTGGTGAGAGGCACAGGCACAAAGGGCTTCCAGGGCACGGTTTGATATTGGTGAAATAGAGGAGACCCTTCTGCTGAGGTAGTGTTGGCTCCCTGACCAGCAGCTGACCCAGGGGGAATAGGACAAGTGTGTGTGGTGGCAAAGGAAAGGCGCTGGGGTGTGTTCCCCTCTGTGTGCTGCCACATGCCGGGGAGAGGGCAGCAACAGCCCAGGCCCGAGGGTGTCACTGCCTGCAGCAGGCAGGGAAGTCCTGGCTCAAGCCCTGATTGTGTGGGTATCTGAGTACATAGGAATATGTATTGTTTTATTAAATCACTGACAGTTTTATCTTATTTAAGTTTTGCTTTATATAGAGGTGTCAGTTTTTGAAGTTGTTCCATCAATACTAACATTGTACTTCTAGTTCTTTAAAGACCAAACTGAAAAAATCCCCCATCAAAAACCTTTGATTTTTCCTTCTCCTTTCTGTTGCTGTGAAACAGCATTGCAGTACTTCCATCTCATTCCATAATACTTCCTAGCAATGTTTAGTAGTATCTTACATTGTATTATTTCAGTATTTCAAAAATTCAATTTCACAGAGAACTATGAATTGATGTGCAGTTTATGAAATAGCTATTAATTTCTTCCCCTGCACTTTTTAGTGTACTTGGCATCATCTGGAGCTACCTTTTCTTTCCTCTTGTTTTGCTTTGAGAAGTCATGTTTAAGACTTGAGGCATTGTGAAATACCAGCTGTTTGCTAAGACTTATGATGTGTAAAACGCAATCTGAACTGACATCTGTATGGTAAGGCTTTGAATTTTTATATTTAAAAGAAAGATGTTCCCTCAACGCTCAGTGAAAGTTATTGGCTTCAGTTCACCACACTGCCAAGTGAGAATATATCTTTTGGGAAAACACTGGTCAATAACCCTTTCTGTCATCCTATACTAAATGTCAGTAGTGAATGTCTTGGTAACATGAAACACTGAAGGACGATTAGAAGGATATTTGTTTCTTTGTATATTCATAACATGAAACATTAGACACAAATTGCATACTATAGAGGTATTGTAGCAATTTGTATCAAAGCCACTCACCTACTGTTTAAAATGCTCTTGCAGACCTACAGGTATGATTCAGCTGTCTTATATTACAATCCAAAATATTTTTTGCCTTTGCTTTCATTCACAGTTTTATTTTATAATTGATTAATAGATATTTAGGTTTTTTTTTTGCTCATGCCATCCCTGAAACTTTTTAAAAATTGTATAGAGATTATAGTATTGCCTTGCAGGAACAAACAAGAGAAACAAACAAAAGACATTGCTATAGTCAAACATTTTCTGAAAAAAAACTCCAACAAACCCAAACCAAAACCACCCAACAATGCAAGGCATTTTAAAAGCATATTTTTAACTGGTAAAGCTTAGCAGAACAAGGTGATTTGTATTTCCAAAATCCTTAGATATGCCCTTTAATCCTTGGTACCATCAAATTTACCTGTTTGTTTCTGAGTTGTATAATGGTATGTGCTGTATATTCTATACTTAGAGTATTTTGTACCATTACTTGTTCCTTCATTCACACTGTTTCTGCGTGGAAAGAAGCCTGAGAGCCTATTAAAATAGAATGATAAGAACTTGGCCCTTAAAAATGTTAATTGTCAAAGCAGTCTGACTTCACTGTTGTGAAGGAAATTTGATGTGTTAAGAAATGAAAATGTTATTTTGCTTGTACACACTCAAAACTAAGACACTGTAATAATTACAGCATCATCATAGCTTGTATAATTCCTTGTGCTCTGCTTGCCTGTTAGCAGCCAAGATTTAAATTGTGCTTATGTGTTCCAGTGACTGACTTCAAATTCCGATCGACTACTGCCTCATGTAGCAGTGATGCTTTATATCAGCTGATAAAAGGCCATGAGGGCCATGGTATTTTTCCCTCTGAATTGCTCAGGATCTATGAGTAAGGATGTCTGAGTCCAGCACAAAGAAGGTTAAAGGCAGATGGAGGTCCACACTTCTCTGCACTAATGTCCCCTCAGATTTTAGGCCTCTCTTGATGGAGGTGTAGTGATGACATAGTGCTACCATGGGAATCGTAACTTGAAGTGAACACTCATTAATTCCACTTACTTCTGTAGGATTTAGATCAAGATTTGAACTTCTTTTTCCTGGGAAAAAAGTAGACTGTAGGAAACACCAGAGAGACTGTTCAAACTATTGCTATTGCCTGCAGCATCTTTCACTCTCAAAATAGAAAGAGTGAGACTCCCTGAAGTGCCCTTGCAGGCTGCTGCCTTTGGGCTTATGGTCAGTTGATGTGTGGTTGGTTGAAAAGCGATTGCTGCCAAGCTTTTAAAACTTAACTTATATTGAGGCAGCTATTTTGAAAATAGCTTCAGAGCTTTGAAAATAGCTCTTCATGCTACTTTGTGGTTGAAGTTTTTCATTTTGCAGTAGTACCAGTTTTGCTAAATTATGTGAAGTTGTGTGCAGAAATATTTGTTTCACTTTGTCTTAATGGTTTACCCTCCACGTATCTGTGCAAGGCAATGCAGGATGTCAGGTCAGATCACATTCTCTTCTGAATTGGAAAGTTCTTATCTTTAAACATTGTTGAAAATTCCTGCTGAGCTCTGATTTCCCACTTTCCTTTTCTCTTTCTCTCTTTTTTTTCTTTGTGTATGGATCTCACTTAGCTTTTTGATTGCTTGATGTGAAGGAACAATTTTTGGGCCATAACCCAGAGGGCTTCTTTGGGATGTGCGTGTGTCCTCTTAGCAGTGTTTGATTT
Organism: Cyanoderma ruficeps; assembly: GCA_008694505.1. Lineage (NCBI taxonomy): Eukaryota > Metazoa > Chordata > Aves > Passeriformes > Timaliidae > Cyanoderma > Cyanoderma ruficeps. Next base: position 5,428,176 of record VZDJ01001247.1, read on the forward strand.
GACTAAAATTCTTAGAGCATTTTTAAAAGTGCAGAACACATTAAAATCTTAAGGAGTCTTTAACAGGTGTGTAATGTCCTGAGGTTTTATGGGAGTCCTAAGCAGGATTACCTTGAGCCATTTTGTTTTAAATTCTGCCTGTCCTGACCTTTTTCTTCATCAGAAAGAATGCAATGCACATTTACACACCATCGTGCCTTGATGTTAATCACTCTAAGTAGTCATGAGAAAGTTATTCAGGGTCTGTGTTCATTCAGTTTGCATTTGTGGTTGGCAGCACTGAATATGGTGATGCATCTGCTCTGTGGGTTGTGCTGAGGCCACTGGTTTCACTGCAAGTATGCTGAACAGATGGCACTCTTTGTAAAGCTGAGGTTTAACTCCCCAATTGTTCCCAGTGATGCCTTCAAGCAATATTGTTGGTTAGAAGGACTGTGCCTCAGAAGGTGCTGGTACCTACTGGTACTGTGCTGGTGCAGGTTTTATGAAGCTCTATGGAAGTGACTCTTGTAATCCTATTGGAATGTCTCCGTAGTTGTGTCATAGCCCTGTAGTTTCCCTTTCTGCTGAAGACCCTGGTAAAATAATTAGCTGAGGTGGAAGGCTTTGCTGCCTGGGACATTTATCTGTCAATGCAGAGGGTAATGGGAGAGTGTGGATGTAGGGATAGCTGAGCCATGCTGGTGCAGGGTGGGCTGCACTTCATGAGAGGCTCCTGAGGAGCGCACTGGAACATATTTCACATTTGTGTGTCTTCCCAGCTATAATTGCTCAGATTCAAAGACCCCTGGGGAATCTGCTTAATTTAAACTATCTACTTTCTCTTTTCTGAGAATGTAGGTTTTTGTAGCTTGGAAGCCCCATAGCACATCATGTTATTTCAAGAGCACAAGCTCTAGCAATATTAATGTAATGTGAATTATTCTCTAGTGTCAAAAATAGCTGCTATGAAGTAAAAAAAAAATCATAATTTTTGAAAAAGAAATTATGAATTATTTGCCATGACCAAGAGGAGAAACATAGAGAAACAGCAACTAATTAAAAAGTCCTGAAACAAGAGGGGGATTGTGTTATGTAACACTGTCTCTTAGCACACCTCACTAGAAATAGGCCTGAGGAGTGGATCCTTCCATCAGTAATATTACAATGATTGTGAGTGCATGTGGCTTCCGCTTAGCAGTGAAGAAAGACTTAGATATTCTTTTTTGGGGCAAAGTTTCTGTCTTGGTGGGGTTTGTCTGTATAGGTCTTCTAAAAGTAGTTGTTATATTAATTAAGACTTGTTCTTTCTGGTGCAGAACCTGTGTCCATTTCCATGCAATGGAGTGGCTTTTAAAAAATGTTTGTCCAAATTTAGGGCCAAAAATGCAGGACCACAAATATATTTTGCTAAATGTTTAGGAAATAACTCCTAAGTGATGTATCTTTTAATTCCAGTGAGAAACAAGTGATTTCATCTAATGTGGTGTGTAATCTAAAATTTGCAGTGAAGCAGTTCTGCAGAAAAATTAGCCCTGGAAATGACATTCTTGGGAGATGTTCTTAAAACTAATTGGGAAAGAAATGTGGTAGCATTCAGCTTTTCCTGTTTTGTGTGGAAGAGTATTAGAGTTTGACCTCAAAATCCAGTGTTTCAATAAAGTCATGTTAAAGTTTAATGAATTTAAAATGCCTTTCATCTTGATTTGAAAGAACAGCAGAATCTGAAGTGTTAGAATTTCTGTAGAATATTTCATTTTTGTGACAGGTCTGCTAGTGACAACCTTTTTCCGATCTTCCCTGTTTCTCATATTTTTCTACTTTGACTCAGGTGACTTGATCTCACCTATCAGAAACCCAGACTGCTCTGTGATTAATAAGAAATACTTCTGTAATGGGTCTGAGTTTTAAGTTATTATTATTTCTCCCACCTTTCATTCTTAACTATAATTCTAATTTGTTCTGACTCATCTGTTCTGCAGCTTGTGCTCTGTCCTCTCAAACTGGTCTGTGCTACTTTCACCTTCAACATTTGCCTTCTCCTCCCACTCGTATTTTCTTTTCCTGCCAGTGCATCTGTTTCCTCTTTCACTTCTTTCCTGATGCTCTTTCTTCCATTCAACTGTTTCCCCTGCCCTGTTGTCTTCACTGTTCCTGTTGGCTTCATCCCTCTGCAGATTGTCTGAAATGTGTTTCCTACATGGATAAGAGCACATCTCCTCCGGAAGCTGCGTGGATGAGTGTGTTGGGCATGAAGGCTCTGGTGGAAGTTATGCTTACAGGACCAGTGAAAACGGGATTCAAGGGGCCACACAGTGCTTGACCAGCAGTCTCATGTTGGGCTGTTTTAAACTGCTTTTCAGTGACTACTTTTAGTAAATGATGATTGCTGTGCTTTTACCCATTGTTTTAAAAATTTCTGCTGCCTCCCTGCTGCAGTCAGAGCTTTGCAACATATGTGAAGGTGTCCCCAAAATTATTTTGCTGCTTTGCTCCAGGTGACTGGGCAGATCACTCTGGTGGAGTGATGTGGATGAAAGCTAGTGCTGGCAGCCCGCAGGAAACTTTTCAAAGGCAGCAGCACTTGTTTCCTGCCCTTGCCACCAACCTCTGGAGGTTTGTGCCACCATGCCAGTGCTTAAGCAATATTATTTTGTGGTTGTGTCCTGAGGGAGCAAGTGGGGATGGGAATGGTAGTTATTTTTAACCACTTCTCAGATTGATTTTTAAGGTTGCTTGCAAAGCAGAAATTGCCAGTCCTGCTAGCCAGCACGTTCATCCTGCGTCTCCTTTGTGTTGGACATCAGTCTCTGGTTTCTGTGTCTTTCCTGTGAGTTCCACTCACTCTTCAGAGGCTGATAGACATGATAATTATATTTCTGCTTCCCAGACTCACTATTTACACTCGGAGTGAAACAACCACTACACTGAGTGTATTGTGAGAGACAAGTTGCTACACAAGGATGTCCCTGAGTGACATCATTGTCACATCATTGTGCCTGTTACCTTGATAGCGAATAGTTTGTTTTTGCAGTTTTGCTTGTTTGCTCTCATTTGCTGTCTGTGGATGGACACAGTCTTTATAGGCCTGGTATAATTCAAGGAAGTTGCAGGCAGAGAAGTGGGTGATGCCCAGCTAGTTATTCCATGGAGTGGTTGTGCTGTCAATGAAAGCTCAGGAAGGTCAAGGCATCAGTGACCAGTAACTGTTCTGTAAATGTTCACCTTTGGTCTTGGTTTGTTCATGTTATTTCTCTGCTTGAAGCAGTTCAGTGTTACCATTTGTGAGTTATTTTTTTAAAAGGTTTTCATGGGACTAAATGGTTTTTTTTAATGCAGTTTCTCGGTTTAGTGGAGAACATACCTTTGAAGAGTAATTTTTGTGATATTCATCCCTTTATGCTGGCTGATGTTATGGTTTCATATAATTTGAAGTACTAGAGCAGCTTTAAACTATTTGTTTCATGATGAGATACTGATGAGAACTTAATCCAGGTCAATGATTTTTGTGCTTTAGTATTGGATCTTAATCCAGGTCAGTGATTTTTTTTTTTACTTTGATACTGGATCTTTCATAACTTGTGAATAATTTGCCTCAGATACCCTTTCAGAACTGAAATATGCTGCTGTGAGGAAGTGGCTTTTGCATAGCTTTCTATCATGCTTTCCTCATCCAAGTTCTCATTGTAAAGTCTAGCCTTCTCTTTTATGCTTCCTTTAAATTTCTTTACTGTATATAATTGTGAGAATGACTGTAACTAGGGAAATTCTTTTTAAAATTTGTTCTACTGTAATTTAGTCATACTCTTTTCCAACCATTATTGTTTTTCTATATTTGCTTACTAATTATTAGTGTCCTAAGTGGAAAATAAACTAGGGATCTTGAGTGGCTGTAGATTTCACTGGGAGGACACATGTTGACCAAATAATTTGTGCATGGGGTTGTATTTCTCTCCCTCAACTGGCTTTGAAACGGGTATGATTTTTTTTTAAATAAAAACTTTCAAGTTTTTATAGCAGTAGTCACTGACAAAAAGAAGTGATTTCCATATTGTTGTATTAGGATCCTTGGATTTCCTATGCATGTTCTTCAGTGTCCTGTATTGCATACACAAAATTAACACATTTAGCAGACAGTAACTTGACTCGTTTTGACAGATGAGGAAATGGGAGAATTTACTTTTTGCTAGTTCTCTGCAGCTGTCAAAAAAATTAATCAGAAATACCCTTGAGTGGCAAGGCATACTGGTATTGAAATGGTAATGACATTGGTAATGTCATTTGAACCAGTTATTGGTCCCCCTGCCATCCTTAAAGAGTCACTTTCCCTGTGAATTACAGAGAGCAGACTTGTACAAACTTCAGGTTGCATTTATTAATGGCAGGGTGTACACCTGATAGGCTTTAGCAGATATGTGGGTACCTGGTGTCTCCTCCAGAGAGAGAGAGAGTGTGCTCCTTTCTGCCCTGAGGAGATTCTTGAAGCATGTGGGAAGATTTGGGCAGAGAGAGTTTGGGAGACTCTCCCAAACTTGGGAGAGTTTGTCAAGCATTTGTGTGGAGATGGTTGTGTCCTGTTGGGGTGGCCTCTTGCTGGTAGCAGATCTGGACAGATTTTGGTAGAGCCGTGAGTCACGTTCAGAGGATCAGTTTGGTCACTTGTGTGTGGCACAGCTGTTTTCAGCCATGGAACAATGAGTCACAAACTTGTGAGTTTCCAGTCCTTGCTAAAGAAAATACCCGTGTAGCTGCTCTTGTGGTTTCATTTAGAAATAAGTGAGTGGTGCAAGAATTAAATAATTAGACTGACTAGGTCCTGTACTTACTGTATACTGATTTCTGCTTTTTTTTAAGAATACATATTGAGAAGTGGCATGTTATTGTCACAAATCGAAAAATGCTCGTTTCTGAAAAAAAGTGAACAGGATCTGAATACAAATATTTCCTGAATCATATAGCCAGAAAATTAGTTGCAAGGGTCTATTCTAATTGTTTTGCCTAATTACTCTCCTGTCCTTATTTCACATAACCTCACTTATTCTGATCTATTAAAAGGCGGTTGCTGAATAATTTTTCTGTCTAGTTGTTCACACTAAATTATCATCTTGCACCAAATCAAACAAGTTTGTCTGCTGTTACATGGACTCCATGCTGCTATTCTGCTTACTTGACTTGAAGGCAAGAATCAGCCTTGCAGTATTGTCGTGTCCATTTTTCTGAAAATCACTGTTGTTGCTTCTCCAGTGCTGAGAACCATCTCCATAGAAGGGCAGACAAAGATCCATCATTGTTATGAATTTCCAGTTACAAATTGCATGTATATTGATTTTTGTTGTTCTTTCTAATCTTGTCTCAATAAGCTATTATGCCTTTTAGAAGGTCGTCACTAATCCAGGATCATACTGTGTTTTATTTATATTTCATTTTATTTAGCTGATTAGTCTGTAGAACAAAAAAATACTAAACAAAACCAGACATAAAACTAGGTTTTCTAGACAAAATTTAGGCTTCCTAGACATTCTTACGGCTTAGCTCCAATGTTTGCATTCAATATGTTATTTAAAAAAATCATCTAAGGAACCATTTGTGTTGAAGTGATGTTCTGTTAGGCAATTAGTAAGCTGATGCTTGTTCAGAGGCCTGGAAGGATGTTACAGCAGCTGCTTGTACTGCTTCTGTATGTATTCTTTTGTATAATAGATTTAAAAAAATACTTGCCTACAGCTTGCAGGCAGATGCTTTCACTGTCCCTATGTTAGGTTGTGTGTTTTCCTTTATGTGTGCATTAGTGCCAAAACCAGTTACGGGTTACTGCTCATGCAGAAATCTATAGCCATGACAAGAGTGACTGCTGATTTTTATGTAGATTTGTGTAAACAGCCGGTATCTTGCTGTGATTTTTGGCATCCCTTTTTAAACCTAATGGTGTTGGTGATACTACATTTAAGATGACATGGATGTATTTATACAACCAAGTTAAATTGTGTTGTGCTATCACATACTACTGCTAAATTACTAAATATTTAATTAATTTGTTCTTCATGCATGACCACCTGAGATTTTAATAGGATTAATTTTATGAAGAAAACAGGATCCAGCTCTCTTCATGAAGTTCAGAAGACCAGCAGGGCACTGAATGAGGACCTCCTAAGTTAGTGGTTCTCAGGTTGCCTTGATAAATTGGTTTTTCTGGCACTGTTGTGTATGTGTCTTGTAAATTTAAGAGATATGAAAATACGAGCATGAAACTACCAGTAATCATATACACAGGCCTTCTTTCAGGAATGAGGAATACCTATAACAGGTGCTTTAAAAATGCTTCAGGAAATTTGGTTTTCATGAGGTCACCAATATATGTGCAGTGCTGTTCTGAAGTCATTCAGCTGTGAGTCAGTAGCATAAAGACTGGGAGGAGTTTTTCACTTTAAAAGGATCATTAACACAGTTCATCTACGGACACGTGGAATAATGTGCCAAAACTCAAAGCACATTGCACTTTAATTATTAAAAAAATTATTTTCATGCAATGTTCTGTAGTTCTCTTCCCAAGGCAATTGCATAGCAAGAGAATAGAAACATCTGGTGACAAGATACTTGTACTTGACAAGGTATTGGTGGCAGAGTGCCCCAAGTGCTTATTGAGGTGGGGCTTTCATGTGTGTGACATCTTCTACCCCTGGGCTCCATCAGCACCCCAAGAGTTTTGCAGTCTATATTGCAGGAACTGCCAAGATACAGTTTTCCACCATGCTGTTCTCTTGTTGAAAAGGCAGCATTCCTGTGTCATCTTTTATGGTGTCCCATAGACTTTACCTGCTGAAGACTGTGCAACAGATCTTTTCACAATTACGCCGGGTTCTTTACTGAACCTGCCTTCATGTTGTTTATAATGAGCTGTTTGAGACAACTATCTGTTTTCTTAATTGGATTGTAGAAAAATTTGATATTAGTATCTTAAGACTCAGTGCATAGTATGGTTCAGTAATGCAGACTTCTCACTGGTGCTCGCATACTCCATTTAAAACCCCAGTTGTACTGCATCAAATTGCTCAGCAGACTAGGAGTCCAGATGATGCTAAATTATACTGTGCTGCTCAGGTTTCAAAGTATTTGGTTTATTCACAATTTGATTATTTTAGGCTATTTAACAAATACTCGCTTGTGCTCTAGGATTGTAATTTTTTTCTTCTTTTCTTATTTTCATAAATCTTCATTCTCATGAGACCATGCTCACGATTGTTTCACTCTGTGAGATGCCAAATTGGCATCCTTTGAAATGAAGTTTTGGACCATTTCTTGGTGTACCTCAACTGTTACTGTGAGACAAGGCTGATTTAGCTGTCACGTGAAATGGGACACCTTTAGAGGTGGCAGATGAATTTCTGTGAGCATCCACTTACTTGCCTCTCCTGAGATGATCACAGCTGTTAATTCATACTAGTGGAAGTAGGTATTTATGCAATTTTGACACATCTCCCACACAAATTTGGGTTGCCTTCAGTGGTGTGTTTCATTTTGGCAGACAGCTTGGAGTGAGTGAATGCAGCCTTTTAGACAGCAAGTGCCTATGATGGTGTACAACTGGAATGCTTTATGTCAGCTTAACCTTTCTTTCACTGTTTGTCAGCCTCCTTAAGGAAGGAAGCCTACTGCAGCTTCACAGAGATTCATCTCATTTTAGGTTGGTGGTGTAAATTAAGGTTCTAAAACTTACCAATTCTTGGTGTTACACAGATACCTCACTTGAATCCCTTTATTAGGAGGGTTACATGTCACTGAGAAAATGAAGTGCACTTTGCCTAACACTGGCTGGATTTCAGAGCAGCATGATGGAAAACAGTTGTGGGTAAAATCATGTTGGTTTCTACATTTTAAGATTTGTATTTTAACTGACTTTTCCCTCAGAATTTTTGGAACTTTTAGTGTTTTTGTGTCCTGTTTGTCATGGGAATTGCAGCTGTGGATCAAACCACAGTTTCATCTACTTCAGTATCTCATCATTGACATCTGGACCAGATTCTTCAGAACAGTCGTGTGTTCCCATAGGTAGCAGTGGAGGATGTAGTACCCAGGGAATTTTGCAAAATGCATGTGCTGAAGGTTGTTTTGTGCCCCAAACATTCATTATGCTGTTATGTATTATGGCTCATTATGCCATTGCAGTCTGCTGCATAAGCCACAGTACTCCAGTAATCTGTAGTTGTGGTCTTCTGTTTTAAAAAGCATGTAGTAAAATGAGAAAAGTTCAGACAAGGGCAGTAGAAGTTTTCAATTGTAGTAAACAAGCAATAGAAAATGAATTTGTCAGCTTTTGGCAAGAGGCAACATAGAGGCGGGGGAACTAAGAGAGGCCTGAGAAAAGAGAAAATTATTTGCTCTCTGTTCCAGTGTGGAAAAAGAGGGGGTGTCCAATGGAAGTGCTAGGTAGCACTTTTAAGATTTGATGCCAACTGTATGGCACTCAGTGTGGAAAGGATGGCATTTAGTTGGCAAGTCAGTGTGTTGAAGCTCCAGAGAACATCACAAGGTGTAAAAATGTAGTCAGTACACTATACAACCACTGAGGTTTTTTTCCTCCACTCTTGCAAATTTACTTTTGAAGTTTGTTTTCCATTCATGGCTAGTCCCACTGGTTTGTGGTTTGGACTTCTGGACTTATCTGTTCTACTTACTTGACTTGCAGTCCTTGAGAAGTATTCTCTGAATATATTGGAAACCCCTGTCCTTGCCACGGAGAGCATGGTCTAATAAACTGCAAACCTGAAGTGACACACCAGCAAAAATAGAACAGTGGATTTTTAAAATAGGTAACTAGAGGACAGTCAGATTCATAGTGGGCAATTTGTAGAGAGCTGTACTTGTATCCTTAAGGTCTTGCTAGGAATTTATTCCATGACCTTAAAAATTTGGAAAAAAATACACATACAATTCAAGAAAACATTTAAAGTATTTAATGAATCATGCATGTTAACACTAATGACTGTTAATGAGAATATTGTTCCTTCCTTGTGAAAATCAAAGACCAAGTACATGATCTATATCTGCTGGTAAGAAATGGAAAAGCATGAGAGTTATTTGGGCTAGGTTCACCTTTAACAGGAACTGACAACCCTGTGTAGCTTGTCAGCACACCCCTCCCCATCCCAGTTGTGTTGAATTTCCATGCAGGATTCAGTGCTGACAGCTTTTGAGAATTTTTTAAGTGCTTAGAAAAGAACAAGTTAGTACATGCTAACTTAAAAATGCTCTTGAACCTACACTGTAGGTGTTTGTAAAGGGATTACACAGTCGAGGTCTTGGTCTGACTTGTAGGGCCTGTGTTCAGGGCACTACAGCCACAAAGGAGATCCAGTTCAGATGGTGAATTCAGTGGTGTTGCTTTTAGATGTGAGGTAGAAATAAGTGAAAGGGATTGTGTTTCTGTAATGGGGCTGAAGCTAGGTGTAGATCCCCCACTGAATTCTCTGCCTTTAGCCTATGTGGCAGCTTTTTGTCACACCTTCATAGCGCTCCCTTAGGGCTCACCCCCAAATTAATTTCACTTGCACAGGTATAGGGAAAGTAAGAAGTTTTCTCATGTTACTGTGCTAACATTAGAGACTTGGTGAAAACCAAGCACAGTCATGAATAAAAGATAACAAGATACAATGGAAGCAACTTTTTAGTGTGCCAAGCTAACAATATGGAAGAGAGGTGTTGAGTGTTCTGCTTTGCACAGATGTGAAGATCTGTGCTTCATGCTGTTGCTGTAAGGTTTTTCATGGTTTCAGTGTGAATATGACTTTTGTTTTCTCTGACTGTAAAAGCATTGAGACCTAATTAGTTTGAGGCTTTCCATTCCTTTTGCTGTTTAAATGTATCAGTTAAGCTGGAGGCTTTAGGGTTCCCTCTGCCCTATATTAAGTTTAAATTCTTTGGGTAGGTATAAGTTTTGAGGTTTCTGGCAACTGCTCATATTTCATCAACTAAGTTGAAATGTGAGTGATTAGAAAGCCTGTGTTGGGACCAATAACTATACATCCAAGTAGGAAATCACTGTCCTTAACAGTTTTGCCATTTACAGAAGCAGTTTTCCATGTCACAATTGTAAATACACCTTATGGCACAGTGACTAATGTCTTTCAATGGCAGTTTCATAAACAGTTTTGCCTGGAGCATTTTAACATCAAATTTTTAACACATTATTTTCTTGTGTGGCTTTTATTTCATGTCTCACGCAACGTAATAATTAATGAGTCAAGTGTTTTATTATTTCAGTGCTCTTTGCTCCTGGATCTCTCTTTTAGTCTATTTTGATTTTCTTTTTTAAACTTTTGTTTTAGTGTGTGTCTGTCCCTTTCCTGTTCCTTTTCCTGGGGTCCTCTTTTCATTTCCTTCTAGCTGTCCTCCTCCTGTTCATGTTCTCCTTAGGACTATTTTCCATGTTGCCTTTGCCTTCCTTCTTTTTACATTTCCTTGTTAAACATGCAGATTTTTCTCGAAAGACATTTTAGAGGTGCAGCTTTGGAATATAAGACAGATAAGGGTTACTTATTTGAAAAAGGAGCTAAGCACAGGAACTCCCTAGCTAATCTCTTTGTGCTTTACATGCTTAATGCTGTGTTCAAGTTGTTGTTGTTTTTTACAAGATAGTGCAGAATAGATTTAGTTAAGTCTTGCTAGTGGGGAACAAAGGGCTACTCTAAAAACTGCCCTTTGCAACAGGATGCTGTCCTGAGTTCTCCCACCCCTGTCTCTTGCCAATTACACTTAAGGAATTCCTGTAGTTGGGGCTTACTGATCTAAATATTCTCATGTATTGCCAGTTTCATGGCTTGTGGGAGCACTTGACTTCAGGGACTCAGAATTTCAATGTTTCCTTGTCCCTCACTTGCTCAACCAATACTGTAATGCCAAGGAGAGAACCAGTAACGCATAACAAATCCTGGACTCCTTTCCCTGCCCTCTATTCACTTTGTATCAGTATTAATAGAAGTGGAGCATCCTTTGTGCTTCCTCAGCTTTTTTTCAAGTTTCAATTTCCATTTTCTTTCTTTGAAGCACAGAGAAGAGCAAACGTACATAAACAAAACTTCATACTCAAGCCAAAATGCAATAGACACAATTGAATAGTAGTCAGTTAGGAATTTTAAGAGCTTTCCTATGAATATTTAATTACTACATTAACTGAGCAAATAAAGAACATGCTATTAATATTCATACAGCGTTAGTAGTGGTTCAGAGGAATTTAATATGTTTTATAGTTCATACTGCATCTTGTGTTATGCAGGCCTTCAAAGAATGCCCACATCTGGCAATGTAATAACACTACAGGTCTGCCTAGCTGCTCCTTAATCCTATGAATTAAGGAGTGTCTGTTGTTCTTTGCATAGGACATATCCTAGGAAAATTCTTCACTTATGTCATGGTATCAGAACCGTAAGCAACTCTACAAAGAGCTCAGTGTGGTGTCTCCTCCATATTTATTAGTGTACCTGCTTTGTGGCTTTTTGAGAGCAAAGTTTGGGAGGTATTTAACATTTGCCTGGTTTGCTTCTGCTTAGAGCTTTAGAAATATTGATCCTCTGAATGATTGGGGCGGTTTGCAGAACAGGAGGTCAAATGCAGAATGTAAAACTGAATTCCTTTGATGGTCTTCTTCCTGTGTGTGTTAGTTTCTTTTTTAAATGCAATTTGCAAGTTAATAGATTTTATCTAAGAGTAAGAAAAAGAATAATGCTTACTTGCCTTTTAGCTTCCATTTGCTTATTGAAAATAGGAGCACTCATCCTCTCATGTTGACTTGGTCTTTAAATTCCTTATGGCCCTCTTGCCTTCATTTAGTAAGACTCTGGCTTTAAAGATTTTTCCAATAAAAGCTGCCCACATATGAACAAGAAAAATGTTACAAATGCCATTCCTGAGTATGACATTGCTCTTTTCTCTCTTGCTGGCTTATGAAAAGACATTAATAGATGTTGAATTAAGACTTCATCAGTGTGTCCATACTTCATTCACTTACTTAGAGCTATTTTAGCTGCATATAGTGATAATTGCTCCTTTTGGCAGAGCAGAACTAATCTAATGTACTTTGGCTGCTGAAATCTGTGAAGAGCCAGGAATGATTTCTGTGTTGAATTGTTAACCCTGACTGTACAATTCTGTCAGTACCACAGTGACTCTTTGTCTAATTACTTAGTAATCTGGTGTTAATTAACATACACATAGTAAAAAAAAATAATTGTGACATCTAGTAGAAGTATGATGTGCTCCTATTTTGGTGACCCTCCTTTTGGGATTGTTCTGTCAAAGATGGCATCTGTTGGGGAACTGTCCAGCCTGGCTTGTGGAAGGGAGCTTTTGATATATGAGCAACTGTGTCTCTTAAGTACCTGATTTTTTCTCCCTTTGTTGGATGTGGCTGAAAGAATTGCAAGGAAGCTGGAAGTCTCCTGTGCACGCACACTGTGCAGGAGCTGATGAAACCCTTGGATCTTTATCTCTAGTTACTGTTGCTCTTTTGTGTGTAGGTTCAAGGTACAATTTTGGTCTTGCTGCTGTGTACCTTTGCTATGGTCACAGGATCTTGACTTGGTTACTAGAGGTGAAGGTGCTGTTTGCTCACAGTAGCCAGTTCTGGGATCTCTCTCAAATTTGGACTCAGCAGGATTTGAACAGCATTTTTATGAAGTTTATGCTGTTCCTATCAGCACAGTTGTTGCAACAAATACCGAAACAAGTGAGAAGACAAGAATGTGCAACCCTCAGGGCATTCATCAACTTCTTGAAGGAAATTTTGAGGAGACAAGTTCTGTGTCGGTGCTTTCTTTCACTGAAACAACTTGCACTTATCAATCTTGGTGACAGAATGTACAAAAGCAATTCTTCCAGTTAAATACATTATGGAAATTTTCACATTTCTCCTCTTGCTTAACAGGTATAAGTGCAGCATTTTCCTTTTTGCATAAATTCTCAGGAACAGAGTGGAAGTAAAAATGGGGGATTCCCAGCTAATCTGTTCTCATCATCATTCCAGGAACAGATAGGAAAGGTCAGGAGCTCATCTTTTGTAGTAAGCACTGAGGGTGTAGAAAGAGCATTTAAGTATTATGGCAATTATCTGCTCTTCTGTTCTTTTGACTTCTATTCTTATACAATTCTGCTTTTCTAAGAACACAAATAACCAATAGAAAAATCTCACATATTCACCAACCTGAATATGCTTGCTTGCATGTAACATTAGTATTTCACAAATTAAAAAAGCAAAGCAATTGTGCGTTCTGAGATCTATGAATTGAAGCCAAATTTGCTTCTTTTATACACTTGTTTTGAAAATTGGGCCTTTCCTCAGCTATTTTTGCTGTAACATGCTTGCTGTAATGTAAAATGCCATTACTTTTGGGTTTTGCATATAAGGCTCTTTAAAGACAAGTCAAAGGAAAATAGCTGCAGCTGTTTAGTTTATAAAGTTCTGCCATTTAGAGGAGGAATAGGAGGGGAACATTTCAGGACTTTCCATGATTGACATGCCTTATTTCTTCCACAGGAGATAAAGTGTATTTAGTGGGCAATGGGCTAAATTTAGTCCCCTTTCTACGTTTTTACTCTTTTATCATAGCTTCTACATGCTGGTGGCTAGGAGCAACTGGCCTCAGTCCTTATGCAGTTTTTGGGAGCCTCCTGAAGTCTGTGTGAGGCTGAGAACACAACATGCAGAAAAGCCAGTGAATGAAGGAAAGGATGAGTATTCCATGTCAGCAAAAGTGAATCACAGTGGGGGGAAAAACATCTTCCCTACGTTGAAAGACAGTGATCCAGTCTGGTTTTAATACCCCTTATAGGCTAGCATCTGTTTAGAGTGCCTTAGATAACTCAGGCTTCAGTATGTTCCTAGTTTGCCTTAATGCAGTGTGGTTCCCTGATCCAGACACGAGGGATCTGCCAGCTTCCCAGGCTTGTGATTCAATATCTGTGCTTGTGACTCAATCATCACAATAACAAGGAGGTGGAAGTTGAAACAAATACAAATAGCTTTTTTCCTCCCCCTTCCCACTATTGGTAATTAAAATAATAAAAAAAGTGAATTAGAACTCTGTCTTTCCTGAATACTTGTCATTTCTTGGCCTTTCAGTTTTTGCTCGCCTGACTGGTGTTGCTGTGTTGGAATTTCATTAAATGTCTTGTGGCACAATTTGATCTTCAGAGCTCTTTGTGTTGGTTTCTGAACGCCTGTAGAAGTGCTTTTAGTACAAAGGATACATCTAGATACTGAATATTATGGTCTGTATCAAACAGACCTTTATTCCATTGAAGTACTTTAGTGCCAAAATACATTTTTTGAGCAATACCTCTTAGATTATGGGAATAGAGGTTATATGATTTTCTCCTCCCTTTTTTCTTTTGCATTTCATCTTTCACTTCATTAAATGTCTGGTTTGAGAAATCCTTCTTCCCTGTGGGCAGCTTTAGCCTTGCCTATGCTTTTAGTATCTAATTAGTCATTTCTATTCAGAACCCTTTGTAAAATATTTCTGTGCATTTCTGTCAGTGCACATAACCATGTTCTGTGTGAAAAAAGCCTCAAATAAATGTTTTTCTGTGGAGTGGCAAATGTTGTGGGAGAAAACAGCATAGTATTTCTGTGGAACCTGGTATAATTTGATTTGCCGACTGTCTTGTGCTTAAAGTCCAGACAAATACAATCCTAATTATATAAACCATACCTGCTTTTTTAAGGTGGTAGATATTTTTTTTTTCCAAACTTGCTTGTCATTTCAATAGATATTGTTAGTGCCTCTTTGAAAATGAAATTCAATGCAGAACAGACCAGAGGCCACTAGGATATATTCCATAAAACCACAGTGGTTTATCACAGCAGTTACACTATTTCAGCAGCCCTGGCAATGGCTGCATTATGGGTTTGTAGTCGTGAAACATTAGGATGCTTTAGAAATGTCTTCATAATCTATAGGTGTTAATACTGAAAAGTGTTTTCAGGCTCCTGAGCCCCAGTCACAGAATCACAGAGTGGGGCTGGGTTGTGATTTCTGTCCATCTGTCTCTGGTGCTGGATATAGTCTCCTCTCATGGCATGCCTGCAGATCAGCAAGAGAGAAGTTGGATTTCTCACTAGTGTTAACTTTTTTGTACTCATGGTTTGCAATACCCTATTGCAATATTTTATAGATCTGTGTACTGAGAATTCTGGTCTGCTGTCTCCTAATATAGCAATGTAGTTTAAAAAGTGGTGAAAAAAATGCATCATTAACTATTCCAAGGGAATGTTTTTAAGTTGTATTTTTTTTTTTTTTAAATAAAGAGAAACCAGTTCTTGTACTGCAAGACAATGATTCCTGTGGAGGAGATTTTGAGTGAAGTTTAGCTCTCCTTGCATCTCTGAAAACTGGGTACCCCACTGCTGTAATGATCTCCCTTGCGGTGTACCGAACTATAATGTTTTCTTTTGAAAAAGAAACACAATAATGCTGTAGGTTTCCAAATGTCCTGAGGACTGTACTGGCTAATGAGAGACTGCAGACTGATGGTGCCTTTTTCTTACTGCCAGCAAGGAGAGTTGTCTTTTATAGAACTTCCTAGATTTTAGCAGGAGGCTCTTTTTTAATTTGGAGGCTTCTCTAACTAATTTGTACGTATTCATACAGTAACCACAATGATAAAAGTCATTGTTTTCAATGAGGGAAACAGTTTTGGAGATAATCCTGAAAGTTTTCTGGGTAATATAACTAAATAACTTTTCTGAAACATTAGTAGCATATAACAAGGGTTTTTAAAGACGTTTTCCCCCCATATGTTGGACTGCAAAATGAATTCATTTAAATACAAACATGCTTTTGGTTTTAGTAGTTTCACAGCTTTATCCTTGTAGCTGCTGTGGTTAGCTTAGTAGTTAGTAATAAGAATTTCATTTTCATTTTATAAGAGAAAACTGATGGATACTGAATCATTATAGGGCCAACTCAAACTCACTAAGCAGTCTTTGAACTTGCAGAGGCTTAGACTGTACTGTCAGGATACTTATTGTGCTGAAGGCACTGCCTGGCACACACTCAGTGATGATGTGCTCCCATCTCAAGCACAAGTGGATTTGACAGATGCTTACCATGTGGTTTCTACAGCCTCCAAGACAGGTTATTTGTTATATGGTTATTGAATATTAGATCATAATTAGGTCAAACCTGTTTAACATAATGATACATGTTAATGAATTAGGATTTAAAAAGCAAAAAAAGAGGGGCAGAAGAAGACAAGGGGATTAGATTCTCCTTTGGTCTTACTGTTAAAATATTCCAAAGAATTTAATTTACTATTTAGAGTGTAGGTGCTTTAACATTTCCTTAAAAACATGTGGGTTTGTAATCTCTTCTCATATGCTTTCTAATCTGCTCAGATATAATTCATCGTAACAATAATTTAAACAAAAATGTCAGAAAATTGCCTCCAAATTTAAAGAAATTTGAAGTGACTAAAAAACCATGTTGGAAAAATGGTGCCGTCTTTATCTTTTATTGTAGGAGTTGTCTGTAAAGGATAGTTGGAGGGATTTTGCAGAAGGGAGAGGACATCTTGTTTGTGAAAAACTGCTGATCCATTAAATGGTTCTTTTAGCTATATTAAGAAGCTAAATGCAACTCACTAAAATGCTCTTTAGCAAATCTAGGTCAGATTTTAGGCCCATGACAGCTCCTGTCTCTCCCTTAACTTCTTGCTCCCTTTAGAGGTAAACAATTTAATGCAGCAGTAAGCTTTCTTCGCACTGGGAGACTTCAGCACTAACCAATATAAGCTCAAAGCTTAGGTTTCAAAAAGGCAGCTGAATTTTCCAGTGAGAATCACATTTGTCAGTGGTTTTAAGAATTTTGATGTAAGAAAGTAGATGGGTATTCAAATATTGTGCCTTGGACAAACCTAGTGGCCATTGATAGATTTAAAGAAAAAGAATAAAAAATCTGGCGAAAAATACAGCAGAAAACAATCATAACTTTCTATGTGCCATCTTGTTTCTAAAGCTCATTTTCAAGACCAGCTAATTTTCTGATTATTTCTACCAGTGTGATGGAGGAAGAATCACATATGTTGAACGTCTGTTGGCCTTCTAACCATGCAATTTCAAAATTATAGTCTTTGCAAAACCAGATAAGCTTACCACATTGACTAAGCAAGCTCGATTAATTCTTAATATTCCACTTGGCATAAAAGGAGTCTGGTATAAATGCAGTATTCTCCTCGAGCAGCTCAGTGTGTAGCCCAGTGGTGACTGCCCCATCTGAGCTGGGAGCCACGTGCTGGAGAGGCTCTTTGGAAAGGGGGAAGATGGTGGAGGCTGCAGGTCCAGCCAGTACAGCTGGGAATCCTTATGGTTGATGAGGCCCTGGTCAGTCAGAGGCACTTTCCTGGAAGCTTTGGGTTGCACAGGGATGGTTTTTGGGATGCTTTGTGATGAGTTTGTTGGCTGCCCTGATGCTCTCAACCGTCTGCTGGAGCTGTCTGCTCCTGTAGCATCTCTTGTTGAATCAGTGCTTTTGTATGTGTGCCCTTGCTGTAAATCTGCCCTGTGAGGTGCTCTGCTTTTCCTGTGTCTCACTGGGTAGTTCTGTAAGGTGTGAAGTAGGGCTGCCTGTTGAATTGGTATGACACTCAATATCAAAAATACTGCTTTGATCAAAACATATATAGCAATTCTATAATCCATCCTAATATGAGTGATCCTCATGAACCCACTAAAACATGCAGAAGTCTGTTGTAGTATTGAGTTGCTGTTTCAGTACTTTTAAAATGTATATTCAAAGCATGGTGCGGGCTCCTTTGAAATGCTGCTGCTTATAAATATTGTATTTGCTTTTCAACTGTGGCTCATAAGACTACAACAGCATCTTTATGAAGCTGATGTCCTCAGAAGGTGCTAGTACCTCACGGAGCTAATTGTAATCAAGAAAGCATATTGCCCTTTTTAGCTATTGCTCTGAAGTTACCAATGCTCTTGACAGTTACTGCCTTTTGGCAAACAAAACAATCCACAGGAAAATGCATTAAAAGCCTTTTAAGGAGATCATTGTGGGAGAGGCTTTATTCTTTTTCAGATCATCAATGCATGTGGATAACTTAAAGGGAAATAGCCTTTGATTCAGTACAGAGATCAAGGTGGTATGAGGATCTTAAATCTCTGTTAGGTAAATTTAAATGACTTCATTCCAAACTTCATCTGGTCCTGTACCCCAGATGGAGAATATGTATTCATAAAGTCTTTACTGTGTGAAAACAGTGCACATGCATTCATTAAACATTCAAACTAGAATTTAAGAGATGAAATGCTTGATTTATACATGAATAATAACTTTCACATATTAGCATAATTTTAAGGGAACTTATTTGTTTTGTTCTACGCTGTCTGCAAGGAGCTGAAAAGCATGTCTGTCTTTAGACTATTATATACTTAGTAGTATATTATCACATCTTTTTTATGTAAAAAGAGAGAAAATAGTTCCTGTTCACAAAGTGTCGACTCAAAATTTGGGTAGTGCTTTTGAGTCTGAAGAGAACATTTATGGGTGAATTAGGATCAGAACATAGTGGAAGTGCTGACTTATATATAATTGTTTTGGTGAATTATATGGTGTGTTTGTGACCAAAGTGAGCACATATATTGCTAATTTACACATTTGACACTTAACATTTCTGTTTTCTTTCCCCTAGTTTCTCTGCTTGAAGAATATAAGGACATTTCTTTCAGCATGTTGTGAAATATTTGGAATGAAGAAGAGTGAACTTTTTGAAGCCTTTGATTTGTTTGATGTGAGAGATTTTGGAAAGGTAAGAATGCTCTTGATTATATCCCAAGTAACACCTGTTATGCTGCTTGCACATAGAGGACTTTTCTGGTAGCTGTGATATAGAAGTTGTAACTAACGAATGAACATTTATTATGAAAAACATAATGGGGAAGAATTAAGAAAAGCAGAAAAAGTAGGTTTGTATTGGAGGGACTAATAATGGGCAGAAAAAATACTTGGCAGGAAAGTTCCGAGTGTGTGAAAAGCCAAGATAAATGGTCTGAAAGATGCTGAGTTAAAGGGAAATGAAATGGAAGAAGATCACAAACTGTGGGCGAGTGCTGCCTGGTGAAATCACTTTGGCATACGTTGTTTGGATTTGGAAACCCCAGGCCTGTACATGTGGCACAGAACATGGTGCTTTACTCTCAGGCCCTCAGGTGCTTGAAATTCACCCAAATCATTTGCCCTTGTAAAATTATTTTTTGACAGTTACGTTTTTTTTTTCCTAACCCGCTGTAAAGGTTATGATACGTTAATGTGACTGTTCTAATTTACACAGTATATTTACAGTATATTCTGTAAATCTGACTGCTTATTCTACATGTAAAGCTTTTTCCAGTCTGTTGTTCAGCCTCCTACATATCTGTTTGATCTGTCATTGCCAACGTGTGTTTAGTTCTACTTCAGTTTCTGCTTTTGAGTCATAGTATCATTACCCTAATTTCACAGGAAAATGTCTAAAAATTACCTGAAGTAGCACTAAAAATAGTTCTTTATTCAAATTTAGTATATCTTAAGCATTCTTGGTTTTTAAAAGAGATCATAATTTTACTATCTGATTTTTATGCACCTTTTTTAAAATAAATATACATAGAGGTAAAGATGATGTAAGAGCGCAAGAATGAATCAGGGCTGCAATATGATTGCTTGAAATGGCTTAGTGGTTATCATTAACCAAAATATCTAATTATATTTCTCGCTCTTTTGTCTGGTTTTAAGTCCTTTGAGCATTAAATTAGCAATAACCTGGTAATTCCACCTGTTCTTCAGTTTTGCTGAACATCTTGTCCTCATAAATCATATTTAAAATAAAGCTTTTTGTTAAAATATGGTCCTTTTATACAAATTTGGCTCATTAAAAATGAGATTTGTTTTTGTTTTGATTGCGTAAGTAGCAGAGGAATTTAAAATTGTTGGGTTTTATTTTTTTGTATGCACTAGTAACATCCTGTTTAAAGTATTAAAGTCAGATATCTCAGTGCTTGATTCAAATCTGGATTTTTTCATATTGTATATTGTAATTACTTGCTGAAAGCTTCTCATTTTGTGCCACGTAAAGATATCCTGTTTTTAATACAGTCTAGCTTTAAAGAAGGATTTTACAGTGTAAATTATTCTTGCTGCATCATTGAATACCCAGCAAAAACACACTCTGAATTAATGGTGAATTTAACCCAAAAATGTTTCTGGTACCCTTGATAAGTAATTTTAACACAATTTATTTTGGAATATGATTTTATGTAAGTACAATAACTGGTCAAAACCCCCCTGTATTCCATGCCATATTCCATCCATGATACTTAGTATTTAATTTCTCTTCCAAAAGTCAATTTGAATGTAGAGCCATGGATTTTTTTACTGTTTGTGGCTGTCATATAGCACAAAGAGGCTAATTATCCCTGGCATTGGTTTTCCAGTTTTAGTGCATCCCAGCAATGACTTCTCTAGTCCAGGTCACCTTTCTTGGAAAGCCATGAGGTGAAGATGCAGTGACAAATTTGAGAGGTGCTGCTGTGTGGGATTCTCTCATGGGATGTGCACTGTGCGTGGGAGCAGCTGCTTGTGCAGAAGCAGAGATGCTGAGTCGACCAGGGCTGTGCAGCCCTTGCTGTGGTTGTGTTGGGCAGCTTTGAGGTGTCTGATGGCTCTGCTGAGTTGACCAGGGCTGTGCAGCCCTTGCAATGGTTGTGTTGGGCAGCTTTGAGGTGTCTGATGGCTCTGCTGAGTGGAGCAGGGCTGTGCAGCCCTTGCAGTGGTTGTGTTGGGCAGCTTTGAGGCGTCTGATGGCTCTGCTGCTCAGGTGTTCCCATTGGGTGCCTGTGTGGAAACCTGCCATGCACAAGTGGAGCTTGGCATAAGCGCAGTGTTCAGAAGGGCTGAGCCTGGGCAAAGGAGCACATTTTGAGCTTCTGAAAAGGGCTGTGAACTTCAGGTCATCTATGGAAAGGGAAGGAAAAATGGCAACTGTATTTGAATAAGTAAAATTGCAAGTAAAGGAAAGGTATGCTAAGTTGTTTTGTGTGCCTTTAAGTGTATTGTTTGTACAGTTAGCAGAAAATACCTCGAAGTGGTGTGAGATGTCAATTGCATATCTGATAACGCACTTGCTACTTTGGAAATTCTGGCTGTTAGTAACAGTGGTGAGAATAGGAAAGTGTCTTTTTTCAAGTTCTTCTTTGCCTTTCAACTTTCCTCTTCATTATATTTGCCTGTGAACAACAACTGCAATACAGCTAGCTATATGTCTCCAGCTTCCTTGAACAGAAGTTGTATGTATGCAAAAGGCCAAAAAAGTAGTGTTGCAGATTTTTCCTGCTACTGCAACCAAGTCATCCTGCCATTTCAAAAAGAATTCTATGACCTGCTCTCTCTAAATGCGTACAAAATACGAATGATCTTAAAATGATGACAGGTGCAAACAAAAAGGGGAACATGATTTAAAAACAGTTTTCCAAACTCTTGCTCAAACAGGTGATGTGATGAGTGTGTGCATTACCTACAGCCTTTTATGCATTTGAATGTACTGGAAGCTGTCTTCAGATGTCAGAAGCTGGCAAGTGCTAATTATTGGTGACATATAAATAAACTGTTGGCTGAGGTGGCTTTGTAAACCTTATCTATTGCTTTTAACTCTTTCAGTAGAATTTATAAAGAAATTACTATTGAATTTGTCATCTTAAGATGGGATGTTTTGTTTAGTGTGACAGACTTCAGTGACTATTTAAACGTGCTAGTGCAGGGAAGAAGAGAAATGTGTCAGCTGTAAATGAACAGTATGCTTTCAAGGAACTAAGGTTGAAAGGGAAAAATAAGGTGAGAAACCTGGTGAGGGCAATTGTATTTTTTGTAATATTCTGATGTTTTTCAACTCATTAAAGAAAATGGTAGACAAACCCAGAGCATTGTAGAAGTAGCAGCTGTATCCTGCCAATATAGACATAAGACTTTTAACAGCCTTGTGAAATACTGGTTACAAAATGTTTGTTGTAATGGTGAAACTTGCACTTAATAGTTAGAGGTAAACGAGCTGTTTCCAAGTGCTTTGACATAACATATGAAAATTTGACTTGAACTTTGTGCTCCACTTTGCATAGACTTTGATCTCTCAGTGATTAGAGAAAAAGAAGCTGTATGTGGAGTGGATGGGAATCAGGTGAAGCTGAAGTAGCAACATGTAAATAGCTAAAGAATAGGTTAAGAAATGGAAGCACGTAACCTCATGTGTGTTTAATGTGTACATTCTGTATGAATATTGATATTAGCTGTTACAAGATGAGAATTTTCTTCTGTTTCAAATATAACAGTACAGTTTCTTCTTTTTAGATTGACTGTGCTTGAAAAAAGAGGGCCCACATTACGCAGGAATAGGAAGGTTCTTTAAATTGTGCCTTTTAAAACCATATATAGCTTGATTTTCTTGGAGTTTTATGGTATTCACCCATTCCCACTCATTCACCTTTCTATCAGTAAATTTCATTGTTGCTGCATTAAGTTCCTGACAGAGCATGAAGTGCTCTCCCACGCACTGGAGGTGCCAGACAGTGTTTTCATTATGAATTCCAAGCAGGAGAGTCATTTTTCACTACCGCAGGGTTCTTCCTTTCTACCTGTGTGCCAGAAAAAGCAGATGCTGTTGGTACTTGTTCTGTCAGCTTGGAGCCCTGCACACTCCTCCAACAGCAGCCTTTGTTGCTTGGTGCGCCACAACAAATTGTTGCTATGCCTATTCTCTGAAGGAACTTTGTAACTAATGGGTTGCAGAAATGGGAATATGGGGATTAGTTCTGGTGTCTGTTGATGTCAACAGATCCTCCCTGGCCTCAGAGAGCTGTGTTTGGGCTCTTGTGAGGAGGAAATGGTGTCCAGAAAGTGTCAGAAAAACACCTTTTGTGTGCTCTGCTTTTAAATTTCTAAAAGAATGTGTAGCTGAGCATGGAGTGTTTTCATGATATAACTGATCTAATATGAACACAGCAATCCCCCTTGTAGGGATCCTGCATTAGATGTCGAGAAATAATGTACAATATTCAACTGTGATTTTAAAAACGAACAAGGAGATCAAATATCAAGTGCCCCCAATGAAATAAGTACCTAATTGTTTAAAAGCATAGAACAATGTCCAGTGTAGCTCACTCTGGTGACACTTAAAAGGCTGGTTTATGTGAAAGCAAGCAACTGCTGTGAATGTATTGAGTTGCACTCAAGTCACGTAGTTGGTGATCATTTTAGTCACTCCCTCACCGCAAAGGAAATCTGGGCAATGATGCAGGAGGAAGTCATGCTGAAGCTGAGAATCCTGGTGTGTTAGTAT
Source organism: Cyanoderma ruficeps (assembly GCA_008694505.1). Classification (NCBI taxonomy): domain Eukaryota; kingdom Metazoa; phylum Chordata; class Aves; order Passeriformes; family Timaliidae; genus Cyanoderma; species Cyanoderma ruficeps. The sequence continues at coordinate 5,451,516 of VZDJ01001247.1, forward strand.
TCCCTCAGGTTTAATGGATTCCAGGAAGATTGGACAGATGTGCATGAGATACACACCAAAATCAACACAACGAAAAGCAACTGTTATTATTAAAAATTATATACCCTTCCAGGAAAAGAGAGGAGGAAAAGTATCTAAAGAATCTTCAATAATACTGAAACAGTTGAGATTATTTGCAGTTGTTTCATATTTTGTTTGCTGAATTTAATCAGTGTGACAATAGAGCAAAATATGATCATTTTTCACTCATAAAGTTATGTTAAAACTGCAGAACATGGGGGAACATGCCAAAACATTATACTACATTTCTGTGAAGATATTAAAATGAAGAAAGAGATTGAACTGATAAAAACAAGCCGATCATTAAAAACAGAGCTCTGTATCTTCATTGTCTGAGCTCTTTCAGTTGTAAAAAAAAAAATAAAATAAAAAAGAGCTTAATGGTTTGCTTAAGAAACTAGCTGTAAAACTGCATTCAGGAGTAGCATTTCAATGAGATGGACTGGTTTGGGATGAAATGACCCTTGAACTTCTTCAAGACATACCTCTGCATGTGGAGGAATGAGGAAACAGAAGAAATGGACAGGTTTCAGCTTTCTCCTCCATTGAGGTGCTTTGGACAAAATGAGCAAGAAAATACTAGCCTGTTGCAAAAACTGCAAAAAATCACTTCCAACCCCAAAGAACATAAATCATAGTTTTGGGCAAAGCGTTCAGGTGGGTGGAGAGGTGAGTAATGGTACAGCTCACGAACCATCTTTTTGAAACATCTCTGAAAACTTGCAGAAATGGTTTGCCATGGTGTGACCAGGGAAACCATAACCAATGCTAGATAAATTTGGTGTCCTGAACTGTAACACTTTGTTGCAGTGGTCACTGCCAAGTAGGCTACAAATTTCTAGGCATATAACTTCAATAAACCTAAAAGCATTAGCTGGGGCTTATAGCTTCTGCATGGGCATATGTATTTAGGCCTGAATATTTCAGGATTATGGTCTAGCGTGTTTCTATTCTAGAATACTAGTGGACTATCACCTCACTGGTCTTTCAAAATGGATTTTTATTAATTTTTTTCAGGTCTCTCATAACTTTTCAAGTTGTGGTGTTTGCTCCCAACTGATGAAAAGGGTAACAATTATGTTTGGGTTTGACCACATAATGAAATGTTGAACACATCACAAATATCTGATCATTAATGAAAAATTCTCATCCAAGGGAGTGCTTGGGATATTTCTGTTCTTATATAACGTACTTCTGTTCAGTTTTTCAGCAAATGTTATCAGTTAGAAAGCTAAGGTTAACAAGAAACTGTTAATATGAGAAAATGAAGCTGAGTTTCTGTGCTCATTTCTTTGTTCTTAGGATGATCTTATTGAAATGTTATCTGTATCTGACTGAGGTGTCCTGGGGACACTGTACCCATAACACTGAATTCTGGTAGTGTATATTTCTTTTTGAGGTGAAAGAAGTTTTGTAGGAAGAGGAGAATTGAAGAATAAGTAGCTTTAACAGGTTCTAAGACTTATATCTTCTTACACATTTGTTTATACAAATGTTTTTAAACGTGATTAATTCCCTGGAGTGCTTATAATAAAAGCATTTCAGTAACCAGAAGATGATGGTGAAACTGACATTTAAACCCATTAATCTATTTAAACTTCCTGAATTTAAAAATACTGGTCTAAATAACAATAGTATAAACTACAGATAAAACCAAAAGGTAATAAATGAGTGATTTGCAGATGAAGTTCATCTCAGCTTTGAAGAGGTTTGTGTGTGTATTTTTTTTTCTGTGGCAGTGAAATTGTTCACTGCCAAAGAAGGGTAGGAAATGTTTTTTTGTGTCTTAGAAATAAGGTCATGTTCAAGATACAGGAGGATGCTTATTCAAAAGTAGTAAAGTGGGCACCTCATTCAAAATGGGAAATGATTTTGTGCAGGACCTAAATAAAAGGTATGCAGTTTCTTATTGGTTTATCCTTGAAGGGCTTTGATTACATCAAGCTCACATTAATTACTATGGTGCTGGTAAACTGTTCTTTCCTAATATTCACTGTGGTTTCTCTGTGCCTGGCCTTCTGTCTGAGCAAGAGGCTGATCTAAGCAGCACCATGATTTACCTAGAATACAGCTTTGCACTCTCACCTGCTTTTCCTGTTTCCTGCAGTTTCCTTTGAATCTTAGCTGACTGTATCTTGATAAAAATGAAAGATAAGGAGGCAAAGAAGCACAAACAAGTGAAAATGGTGTTGAGAATCGAACAACTTGAAATATTTATCAGTCCCCATATTGCTGGCCAAATGTCTTTTGTTGTATGTGTTAAGGATGACAACAGGTGTTTAATTGGCTTGATATATTATCGTGCATAGTTATAAAAGAATAAAATTTATTTCTTTCATTGCTCCATTCTAGTAAGAGAAAGTCAGAGAATTACTAAGTGTAATTGCTAAGTTTGTTTTTTGCCTCCTTTTTTTTGTTGGAATGATGTGAAGTACTGAAAGATACCTCCTAACCCTCCTCTCTTCCCTCTGCCTTTCTTCCCACCCATCTCTTTTATATCATGAGTTTAGAAAGTGATTAAACCTCCATCACAGTGACTGGGCTGCCCTTGAACTCTACCCCAGAGGCACAAATTGGCCGCTAGGGTGATGTGGTTTAAAACATCACCTGGGTAGTGTTGTGATTTCCTCTGAGGAGTTAAGATGTGGAGCATTCTCCAAGAGGAGCTGCTGCTGTCCTCCTGGGCCTATGCTGGGGGAAAGCCAGGCAGGCCAGGATTTCTCTTTTCAGTCTGCAGAGATCCCCCTGGTCCTGCAGGCAAGAGGGCGACTGACCTCAGCTCTGTGTGGTTGGGAGGTCTATGGGAAAGCAGGAGGGTACTTGAGTGAAAAGTCCAGTAGCTGCTTGTTTCTTTGTAAGTATGAAAAGCTCAGGGTTTGTTTAACCTGAAGCACAGTTGGATTGCTTGTAAATGCACTCACTGCTTTTTCTGTCCAACTTCAGTAGAAAGTGAAAGCTGCAGTGAATGGTTTGCAGCAGGAAACGCCGTTTGAGTATTTCATAAAAAGGAAATAGGTATGAATTAATGAGAAATATTTGCAAACTGTGTTAGAGGTGGTGACAAGGCTAGAGAAGTGTTTGCTACCCAAGAATTATGTCATTGTATTCTCTGGTTCTTAATTCTGACACAATAATTGTGTTAGGAATAAATGTCAGCTCCACATGCTTTTTGAAAAGTATGGATACCTGAATAGATGGGTAATGGAAAAATATGTCAGAATATGTACTGCAATATATTTATCTATAAATCTAAAAAGCTTGCATTGTATTTGATTTGATCAAAAAGATTATCTTGCTAGGAAAATTAATGCATCTTTCTGTGTGACCACTGAAACATTTGGGGACGTGGCTTTTTCTTCTTATCAAAACGTGTTATAGCAGAAATGTGGGATCATAGATTTTGAGCCTTAAATATCGTTGATGAAACTTTGATGCATGAAATGAGATTTATTTGGAAAAGTTCTATGAAACAGGTTGTTTGCATTTTCATGGCTTTCTTCATGAGATTTTGAGGGTGAAACAATGGTAGTTGAACACCAAGGATTTAATTTCCAAACCAACCTTTCAACAACTAAATCATTCAGTGTAAAATTTTATGATGAATCTATTAGCTGATAAACTTGGCAACGTGTTTAGAAACAGTTGTAAATAATGACAGTTGCTAAGTAGAAAGTAATATTACAGAAGAAATAAAAGTACTGGCAAATAAAACGTTTGAAAAATATTAGCAAAAGTGAAATTAAATGGCACACTTTAGCTACTGCTAACCTCTACAAATAAATAAGGCCTTAGGTTTCACCCAGTTGGAGTTTAAAACTGATATGCCAGCATGGGTCTCTAGACCAGCCTGTGAAGAGCCTTAGGTAATAGTTATACTGTGTAATGCAGCACGATGCTGAAAGGGCTGACAAGAGAATGTTTGAATTTTTGGAATGTACTATTCTGATCATATTTTCATACACAAATTTTAACCTTCATATGATAAAATTGCCAAATTACAGCTGTATATAAGTTTGAGTAGGTTGCATTTGGGTCTTCAACTGGATGTCATTTTGTTCTGGGAACACGTAGAATTACTTTGGAAAAGCCAACTGAGGGCTAGTGCACATAAGTAAAATTTATTCCCCAAGTCAATGTTAAGTTGGTGAAAGGTTTAAAGTGTTTCTAAAGTAGAACTAATTTGAGCAAAACTCCATCAGTGACATTGTAGAAGCACAGGATGGGTGTTTCTTGCAGTGGCTAATTGCTATGAGCTGCATAATTCAGTGTACTATGTAATCCATTTTTTAACCAAAATATGTAGATTACTTGAGGGAGGGTTTACTGCCTGTGCCCTTGAAGGAGAGTAGAGTAAAAAACTGAATGTAGGTCACTGGTGGGTTGGGGAGTTTTACACTAATTCCCATTCAGCCTTCACTGTTGTCCAAAACTCACAGCTCACTTTAAAGAGAGGCTGTTGATTGCATAGTGACTCAGTAGGGCGTAATGTAGGTTTTTCCTCCCCCAATGCTAGACAAAAATAGAATGATCTTCCTGAGTGGTATGAGACATAGCCCCAGCTGTGTGCCCTCTGACTGCTGTACCTGAATATACCTTGGGAGTTGTGTCTGGGCTCGGGGAGATAACCAGGAGGTGACAGAAGCCTTGGAGAATAAAATGTGGCAGGAGGAAGGGACACAATGCGAAGCTCGTGGCAGCCCTGTTCAAACAGTTGACTTGTCTAAATATTATCACTATCAAAGTCCTAATAAAAGGTTGTAGTTGCCATGCAGTGGGATGATCACATGCTATGTATTCCTGCCTTCAAAACCAGCAGAACAAGGAGTAAGACCTAATTTCTCAATATCCATTTTACCTTCATGTTTCTTTCAAATGCTTTCCTCACTTAGATAATAAATAATAAATTAATAGCTGTTTGAAACAAGTGGCTAGCCAAGAATAGCTGTGCACATTTTAAAGATTATTTACTTGACTGTTGCAGTTTCTTATGATTTTATCATATCTTTTGGTCACACCAGCTTGTTTAAGTGCTATATATATACACATATACACACACACAAACATTTGTTGAGATTTAAGCACTTGTGTATATGGCAGCCGCTCTGAGAACTTATTTGCTCTATTAAATATTGTTGAGTGATGTAGTTCTGGGTTTATTCTGAGACTGAATTTTAGTGTTTTGAATTGGGGAGGGCCTCCCTTACATTTTTTCAGCTAACTAAAAGAAAAGTTGAGACCAACTGAGTACCTTATGTAGTGCTTGGACACAGTCTGTGGTCTGTGAGAAACAATCTGGGTGTTGGTAAACAAGCTTCATTAGGAATCTTGAAGTTCAATTAACTTAGTGAAGTTAATGAAAGTTCTTAAACCACCTGATTAAAAATGTCATCATACCATTTTTAAAATGGTGAGGTCCACATTTTTATATATGCCAACTTGGAGGCTGCAAATGCTCAGTTGCATTTTTTTGTGGCAAAAAAATGTTTGTTAAAAGCATGATTGCATCATATTAGAAAACAAACAGGTTTTTCCTGGCCAAATTAGTACAAATTTGCTTTAAATTAGAATAAATCTTTTAATTTATATTAATATTACTAATACATTTTATCATGTTGCTTTGTCATGGAAAAAGTGGATTCCAGACCAGACATCTGATATAAAATTCTCAATACTGTCTCTCTTTCTATGGACATTACCTTATAAAATTAAATAAATTGAAATATGAATTCATCTCTTTTTCAGACCATAGGAAAGAGTAATTTTCCTATATCTACCAAGCATCTAGCCAAAACTTAGTGAAAGAACTTGAACACTAGGAACTTGAGCATAACATGTACTTTGATTTTTGAACGTTTACAAAGTAATTCACATATATATTCTGGGGTTTTTTTCATGAAGATTTGCCACCCACAACTGGGTGTCATGAATTTGAATCTGTAGGAGTCACAACAAAACTGATTTTAAATCTTGCCTTTGTGTGTATTATTAATTAGATTAACCATGCTGATGCTGGATACAGAGATAAATGGGAGTGCATGAGAATATTTCTATTCAAATTATGGGGCTTTTAGGTAATTCCTTACCTCTGTTTCTCTTGTAGAAGTGACTAATCCACTTCTGTCTTGAACAGTGTGCTAAGTACTAGAGAAAGGTGCCACTTTGAGACTTCAGGTTAACAAATTCATAACCACAGCAAGTAGCAGAGTGCTCTGACCCCAGGCTCTGGACAGCAGAACTGCTGGTTTCCCTCTATGCTCGCCTCTTGGTGCTGCCCTGTGCTCACCCTTGCCTGACACCCAAAGGGTGCAATCTGTCTGATCATTCCTACTTAGGCTTTCATCACTTAATGTTTAAACTAATTTTCTGTGATTAGTTGCTATTTACTCTTCATCACTTTGTCTCCCTTTGCTGGCTGCATTCTTTGCCTTTCTCACCACTCTGCCCTGTAGTCTGGTGTGAGTCCCCATCCCTGCAGTGCTTCTTGGGCCTTTTCCATTTATGCATTTCAGGTTTGTTTCTGGAGGGTTTTTTTTTGTCTCTTGGTTTTGCTAGAAGACTGGTCCTGTTATTCCTGTGCTTATTGAAATGCATCTTCAGATGTTTCTGCATTGCAGGTAAGTACCTCCTACTCATCAGAGGAGAACTATGGCTCTATTCAAATTCCTGCAATTCTCTAGGACCTGAATATGAGAGTCTCTTCCTTAATTTTTCTCCTCTAAAGAAGAGATATTCAGATTGGTTTAATTGGTTTCCTCTTGCATCTTATTCAGAGCATATTTTGTATGTTCTCACTGTACAGTGAGAGGTTTATCTTTCATGTTATATGTTTGATAAAACTGCTTATGCAACGTTGGTTAATTGCAATATATTTTTTCTGAATTTTATCTCCCCCAAATGCATTTCTGCATTGACTACAAATGATGTGGGAGCCTGTTTTTCACAAAGCATGACCTTTTCTGGTGTGTTCTCTAGGTGCATCTGCTTGTCTGCACTTGGCTCTTGCATGTGCTCACTGTAGGCTGCTGCTGAGATAGACTGGAGCAGGGCTAATAATGCTTGGGATATTGGGTTTGGTTTGCACTCACTGTATTGGACTGAAATATCCAACTAAATTCATGTCAAGAGTTTCATTGAACTCGTATGTGCTACTGGTGTTTGTATCATAAATAGTGAGGACTGAAGTTGGCTTTAGATAAAGCTTTATGACTTGTTACCAGTCTGGGATGTGTTCAGTCCTGTGCCCTTTCACAAATGTTTTTAAGCACAATTCCACAGCAAATATTTGGAAATGCCTATAAACCCTATAGAGTACAAGTGAGGTACAGTCCTGTGTGCTCTAAGAGGCAATATTAATGTCAGGGATTACTGCCTCTACTGTGGCAGATTGCCTCTTGATGTGGCAGAGCTGGGAAATAAACAGTGGACCTTACCTGCCCTTCAGAATAACATGCTAAGAAATCTATCCCTCCCTCTGTCTCTGCTTATCAGTTCTCAGATGTAGTTTATGGCATGACCATAGAGTTGAGTTAGAACAGTGGGTGAAGAGCACAAAGTTGAGGACAAAAGTTTCTGTAGTCAGCAGAGCTGGTGAAATTCCAGGAGACATCTTAATTGTAAATACGACTATATGGTCAATGATAGGTATCTCTCTTATTTACCACAGTATCTACATCTAAAATACATACTGAGATCCCCATCACAGACTTTAAGAACTCAAAATGTTGTTTTTGACCTCCAGATAAGTGAAAGCTAAAGAATAACATTAAAAAATATATTAAAAAAAGAGAGGAATCAATCCCATTTCCTCTTTAGGTTTGCAGTGGCACTTTGAAAGCGTAGCACATAGATAATACAATCTGCAAGCTGCTGCATGTTCAAGGTAATAAGACAATAATTAAATAGTAACAAATAAAAATAGCAAGTTAGTTTCTCTCATTTATTTTGTAATCTTCAGTATAAGGATCTAGCTCAAAGAGAATTGGGTACAAACATGATGGGAATGTATTTTTCTTCATATTTTCTTCTACTACTACAAGTGTACTTTATATATTTTTTTAAAATCTAAATTAACAGATGATTAGGGAAAAAACCAAACCACTGCTCTTACCAAGTTTCATTAGAAACTGACAATGCCACTTCCATTGCAGAATGTCTTCTCAAGTTAAATTTATTTTAATCCCATATCAAAGCTGATGATTTTTAAAATGAGTGGAAGACAGTGAAATGTCCGAGTTCTGCCATCCTGTTTACTGTGTGTCTTTTTGTAGTGTTGGAGGCAAGTGCTTTTCTGTTGGACCAATCCAAATCCCTTGTCTCTTCTGGTAGAGAGATCTCTTAAGAGTGTGAGGCCTCCAAAATTGCTGTGGGTTTTTGTGAGCCACTGTGAGCCAGTTGGAGCGTAACTGCAGCAAAGAGAACAACTCACTTCCCTTTGCACTCTAGAAGGGATTTTTTTCTTTTCTTGCAGATATGCAGTGTGCATTTATGCCTGATAAATATTCCTATCTTCACTGATTGTGTACTGGAGTACATTCAGTTTATGGTTCAGGTCTGACTTGGTACCACTAAGCAAAGCCATACACTAGTTAAAATTGTGTTGTCTGTCAATGGTTAAAATAAACAAAGAAGTGTGGAAGTGACTGGTTCACCCAAGACAGGAAGAAAAACTCTTTCTCTGCTTTTAGCAGAAGGGAGGAAGACAAACTCCATTGCACAGCCTTGTCTAAGTATTGTTCTTGCAAGAATCAAAATTGACAAAGAATCTGTTTAAATATTAAAGTGAAATAATGCAGTGGGAGTGAGGAAACCACATGTCACTTAAACTGCAGGCTGCATACCTAAAACAGTATTGGAGGTGCAATCAGTAATCAATATGTAAGCACTAATTTCCTTCAAAATATCTATATGCCAATTTTAAACATCCAAGGTCAGGGACACCCAAAATGTATATACAAAATGTACAAACTGGTGGTTGCAGTTTAGAGAATTTACTTCTTTTTGTAACATGCAAAAGTAGTCTTCTGAAGTCTGTTAAAGGGCAGGGACAAAAGAAATGTAACTTTGGAAAACACACAGCACTGATTTACATCCTTTCCTATTTAAAAAAACTCCACATGGCCAAAGTCTGAAGCCTTTTGAAAATCTCCCTGTTTAGTCATTAGGGATTTTAAAAGGAATGCTTACATTTAGGTAAACAAAAATTAAAAATGGTATTAAAATGGCCTGTTTAAAATGCAGGAAAAAGCCATTTCTTTCATGATTGGTTACTGTTATGACCCATATAAAATAGGGTAAAAAATTATGGTATCATCAGTACGAGTTTCAAAAAGCATTGAAAACAAGCACTTGATCAAAGCTGAATACAGCTCGAAGATGCTGTTTCTAAGTATAGGTTATCCTTGTCGTGTTTACTCTGAAGGGAATGGAATGACTTAATAGCGGATAGGTTTTGCAGTACCGTCCTTAGGAATATCCTTTTGTATTCTTTTGCCCTCCATGCAAAATCTGAAATGTAGGGAATGCACCAGAAAGGACAAATTCCAATTCCATGTTTAGAAGAACAGCATGCTCTGCACAGTCTGCACTTACAAGCTGCAGTCTTTATAACACAGCAATGCTTAAGGTAAGGTCGCCATTCTTTAAGCAAGATCTTAAAAAGAGGAAAAAAACCCCAACCCAACCAAAATACCAGCCCCAAAGTTAACACCCCAGAAGGCATGGTGAGGGCTGGGAGGTATTCAAAGAATCAAAACCACGAGCTGCAGACAGGAAGCAGCTGCTCAAACTCCTTCCTTCCATGCTTGCGTTAGGGAGTCTCGGCTTTGCAGACAAAATGAACCAAGGGATGGGCATGACTCTGCTGCTTGTGCAATTTAAACTTTTTCATTTCCCTGTAAGAGCAGAGATATATAGGGAACCTTTCTTGCTTTTAGGCTAGTGACTGTAGTTTCATCAGAGACCTAAAATTTGAAAAATGATGTTTTAAGCACAATTTTTAAAAAATATACATACGTTTGTGTCCATTGTTGGATATTGATTAGTCAAGACTTGCTCATTATAGTTCTAATAACATGGTATTGAGTTTTACAGATTCCCAGAGAGCATTTGATTTTCCTCCTTTAATGTTTAGAACTCATGTGTGCAGTTCTGTCAGCCAGTCCCACTGTTCTGGTTCCAGAGTTTGCATGATCAGAGTTGTCACTTCTGATAAAAGGAATAAGATGTTCAGGGTGCAAAAGGGGGTAAATATTCTTGGCATCACCCTGTCCTTTTGGACATCAGGTCATCTGTCCTCATATCTTTGAATGGTTTGTAAAAATTGTGTTCTACAAGCTTTTTCTGCCTTCTTGGTTCCAAGCTGCCTGTCTCACTTCTCCTTCTTAGATGACTTTGGAGAAAAAGTTGCATCTTCTGTAGCTGTTGGTTCTCCGGGGCTTTTGAAGTCCCAGTGGTTTGCATCTCTGTATTTAGCTTACCTATGAACAGATCAGCAATACCCAGGAGGTTTTTCTGGCTTCCCCCCACCCCACTCTGGAGAATCTTTTCTGCCCCTTCATAGTGGAGACACTAACAGTTGGGAGAATGCATCTGAGATGAGATTTCCCTCGGGCAATGCGTGTAGGGTATGAAGGTCTGCATGCCCAGAGCCAGCTTCCCCCTGCAGCACAACAGCACCTCTCAGCTCTCCTCTCACAGCTGGAGCTGAGGCTCAGTGCTCAGAGGAAATGTGCATGGCTGCCAAAACCAGCTTTTACTGCAGTTGTACCCTTGCTGCCTCTGCATGAAAGCATTTGGCACCTGGTTTCAAACCTTTTTTTTGCAGTGGCTGGCAGGCTCCTGTCAGTCACAAAGACTTGGCTTGGGGTTGTGAATTTCTCTGCCATGGTTCCCTGGGACAGTCAGTCTATTTTCCTTACTGCTGCTATGCCAGCACTAAGCCTCGATGGGAAAGAGGGATGAAGTAGTCCTCAGATGTGTTTCCTTAGGGTGTAGTTCAGTAGAAATGGAAGAATGGACACAGACAGTGAGAGAGCCAGAATCAGGATTGCTGAAGGTGGTGCCAATGAGAAAATAGGCAGTATCCCTCAGCTGGTGATTACCCCAGTGGAAAGTAAATTTGTGCCTTCCCTTGGGATTGCACCTATCAGTGCTCCACACCTAAAGCCTGGATTTCGTTATCTGAATAAGGTGAAAATCAGAATATAGCTATATGTGAAGCTGTGTGTAATGAAACACAGATAATGATATTTCTGCCTGCTGGAGGTCTGCAGTCTGTCCTGTTCCTAAGGAGGTATTGGTGCAGGTGCCAAGGCTGTAAATTGTCTTTCACATCTTTGTGTCTCTATGGCTTTGACACTTCAGTGCATGCCACAACAGTATTTAGTAGAGGCATATTTGCACAGCTGGCATTTGAAATCTGTTTTTAAGGGCCTGTTAGAGGTTGCCAGTGTGTGAAACAAAGGTTTGTTTTTAGGTCAGTTTTTTTTCCTCTCTCTCTCTCTGTTTTTTTTTCCCCCTTTCCTTTAATTTTAAGGAGTTTTCATTCATTTTGCCTTTTTGAAAAGCCCTCATCCTTTCTCCTTCCCTAGAGGCTTGTGGTTTGATTAAAACTAACCTAAACCAACATGGACTACTAACACGGTACCTGAACAAGGCAGATGGAGGGAAAATGTTCAATTTAGCTTATGAACATGCTTTACTTGGAATAATATGCTCATTAGATTGGCAGCTGTGTAATCACCCTGGAGTTCTGTGGCTTCATGTATTTTTTTTTTCATCTGTTAACCAAGTAAAATGGAAATGTAATGGCTCCTAGAGGTCTTTTGATTCAAAAGTTAAAGATGGATTAGTGTACAATATTAATACATACTAATCAATATATATGTTTCAATTGCCACCTACCCCCCCTCTGTTCCAAATTGATTTAGGGTTGTCCAGAGCCTGGTAAATGCTACACTAGTAAAAGATAAACATTTCTTAATATAAGTAATTTGAGAATATATTTATATATAGCATTTTCATCTTATCTCTGAATAACAAAATGATGTTTTTCTTTCCCCTCCTCCTCACCAGTCTGGTGCATGAGTGAAAACAGCTTCATGAGAACTCATGCAGCATGTGGGCATGACTGGCACTTCTGGCTTAAGAGTGTCCTGCATATGTGGCACTTAAAATTGGCCTCATAAGAGCCTCACCCCATGATGCAGAGAATGTATGATGTGTTCTCCAGAAAAACTGGATTTCTATATGCATTAGCTTTTTATTTTTCATGATCTGGCCAGAGCTCTGACTTTTACCATGCTTTGGGAAAACACATTCTGATTTAAGTGCCTGCATGGAAGTAACTACTTTGATGATCTAACCACAAGTGAGTCTTTCTAGGTTTTATTGGCATAAGATATGAAACTGTTGCCATCAATATTTGTTGATTTCTTAAAATTTTCAGTTTAGGTAAATATCAGAGTATAAATATGGTCATAGTCCTCACAGCAGCTGTCAGTATCATGGAATTATTGCTTGCCTGGGGAGACAGTGAGTTGCAAAATGATTTACTTCTCTTTCTTCTAAAAGTGGAAAAGTACTTTTGAAATGTACTTAATCTGTTCTTTAACTGCATGATTTGCAAGTTCTTTTTAAAGAAACAAGATTAAAAAGACCCACCACTAAAATACTTTAGAAAGGGACCTTTTAAACTCAGACACACTACTGGTATGGAAAGTAGTAAAATAGTCCCTCTAGTGTACTGCTGTTGTAAGCGGGCACAGGAATATCTGATGGGATTAACTGAAGACTGTGGCTGCAGGAAATTACAAAATAATGTTTTGGCAAAGCATATGAAAGTTCTTACATAAACTGGAGAGTCTGACCTACAACTGTAAGTCAAGCTATAATAAATACCAAGCCAAAACAAAAAAAAGCTGTTAGAGTTCCTAATGAAGTAAATAGTTCAGTGTGAAACCATTGCTCCAGCCAGTAGTGCCTGAACCATGAATGAGGAGTGGAGCCACTCACCAGGGTGTGGGCTGAGGTGTGCTTCCTCTTCCAGCGCTGTAGATTTGAATTTCGTGTCATATTTTGCATAAACTGGCTATGTACTGAAAAACAAACTTGGATGTTCACATCTTCTTGAAGTGAGTGTGACTTTGATGTGACTTCTAAAGACGTGCTTAACCTCCGTCTGGTGTTAGGCAGTGCAAAGGAGCTGTACTGGGGTGGGTGCAGTGAGGCTTCCGTTTATGCCTGGAAGCCTCTTGCTAATATCTCCCAGTGTCGGGTTGCCTGCAGGCGATTCAAAGACTTATTGAACTTTTCAGTGTGAAGGAATGTAGACGTTGTGGGATGTTTTGGAGTATGCTTCTTTTTTTTTTCCCCCTTTTTTTGTGTTGTAGCTGGCCAGAATGTTAGGTAGGAACCTTTACTCAGTACCTGTTTTTTGCTGACTGTTCCTGGTGGTAGTGTGTGTGCAAAGCTCTGCAGCCCTTTGTTGCAGAGCAGCACCAGGCATGGAATCCCTTTTCTGGACTTTGTACAAGCAAGGAGTGCTACTTTTGCACTTCAACTAAGATCCAGTTAACCCTCATTCAAAGTACAGGAGCATCTGTCAGAGTCCTTGCTTTGGAAGAGAGCTGGGTGGTCATTTAGGGTTAAACGAATAAAAGGGATTAACCTCTGCTGAAAGGAAGAGAGCAAAGCAAAAAAAGCACATGCAAAGTGCTAAATTGAATGTTAGGGACTTTAATGCAAATAATACATTGTAATTTTGGAGTTCAGAATTGCACAATATTATAGGTTCCCTCATATCAACTGTATAGGGCTTTAAACTGGCTCCGTTCTGAAAAACTCTGGAGTCTTTCTTTTGTCAGTTATTGAAAATCAGACATTTTGCTGCATTTAAGTTTGTTTTGATGAATGACTATTGAAGTTCTATTTATCAGACAACTCAGGCCATACATAACTGCAGTCATCCCCATGGACCTTGAAATTTGGGAACTCTTAGTTGTTTCTGCAGTGGTTCAGAACCAAAGAACTGAAATTTCAAATGGAAGGAGAATCTTGATTTGCCCCATGCTTTGTTGAAGCAAATACATTTACATGTAGATGATATTGGTGTAGTGTGTTGACCAAAAGGGGTAATTCCACATGTGATTACTGGTGTAAGTATTCTTGACATTTTCTCAGAATTCTTTAAGGAAACCACAACTGTAAGAGAAATGCTCCTCGGTAGACGTGGTTCTGTTTCTTGACAGTGCTGTTTTAAGCTGTGGTTTAATAGGAGTGGTTAAACGGATAAACATTATTTTTTATTCTGTGGGAGTTGAATTTGTGTTCTAATTGTTAGTAGAGACTGGAATGCTTAATGGTTTCTGTTCTAAGACAGGAAAGATTCTTGTAGTCTTCTGTTACCTCTAGTTGTACAGTTCCTTTCTCTGTCCTTTTCTCTGCACGTTTTCTGGTAAATGCTTCTCTGGCTTCCCCAGTGTGTGCGGGTGTCATTGTGGCCCTCTGTGCCCGCCCCCTCCAAGTTTTCACATCAGTTCCTGAAAAAGTTTTGCTCTTCCTCTTATTTATAAATCTTGCTTTTGTTAGTGTTCATATTGATAGCTCTAAAATGTAACTTGGCGGTACACTTTGGGAATAATGTTTGCTAGTTACCTACCTAAAATTTGTAATTTTATTTCCACAGCTTGTTTTTTTTTTTTTTTNTTTTTTTTAAATAATGTTATCTTGGAGCAACTGTAATTAGCTGTGAAGAGTAAGCCATATGTCTGCTGGGTTTGATCATGCTAGATAAGTGAGAATCCTTCTAAGGAAAAGGGTCTGCGTGGGTGGAATAGCTTGCAAAAGATTTTTTTGTATGCTGGGAAATATCATGTTGAAACAAGTAAGGGATATTCAGTTCACCAGACTTGCCCCTCTTTGTTTTGAGAACCATTAAGCCTCCTGTGATTTTGCCAATCGATGCCCACCCATGTGTCATGACAGATTATTTTACTATTGAATCCCACAGCACCTTTTCTTGTGTGCTCAGTGCTCCTTGCAGCCCTGTGCTGGGATTCTTGCAGGTGTGCAGGGGCAGGTTCTGATCTGCTACGGAAACCAGAACTGCCCTGCAACAGGAAGACTTGTTAATGGAGTCCTTTTCACCTTTTGATTAATGTGAAATAGTTTTTAATTAATTTTGTCATTTATTCAATCAACTTTTATTCACAATTTCTAAAGCTTATTCTAGACCATATTGCATTTCTTCCATTCAAAGGGGAAATATGTGCCCCCATCTTTGATTGTTAATGGCATATTTATTTGTTTTTATTATTTGCTGTAAGGCAAAATGAGATTTTTTTGTGGTATTAATTTTCACAACACCTTAAATGAACTCAAAATATTGCTTTCACAGGATTAATCTAACATTAATTCTTAGTTTTGATCATCTGCCTATGAAATATGATTCACTGTGGAGGCTATGTAACTTCAGTTTAAGCTGTAGTTTGTGATATTTCTCTGTGGTTTTTACTTTGTCATTCTCCTTTGTAAACATGTAATTTTCCTTCCTTTGAGAGATGCACTTTTAACTCTCTTTTATGGTCATGGTAGTCTTGTAATTAGAACTTCAAAAATAAACAACTGAAATTGTAGAGATTATTCCCAAATGCCTGCCAAATGTAGAATCGCTGTACTGAATTTTGATACTGCTGATAAAAACCTTCTTTGGAGATTTCTCTTCAGCTTAATATGGATTTTGATTTGAAAAGATACAGGCTGAAACCTCGGAGGAGTTCAGGGGAAGCCTTGTCATTGGAAGCATGGAAATTCAGGCAGAGTGTCATTTTGGGTCATTTTCTCTCCCTAGCAAATAAGACTTGCATATCTGAGTATGAATAAACAGTTATGACGGAGAGGACTTGCCAGGCAGAGGCAAAGTAGGTCTTGTATTAATTCAGTTTGCCAGCAAAACAACAAAACAACTCCATGTGTGCGACCGCGTGTGTGTGTGTGTGTGTGTGTGTGTGTGTGTGTGTGTGTGTGTGNTTCTACCCTTCCTAATCCTCCCGCTCGCTTTCTGTGTAACCTCAGCGGGCACAGGAGGTGTTCCCTCAGGATGAGGAATCCTGCTGCAGTATTCCAAACACGAGGGAAGGGTTCAGGGCTGCCCTGAGCAGCTTTGGCGGTGGGAGCGGGCTCAGCTTGGGCTTCTCCGCCCAGGCAGCGCCGCTGCCTCGGCCTCTGGCTCCATCTGCTGCCCGCCGTGCGCCAAAGCTCAGCCCTCCCTGCTGCAGGGCCCGGCAGAAACACAGGCGTTTCAAGCAGTCTGTAGGACAAAATTTGATTGCAAGTGCATCCACGTCCAATTGGCTGTTCGACACACCCGGATTTTGTCTCTGTTTACATAATTTGATTTGAAGTAGTGCTGCTGATAATGAAACGACAGAGAACAAAAGGTTTTGTTGCCTCTGTTCCCTACTAATCGTAGTTTCTGTTTCCCTCTCCTGCAGGTGATAGAAACACTTTCTAAGCTTTCCCGGACTCCTATTGCACTAGGCACAGGAATAAGGTATGTTATTGCCATGGGGAATGGTGTGAGTAATGCCTGTTGGTGTGCTGCTCTTTGGAAAAGTTGTTGGAGGCTGTGTCCCCACTAAGAACTGTAGCTGTAAGCCACAGTGCCAGGTGGGCAGCTGAGCAAGGCTCTGGACCTCTGAGGAGTTACAAAAGGTATCTGCTGCCTCTGGGACACTCCCTGAAGGGCCTGAGTGATGTGTACTGCTCATGCTGAAACAGGAGGTGAACAGGGGAGCAGCTGGTGTTGCAGAACTGGTGTGATAATCATGACACAGGGATCAGAAGTCAAGCTGATGCAGTGCTGATCTAGGTAAAGACAAAATGGGGTTTCTCTTTTTTTCTTGCTTCTAAAAAATCAGAAAAATTGGCCGAGTTTGTGAGATTCTTGTTTTCAAAAAGAAACAAAAAAAACCCCCAACCAGACCAAACTTGAAGGTTTTGATGATTTTTTTTCCAGTTGAAAAATGTCAGTGATGTGTATTAGTGGTGATTTATAACAACTGTGTCCAGCAGGATTTTTATTTTATTGTCAATCCACAAAACAAAATATGGATACACATATACTGCTTATCAGAGAAAGGAGGGAACATATAAGCACATTATCATACAATGATCTGTGCGAAAATTTTGGAAACCAAACAGAAATACACTCACTGTATGACTAGGCTAGTGGTGTCTGTAATTAATGCTATTTTTCTTTCTATAGGCCCTTCCCTACAGAAGAAAGCCTTGATGATGAAGATATCTACAAAGGTCTTCCTGATTTAATAGAGTATGTTGTAAATATATTAGTTACAGATTTTGTCTTTCAGTTGCATGGTCTTGTTTGTATTGTGTTGTAGAACATATAGTTTTAATGAGAATTGGATATTTATTTAATTTGTAAATATTTTGTTAGCCATCATGCTAGCCAGGAAGAATTAATTATGGAAACATTTTTGAATTATTATGATGCATGTGTGTATATAAAGCAGCATGTTTCATAGAGGGTGCTGGTAGCAAAGTAAATAAAGAATGCATTTTTAAGTTACCTGTCAGTACTATGAGAATGCTTTCAGAAGATTCCAATGTCACTTGTAAGGGACTCAAGGAATTTGTCTTGAACTTGCAAAGAAAATGCATGATTGGATCATAATTCAAGTGGACCTTTTCCCTAAAGTCAGTGAAATTCTTAATGTGAGTGCATTTACATCTTCTGGGTAAGTATTTGCAGGATTGTCAGGATAGTCTTGTGTCCCACGGCTGGGTCCTCTGAAGATCCATGAGGGATCCTGTAGGACAAGAGCTAGGTCAGAGCTCACTGTTCCAAGGTTCAAAGCTCACCAACACTTCACATGCACGACCAGTGCATGTTGCTTGCTGCAGTGTGGGAGAGAAGCTGCTGTTCGCACCAGGGATTTGTTTCTTCAGTGCCTATGAAGAAGGGAAACCACACCATGATTGGCATTGCTCAATTTACCACTTTCCCTGCAAAGCTTGTCCTCATCTCTGCAGCTGACTGACTGTCTCATAGATAATTGCTTTTCACTCTGTGTAGCAGAGTGTGCAGAAGGCAGGAGCTGCAGTCTCCTTTGAGACCAGAATGAGCAAGAGGTGATGTCCTTTTCTCTTAGATGTGGTGGCATTATAACTGCTTGAAAATAATATTTCCACCAGTAATTAATTGGATGTGTAAATTCAGCCTTGTGAGACAGTCTTTCATTAAAAAAAAAAGCTAACAAATCATACCAAAGAAATTGATTTGTAACTCTTCTTGTGCAACAAATTATGAATACTATTAATGGAAATTTAATAATTGCATGGTGTCTCAATTATGGAGGAAGCAATTCAAGAATAAGAAAAAATGTGCCAGTGAACGATGCAAATGGCCCACATTTTTTAGTTTCCCTCAATGATTAGTAAGTTTATTTAAATTAATTTATTGTCCCTGAGTTTAAGTGATATCTAAAGAATTTAAAATTAATTTAAGTCTTTTTGTCAGAAAGAGCTGTAGTAGTTAAATGTTTCTATCCCTACCCTGCCTTTTTGCCAGCTTTTTTCCCTGGAGCAGAGGTGATGGAATGAGTGTGTCTGCTGCATCTGACAGCTGCCAGTGTTTAATGTGTAGTGCTAGCACACCACCCCTGCTGGTGGAAGTGAAATGCTGGACTAACTTGTTGGTTTTTACTCTGAAGGATTTCAGTGTTGTCTCCCAACAGGAAAAACCTCAAAATTGTCAGCATATCTGATCCAGTTTCTATGCTGTTATTGTGACTCCACTACTTTCAATATCTTTTAAGAGTTCTTTTGTGGACATACCCTAAGAAATGGGAATGAAAGATATTAGGGGCTTAATACAGTCCTAGCACAAAGTAGGCAACACTCTAGCAGGGGTGACTGTAATGAAGCTGAATTAGCTGAGGGTGGAGTTGAGCATTGACTTTCTGCTTTATTTCTGTGATCTGGGTGATAGGAGGGTATCACTTGTGCATACTCAGTTTCAGTCTGATTTTCAGTTTGATTGGTTCCTTTTTTCATTTTTTGTGTAGATGAAAGTTGCATGAAATGATCCAGATTCTGGCTTATGATGTGGAGGTACAGTGCCTGAGTGCTGGCTCTGCAGTCTTTAGTGTATTTTACCCTGGACAGTCCTGTCTTCAGGCAGGAAGAAAACCTGTAACAGTGTCCCACATCCCAGTGTAGGGGGATGCCAGGCAGTCAGGAGAGGCAGTTGCTCTTCACTGGATGAGGTGGGAAAAGGGTCAAGGAGAAGAGGGCAGCTGGATTGTAGCTTATGACAAAACTGTCCTGAGGTGTTGCTTTTGCTGTCTGGTTTAGTTCCCATGTGGTTCTAAATTCATGTAGTCTTCAGTATTGTGTTGATTTTATAAGACGTATTTTAAATGAATTGAGAAAAGAAAATTAATGGACTTAATTTCCCTTAATGAGTTATTTTCATTAGATATTCTATTAATTAATATCTGTTTGTTTACTGTAGAAAGTTCTCCAGTGAATAGTCCCTTGCAGAGCTGGTGGTACTTTATGCTGCACAGTTTGTTTCTTGTCTTGTCTTTTCAGTGAAACCGGTGTTGAGGAAGATGAGGAGTTGTATGATTGTGTCTATGGAGAAGACGAAGGTGGGGAAGTTTATGAAGATCTAATGAAAGATGAAGCAGCACAACAACCTGTATGTTTTCCGGTTCTTAGCCACTTTGGAACGATAGCAATTAACCTTTTGAAAGTTGAAATGATGCCTTTATAGATAGTTTCAGTGACACTCCTGCTCAGCTGGATCTGAAGTTGGCATGTGCAGAGCATTTTCTCCTATGTGAGATTTGGGTAAAGGGGAAAACATTAACTATAGTAAGCTTTAAAAAAAAAGTGATTTTTAAATGAAATACAGTAATTACTTTGATAGTTTTGAGTAGTAAAATTTACCAGCTATTTTAAATTGAATTGCTTACTTGAAAGTGTCCTACCTCCAAAATAGTTATATTTTTGTGAAATTATTGTATATGATATTATTTCAGCCATAGTTTGGACTACTAGCCTAACAAAACCAACTGAGAATTGTTTCAAACTAATGAATTTCCTGCTTATTCAACCCTGTTTTGTTATTCAACCATGTTTTGTTGATCATTAGGTTGTTACTATGTTGCAAAGTAAACAGTTTCACTAGATTTTCTCCAGAAGTAGCTGAACTTCAGAGGTAGCTTTTCTTACCTGTACTGGTGGTATCACACATTTTCTTATTCTTTCTTTCCTTTTGTTTATTGTACTCAAATTTTAGATGTTTGTGGTGTGGATAGAAAAATTGCTATGTCAATTTCTGCCGAAAGTGTCTGTGTTAGTGATCTCTTTGGGTTAGGCGAGCACTAAACTGAAGTGAATGGTTCTACCTGGAATGCCAGGATTTGTTTGCATTGCTCATATGAGTATTGATGAACAACAAATGCCCAAATTTTGCAAATGGATATGAACTATTGAGTACAGCAACTTCTGTAATTGGGGAAATACTGCAAACATTTTGGGCAGTGTTGAGCTAAAGGTAAAAAATAGTTGAAATTCTAAATAATGTCAAATTTTAATTCTTTATAGAGATTAACTACAGTTAACTGTGACACTGTCTCCTTCCCTGTATGAAAGAATTTGGGAATAAATGATAGATTTGAGATGAAGGTGACCCTGAAGATGCTCACAAAGTACAATTCTTCTGATAAGACTGTGTTTTTGCAAAATAGCTACTTGTGTCTGTATCTGATAAAGATGGAACCTTAACATTCATTGTGGGAAAATGAAGAACTGTACAAATTGGGTTTTCAAGAGTAGTTTCTGAAATTGTAGCACCTGGTAAATGAGAGTGAGAAGCTGTGTTCCACTTGTTGGAGCTGGTTGTAGACTCACATAGAGACAAAGGTAAAGGAGATCAGCCAGAGCAGTGACCAAGCTTTGTGTACCTGTGTGATTTGTAACTTGCTGTGTAATTGAGGTGGTAGGAATGCCTTTCCCACTCTAAGGCAGTCCAGCTGTATAGGAGCAGTGTGGACAGTGTCAGTGTGGGTTACTCTGTGCTGTGCTTAGCAGGTGTGTCAGACTGGCAGCAGAGAAGAAGTGGAAGGAGTCTAGCTCTTGAACATACCAGGAGCTAAAAGTTAAAATTTCAGTCTAGAAATTCTGCTATTCCTAAAAGAAAAGAGTCTTTTGTTCAAAAGCTGAAAGTGTTTTTTCTGAATGGAAAAAACTAACTTGTTAAATTTCTACTCCTGACTCTCTCTGTATTTGAACAACATCTAGTCATCTGGTCTATATGCAGTGTAGGAATTCTCTACACTGGATGAAAATGAGTAAGATAAAACCAGGGATAAGCTGAAAGGTGTTGCAAATTGATAAATAGGCTTCACACAGGATGTTATAGTTCTGTTGCTTATTAAGATACTGCTTACTGTTGTTGGAGAAGACATTTTGGATTTGTTACTGCTTCTAACTGCAAGAGCCTATCCAGTTACTGTGTCAAACGTCCAGGCTGACCTCCAACATCTCCAGACCTTCTGTGCCTTGCTTGGCATGAAAGGTTCCATATCATCTTCTGGTTATTTACTCTTTTATTTGAAATAGGATTTTATTGAAGCTGTAATGCTGTAAATCCTATCTTGGGTAAGACTGCTTGTAAACTATTTTTATAGAGTCATGTAATTAGTGATAATTACTTCCATGTCCTATGAGTCTGGTGGTTTACATGGAAAAATCCCAGGGTCTTGTTGGAGATACACACATACATATGCAAGAGTTGAACTGTGAGGTCACTGCACTTCCTGATCTGAGGACATACTCCTGTTGTGTCTGAAGAGAAAGCTCCCCTTGAGAAATAAAAGAGGAAAAACTGTAAATAAGTACAAGGATTAGACTGAATTCAATATTTATTGCAATGCAAAGTTGCTTACATGATTTAGCCCCATTAAGTTTAATGGAATTATTAACTGCTGAGTATTTTAAATAAGATTTCTCAGTCTGGATGTAAATTAAATGTGACCTTGTATTTCAGGCTCTAAAGTACATGCTGATACTTCAGTGTTTTATGTCTAAGCATTAACTTTTCATAATATTACTTTGATTTTGATTTTACTAAAGTAATCAACTAATTGAACATTAAAATATTCTTGGTTATTGCTGTCATCTTTGGAGGCTGCAGTACTCAGAGAATTTCAGGAAGCAGTTATCCTAATTGCGTAATTCTAAACAAATAAACCCATTTGTTATCCATTAGGTGCCTGTTAATGACTTAAACTTGACTCCATTGTAATTGCAGAAATGTCCTGAAAATGACATAAGAAGCTGTTGTCTAGCTGAAATAAAGCAAACTGAAGAGAAGTACACTGAAACTCTGGAATCGATCGAGAAAGTAAGACGCTGCTTACAGACCTGTAACGTGCATTTTTATAGCAGTCTAGAAAATAGAATTACAATAGCCAATGTATATATAATTTTTTTTCTTTCAGTTTTTCATGGTGCCATTGAAAAGGTTTCTGTCAGCATCAGAGTTTGATACTGTTTTCATCAACATTCCTGTGAGTAATTGTATATTCAATGAGCAGATATGAGGTTCATAGCTGATTGTATACATGATACATTTGTGTTATGTGTTATTGCAGCAAGTGATTATTTGACATAGAATGCACAGTGTGTTTATGTGGATATTAGATGATTAAAAAAATGTGTACCACCAATTTTTTTTTCCTGCTTGAGGGAATAAGGTAAGATAAATAGTATTAGCATGTGAGGTAGTGAATTGTTATAAACTGGAGTATTTTTGATCCTTAAAAGCTAATAATTTCTAGAAATGGATTATCTTCTAATAAATGTTGATATTTTAAAGATGGTACAAAGTTGTGACTGCTAAGTTACCTATCACTGTATATTGACTATCTGTCCCTACTCTGCAAATCCTTGTAGCTGCCCTGGCTCTTACATAATTGAACATACTTGAAAGTTAACATAACTCATAGTTTTGGATTCCGAATCTGGTGCTGGAAAGGATAAGGAAACCTCTTTGACTGAAACAATAGTGGTTCATGTGATTGCTACTTTGTGTCATTTATTTTTGGTTTAATCAAAGCAGTATACCAATTTACATATATTTTTAGTGGATAAGTGTTCAGTATGTCTTCACTCTGTCTGACTTCAAAGGAAGACATCAGAAATGGCCCAAAGCCTCTCTCAACACAGACAAATGAAAGCAATGTTCTTTTATGAGGCCTTTGTAAAGAAAGGGTCCCCAGAGTGTGGCCCAAGGGCCACATCAAGCTATTATTGCTTGTAAAATATCACCTCTGGTTTGGCCATCTCTGGCATGTCCAACAGGCTCTCAGCTTGTAGGAGGAGGTGTTGGGGATTTTATTTTATTCTATGAGAACCTGGCCGGTCTATAAAAACATTTTGGTTGCTGTTCCACAGCATCATCCTGATAGAAGGTAAGTTATGACACTTATTATATGGATGATACCTTATCCCTTGCCATATTTTTCCCTCAGTGAAGTTTTCACTCTGCCTCTTAGTTGCTATCACATCCTCCACTTTGAATATTAGTCCAAAACACTGTCACAGATATCAGTAACTAACTTGTCTTCTTGAATTATGTTACCTCCCCACAGAGATCTCTTTGCTTTTGAAAGCAAATTTATATTCTGTCCTGCATTAATATTTCTTACTCATTGCAAATAAAGCCATGATGTCCCCTGCCTAAGTTTACTGTAAACTTCTTTCCTAAGGCTCTGTGTGCCCAGGTATATTGATTCATTTTTATTGAAAGACCTAATTCCAGTCAGAAAAAGCTGGAAACAGCTGCAAAAGGGTACAGAAAGGGCTTGAACGATGTAAGCACAAACAGGGAGGTCAGCCCACTCACTGCTAGTTAAAGGATTGCATGGGATCACGTAAGTTCAGAAGGAACAAAACCCGTTTATTTTAGACTAGGGAGACACATAGTAAGCTTATGTTTGGGTTGTTTTATTTTGCTTTTTGTTGTCAGCATTCAGTATTCTGCTGTTAGAAGATGCTGCTTATTTCCAACTCCAGGAACACTTCATAAGCATCCAATAACCTTAATAGGAATTGGCTAAGCCAAAAATATTTGCAAATGCTTTGTCTGCTCAGACCTTGTCTGTGTGGCAGTTCCTCAGCAGGAAGGCTGGAGGGCAGTGGAAGCTTGTTTTAAACTAAAAATAGCTGTTACACAGAGCTCTGCAGCAAAGTGAGATGTGAAGAGCAAGTGCTGTGTTCCCAGAACAGAATGGATTTTCTTCTGTTACGGGGTTGTGGTGAAGGATTGTTTCCTTAGGGTGATGTTATATTCCTTAAATAGACTCTGAAATATGCTTGCTGGATCAACTGCTGATATTAAAATACCTCATTTTGAAGGAAAAAAACTCCAAACCAATTACCCCAAATTGCCAGTTTAAAGAGAGTGCCTTTCATTGGCACTCATATTTTGAAGTTCTGTTCTTTAAAGTGAATGTATGGCTCTATATTTATGTCTGTATATGTCTGTCTATATTATGTATACCTGCATTTGCATGTACATCTATGTGTGCACCCATATATGAATGCACTTATATCTGTACCTATGCATGCCTGTGAATTATATATATGGACATACAGAGAGAAAGAGCAATGAAAGTACATGTAACAGGTATTGAAGCGTTGGAACACTCGTTAACTTCCAATGATGTGCTAACATCAGTTTAGTTTAAAACTTGATTTGAATTAGAGATACAAACCCAAAAAGATACAAACCCATTGTCCCCTTAGCATTTAGCTGTTTTTCATGGGTATTGCTTAGCTGAGTCCCTGCGTCCTCCTTAGAAAAAGTGCTCCTGTTCAATATATATTAATTGGGGAACATTTCTGTAATAATGTCTGTGTACTGCCACTTAGGATTCTGAGGATGAGGCCATACAGTTGCTAACAACTGAATTTCATCTGGTTCAAGATTCTGCACCCTCATAAGTGATGTGATTGACCTTGTATGTACTGTTAGTTTTCATCAGCGTGAAGTGAAATGTTTCAACTTGCTTCACGACTCAATATTGAATATTATTTTTGTCGTATATAATTTCTTGCATTAAATCATCTTCAATGGCTTGCTCTTTTAAACAGGCCTCTCTTTTTCATTTCAGTGGTCTGTATACTACTTACAGTTACCCAGTTTTCAAAACTTCTTAACCTGTTTTGACTTAATTTTTTGTGAATTCTCCATACAGTGTTAAGGCTGATGCAGTCTCCTATAGTTTATGATGGTGTATAAGCAAGGAGAGTTGCAACAGTAATCAAAGAGCAAATCTTTCTGCAATGTTTTTTTCTTTCTCTCAGACATTAGTTGCGTGCTGTATTGGGAAACTCATTATGATTGCAGTTAATTTAGCATTAGGACATCACTAATTGACCAATGTAATGTACAGAAATAATTTTTCACAGCTCAGGGACATGAATCATTACTTCAACTTTTCACTAATGCATTTACTTGACTTGCTTAATTTTAAAATTATCATTATAAAATAAAGGTGAATTAACAGTGCACATTCCAAGCTAGAATAAATTAGTCTCTAATAGGTAGTTCATGGAGTTTAGTTTTTCTTGTTGTGCTATACAGAAGATGTGCCAAACCTTGAAATTAGATTCTAGTCTCAAATGATCTGCTTTCCAATTTATTGTAATTAATGGGTCTAACATAAAATAATTAATTTTTATATTCAAAGCTTTAAGCCATTCTGTTTTTACAAAGCTTTTCCCCTTCCCATTACTGTTTTTAAGGATTTGGTGAAAATTCACAGGAATCTTACACAGGACATCAATGATTCCATTGTTAACAAAAATGATCAGAACCTATATCAAATTTTTATTAACTACAAGGAAAGGTAAGATTTAAGCACTCTTATTAATTCTGCTAATATATGCTCAGTTTGGTATTTTACTGTATTTTTGTTTGATGAATATTTCTGAAACAGGATTAAATTCAAACTAAGTATCCTTATCAAGCTAGTTTTGGTGTTTTGAGCTGGAAGTCAAAGTGCAACCTATTGTTTTATGAGCCCTCCCTCTTTGTTAGCCCAGGCAATATTTTTACTTAGGTAACAAATATATTTTCATGGAAACTTAAATATGTTTTTTTTGCACAGCATTTTTTTTTCCATGCACATTATCCCAGATATTTGATGGCATGTATTGATATTGTTCAAAGGATTAATAGAAATGATACCTACTAGGGATATTTCAGATCAAAGAAAACAGAAGAGGTCATAACTGGATAGAAGAGACAGCAGATGTAAAAGAGAAGAGACTATGGTCTTGTTTTACCCTGAGTCAGAGGTGTGACAATAAAGCAAACAACCTTTGCCTTCAAGCTCTGAAAAGCAGCCAAGCTGATAACAGGATAGCTGTGGCAACATGCCATACCCTGTGGGCTAATTGCCAATTTTTTTACCCACCTTTTCATATTGTTCCTTCTGCCAGCACTGAACAGCTGTTGGACTACACAGATGAATTTAAATACCCGTGGTATTTGGCTGAAAAACACTTGTTCTGTTGGCTATGTTGCTGACCTCTCTTAAAGTAACCTTTGGGTTGTGGTTAAAAATGAGGTTCTTCTGGGAGCCGAGTCAGAAAGACTTGAGGGAGCTAACTGGGTTTGCTTCAGGGCGATGGGTGAAGGAGGATTGCAGTAATAATTGGTGTGTGAGAAATTGGACAGCAGCATCCAAAGAATGTTAGATGGGACAGTTTTCCAAGGGAGGAGGGTGTCCCAGACTGCCCATAAACAGCCCTGCCTTCAGAGACCCTCTGACTCAGCTTCTAGTTTGGAGCAGGACAAAGTTATTTCCCAGGCTGTTACACCTTCTGCTGCTGTAGGAGGGAATCAGGGGACAAGGAGTTGTTCTGGAAAATGCTTGTCTTTCTAAAGTTGTTCTGAAATTGTGCTAAAAGAGGAACAAAGGACACTGAGAAGAAATACTGAGTTTATACTATAAAAAAAAGGGAACAGAGGTTGATGCAGTGTCTGAATCATACAGTGATTAAAACTAATCATAAATGATAAGTCTTAAATCACTGTCATCACCTTATTGTGAAGAAATGAATGAAATACAAGGGTAGAGGTTAGGTGAGGGAAAAAGAAATTTAGGAGCCCTCAGTGGAAGGCTCATGGGAACCCACCAAAAACGATTTGAAGCATACAGAAGAAATCACCTCAAGAAATAAATGAAAAGGTGAAAGAAAAAGCACTCTTGGCACTGGACTAGTTGAAAGAAGCACTCCACAGAGAGGCAAGAAATTCCTGTCATAAAACCAGGCTCCTTCAGGAAGCTTCACTTGACATCTATTGAAGATTTCTTGAGATTTCATACATTATTATTTTGATCTGAGAGCTCAGACCTAATAGAGACTGTTGGAGACAGATGAGTTTGCATAACCTACAAGTTCTTTAAAGGATGACTGTAATTAATCCTATTAAGCTTCTGCTTCAGGATTTATTCATTACAACCTCAGAAGTCTACATTGCTGTAAACACTACAGACTATTCTCTTCAGCAGAAGCTTCGCTGCTTTTTAGTGAATCCTGTATTTGCCAGAACATATATATATATGTACCTATTAAAGGAAAATGCAACGATTTTAGACCATTTTGAAAGTAGAGCAAAACTGTTCCCCTGAATACTCTTCATTCATTCATGCTGCCCATTGAACTCATGGCTAAATTCTATCCTTGCTTATATAGGCACTGCTCCTTTTAAAACACGGATTGTGAAAAAATGATCAAGGGTTGTTCTTAAATAAACAAATGTTCCTTTCATTCTTTCTCTTGCTTTGATTTAGGTTGGTTATTTATGGACAGTACTGCAGTCAAGTGGAGATAGCGATATCATGCTTAGACAGTATCTCTAAGACAAAAGAAGATGTTAAATTGAAGTTAGAGGTATCAGTATTTTTTTTTAATATATATGCACATTATACCATGTGTTTCTATGACTATGTCATAGAAATGCACTTATATATGAATATATTGCTTTCATTGAAGTCAAAACCTTTATGATGATGAAACTAGCTGGACTGATGAGTGAATGTGTTGCCCTGCATTCTTTTGGAGTCTGATCAATTGAAAATATGCTCAGTGTACAGAAATGCACATCCTGGTCCTGAAGTGAGGGGAGTTTTGCCACTGACATTAGTAGAGTTAGGGTTTTCTTTCAGGAAGTGACCATCAGTGGTACCCTTCCATTTTTCAGCATATCTCAGCTGGAACGTGGAGTTGCAGGATCACACAAGTGGGAGGGACCTGTAGGGTGAACATAGCCTCAGGGTTGACTGCCATGACCCCTGGGTCCTTTCTGCAGAGCTGCTGCCCACCTGCTCAGCCCTCAGAGTGTCCCTGGCTAGTGCCTGCCAGGTGAGGGACTTTGCCTTGCTGCATTCATGGAGGTTCGTGTTGAAGGGTGTCAGTGGCACCCTGAGCTGTGCTGTGTGCAGACCTGCTCTGGGTGTCCTGTGCCTTTTGCTGCAGATTATTGCCAAAGGCACTAAAGGGGAGGGAGCCTTGGCCAGAGCACTGAAGAGCTCTGTTTGCAGCTGACCCTCAGGTGGTGCAGGAAACATCAACCATGGCATTTTTTGAGCCTCATAATCCAGTCAGTTTTTTATAGACCTGGAGCAGAACCTCCCAGCCTGGATATTACTCTACTGTGAGAGAGGAAGCCTTGGAAAAGTCCAGGCAGACTGTCCCCACCCATTCACAGATCTAGGCATTTCACTGTGGAAAGCAGTCAAGTAGGGCAGGCATAGATTTACCTGTGGTAAATCCATGCTGGATATTCCCATGGACCTTCTTCGTGTGCTTCGATAGTGCTGCCAGGAGGAGTTGCTCCACAACTTTTGCAGTGAAGTGCTGAAGTGAGGCTGACTGCCCTGTCATTTCCATGATTATCTTTTGCCTTTTTTTTTCTCCATAGGAATATATAAGTTTTTTAGCTGTACAGAATGCCTAATTTCTGTTGCCTTTGTTCTACTCTCTCATGCATGTTGAAACATCTAAGAACAAGTGACTAAAAGCAGGCTTTCCTCCCTTTATATGGTATTGCCATGTCAGCTGTTTTTCTTCATTTTGTTGATACTATTTATCACAACCTTAATATAGCTGCTTACATGTCACTGAATTTTCATATATATCACCTGAATAGGTTTATTTTCTAGCTCTATTGTCTTATTCTTTCTTCTGCTTTGAACTAGGAATGTTCCAAGAGGGCCAATAATGGGAAATTTACATTGCGGGATCTCTTAGTGGTTCCAATGCAAAGAGTACTCAAATACCACCTACTGCTCCAGGTATTTTATTTTTGAAATGTAAGGGGGCTGAGAGAAAAACTGTGATTGTTTATCATCAGTGGGTTGTAAAACTGGAAGCTGAATGTCTTTATCAAAGGAAGGTGATTGACGCTTCCCCAGATATGTTATGAAATAAAATTCAGTCAAGTGCAGGGTTTCTCCCAGAGATAATTTCTTAGAGCTGAGGCATATCTGGGGAAAATCAAATAAAACACGATTGTTTCCTCAGTCTCTGGACCTTTTATTGTTGGTGTGTTTAAAATGGTTAGTAGCACCAAACCATAATCATGGTACTTGGAAATGTGAACCATTACCCCCGAAACAGGAAGCTGGGCCATACATACAGCATACTTTTAAGATACTTCTTGACTGTCATAAATTGCAATTAAGCCATATTTATTTTGAAATGTTTCTTGTTATAACCCACAAAGCATTAGCTTTTGCAGTTAGTCCTGTAATAAGGGTGGAGAGTCTTATAAATTTAATTTGATAGCTGTGCCAGGAGACTCATTAGTTCAGCTGCAAAGAAATGTATTACTATATTAGACTGTCAACCCTGCTGATGCTTGTAAAATGTCATTTTAAAAAGATCTGCTACTTATATATGGAGCATAATTTTTACTCTGCAGAACAACATACATTTCGTAATATTAAATTTTTGAAAGACTTCTATATATGAGTCATCAATATTTTGATCAATGCAAAATTGGAAAAAAGCAAAACGAATGGTTGGTACAACTTTAAAAAAACCAACTTATGAGATCTGACTCATAATTTTATAATCAACCTGTATATTGTGGGGAGATGAAATACAATGTCGCTGTGCTCTGTGTAACAATATCTATATGTTGTACAAGAAAAATATTTTACAGACTTGGAAAGAAAATAATGAGTAAGTTATTAGAATTGTAATGCAAATATAAGTGCTATTTACTTATTTATTATTAATTTTAATATGAGTATAAAATACTATATAATTTCTTATGGTTTTACTAAGTTATGTGAGCTGAAATGTTTAGTTATTGCCTCAAATTATAAAGAAGAAATTACCTGTTTCCTCAAGAGGTTACACTTCTGCTTGATGAAGCCCAAAAAAGACCCTGTATTTTCCATATGGGAAATGGCTAAAAGAATTCTTTGAACATGTAAATTCGATTTCAGTGTGTTTTCTGAGTCAGCTTCCTCTTATGTATAATGAGACAGCGCACACTCCAGCTGAGGTTTCACTGCCAGCATGGATCCCTGTCAGTGGACAAGTGCACACTTTGGAACAGGATGAAATACCATACAGCAACATGTAAATGAACCTGAGTGTTGTTTACCTGGGCTTCCAGCATGCACAGACAGTAATGATCTGATTTGGCAAGTTTTAAGTGCTAGACAGACCAAATTCCCTTCTCGTGATGGTTCATTAGCAGCTAAAGTCAGTGCAGCAATCATTCCTAAACACTTGCCAATTAACTGTTTGCAATAGTCCCCACTCACTGGTAGGCTGCTCACTCTGGGGATCAAAATGCCTGTTATTACGCTGTGTTTTCTGGCTTTGGCTTCTTTATTTCTTGGGGGTGGGCATGACCAATGATGATTTCAATTTATACAAATTATGAACAGTGGGTGGAAAGTTTTAACTGCTCTGTCCACAGGAGCTGGTAAAGCACACTACTGATCCTATGGAGAAGGCAAATCTAAAACTGGCACTTGATGCAATGAAGGTGAGTATTTATGGCAGTGAAATATTTATGTCTGTTGGTTAGAATGGCAGCTCAGAATTCTGTTTCCTGGAGGAGATCCTGTTCTTCACAACATTTCAAACATGTTTTCACAGCTCCCTGTGAGCTTTGTATGTCATGGCAAGTAAAAAGTTGAGGGTTTTGCTCAAGTCTGAAAAACAAGTTCAGTAGTTTTCTGAAGCAGAGGGTTTGTGAAATGGAACTTCCCCATTTTGGGCTACTTTTGCATTTGCTGAAAAACAGGTGTTTCAATCGTGTTGGCCTTGCTTCTCAAATCTAAGAGTATTTCTACTACTGTAAGTCAATTTGAATCAAGATCAGTAATTTCCCAGTGAGATGGAGAGCTGTCTTTGTTTACAAGACCTTTTTGTGTCATCTTAATGATCTCTGTGGCGTTACCTTTGAAAGCAATAGCATCTTTCTGGAGGTAGGGTACCTGTCACTATACATTCACCTGCAGTTGGTACTAAAAATGGTTTATAGAATAACCGTGCTGCCTTGTGCACAAGGTAATATATTTATGTGCTCCTCTGCACAGCTTCAGAAACATAGCACGAGTCTGCTTCAGTTGCCTTCATGGCATGAATGGTGACATTCATGTGCTGGAATTGAGAAGTTTTTTCTATTCTTTGTGAGGAAAGGAGCCAACATGACATAAATTATATCTCCTGTTGTAATCTGTATGGTCCACAGTAGATGCTGAAGTCAGACTAAGTTAGTTTTGGGTCACACAGCTGTCTCATATTTTGTGAGTGCTTTGAATGCCTGGAATACAAACCAGCTCACAAACGAGATTTTTAGCTCCCTTTTTGCTCTCCATTTTTGTGTAGTGATCATAGAGGGATGGACACCATGATAATTTCCCTCAGAGAGGTGCCTGAAAAGAGATGGCACAGAGATGGAATGTTCATCCATCTAGTGACAGGCCGTGCATCCTGGTTGCTGCTAATTGGCTCGGAAAATAACTATTTTATATTTACCCCTGCTTTTTCATTCCAATTTCCTTGTTTTCTTCATTGTTGGTGTCTGTTGGTTGTAAAAACCAAACAAACCTCTTGCCAGAGTGGCTGTGGCAGATATGTGCTGGCTGGCAGGATGTAACCAAACAAAATACCACAAGACCTCATCACCACCCCCTCCAAACCCACAAACCCCTGAGGTATGACTGTCTCTCCTTAAGGCTGCAGCATTGCTCCCATTCTGATTTGCTGTTGTCCCTGCCATTGTGTAGTTGAAATAATGAAGTAGCACTAGTGTTTTACTTCTAAAAACCCTGGTGTCTCTCACCAAGAGAGACAAGAAGAAAATGTCTTTGGAAAAAACTGCGAGCAAAGTGGCAGTGCCCCCCAGGAAAGAAAATTCTTGGAAGGATTATTCTGCTGGATTTCTTTTGGTAGCAAGAAAGGAGGTTATTTAATTTCTAAGCTAAGTCTTTTAAGACTGATGTGAATGTACCCTGCACAGATCCATTTGGGAAGCTAGCATAATGACTGCAGCTATTCACAGATTCTGATTAAAAACATCTTAGAGAGAAGACATATTTTCCTCCCACCCTCCAAATTTGTGACCATATTGAAGGGATACTGTAAAAGCAAGTTAGGAAGATCAGAATGCCTTTTCCAGCTGCTGCTCTCAGCATCCCTGACCCTACCAATTACCTCTTCTGCTCACTCCTCATCTCTAGCCATAAACAGAGAAGCCCCAGCAAATTGTTACTATTACTCAAGCGTCTTCAGAGCATTTTAAAGGCTTTAGTGAAATGTGTACAGTACATGTTCTGGTAAAGGGCACAATAATGATCTCACCAGGTGACTTCAGGTAGTATATCCCTTCAAAAGCCCCTTTTAAAATCTGCTGTGTAATGCCTTCTCTCTGCTGTGCAACAGTAAGAGCAAGATCCTGCTGCTGGGGTCGTAGCTTTTTCTCTTCTAATAAGCACCCAGGTTTATGATTCGTTCACACCTTACATTCTGCTTTTGAGCTGCTATATGTATGTTTTCTGCTATATTCTCTATTTACCTCAGATGTTGGGTGTTGACTGCTTTTTCAGTAGTGAGCTGCATAAATTACGTTTCCATCTTTAATATTAAAAATAAAACACTAGGGAAATTCAGAAAAAAAAAATCAGCTCTTTTTGCGAATTTATTACCTGTTTTCTTCTTTCTTGACACTAAATTCCTGTTCCAATAGATATCATGAAGAGAGTTGTAAATAATATTGAAGATATGCAGCTACTTTATTCCTTCTTTATTTAGGCATACATATTGGTAATTCTTGAACGTTAAAGAGAATTTCAAAAGAAATACTAAAAATGTAGGTAAGACAAAGATAAAATCAGAAATGAACTTGTCAAAATAATGTATTAAAGCAGTCTGCTATAGGAAAGTTATTATTTTCTTCCATTTTGCTGTTGATACTCTAGGACTTGGCTCAATATGTAAATGAAGTAAAGAGAGATAACGAAACACTTCGGGAAATTAGACAGTTTCAACTATCAATAGAGAATTTGGTATGTAATTTTTTAATTTACATACAATTTTTAAATCACTTTTGATCAAAAATATTGATAGATGTATTTTTCCTCATTTCATAGGAGTCGATAATATTTCAGTATAAGTATATTTTGCTTGGTTTAGAATGACATGCATATTAAAGTACATAAATCTTGCTATTCTGGTTGTCGGTAGTTAAATATATTTGCATAGTTAAAGACTTGTATGCGTACAGTCACTCAGATGTTTTTGTAATGGGAAAACGTTTCTGTTTGAAGACAAAAATAGAATGGACTGTTTATAGTATTTAGTTTATATTGTAGTGAGAAAAGGATGTTTTACTGGTCTAAAAAGTCCTTTTTTTGGGGTAAAAGGAGTGCGTGGTCTAACATTTGAATGTGAATCTTGACACTGTTGCTGTATGGAATCATGCATTTTACTTCTCTTTCAGAACCATTCCCTCTTACAGTATGGGAGGCCTCAAGGTGATGGGGAAATCAGGATAACAACGTTAGACAAACGTGCAAGGCAAGACAGGTGATGGCATAACTTGTGGTGTTTGCTATTGAAAACCTGTTAAATAACTCTATAAATTTGAGGTCAGCTCACTGATTCTTGGGGACTCTCCATTCCACTGGGCATTCACAGAGCCTTTCTGCCATTGACCAAGTGAATGTGAAAGTGATGAATGGAGAAGTAGTTATTACATTATTGTCTAAGATCATCAAGCCCCTTACAAGGTCTTAAACAAAAGTACTTCCAGTGTTGGTTGTTTTATTAGCCAGTACTTCAGTTCTTCACCTTCAAAATTTTAAGTGCCACAGGCAAAAGTGTGTAAAACGAGACTTTTTGGTGTTAGCTTTCTGCAGTGTTTTAACCATCTCTGTATTATATTTTCATAGGCATATCTTCTTGTTTGATCTAGCTGTCATTGTTTGTAAACGGAGAGGGGATAATTATGAAATGAAGGAAATAATAGATCTTCAGAAATACAAAATTACAAATAACCCCACTACTGATAAAGAAAATAAGAAGGTAAATATTTGTCACTAATTCACATAAAATGTTTATTTTTAGCAAGAACTTTAAGCATTTTGCAGGAGTTTAAAATGTAAATACAATTTCTTTAAGATGGTTTTCATTTTAAATATAAGCTGGAGTGAATATTTAGAAATTTCCACTTTGTTTATTTCGAGGTAATTAAAATATTTGAGTAGGTAATTTTAAGGGAACACAAAGTGGCCATACCCTTCCCAAAATTAATGAATTAAAGAATATACAAATGCATAAGGCTTTTTTTTCCTCTTTCCTTTCTTCATAACTGATGACTATTACCAATCTTCTTATGCAGTGGTCTTATGGCTTCTACCTCATTCATATCCAAGGTGAAAATGGTTTAGAAGTTTATTGCAAAACTAAAGACTTAAAGAAAAAATGGCTTGAACAATTTCAGATGGCTCTGTAAGTATATATTTATTAAGGTAGAATCACATCACTCATGTAAGGATTTTGCCTAAATTATACTGACCTTTTTTCACATTTTAATACCGTCTAGTTATCTATTTTACTTGATATTCCGAGAAACAACTGATTGACATCTTCATTAAGAGTATTTCCCTGAAATTCCTCTTGGAAAAGGAAGAGGGCACTCTAGGCTATGTAGTATTTTCCTACCGTGCTGCTAAAACTGTTTTAGTAATGCTGTCTTAAGCAACCATGGGGAAATACTAATTATATGAATAATAAATATCTATTAGAATTGTGAAATTTTTCCCATCCCATTTTAATTTCGATTAATTGAAGTATGTTTCTGAAAGGTGATGCTGGTGGTTTGGGAGGGGATCCTGGCATCTTTCCTAGTGGCTTTTATCTAATTTATTAGTTAGTACCTGAATCAAGTTGCTTGGCATATTACATTTAGTTTTAAAAGGCTGATTTCCTTTGTATGTTTCAAAGTGAGAGGAAGTTGCTTTAGACTTCTTGAAAAGTAAGTTGCTGAGCTGCAGCACTGCAGATTACATTATTGTTATGCAGCATGAACTTTATTTCCATTTCTGATTCTTGTCAGAAAGACAAACATGATTATTGACACCTTGGGTATTGTGATTAAATAACGCATGCACAAGGGAACTGGATGACAGGTGATGCTTGCTTTAGGGAAAGAGGGGAGAGGAGAGTGAGAGGCTCGCAGTGTGGGTTTGGATGTGGTTGTAAAGGGGTGTGGATTCAGGAAAAAGGCTATTGTGAGCTGATTTGAGTGCAGCTTCCTCATAAACTATACATGCTTTTTAAAAACTTCAGTATGATGAATGTCAATGATACAATGGAACACATGGAAGGAGAACCTGAGCTGGACAGATATAATAAAGCCTGTTTGCTAGGTTTCCCATCTTGCTGATATTTATTGAAGGCAAAAATGGCATGTGTTTTGGCAAAAACATCTGGGTGGCATAATTGGGGATGGAAGGAGGTATTTATTTGCATGTGTGCCTCTTTCTGTCCCTCTTCTCTCCCTGCTGTGCTTTGTGTAATAGAGTAATTATATTTACTTAATACATATGTGAGAAGTGAGAAACTCAGACGTACCAACTTCAGCATTGTGACTCTTCATCACTCCTCAGGCATCCTGGCCCAGTGCCCCAAAAAAACCAAACAAACCAGAAGGCAAAGAGCTAGGAAGAGAGGAGAGAGAACTCTGATTTTTTTTCCCCAATTCTTCCCAGCCATTTCTATGGTTGTGTGCAGGACCATTCTCCCCTGCCCCTCCTTGTGTTGCTGCCTGAGTGCTGCTCTGCCCTCATACAGAGCTGGGCACCAGCCAGCTGTTGGGAGTGTGCCTTGTCACAGGGGTTATACTCATCAATGGTTGGTGAATCCATGTGCCATTCTTTCCTCTCTGGCAGATGGACTTGGTCTTTGAAAATGGGTGGTGGTGCCTTGCATGGATGTTTGTCCTTCTTGTAAAGCCATACCTCTAGTTTACCCTCCTTCTGTGTGGTGAAATCACCGGAGCTGGAGCAGCAGGATCAGGGCTGAGGTGCAACATGATGCAGTGGCATTATTGCTTTATCCTTTCTGAAGTTTTCATTGCTTATTCCCAACTCTGTTACATGGGTTTGACTTCACTGTGTGTTTCCCTCATCATCTGTCCCAAAACATACCTTGGTGCATGTAGCAATAATATTCTAATGCATGTTGAGACATAAGAGTTTGTATTTGGGAATGAACTAAGCTAAGTGTGTTGAACTGTTGCTCAGCTGGTTTGATTTGTTGTTTTCATGGTTCTCATTGTGTAGATTAACTTATCTGCTCTAAAAAGTAGCCGTGATTGAAATTATGCTCTTATTCATTGCATTCAATTATAATTGCTGCTTCCATGGGCAAAACACTTCTCATTACTTAAAAATTTTACAAGACTGCAAACCCAGCACAGTTGAAAAAGTGAATAACTTTGGGTTTTGATTATCAGAAATGATGTTGTTTACTGAGTTCCAGACAGAAATTTCAATGCCTTTGGGATAGTAGTGTGTTGAAGTCAGGCTTATGCAAATGTTAATCTAAGAACATAATAAGAGAACAAACTAGGATCTCTCTTACTATTTTTAAAGTAAGAATTAACCTTGTTGCTATTAGAACAGTCTAAGAGGCATAATTATTTCAGCTAGGTTGTAATTTCTCTTTTTTTAAGGGAGGGAACTTAGATGTTTATACTAGCGTATGAAACGGTGACGATAGTTTTTTTGGTGAAAAAGCACCTATTGTTGAGATGCTGGTGTTGTTGAGATGAGAATTTGTGTCCAGCTATGGGAAGCTTATGTTACTGATGAAGTATGAAATAGAGGGGAACACTGCTTTCCTGGCTGGACTTGATTTAGGTGGAGAGGGCAGGAATACATTAGGCATACTTGGTATGGAAAAACCCCTAAAGGAAGGCTAGATGAAACCCCAGTGCTATATCCAGAGTGTTACTTTTCAGACTAGTAAATTTCTCTTGGAAAGCTAATTTCACAAACCTGTGAAAATATTCTGCCTCTTAGCCTGCTCTGTGACTGTACTGTGTGGTGAGTTTTATTTTGAGGGAGGTTGGGAATGCTGGGTTACTGGTCACAGGAAACTGAATAAATTGCTTTTATTTTTTTAAATTTATGGCACCTCTGTTCCTTCAGTATCTATTTGCTGTTTTCCTGAGACTATTATTTTATTTAGAAAATATATAATACCAAACACCACAATTTCTTCTCCTGAGAATTTAATGGGTGTTCTTGAAGTCTCTTCATACAGCACATCCTCATACAACAAAGATACCGTGGTCTAGCTGCACTGAGTTGGATGCTGTTCACTTAGACACAGTAATAGCCATAGCTGAAGCTGCTCATTTATCCATACCTCCCCCAAAAAAGTTTACAACCCAAAATTGCTGCTTCCTGGATTTTCTAGATCACAATCAAATGAAGCAGGACACTGGGGCAGCATAGTTAATATTGCAATCAAGTTCTTAAAGTTGAAATTTTGGTTGATGGATCTGAGAAGTTTTTGTAAAGCTGTCTGGCAGAAGCCACTGGAGGATGTTTTAAGAGGAGCCATTGTTGCAAGTGTCTGAGTTTTCCCTTGATGTGCCTCTTCTCTTGCTGGTGGGAATGGACATTTTGCATGCATGGGGAGAGTGTATGTAACCCTCTTGCCTTGGAAGAGATGTGGTGCTTGACTGTGACAGTGGCCAATTTGAGCAGTTGCTATTTTGTTCTTGGAGCTCTGTTCATAGCAGTGGATGAGCCTTTAGCTGCAAGGGTAAATAAGCATCTTTTCACAGATAGTGCTGCAAAGACTTTACTGTAGCAGACATGGAATGTTTAAATTTGCTCTAGCGTGTAAAATAGCATTGGTTTAAATGCAAAGTCATTCCATATCCAGGATAATATTGATAGAAGTGTACAGCCAAATTACTGTTCCAATTCAGCCAAATTAGAGGCATCATGTATTAAATGAAAGTTTGTCAGCAGTGTGATAAAGTGCATGGTTTATTTGCCATAACTAGGCCATTTAAAATCTCAAAAACTGATTGTGTGAAATACAAATCTTTTATATTTTCTAGTAGCACAACTTGTCTAATTTCTTTCCTCCTCTTTTGAGAACACCAGAAGAATCAGAACAAATATGTAATACTTTCATGTTATTCAGCTTATGCTAAAAGGTGGGAGTGTTGATTGATATTTTTCCCTAGAAAGCTCTTCTACACATGCTTTTTTGGTTTTAAAATTGCTTATTTTTAAAAATAGTTGACTAATATTTTTGTTAACAAATTTATGGTAACCATTCTTTATAAAAAAGAAAATACTCCTTGAAAGTTGAAGTGTCCCTCCTCTATTGTATGCATAAGTACATATTCTGTGTATGTACCTCAGTTATATTACTGCTTAGCTCACTAATTACCAGACTTAATTTCTTATTAGAGAGCAACTGCTTTTCTCATCACTGTTGGGAAGAATTTAATTCTTCTATTTTCTCATGAGATGATAGAACAGCAAAAGAAAATCTGTTGACTGTTGCTACATCTGTCTCGTGCTGACGCTTAACACTCCCTTCCATCCACTAAATACTTGGTGTGTAGTTTGTTGCTTGATCACAGTAAAGCATGAAGCAGGTGTGTGTTTTCATCACCACAACAGCAGAGATCTTTCCCATGAAAGGCTGCAGACTGTGTTTTCCCACTGACAATATTTGAATCCATTAGTGCAATGTGACATGTAATATCTTACGCTGGTTTGTGCTGAATTTATTTTGTCTTTATGTTGTCCAGTTTCCTAATTTAATTAAGCCTTTCTCAACTGGGTTTTGTAATCCACTGTAAAAATAACTGTCAGCAAACTTGACTTGAGTGTAGAAACATCTTACACATAAATGCAGTTTAAAGAAGAGTTTAGGTTGGAAGAGGTGTATGGAGATTTTTGGCTTCAGTCTTCTGCAAGGCTTAGGTTCCTCAGGGCTGTGTCAGCTTTAGTCCTGGTGGATTTCAAGACACACAGAACCAATATTGTAAAGTCTCTTGCAACAGTGTTGTAAGACACTCTTTAATTAGGCTTTAGTTAACTATTGCCTTTCACAAACTGAGAAATTTATGGAAACATCTTGCAGGCAGAGGAACAGTTAAAATTTCACCTTCTGAAGTACTATGATTGTAGTTTCTGCTTTGACGTAGCTGAAATAGCAATATTAATGTCATGTCTAATTAGTAATGCCTGAAAAATCAGTGGGAAACAGGTTCATTAGAGTGATTCAGGTATGCATTAATTGTATGGTGTTAATGAATCTGACTTTTCTTTTAAATACCTAAATAAAAGATTTCAGACATGAAAGCTGTACAGCCCTCAAAAAATAGTGGTTTTAGTTTTAATTACAGAGTACTATGTTTTGACTCACTAGAGAGTGTGTGCAGCAGCTCAGATAGAGTCTAACGTGTTTTTGAAAAATTGCCACTTCAGTTTGACATAAATTCACACCTTTCAGCTCAAGGGACACAGAACATATCATCTGATAGTGAGGAAATAATCCTGAGATTCATTGATTATCAAACCTGGTAGGTGTGTGCACAACAATTTAGACTAGAAAAACTACATAAATTGCAACCAGAGCTCATTGGTTTACTAAATTTTAAAGAAAACTAGTACAACACACAAGGTAGGTGAAAAGTGTCCTCTTACGTATTCTCATTTGTATTTCCAAATTCGCTTTGCACTCTGTGACTAATGACATCGGTCAGATTCCACTCAAATAGATCTGTTCCCTCAGATAGTGCATTAATAATGCATGTGCATTAAGCTTTCTTCTGAGAGAATATTTGAGCTCTGACATATTGAACACTGACATATTAAATTAAAGGTTTCTTATCAGAGCACCTTAAAAGCCTCAAGATGTCTGCTGCATTTTTCAAATAACCTGCAGAGGTGTTTCACGTGTACCAATCTCGCACAGGTTACCAAAGCGATAAACAAACACGTCTGCTTGGGGTTTTTTCATCAGTATAAGTATTGCAGTACTGCAAAAATGAATGCCAAGTTCATGTCTGTTAAAGAAAAATGCTTGCCTGTTCTTTGCTGTGAGTCCAGTTGGTTTTGATCAAATGTTTTGCAGGGTTATAAGCAATCATTCACAACATATTTATAGTTATAAAATTTCTTTAGATTATTCCAGACACAGCAAGAACTGTGTGAAGATGCTAGAAATGATTAAGAGCACAGTGTAAGGACAGTGTAAAATGTGAAAGCAAACCAGAGTCTATGAAAACAGTGGGTAAACACCTGAAGATGATAAATATACTGTGGTATGATGTCTTCCAGTTCACAAAAATCAAAAATATCCCGATCCTTAAGTTCTTACAACTTACCTTACAATGTCTGAGGAATATTACTTGAAAATGAGTGCTTCTTAAAATTTAGTGAAATAATTTTATAGTGACACAACATCATGAAAATAAAGTACCATCATCTTAATATTGGCTTTTTTTGTGCAAGGAGTTTTTTCAGCGTTAAAACATGGCATGCATTCATTATGTGTTTGTCTTGATACTCTGGTTATATGAATAGATGACATAGCTTCTCCCTGCAAACCAAAGCTACCTTTTTTTCTTAGCACATACAGGTACTTCTCCAATAATTTACAAGTGAATGGTTGCATAACTCCTGTACTTTTGGAGTTTTTGACTCCAAAACACAGACTTGTCTTCAGTTAAGTGTAAATATGGTAAAGTATTTGAAGCTTATCAATACAGGCAACTTAGTAAATTTGGATTTGTAAGACTTAGAACTTCCACAAGTAAGATTCAGCCAATGAATATAAA
Organism: Cyanoderma ruficeps; assembly: GCA_008694505.1. Lineage (NCBI taxonomy): Eukaryota > Metazoa > Chordata > Aves > Passeriformes > Timaliidae > Cyanoderma > Cyanoderma ruficeps. The sequence goes on from VZDJ01001247.1 coordinate 5,493,034, forward strand.
AGTATATGAAGTATAGATACTTTTGATTTACAAATACTGTTATGTGACAGAGCTTTGTTCCTATCAGATGGCGTTCAAAAATGTTATACAGGAATAGATTAGCTCAAAGCAGTTCACCTCCCATGCTTTTTGGGGAAATAGACTGATAAAGAAGAAGGAAAGTCATTATCTTGTTTGAGACAATGTACTATGTTTCCAAAAAGTTAACAAGATAATTTCCTTGATCTCAAAAAAGCCACTCATCATATGATCAAATAAGCGAATTTCCTAGCAAATTCTTAGATGTTGCATGTTCTTGATCAAAAGCACAATTTACTTGTGATATGGTTAATTTAATTTTATAACATGTCTTCTTGATGAAGACTCTTTGATGTGACAAACCAGAATGTTTGAATATTAGCATATGGAGAATTGATTGATTGATTACTCCAGTAAATAGCATTTTCAAAGATGATTCTGAAATAACAGCTGAGCTGAAACAGAGAAAATGAATTAGCTGTAAGTAATCAGCACTGCTCCTGAGAAGAGAAGGTAAAAAAGAAGCTGCAAATCATCCTTTCTGAAATGGCATTACTCACCTCTAGTGAGAGTATCCCTTAGGAATGCCTTAAAAAAAAACAACAAAAAAACCCCAAACAAACAAACCACCAACAAAACAACCCCAAATCTTTGTAAAGATTCGAATACTTACTTGTATTTTACTTATTGGTAAATAACTCATTTGTGGCTTTCTCTCTGCCCTCTTACTTTGTTATTGCACAAATGCCTTTCTATTAGATGACAGCATCTTGTGTGACCAGTTGAAATGGTGACAGTTGCACTGAGCTGAAAGGCTTTAAGAGTAAAGTAAGCATGGTGAAAATGTAAGGCTGGCTCTGTATGTAGGGACTGGGATCCTAAGGGTGAGTCTGCTGCAGGGAGTGAGGATGAACATATCTTGGGACCAACTTCACATGAAATTCTTCATATGAGATTTGGCTGAGAGCTTTTAGGCCTGTTTGACAGTAACATATTGTTGTGGGTGGAGTTTTTTAAATTAATTTATTTATTTAATGTCTAGGTAGCATTTGAATATGTGGCAATAGCTATATTTTAGTGCTAGTAAAGTTTGCCAAAATTTTCTGAAATGCTTAGTACCAATTGTCATGGCTAAATTTTAAGGTGCTTAAAATTTTGAAAGGAGGTCACTTTGGCACAAACTAGGAATTTAACTTAGGATGTCTTAATATATAATTTCTGTTAGCAACTAATATCTTAGTAATACTTACATTAGATCTGGGTTTACTGATGTGTTTTCTGCAGTGATGCCAATTATTTATGCAACAAGTAAACCTGGAATAAAAATTTTCAGTATTCACAGGTACCGTTGTCTTTAGAAGCTACACTGCATGAGTACAACATCAGGTTTCACATCACATACACTCAAAAATGATCTTCAGTGGTTCGTGCTCAGGGTGTCCATAATTCTGAACAGTTCTGTATGGAGCATTTTAAATTATTATAAGCATAACATGGAGTGCAGAATAACATCAGCTCTGAAATGCAAAGGTCTAACTTGAGGTTGAGAGTTCAGAAGAGTTCAAGGTATAGAGTTTTATCTGAGTTCCCTGTAGTATTTCTTCTTTTAATACTTAAAACAATTGCAATTCACTGCAGACTCTTTATCTGATACTTTATGCATCTCCTTATTTGTTATGCCTCTGGGCTCTCAGGTGGGTATACATGCATTAATTGCTCTCTAAAGCCAAGTTTTAATCAAGTGAAATGGCTATTCAGTTTCAAATATAATGCACTTCCAAAATGATGGACATTTTTCAAGCATGTACATATGACTGGACTCTGCATAACTTCTTGTGACATGACTGCATTTCTTGAAGAGACTGATGTGGGAAAATGATCTTTGAGACCTGACCTAACTAGCATTTCTGTGAAAAGAAGTCAAACCCAAAAATAAGAAGTATAGAACTTCCTAGCATGTTTTTTCCCTTTTGGGGAGAGCTGTCCACCCCAAAGAGCAGGCAGCTGTACTGTTCTGCAGAGCCCATGACTGCTCAACAGCCTGTTCCCAACCCAAGAAATTGCTGTTTCATGTTACTCAGAAAACTATGGTGGGATTGCTGCCAGGGGAAGGAGAAGGTTCCTCTTCTCTCCAAGATGCAAGTGCCACTGAGCTATGGGAGACCTGAGGAACATTTCTGGAAAAAAAATGGTGCCTGAGAGGTTTATCATCAGTCCTCCTAGAATGACTTGATTCAGCCAATATCTACAAGGTCTTCGTTTGCTCTGTATTTAACAGCAGTGCTCTACCAAAGGGTATCTGGCTCAGCACCTGCTCTTGCTGATCCCATCTTGTTTTTTGGCCAATTCAGTTTTGAGAGGAACTTGATCCATTTGCAAAGGGTTAATTTTCCATTTCTCTTTGTGTGGAATCTTTCTTTTCCTACACATGCATGGATGTGCTTCTTGTGTGCATAGATCTGAGGAATATCAAACTTTTTCAGTTTTTTCCCCCTCTGTAATACATTTTTCCTTTTCAGTTTAAAAATAAAAGGTTTTAAAAACACTTGAAATTTGGGAAAGAGAAGTTGAGTTGTTAATTAAGTACTCCAGAGCAGCAATAATTTTTCAACATTAATTGAATTGTTTGTAGTGGGTTTAAGCAGCACCTTTTCAGTGGCCTAGATGGGGGGAAATCTGTAAAGGTCTTAATTGCTGAAGTCAAGCTGGTATTGAAAAGCTGCCAGGGAAGCAATTAAAAGAAATGGTCCTCAAAATACAGCGAGAGAGAACTGGTCACTGGTGGAGGACAGCACTGGACCTTGCAGGTTGTTTAAACTGCAAATTAAATTAAATTTCTAATTGGTAGCATTAAATGTAATGGTAAATAGATTTGTAATAAAAGAAAGGAGAACTTTCCCTTGTGCTGTGTTCTGAAGTCTGTTTCCTTTAACTCCTTGCTGGAGGTGAAGCCATAAGATGGTAGATGTGCAGTGCTCTCTGCTGCTGAATAGCTTCTTGTTGCTTCTTGTTGCTTGTTTTATGCTGAGATTGACATTCTTAACCAGGAGCCAAAGACTCCATGTTCTATTTGCTTCTACTATTTTCATTTTCATAATGCCACTTTTTCTGTTTTGTGCACTCTTTTTCAGTAAAGGCCATGCAGTTTGCATTTTATTAATTTCCTATTTAATATTTAAACTTGCTGTAAGGATTTAATTAATATAACAAACATAATACTTCATTTTATCCCTTGATTATATTTCTGTTAGATTTGGCAGCCAGTAAGCTTTTAGTAGTATGTTCATGCAATACAAACTTGAGACAATAGTTCTTGGGTCTCCAAGGCTAATACTGAAATATCTGAAGTACTAAACAGTCAAGGAAAGATATACTCAGTATAGAAAAAATTATAAAACAAGACTACAAGAATTTTTCATTTTTTATAAGTATAGAAATAAGTCCTTTCTGGAAATGAAGACTTAATGGGAATAATGTGACTTTAATATATTTATTTTCCACCTGGGAAAATAGGAGGAAGGGTCTATATAGTAAGCTGTCTCTCAGCCTTTTATTTATTCTCTTGGGGATACATCTGTAGTAATTACTTATTTAGTAGAAAAGATTGAGTTTTGTGGCTGGATGTTTAGTAGTTTTTCTGGTGCATGTTATTTTGTAAGCCCTACCTGTGCAGAGGAAGTTAAACTGACACTAAGAGAAAGTACATATGTGCCTACCCCCTTGAAGATGATGTAATTAATTTGTTTACTCTGACCTGTTGTGGAAGGTACTCTGTATAGTTTTTCTTGTAGGAAACAAACATGAATGTAAGAATGTTGATAAACCCCTAAATTGTTGCTATAAGGCAGCCAAATGCCTGTGGTATTCTACTGCTCTTCTGACACATTCTGATTTAAATGTTTTCTTATCAGAATATGGTTTTGATTAAGTAAGGAAATTACAGTAACAAATCTTATCTAAGTCGCTTGATACTAATGATGTACACTTCATTGCATGTACACCTCGGCAACACTTTAGATCAAAGATAATCAAAGTTCAGATTTGTAGAATAGGGCATAGAATTTACATAGTTGGATATGTCAAGACTGCCAAGGTTCATTGTGGTTTTTTATTTTTTTTTTACTTTAGTATTAGGCTTTTGATTGTGACATGTTTGTGTTTTGAGGGTTAAGCATGAGTTTTAAGTCTTTGATGTGTCATCCCAGCCCCTGGTGTGAGAAAACTGTAGTTTAAACTGTTTCTTTCTTTTCATATTAACAATTATTTTTGGTATTTTGAGGTAAGATAGTCAAGAGAATTTATTCCTTATTCTATAGGGATGGGAATAAGCACCTGTATGTCTTGTCTGACAAGAAAATTTTGGGCTATCTATATCATTACTCTGTGGTGTGCTGTGCCAGTAATCTAAACAAAGATGATTACTGGAATGGATTTTGTCTGCAGAAGCTTGTGGGGGATGGTTGATAACATGACACTTCCTGACACCATTTATAAAGGTGTTGCATTGTGTGGGTGGATGTGATTGGCCTATGATCAATTTACTCTTCTGAAAAGAGCGACTCAGTAGAAAGAGGTGGCACTGCAAATGTGGAGGGAATATTTTTAGAAGGGGAATATTTTATATGCAAGAGGAGTGTTCCAAAGGCTGATGATGTGAAGGGCAATTGGATAAGATACCTGGGTAACTCTTTTCTACACTGAACTTTCAAAACTTTAAAGACAAAGGGACTGCTCAGAGATGGAGGATTGACTGAAGAAGATGGTCATTCTGCCCCTGGAACAGTGGCTGCCATGGCTCGTGCAGAGACAAGAATTGCGTGTCCAAGTGACAGGGACTCATGAGATATGCACCTGCAGGTCTCTGGGTTGGTGGTGTAGCAGTGAATTGGTCCCAATGGGACTAATATTCTGTAAGTAAATTGGAAAGAGAAAGCTTTGCTCAGAAGGCTCAGGGGCAGCCCAAGGACATTGCAGTAGTGACTGGAGTAAATTTGGTTATGGGGTTCCAGCACTGTGCAGGAGGGGACACTTGTGGTTGTCCCTTATAAAACCTCTGGTGCTGAGTTGAGGAGAGAATTGGGAAAAGTGTGCTAATAACAGATTCACATTGACATTTTGTCTCTGCTAGAGTGGGGAAGTTAAAACTGCCTGGGGAAAAAGTAGAAGAGACAAAGGGAAAGGACTTTGCTTCCCCACATTGCTGTTGCTCATAAAAATAAGAGAGTTTTACAACAAAATGAGGAACGTGTTCTGTGTCACTATTTACTTCAGATTAAGTATTCCTGGTGTATGAGTGACTTCCTGCTCTGGCCACTCATCAAGCTTGTTTGACAGCAGAAATAGAAAATACATTTCTTTTGCTGCCTTGGGCCACCCCATAGTAGCAGTGGTTGTGGTAGGAGGGACTGAGGAGTCTGCAGGAGGGCTTGGCTATCCCACTCTGATTGTGAAGGAACCCAGTGTAAGACCCCAAATAAATTTTGTTAATTGCTTTGATACTTTTAAATTTTGCAAACAATTGTGTCTAGATTTCTTTTTTTTTTTCCTCCAACAAGAAATCCTTCTTCTAAAGAGGAAAATAGTCTTAGGCTCAAAATTAATATTGACATAAATACTCGGGGCTTTTTCTGTCTCGCAATATGCCTACAGGTTGGGAAGTAGGAGAGAAAAGATTTGAGAAGGATGAAATGTTCTCTGTACTGTGTTGTGAGAGCTCTGCTCTCTCTTCTGAGGGATATCAGTGTAAGGCTTCCTTGCTGTAACCAAAATACCTTCTTTATGGTTGGACATGGCTATGAACAGTTGTATGCTATGACTATTGCACAGCATGCATAGTAGGCATACTAGATGATAGTATGCGTGACTATTTCACATTATCAACTTTATTTTCTGTATTTGAAAACTCAAAGCATAGTATGTGATATTCAGTTTGGAAAGTTTTGTGGAAAAAAAAGTTCCTATGGTCCTCGTGGAATTCGGACTTAGTCACAGATGAGTTGTGCTTAATCTCTAGTTGGAAACTTTCAGATATTAATTAAGTTGGGTTATTTTTATGTTGTATTTGATTTTGGAAAAGAAATAGATTGAAAATTAAAATATCAAACCCCCAGATTCATTAAATTTCTGACTTTACATTTAAAGGCTTGCTGCTCCATACATGCTGCTGTAGTGCCTCATCTCAGGCTTGTCTGATGTGATGTGTGATGGGACTACAGAACTGGATTTGCCATAATATACAGCATTAGTTATTTGGTAGCAGAATATGCAAGAGTTTTTCTGCCCACAGTAGCACTGCACTGAATGTTCTACAAGGCTTTCTTTATTCCACCTCTACATTTGCAGTAGACAGAACACATTGATTTTATGTTTCCGGGTTTTGTTGTATCACTAATTATCTTCCATATTGTGCTTCACTTTACAGCACTGTCTCCAGAGTAAGCATATAATTTCTTACTTTGCACTGTTCTTTTCAAATATTGGTTTTAATATAAAGAAGAATGAATACAGTGTATCATCTTTGTTCTGTTAATAGGAGGTATATTTTGAGTAGTTCATGCATTTCAATCTTTGTGGAAGATAGCCTGAGAGAAGAATGAAAGAGAATTTTTACATATGGAAGAAAGTTGTGTAGTCACATCCATGTGTTCAACTACTGTCTGTATGAGGTTGTAATTTTTTTTTCTTTTGATCCACTTACTATTTTTGAAGATTGATTCTGTTCTAATTAAATGAATGGAATTTTTTCTTTGGTTTGTTCTTGAAAAATGGTCAGGTTGTTAGGTTTAATTTGATATGCTTTCAATCTCACGAGTCTTGCACTTTCGGCTTATACTTTGAACATAGTTCTGCAGGATGCCCTGGTCTGAACCAATAGGTCAATAAAAATGAGCTTTTGTTGGGAGTGAAGTACTGCAACTTGTTCTAGGGATTTTTCTGGATTGCTTGGAGTGTAGCCTAAGAAATTTTGTCAGCCGTCTGGCAGACACTTATAAAATACAGGCTGTATCTAGTATACAGCCTGTATTTTATATATATATATATAGTATATATATATATATCTCAAGAAAACTATTAAGCAGACACAAACAAAAAGNTGAGATTAATTTTATCCTGCTACTGTACCTTCCTGCTGTGGATGGGTAGTATGCACACCTGTTTCTGTTAGCAGGAGTTGTGGAATTGACGTCTTGCATGTTCGAGCAGAAAAGAGAAACACAGGTGAGGTAGTTAAAACAGTACTGTTTGTAAGGTTATTCTCAAGCAGAATTCCTTTTGCTTTTTGGGTACAATTTCATTTTCAGCATGTTCATTTTCAGCAGGTGGATTTGAAGATTGTCCTTTCTGACACTGGCTACTTAAACACATTCTTTGAATGTTTTTTTGTAAGCCTTTTAATTCCATCCAAGAGAGAGTGATGCTTGCATGGTTATCTGTGTTTCATTGCAGTTGGTGGCTGGTCTGTGTTTTAGTCTGGAAGTCATTTCTAATACATAAGAATGTAACTTATAAGTATCTCCAGCTTTAATGGAAGAATATGTAATTTTCTATGTTGGAAAAAGCTTCTGGTTTTTCCTTTGAGTGCTGTAGATACTTGCATTCCTGCCCTCATGATTTTTTCTCCTATATTAATTCCTATGTGTTATGCCTTGCTCTGTTTTTGATGGAAAAAAACCCCAAGAAATAGTAAAAAATTAATTAAGCCTTACTATATATTTTTTTTCTTGTCTGATACAGTCTAGATTAGTATTAAGTGATGTACCTAACATTTCAGCATTAGTGATTTTGACAGTGTTAAGCTAGTTCAATTCTTATTGAATTAAAAAAAAATTCATTGAAAATGCCTGTTTTCCCATTCATTCTTGAAAATGGGACAGATGACAGGAAAAACAGAATAGGTTACTTAATAAAATTTAAATCTGAAAACAGTCACTGGTACAACAATTGATGATGAGGTCACATTTAAATTATACTCCTGTTTTTAAAAGGGATCAATAGGGAAGGTAAAGAAAACACTTTAGTGATGGACCAACACTTTGTACATAAATCTGATCTTTGGAAATAAGTCTGCTAGTAGTGTGTTGGTATCTTGGCAGTGTGAATAGTGGTCTTTTATTTTGTTAAATTTCCTGTGTGCATCTACAGCTGTGAGCACTGTGCAACACTTTTAAACAAGGCTAACCAAACCCCGGTGAATATTGTCCTAAATCTGCTGATAATGTTTTCAAATATGGTGCTTTTCAGGCTGTGAGCTGCTTTTCCTTGTGCATTCACATAATAAAATATCGTTGAGAATGATCCTTGTTACTCAAACAAGAATAAAAATCAGATGTTATGTTTTCTTTTTATTGTGACAACTAAGGTCACAATAGGGTATATTTAAGAAGTCTGCATAATATTGTAATTCAGATTTCATTTCAACGTGTTTGGTAAAGTCTATACTTCTGGTTCTTTTCAGTCTAAATAAAACTAGTTGTTTGTGGATTAAGATTTCCTGCTGTGAATGTTGCCTCATGTTCTAGATTTCATTTAATGCATATTTTCAAATTTTGTTTTTAGGTCAAACATCCGGCCAGACTATGCAGATACGAGCTTTCATGAGTTCAAAATGCACACCTTCAGTCGGGTGACGTCTTGCAAAGTCTGTCAGATGCTTCTGAGGTATTGTAAAGGTTTTTCTGTGTGCTGGCCTCCCACCTCCCCGCCCCTGCAAGGTCAGGCTGGATGGGGCTTTGAGCATCCTGAAAGGTGTCCCTGCTCATGGCAGAGTTTGGATAATCTTTAAGGTTCCTTCCAACCCAAACCCTTCTATGATTCTGTGTTGCATATTGTTGATATTCTGAAAAATGAAGCCACAGCATTATAGCGAGGGCATTTGAGTGTGGATAGTGCCTTTGTTAAGCACAAGCATGGAATAAATGAACTTCAGGTATGTTCCTCCTTATTATACATTTTTTTCTTCCCTTAGCAATGCTTTTCCTGACTAGTCAGACTGACCTGGATTTTCAGAGATTTTTTTTTTAAAGTGTTTTCTTTTTCCCCTCAATGCAATAAGGTCTAAGTAACTATGAAAATGGTGCAGACCTTCTAAACCTAAAAGTCAGGAGAGCTAATTCCTGACTTTGGAGCAGTGTAGTTGAGTTACTGGCTCTGCACCAACTGCTGTTGCTGAGGAGCAGCTGTCCTGCACTCAGGACACTGCCTGGTTCTCCATGGGCCACCAGCTGGGTGTTCCCAAGTGCCACCCTGTGGAACAGAAACATTTAGAAGAATTAGCAGCTCCAAATATCACCTGAAGTTTCCATGATATATGTTTTTTAAAAAACGAATAAATGTAAAATCAAGAATATTTGCCACATAGCCTAAAAACTACTTAATGCTTAAATATACATTCAAATTTACAACTTTCTTGAACTGGATCCTAATTCCTCATTGTGCCTAGGCAAATTCCCACAGAGATGAAGTGTAGAGCTGTAGTAAGAGAGATGCATAATGTTACAATTTCAAGTGTACGGTTCCAAAGTAGCTTTGGATTACATTGAAATGGAGATTATTATTCTGCTAGGAGCCTGAAAGAACTGTCTGGTTGTGATTTTTAAATGGCTAGTAGTGACAGAAAGCAGATGAGCTGCTTGTTTGTCAGTTGTCACTTTTTCTCAAGCCTTTACGGACTATCGTTATGCAGAACAACAAATGACTTCTAATACCTTCTGCCATGTCTCTTATGTCCTTTATATGTAGAATTTGTCACCTCTAATGTATCACTACCTAATTTTATTTTACAGGGGAACGTTTTATCAAGGCTATTTATGTTCTAAGTGTGGAGCTGGAGCACACAAAGAATGTTTAGGAAGACTAGAAAATTGTGGAAGGGCTAATTTAGGTGGTAAGTCATTTTTATTGTTAGAATACCATTTTTAATTAGGACATAAAACTTGCTAGATATAATTAAGGTTTAATTTACCTCTAATTTGTGTTTATTGTAACATGCATACTTGTGAAGCTACCATTTATAAGCACAATTAGAATTACATTTAGCATTCATAGGGATTTTTATTGCTACTAAATTGAAATGTTCCAAAGCAGGAGAGAACTGTTACAGGTTAAACCAAATTTCTTTGTCATTGTCATATACAACAAGGAATTGCTCTCATTTCAGTTGTGGACTGCTCATATGTAACACCTACAGTACAGCACATCATCTATCATCCTTGTGCTTCTCCCTTTATGTCTATGTCAATTTTCATATTTTCTTCTCAGTTACTAAAGCTGTTTGTGTTGGCTCAGCTTCCTCTTTCATCTCTTTGGTTTCCATGGTTTCTGTCCACTCACAATATTCACAAAAAGGTGATTGATAGTTCTCTACTTCCCAGTCCTAAGAACTACTTTTTTTTTCTTCTTTTAATCAATTACTCTGTGAATTTCTTCCCTGGCCATTGTCACTTTGCACTTCCCCTGTTGTTCTACTCTTTGGCACCTTAAGGAATCTTTTGATTTCTGCTACCATTTGGCCTCCCACAAATAACTCCAAAAATTTTACATCTTCCCGTTCTGCTCAGTATTATACCTGTAAATGTCTTTTTGACATCTTCTGGATCTCCCACTAATGCTCAGTGTTTGCCCCCATCACTGGCCACCCTTCCCTTCCCTACTCTGTTGGTGGCAGTGAGCTCATACACTATTGCCACAGTCATATAATCCCAATGCCATTTTTGACTCTTCCCTCTGTCCAGCTTCTGAAATGTTCTTTTTCTCTTGAGATTATTTTGAATTGCTGTTGTGCTTAAAAAAGAAAAGCCATTGGGAGCACATGATGATTTCTGGAAAGTGGAGTTTTAGCTGTTGGCGAAATTTCTAGTTATGTATCATTCTCAATTCTCTAAAATCTTTGCATTCCTTTTCAGAATGATTTCATAATAATTCGTCAAGTTTCTCGTCTCACCTATTTCACATAAGCTACTGCAACCTCTTCCCTTGGGTTATTTTCTTTTTGACATTAGTCTCTACAATCTTTATAAAGTGCTGTTGCAGAGATACTTTTTCTCCCATTTTTGAATTACATGATGACTTCATCCACTGCTCTTTACTGCTGTTTCCAAATTTTGACTCCAGCTTGTTCCTTTCAACATTGTATAAGCTTGTTTCTGTCTTTGTCCCTGTGTGCATTATTTCTGATTTCTACTTGGCTTTTGGCTCTCTGTGTTAATTACCTGTCCTGATCCTCCAGGAAATCAACAGGATGGCAGGCACTGACTTTTGCTGTAGTCAGTAAACTTTTTATTCTCAGCTGCTTTTCTGTATTGGAGATCTTCCATGCTATCCTCCACATCTGAACTCTTTACAAATAATCTTTTGTAGATCGGAAAACCATACAGGCAATCACAGTATTTGTGACTGAAACCCTTTTTGGAACACAGGCTTTTCTCAGAACCTCCTGCAGATATTCTAAGGAAAATAAATATTTAAAATTATCTTAAAAATGGAATGTCTTAAAGCAATTACTTGAAATTAATAGAGTGGAAAAACAAACACATATTGTCCTTTACAAAAGAACCGTCTTCTGTGGTGTAAACGAGCCCTACTTCTACTTCTTTTCTTTGTCTTGCTCCTTTTCTTTTAATCACTTGCATAGTTTTTATTTTAATTGGATAGCTGGCACCCCAGGAGGCAGGAGCTTGTCTTTCTGTTCCTCTGTAACTATCTGTGGACACATATGGTGCAACATGCATCAGTAAAAATGACCATAAATGCCTAGATAACAAAAGGTCTGATTTCTTTTAATTTTCCTGCATACTTAAGCAATGCTGTAATTTGCTAGAGAGAACAAAGTAACAACAAATCACATTCCTCCTTGTTCGCAAGTGGAATAAATTATAATTTTAAAAATTCAAAGAAGCAGGATGGTATTTTGGATTTTACTTTAATTCACCTTCCTGATGTTTGTAGAATTACACTGTACTGAAATTGGAGGCAACTGGATTGCCAAGATCCTTTTTTGTTACGTGTTTTGGTTACATCCAGGTGCTCAACCCTCTGTCCTCTCTTCAGACTCTCTTCTCAGTCTGTTTTTTCTCCTATGCAAAGGCTCCCTGATTGCTGTAGCTCCCATACAAGACAGGGGAGTTGTGTGTATCTCCTACCTGCTCTTGAGGGAGAGGGGCAGGAGGTGCTGGGCTGTGTCTTTCCTTACAGTCTGTTCTGTGATCATAGCTGCAAAAAACAACTTTAAAGTGCAGCTCTTGCCGTACTTCCCCTTCCTTTATCAAACAATGAGCATGGAAAGGACAAGGGGTTTTGCTTCCTCTGATGAAAATGTGTCACCCCTCCACCTGATAAAGGGACTTTGGCCAATGAGTAGGAAAGGAAATCCTGGCCATTCATAATATGCACAGACCAAGGAAAGGTTTAAGGAGGAGTTTTACCAGTACCTGCTTCCCTGTGTGGGCCAGAAAGGGATGAGACAACTCAGACTCTCTGAAATATTAGTTAGTGAAACTTGAATTATTTTTTGGAGCTGTCCTTTAACTATTGCAGAGCTATGGTGAGAAATGAGGTCTCCCATAAGTTATCTTTCATGCCTGCTAAGCTATGAAATGTTATTAAAGGCATGCAAACGTAAAGATATAATGTAAAATTCAGCGTTTTCACAGCACTTTGTGGAAGAAGTATGCTCTCTAGGCACAAAATTCTAACATGGTTTTAATTTTGAATACTTTTCTTTTAAAATATTTAGAGAAATTAATTTATGAGAAATATAATATTTTTTAGCAGTGTCATTTGCTGCTCCTGTGGGAAATGAGCAAAGGCTTGACAGCAGCAGAATGCGTGAAATGCTTACTGCATTGCTGTGTTTGGTGGGTTGTCTTGTCGGTTTGTTTTTTTTCTCCCCACATTTTCTTTCTAGGGGACTATTACAGCCTTTTTCACAGGGTAAAATGTACACAAAACTGAATCATCCTTTTGGGAAATTGGACATTATTATTCCTCAGTCATGTGGTATTAGTTATGGCCATAGACATGGAATATATATCTATATAAGTGTAGATATATGTATTTTCTCTTTAATCTGGTGTTCTGTCATTCTGCCAGTGCCATTCCAAATGCTTCACAGGAAAGTGAAAATCCTCTGTGTAGTAGACAATGTCCAGGAATGATTCTCCTTGCTTGATCCTGTTAGGCATTCTTCCTTTTTTGGTGTTTGAAGAGTTTTTACATCTTGTTACTGCTTTTGCTTGACTTCCCTATTTGGAAATGTCTCACTGCATTTCAGAGTGTTTGAACAGTGACTTCTCTGTCACCACGTGACTTTGGGCTTTTGTAAGAAGTCTTGACTGACCGCTTCTCTATGATAAATCATTTTGACTTCTTAATAGTATATTCTCTAAGTGGAATAGTTTCAATTTTTAAATTATCTTTTTATAAGTGTAATCTTTTCTATATTTCAAATAATTTTCATTTCTATTCTGTAGACCTCTTGTACTTCTAGAGGCTTATCTGAAAAAAGGTGATCAGAGTTCAAAGTACTGCAGTGGGGGAATATGCCATTAGGTTTCTCAAAGGCATTTGAATTTTCCTCAGTACTTTCTGGTTTTGTAAAGTTTAAGATTCTGTTTTCTTTATAGACCATGAGCAGATGTTTTTGCCAGCCTTTCTGAAATGATGCTTTGAACTTTCCTGAGTGGATTAAATCTTTTTAAATTTCATTCCAAGTCGTACTTTGTGAAAATTCAAAAGACAGACATCCAAAGATAGATGAAACCTTTTGAATGACAAAATTATTAAGTGTCAGATTTAGATGATACACTTCTGAGAGAAACATTGACAAAATCTGAAGATAAATTGCTGTGTTCTCATGCTATGCCTTATACACAAACATATGCCAGTTCTTCAGATGTTTTGCTTCAAAGAAGGCCAGTTCAGCAGATTGTAGAAATTTTAGTGATAAAAGATGCAGAGTTAATCAGTTGAATTAATAAACAGAACAAAATGTTTGCATTTAGCCCTTGGGTTTTCTTGGTTGCTGTTCCTGCCCTTGCTGCTGTAAATCAGCAGTTTTGGTTGAAGTCTTCTGTGCTCATTTTTGTTCATTATTGATTTAACAGGTTTCCCCCCCTAAAATGCTGTCCTGTACATCCTCCAATAGTCCTCTACATTTTCACATATTTTACTTTTCTGCCCTACCACTTAATCTTTCTGTGATTTGGAATCCTTGCTAATGATGAACTAATGAACTCCTTTGAGTCTGATTGCACGATCTTAGACAGACTGTATGAAATCCTTAAACACCAGGATTAGAAAATGGATGCACTTATTTCTGTAACAGGTCATTTATAAAGACATATGTGACATTTTCTCTGCTGGCTATGAGGGCATCTCCTTTTCCTTGTCATATTTTCTGGGTTCTCAGCTGCATTCCTATGTCTTGTTTCGTGGCACAGAGCAATTTCACTCATCTGGTGATGCTCTGCCTCTGCCTGAAAGGGTTTGTGTCTGAGAATGCTTAAGACTAGGGCCCTGGGTAAGCGTGCATGAGTAAGACACACCTTGAGTAGCCAAAGGGAGAAGCTGTATCCCTTGTTGCTCCCACTGTTATTGTACGGACTGTTCTCTGTCCCTTGCAATTTCTTCAGAGGCCTCATAGGATTGATACAACAATATCACTCTGCTCAGAACGTACCGAAGAACTCCAGTCTGTTTCCTAGTCTAAACTGGCAGAATGAATTAATTTTTATTTCCAGACTGGAATTTTTCCAAGTCCATCAAATTATGTTGAATTAAGTACTCTCAGGCAAATACTTGCTGGTACTACTGACTATTGAATATTTCAATAGAGAAACCACCAATGATTCTAGAATCTGAAAGTGTTTTGAATATTTTAAATATAGTGCCAAACCCACAGAATTTTCTTCTTTATATTGCTTTTCCCAGGGAATGTTAAAGGCGTGTCTCATCAGGTCATAAATAGATTAGAAAAACATTAGCTGGTCATTTTTATAATAGATCTTACTTAATTTACCCACGATTTCTTTCTCATTTGGATAATTTCATTTGAAAAGGTACTATATTTCTTTAGATGGAAATTTGTTCAGCTGTGAGATGAACTTAAAAGACAGTGTTGGCCTATGAATGGGTTAAGTTTAGAATTGCTTTCATACAGTAACCTGCATGCCCAATGATACAGTCCATGCTGTTCATGTCCTAATTGCTTGCTGCAGCACATTAGAGATTATGCATGAAAAGCCTGTGGTCTTGACATCTGAAAAGAAAACAGCAGCTTTCACTATTTACGTTTTTGCTGACTTAATCAATAGTTGCAAAGTTTCTGGCTCTCCTCCAAACCTCTCATGTCAACTGAATTGACAAGTAAATGCTCAAATCTCCCAAAGTTCATTGGAGTTACACCACTTTTTTAAAAACTGCAACAGAGGTTGAGCTGTATTGCTTAACTAATGATTCTTGCTCAACCTGAACAAAAGCTAGTTAGGGCGCTTGATATTTTTTCGGGTCTACAGTGTGGTACATCTGGGTCACATTTCTAATTTTGTTCTGATTGAGTAATGACTGGCTAAATGACTGGAAAGGAACTCAGAGTCCCACAGCTCCTTCCAAGGGACTTAGTTTATAGTTCCTGCATTTTAAATATTTTGAGTTTTGTTTTAAAACAGAAAGGTGAGTAACTTATTACATATACTTTTTATTTACTCTCCATTTAGTTAGCATGTAAACCCAGCTGCTCAGTTGCATCCCTGAAGTGCAGCTTATTCCCATTTTCTGAGCTGTGTTCCCTCACTTACTGAGGCCAGCTGCTGCTCCTCTTGCTTCTGTAGTAAAATATAATTATCAAAATGTGACCCAATGGTAATATGGCCTCAGTGAATAAACAAGAAAAACCCCAAAACTGTGCTGAACTATGCCATTAATTAAGTGGCTGTCAGAACTGAGGACTCATTGATGATTTCATTGGCACACTGGTGGTGAGCAGGAACTTGAACGAATTAAAGTTGTTATGTGTAAAATATCTGCTGGTAGATATCCTCAGACAATACTTTTTTTTTCCCCCTAAAAATAGAAATGAAGGTTTTCTTGGTCTTGTACTTGTGTAATGTTAGGAAAACAGGTTTTTCATAAGGGCGTGATACAAATATTTCAATACAGAATATTCTGAAATACAGGCATATTTAAACTGTAATAATAAGACAAGTCTTAATTTTTTGCTTTTAGATGGAAATACAGATACTGGATATTTTTTTCTATTCCTGAAGTGTTAACAGTGAAGCCAATTGGCGTTTTGGTCCATCAGTGTTGGTATTCTTTTTATTCCAAATCCCTCACTTCCCTTTTAATGAAATTTATTTTACATGAATGATCAGGAGTATTTGTTATCTTCTCATGTAGTGATTACTTGAACCCAGTTATTCAGTTATTGAAAGTTAATCACTGAATTTTCTATTTATTATAAAAACCTTTGGGATGCTCTGATCACCAGATGGAGCTCATTCAGCTAGTTGGATTTGGGATATTTTCTAGAAGTAAAACTAGTATTCAACAGTAACGTTTAAAAATCAGATTCATTCATTCCCATTGGAGGATAGAACAACACATTTCCATTTCAACTTTTTGATAAATGATCTGCTGAAATAAATGCAAGTCTTTAGAATATAGAAAAGAAAGAAAACCCCAAAGTCTGGTTTGAAGTTTTGGCCTCCTTTGCAACTACTTACCCATATGACTTCCCTTCATTTGAAGGGAGATCAAACATTAAGAAGAGGGGATTTTATTCAGATTTTGACAAAAATTCTGAAAGGCATATCAGATTGTGAAACACCAAAATGATATTGAATTCCAGCAGCACTTGGGCAACTGATTCCTTCAGGCTGCTTAGAAAAACCTCAACAGACGCCCTGCATCTCCTCCTTTGGGCGGGTTGATTTTTCTTCTCTCCGCTCGCTCTGCAGATGCGGTGCTGGCGGCGCTGCGGGCGGACGTGAGCGGAGCGGTGCCAGCGGCGCTCCGGGGCCGCGCCCGCCCGGCCCAGCGCGCAGCTGCGGGCTCGGCCCCGGCACGCCGGGGATTTTGTTTTCCCACACTCCGCTGCTTAGTGGAACCTTTGTGGAACAAAAGGGGAACTTTGCAGTTAAAGTTTGTTCTTTGTTTTACTGTGGATGTGCGTTCCTGCACAGAAGTTTTTACAGTAAAAGTTTTCGGGTGTCCTGAAGTATACGGAGAACAGGCACGGTGCGGCTTGTGCCGGGTGTCAGCAGTGTCGTGCGAGAGGCACACACAGGCAAATACAGCTGTGTGTGCTTTGCTAAGGCACCGACCCAAAATCTAGAGTGCACCCAAATACCTGCTATCAGATTAGATGTTCAAAGGACGTTTAAAAAAGATACCTCCTTTTGTGCCTTTTGTGATGTGGGGTGGTGTGTGAGCACTGAAGTGGTTCTGGCTTTATGCACTCTGATGCCCCATAGGTTTTCCCCCAAAATTTTTAAGTAGGACCATAAAACGTATAATAAAAGTAAATAAAGCAGCAGTGGCATCAGTCTCTGGTGTACTAATGCAATGCCGAATTGCACATGAAACATAGAACACTTTGAAGCTAAAGGTATACATTTAATCTTGATACACCTTGTCACACTGTGAAAAGACAGAGGGGAAAAAAAAAAGGTGTGAACTCGACTTGCAGTGAACTGTAGGCAGCTTTGCGTTCCCAAGGAGGCAGCTTTTATGAGGCATTTCTGCAATGTTCTCAGGGTTTGCCAGGTGTGCTGTCCCGGCCTGCCGTGCCGCTGCTGAGCGTGCAGGTCCCCGCAGCCGGGGCCGGCCGGGCCATGGGCGCAGCCCGGCGGGGCCAATGAGCGCCGGCAGCGCGGCGGGGTTTGCACAACAGCCCGGGCGCGCCCGGGCTCTGGGCGGCCGCACCGAGCCGGTGGCAAAAGGAGAGCGGGGTTTTCTGTAGCAACACGCAGCGCGGGCTGAGATTGCTCTGTAAAAGGTGCACGGTTTGCAATCAACAATAATGCCAATTTTTACTTATGTTTCAGAACATGGAAACGTGAAACATGAGGTAAGGATTTGTTTTCTTTTGCATGTGATGTTTGTTTTGTTGGTCCCATAAGAGCTCCTTATTACTCTATGTGCATGTTGATGGAGAAGGTATGTTTTTCTTCTGAGTTTGCAAACAGATTTATTTAGAATGCTGTAGAAGTTGTCTAAGCAATTAGGTATTAATGATTAAATATGAATGTCTTCTGCTCAAAATGGGAATTAAACTTGCAGTGAAATGACAGTACTGAGAGCACTGAAAAGGGTGGAGATGCTTTTTTAAGGTACAGGTAAGAAAACATACATTGCTTCACAACTGGTGGTTAGATCCTTACTGTTCCTAGACAAAATCTGGCTGTAGAGTTAAAAGTATTCTTTTCCTCTGCCATGCCAGAGAACTGTGGGGTGATGAAGGATTGGCAGGGCAGTGTTTGCCTCTTCATGTGAAAAGACTATGGTTGCAGAGGTATCCTATGATATGGAGTTTATGTAGTCTGGAGAGAATGTTAGAATGGGACCTGAACCAGAGGAGTTGCTGTGATGCACGTAGTGTAGATTGCTGCCAGCCTAGGAAGGCTGCAAGCTCCTCTAGCTTATTTTTTGGCCAGCTCCTGGGGCCTCCACTGCTGTACAGGAAGGCATGGCAGCTGGGTTTTGTCTGCCCTGTCTGACAAAAGAGAGGCAGCACATCAGACCTAGAGCATAATAGTTTCTAGAATGCATTTTAGATCAGAAGATTATAGTAATTGCTTACATGACATGTCAGTTATGGAGACAGCATGTGAGTATAAATGTTGCTGCTCTTCATAAGCATGGCTGTGTTTGAAGCTGTTGCTGATGGGGTAATGGGAGGATGTTATTGCTGACATGGCTGGGGCAGGGGTAGCTGTGTGCAGGGCTGACCACGTCTATGCTCTCTGATCATTGAGCTGTTTGGGTGTCCCTGTAACCCCAGACAGCAGTGGGGCTGGGTGAGGGCAGCTCTGCACCTTCTGGTGACCTGTGGGGATATGGGCCCCAGGTGGGCGCCTACTCCTGGAATCCTGCAGGGGAATCGTGGTGATGGGGGAGCTCTGGCAGAGGAGAGGGGTGTGCTGCCTGTGCCCTGCCCCTGCCTGTGCCCAGCCCCTGCTGGCTCTCCTCACTGCATCCTCAGCCATGCCTCTGGCCAGGTGCTGCCCAGCCTTTGGTGTCTCTGTGCTGAGGATGGGCACTCTATGGGAATCACACAGTGGTCCATTAGCCTGATGCCTTTCCAGTCCTGCAGGCATGGCTGGAGAGCTGTGAGCAGATCATCCACTGGGCTTAGTGGACAAGGCTGTCAGGCTTCCTAAAGCTAACTGTGGTGACCATACTGTGCCTGGATGAAAAAACAGATATACTGTTTTTTCTTGTTAGGAGAATGAAGGCCTTCTTTCTGAAGCTATTGATTTGCTATTGCCTATTAAGCTGATCCAAACCATTAGGATTGCTTTAATTTTTACCAAGACTCCTATTTGAGTGCCTGCTTTAATTCTCTCTGTGCAGAAGAAAACTTAAGCGTGGATGAGAAACTGTCATTTTGTAAAACATGGATTTAGGTTTCATACCAGTAAAGTAACAAATCTACTGGTACTTCAGTATGTTTAAGGGTATTGAGCACATTTTCATATAGCTCGAGAAGTATTTCCCTAAAACTGTTCTCCAGCCAGTCCTTTGGTGTACATGATTTGAGTTGTCACAGTCTCTCTGTTGTTTTTATTTCAATTTAGCATTTCTGTTTCCCTTTGTATTTTTCCAAGTCCTGCCCCTTTCCCTTTCTTGTGCAAATCTGTGGTTGCTCACCAATCTGCATCAATCCTATCAGTAACATGGCTTCCTTCTATAAAAAACAATACAGGATATAGTTGAGCATATTGCTTTTATCCAGTACTATTATCTTCATTGTGGCAGCAGCTTTAAATTTTTATTTTATCCACTACAGACAAAGCAAAACTTACATCCTTTCTTTAATTAAACATGTGGGGTTCAGAGAGAATGTGTCCAAGGACCAGAGAGTTTGAAAGCTATTTTCAAACCAAGCTTTTGATTTTGCTTGCTTGTTACAGGGCTTGGTAATTTGGTTATGCCTCAGGTTACTGCTTTCTGACTTGCCTTGGTGTGTGTCCTGCATCAGCTTATATCAATGGCAAGTAAATCAGAGCAACCTAATTGTTCCCTTTGTTATGCAACATGCCTTTCTCTGCTTGGTGTGATTAAAAAATAAATAAATGCATGAACCGTCATGCAAGTTACCAGATAAAACAAGTTTGCAAAAGCAGATGAGTAGTTCAGAGATATGCATTATTTCACATTAAAATTTGCAGGGATCCATAGTAAATGTCTTAGTGTATAAAATATGGAAAAGAAATTGAAACAATCTGAGTCTTGTCAGAGAGTTTCTGATTTCACACAACTCTGGTTCCTCCAATTTTAGAGAGACAGACAAGTTACTAAGTATATTTAAATACTTGCCCAGAAAATAAGAAAAATAGGTATTTCATAGGGAATTGTAGTTACCTTCAGTTTAAAATAGAAATAGTGAAAGTTTCTAACTTATTAAAGCAATGCAAGTGGCTTTGACTTTTGTGTTGGTGGATGTTATCTGGGGCAGATAATGCCAGTTTGCATGTTTTTTCCCCTATCCTATTCATAAATGATTAAAAATTACATTTTTTTTAGTATCAAAAAAAATGATGTATGAACAGACCTTCTATGGACTGAGACGCTTTCAGCCTAGTGTCAGAAAAAATGGGATATATGAAAAAGCCATCAACATTACTGAGAATATTTTTCAAAGTGTGATCTTTCTACAAGATAAAGATAATTGTGTTGGTGGTTGGGGGAAATAACTTAAGAAAACCAGCTTTGCCTAGCAGATTGTGGGAATGAAGGAATTGCAATGAGCCTCCATGAAAACATGTTTATTCATATCCTTCTTATTTTTGCTCTGCAGAAACGAACAAACGGAATTAGAAGAAGCTCTAGACATGTGGATCCAGGTTTGTGTCCTGACTTTTTAATACTTAAACATTAAATAAAAAGAGTAAGAAAGATGTAACTTGCTTTGTTCAGTTGCATTGTGAATGCTATTGCCATGCACACAATGCTGAGAACTTGACTGCTGATGTCATGAAGGTCTAAAGCAATTGCTCCGTTTGTGATTTCAAAGATAAGGTCAGCTGGTTGAACTCTTAATTTTTTCCCTTGTTTTTTCTTTAAGTTCTGTTTGAACAACAAAATGCCTCTGGGCTTTCAGTTAATATGACCCACCCTACTGTACTCTGTAGTTTTAAAAGAAATAACTGAGGGATGAATAGCAGACAGTTGCTTCTAAAGCTCAGGTTCTAGCTCTTCAAGTTGTGAGTATTTTCAGCTCTTAAGTGTATTGGTGTTCAGTGCTTAACTGTATGAGTTGCTTTTCTGAAAGGCATAAACCAATTGCAGTTTTATATTGAATTTCAAAATGATTTTATTTTTCCTGTTAGTTTATAGTAGATACTTCTGTGGAATCATGGCAGCAGCAGCCCTTAAGAAAATTAAATGCTTGGTTATAGGTTGTGTACTCAAGTGGGTGAACATTTCCTCTGGAGACCCATCATGTGTCTGTATAAAATATTCAATGTTTTTCAGTGCAACTGTGTGATATTTTTAGTGCCATTTTTTACAGTAATTACATTTCTGTCCTTTATGTTTCTTGTATAGTTTAATTACTAGAGATTTGTTATGCAGATATTATTTGGAATACAAGTAAGCTGTGGATTATTAAATATTTCTAGATGTGGACATCTGAGAATAGTTGGAGTTAAACATTAAGCAGGATGGCAATTCTGTACACCACATTATAGCCTGGCAGAGCTAAGCACTTTTCAAAAAGCAGGAATGCTGGTTGTGCCACTAGCATTGCAGCTGCCTTGGCTTGGGAAGTCTAAATGTTGTAACTAGCTGAAGCAGACCACACCTTTCTTACTCACGTACCTTTGACATGTTTTGGAACACGTATCGTCACTTTGTTCCCTCTAGCAAAATAAACCTGCTTCATGATTCTAGAAATGGTTCTATGTGTCGTGATGGCTGCAGTCATAAAAGAAAAAAAATGAACACCCTGTAACTCTGAAAATTAATACAGTCAGAGGGGAAAACATCAAGGGTAGGAATTAAATAATGCAGAAGGGGATGATTTCTTCCAAGTGTTTCCTAACAAGACTTGAGTTCTTCCCATTTATCGGTGCCTGTTGCAGTGAAGTGTAATTGTGTGCTTGCAGAATAGTCCTTATAGGTTCAGTACCTTAAAACACAGCTGTCTCATAGAGAGTCACAGAAGGTCAAGTAATTCAGCTTCGAGAACCTGTTGAGCATACTGGTGATTTTAGTTGCTGTTGAAGTCTGGTAGAAGTATTTGCAGGACCTTTATATACGAAGGTACTTTAAAAGTAGTTTTTATTGAAGACTAAGTACCGCTGAAATCATCAAAAGTAGTTGAATTAAGTAGGTATTTAAAGGCTGCATATGGCCAATGCCTAAAATACAGTTCTGCTTGCCCCCTGCCTTGTCCATTTACTTACACAGAACAGTTCTTTGAATTGCTGGGATAATCTTGTTATGGAGTGAAGATCTTGGTCCTCATAATTTTTTTGAAAGTCAAAAGAAATGCAGAATGTTTGCATGAACTTTAAGTCCCTTTATTAGAGACATGGCACTAGAAGACTTCTTACAGAATTACTTCTGACATTTTAAAGGTTTTAAATAATGAGAAATATATTACATACTAATGTGCTCTGTACATACACTGTCAGTTTTCAAATGAAACGAGCTTTTTGTTTTGCATTTTGTCAGGGTAGGCATTCTGTGTCCTCCTGTAACTCAGTGACTATAACTTTTAAAGTCTTTGGCAAACTCCTGGCATCTATTTTCCATAATCTAAGTGCTATTGTTCATTAGATTGCACACTGCCTTGAGAGACAGATGCTATCCAGAGGGCAGCACTTGGAAGAGATCAGTCATGTCAGGCATATATTACTGCACTGAGCCTCAGAACTTTCCTAGAGCACTGCCATGTGAAGTTCTGAAGAGTCTGAGCACCAGGATGCTCTTTTTGCTGAGAGAAGTGGTCAAAAGGTTGACTGCCCAGACTGCTTTGTCTTTAGGAGATTTGGTCGGCTGCAGCCAATGCTGGTGTTGAAGCATGGGTGCCAGGTTAGGGAGCAGACACTTGCTGTGAATCAACAACCAGCACCTGCAGTGAACTAAATATTGATGGAGTTTGATATCACCAGTAAATACAAATGTTTTGGGTTGCAATTTGTCAAGATCGTTCTGTTATGTCTGTATTGGCTCTTTCAGTAAAGAATAATGAATAGCACGGTCAAGTTAATGCATTGGTGCTTCTCTTTTTATGCTTAGAGTCAAATTCAACTTTTGCTGACACAGTTTAGTCCAGAATGAAAAATCATTTGAATTTGATGAGAAGTAGTGCAAGTTGAAGGATGATCTAAACAAAACAATAGGAGGATACTGGATTAAAATATCTTGTTTCCTGCTGGTAAAGCTGATTGATGAAGAAACCTATCTAGCTGAAGTACCCTAAAGGCAATAAGTTAGTTTATGGCTTTTTCATTTGCTTTTCTTTGAAGTTGGGTTAAAATTTTTGACAGTGACAGTTTCCTCCTCGAGATTTGCTTTGTGCTGTATAAGAAGGAAGGGTAGAAGGGAAAACGATTAATGGATGATGAGGCAGAGAAATTCCCATGAAATGAACGCAGTCATGAGAAAATCTCGTGTACAAAAAGAATAGTGTGCAGAAACTGTGCAGGTGAAGAAAACACTGGAAATCCTACAAAATGTGGCTTTGTCTTTTTGCCGTGCACTAGGCCTTCAGCCTGGAATCCAGTTGCAGAGAGCCTCCTGAATTACTTTATCTACTACATTTTAGTGGGACAGGTTTTAAATAATCTTTCTTTGGATTAAACAGGAGATAATAAAAGCCATTGATGAAAGGAACCGGTGGATACACCTGCAGCTATAAATCCAGGGAAAATTTGGTCTACAGCTTGCACATAATGGTAGAACAACATGATTCTGCTGAAATACATCTGAGAAGTGATCAGACTGGTGTCAGTTTTAGCATAGAATGGGCATGGGAATGATAATTATATGACATTTTATTCTTGTGTAGGGAATATGTTTAAGCATGGGATTTGGACTGTGGGCTTAAATGACAAATGAAGCATTCGTATGTATATTCATAAGCACAAATTCTTATTGTGTGAATTCTTAAGAAGGATGATGCAGTCTGACCAATGTTTTTAAGGGAAATAATTTTGTATTTATTTTAATATGAGTAAAAATTACTGTCTTTTTCAGCTATTGAAATAGTACAGTGTATGTTTGCTGCCTTTTTTTTTTTTTTTTTTACAGTATAAAGAGTCTAAATGTGATAGATTCACAGCTTAGTGTTTTTGATACTGGTTTTACCCTAAACACTTCTGCTAATATAAACATTGGAATTTTAATCTCTGGAAGTGTGAAAGTAGATTTCATATCAGAAGGAAAAATTTGGTAAAAATAGAACACTAGAAGCCTTATAGTCAAGATTCATTGTAGATTAAACTCAAAATCTGATCTGTGAAAGATCACTTCTAAGCATGCTCTGACTTCTTAAACAGCTGATTTCTTTATAAGCAAGGATTAAAGATTAGAAAACCTCAGTTCTGAACCAAGGGCCAGAATGAATACATTTCCCTTTGCAGAAAGTAAAACATTGTCTGACTTTTTTGGGATGGAGGGACACAATACTAGCAAATCATGTATACAATGTAATAGCTTGGGCAAATGTATTTTTCAGCCCAGAAATTCAAAGTTCAAATAATAATTTTAAAAATAGGTATTTGTATTTCTGGTTGGTGTCTGATCCATACTTGCTTTGTGAACTCTCTAATGTTGGTTTTACACAGATTATAAAAAATCCCTCAGGATCTGAGGAGAGTCACTGGGTTTATGGCCTGAAGTATATGCATTAAACAAAAACAACAACAATCTGTGTAGGGAGGAGTACAGTACTGGAGATATGTTTATTTCATTAGCTGTAGTGGGAAATAAGCTACTTTGTGCTTCATATTTTGTTGAAACTGGATTTTGGAATCTTTTAACTAGGTTGTGTCATTGTTATATGTGTATGATTAGTAAGCAGTGAAACACTATTCGGGTGTTTGTGTAGTGTGGTAATGTTTGCATCTTGTCTTTGGAGTGAAAATTAGGGGATAGTGTCATATTAGCAGTTTAAATTTTCTTTTCAGTTAAGAATGAAGCATGCTAGACTGTGAGATGTTTCAACAAATTCTTACACAGTGTGCTCTATGATATGCAAGTCTAACTCAAATTTCCATTTCACTGCCACTCCAAGCGTGTACCCAACCAAAAGTAAAATCTGGCTCAAACTCAAATGCTGGGATATCCCAACCAGCTGATAAGTGTTTGCCAAGCACGTAGTTGTTATAGATAAAACTACTCTTTAACTAAGAATTTGAAGCATGTTGCTCTTTTTCTTGTTTTATTGAGCTGTCCAGGCACATCCTTAGTAGTCGTGATTGACTGTTGTCGTTCTCATCCAGCCCAATATAGAGAGTGCCCTATTCCATGGATGAGAAAAGAGGACCTTCTGCATTGTGAAGCCCAGGGCTGGAAACAGGAATTTATTTCTCCACTTTAACAGTGGCAGCAGCTATCTGGGATTCTGGCTGTGGTGTTAGTGGCCCAGTATTAACTAACTGGCTGTCAGAATCAGTGCTGAAAACAACAATTTATCTTGGTTTTAAGCCACAGAAAAAGGTCTACCAGAAAAAAGGCATTAAACAAGCCCCCAGTATTTCATGAGGAGTTGACTGATGTCATTGATAGTATCTCCTTATTAGGATTGTCTTCATCAGGATGAGTTAAACCAAGTAGCATCTTTTTGCTTTGGTGACGGAATTCCTGTGTATAGAATCAAGAAATACATTGACAGGTGTTTTTCATACTGTTATTTAATTATATTTCCTGTAAATAAAATGTAGGAGTGAATAGCAATCCC
This sequence comes from Cyanoderma ruficeps, assembly GCA_008694505.1. NCBI lineage: Eukaryota > Metazoa > Chordata > Aves > Passeriformes > Timaliidae > Cyanoderma > Cyanoderma ruficeps. Next base: position 5,519,180 of record VZDJ01001247.1, read on the forward strand.
TCAAGTACTAGAATATACATATGGCATGCTTTCCAGCTTTAGATATTGTTAACATGGAAAATTATGATGTGTTTTAATGGCTGGACAAAATGAGTGTGACTGTAAATTACATTGAGGAAAGCCAGAAGGAATACTGGAGCAAAGAGAAATGTTTCATGAAACTTCCTCTAGTGAAGAAATAGTTGTTTGACAAAGTTTGAGGTCTTTTAAAATGTTTGGGGGAGCATTACTGAGTAACTTAAGACTTCTCTGCATGGTAATGTTTTAAGCAAGCTACAGAACCAAAAACGAGATTTGATTTTACATATACTTGACATATCTTTAACTTTTGGCTGGGTTTTATTCAGCTATGGATAGTTCTTCCTTTTCTACACAGCATCTAAGCATCTTGTTCAAGGTACCTGTGACGTACCCAGTACGTGTCTCTAGGAATCTTTGTGGAGCAGAGGAATTGCAGGTCAGGGCAGGTTTAATGGGGCAGCTGGGAGCACACTTGCTGCAAAGAGAACACTCCTTGGCAGGAGAGATGCGATGCTGCTTTCTGACATGGTGTGGAATCTTGGAGTTCTCTGAGGGGCTTTGATTGCAGCTCTAACCTGACCATCTCTTGGTATTGATAGACATGTTGGAGCATGTTTTGCATCAAGTGGCTGAGATGGGGTTGGTGCTTGAGACGAGAGTCAGTGGATTTCTTTGTGGTCTGACGTCATGGGACAGCTTCTCTCAGCTGGGCCTCAACAGCAGTTAAATTCAGAGATACATTGGATTGTGTGGTCTAATTTGTGATTTCAAATTAATTTATCTCACATATTTATTAAAAATATGTATTGCATTCAAGAGCTTTGCCTTTTTTTTCCCTTTCTTCTACAGTGCTTCACAAAATAATAAATTTGTCTTTGTTGTGTTGCAAGAAAAGACATGTCTAATATTTTGCACCAAGAAATTTTCCCCTAATGCGTTTCTGGAAGGTGAAGCAGAGTTTTGTCTTCCAGTGAAGCATTTCAAATGCAGTTTATTGATTTTTATTTGGGTTGTTTTATTTTAAATTAAAATTATTTTTACATTCCTGTTGGGGAGAGGTGTTTGAAAGGTGCCTGTCCCCTTGGCATCTCAGCAGTGAGCTAACATTGAGAGAAGAACATAGCCTTTAGCCTTTTCTTTTAATTAAACATCAGAAAACCCAGATGCCAAAGGGTGAAATGTATTTATTTTGTCAAACTCTTTCATCCTTGTCTGGTTGGATTGCAAGATTAGTTTGTAGTTGAGTGATTTAAACTATTTTGTCTTATTGGAGGTGTTTTGGGGACTCTCTCTATATCTTAAGCAATTAACATTTTATTTTTCTCTTACAGAAATAATGGTGTCCAATACATGCTTATCCATAGACTAACACAATTTTTAAACTGAGGTGGATTAAAAATCCTTCAGTATCTTTCTTTTTATTCTGCATAAAAACACTCAGCATCAACTATTTAAGCAAAACGTCACTGTTTAGAGATAACTGCAAGGAAGCTGTCAGGAAGAAAAAAGGAAAAGGCCAGGTCGAGGTGGACAAAATGGGCATACAAGTGTGAACCATAAAATAAAAAAATACACTGTTTTGTATTTTAAATACACACAAAAATCGTGCAGCACTATTTTAAAAAAAGGAAGAGACCTGTGCCAGCAGCTATATGGCCCAAATTTGCCTTTACTTACCTTGGCAAGTAGAAGGGAATTGCTTGGTATTTGGTAAAGTTTATTGGGACTTACAAGTCTCTTATTCATCTTCAAGAGGAATATTGCATTTACCCATCTATTTTCATATCTGATTTTAATCTTCAGGGTGCTGTAATTCTCAGAAGGCAAAACAAAGATAATAAGGCAATGAATGATTAAAAATAGTCAAAAGCAACTGAATTTTAACAGTACTCTAAAGCATATGGTTTCTTTTTTTGTGGCTCACTCATTTAACTAAATCAGTATTTGATCACTACTTCAAAGTAATTCTCACACAAAGAATTTGGGAAACATGCTAAAATTGAAAGCAGTCATCCCATGGGAGAAAAAAGACTGCTGAAAATTCACACAAGAGAAGCTCCCCAAACTGCCTCTTCCTTTTGCCTGAGGAAGTTTTTAAAGCTTGGTAGAAGAGGCCAGAGGCAAGAGCCTGAGAAACTGATGCTGCTCTTCAGTAGAGTTTTTAATCTGTTCACCACTTTGAGATTCCCAGAGAAGGGAACAATGAGGCTGAGTTAGGCTGCAGGCCGAGCTAGCTCAGAATCCCTTCAACAGTGGCCAGTTAAATGGATGCTGAAGGATAGAATTTGGGGTAAGGTGCTGTGGTACTTCCCACCTGTATTTGTTTCTTAGCTCTTAATTTTCCTTCCATGTGTTTTCATGACCACTTTTTAAATCAGTCTGAAACCTTCACAACATCCTTTACCTGTCACTCACATAATTAGTTGTGTGAATAAAGCACATCTTTTTGCTTGCCTTAAACCTGCTTCCTATCCTATTATTTTGATGCCTCTATGTTTTTGGATCAAGAAAATAAATAAGGAAATAATGAGTACTTTGGTCACGATTATGCCACTCATGAGCTGTCTGTCATATCCCCTCCAGTCACATGCCCTCTAGCCTGAAGAGCTATTATCTGTTTAATTCTTGTGATACAGAAGCTCTCCTCTATGTCTGACCATCTTGTTTGCTTGTTTGCATGCTTCTAGGTCCAAGTCTTTCTAGTTCTGTGTCTGCCACAAGTAATTTCTTAGTGTTGGTACAGAACAGAATTAGATTATGATATTGAAGAACTAATTGTAAAAAATACTTAAGCAATTACTCTGAGGTCTGTTGTCTCTATGATGATACCTGTTTCACACTCCATCATTGTGTATGAGTGATATCCTACTTATCCATATCCATTTTCCAGATGTATTATCCTAATCCATATCTTACTTTAAGTCTTTCATGAAGGTGTGACCAAATGGCCTTCAAAGATCCTTCCAGAGTTATTCTCTGATATTGAATCCTCTTGTTCATGAAATCTTCCTTCAATCCTTTGTAAATAGTGTTCTTTTAAAAAAAATGCTTTTGCACCTTCTCAAAGACTTAATCCACTTTAATATCCCATTTTAATAATGCTTATTAATTTTTTGAACAAGGAAGAGCCAAGCACGGATTCCTTTGGGTGACCTTTCTGGACACTGCCTTCTATTTGAAAAAAAATACTGTTGTTCTAACCTTTTATGTCCTGTCCTTTTGTTGTTTATTTATTGGGGGCAGGGGAGGAAAAGTTTCCTCTTATATCATGTAAGCTGGAAGAGAGCCTCATTGTGAATCCTGGTAAAATTATTTTGCTAATCCACATTAATATATAATCCTGCTTCTTCATTGTCTGCTTTCAAGAACTCTAACAATGTCGCTGACTTGTTGTTAAAAAGTATTTGTAGTCTTTGTATTATATTTTCCATATGCTTGTAAATTCTGTTTCTATAGTAGGCTTTACCAGTCTGCCTTGTACAACTGTCAGTTATTTGTGTTGAGACATCTACTGATTATAACTGAGTTTTTTAAAACATTGTCTTCACATACAACTACCTATTTTTGTGGTACTGAGTTGTTTTAAGAAATAGTTTGTAAATCATATTTAACAGCTCAGCGATGTAATGTTTGAATGTATTTGGTACTTAGCATTTTCAAGTAGTGACATTATAAATCCTGATCGAATGGGTTTTTCAGTGGAATCAATTTGTTCAATTTTAACTCTTAGATGTGGTTTATGCAGGAAAAAAGGTAAGGTACTTTTCTGAGGCATTAAGTGACAGAAGTAGGAATTCAGCCCTCATTGCTGCTCTTGCTGACCTGCAGATAAATAGAAGACATGTTCAGTCTTGCTGTTCTTATAGCTTGTGTTTCTTAAGCTTCAGTGTGCAACAGGGAATTAAAAAGTAACTTCATTATCTGATACCTTGAAAACGTGCCTCAGTCCCTTAACCTTAGAGGTTATTCTTTAACCAGCCTGTTTGGAACTGGGCATGTGGGAGAAGGGAGAGCATGAGGCACTGTCTTTTAGTTCAGACAATAAAGTGTGATGTTTGCTTTTCTTGGAATTTTTCCTTAATTGGGTTTGACAGCAACAAATACCATGAAATACGGTATAACAAAAGCTGCATGTATGGATCACAGCTTTCCTTCCAGAACAACGTTACACTCCTGGCAGTAGCAGTCTTCTTGTGACTGGCAGGGATCATTTTACACCGGAATTCACTTAATGCTGGTGTATCTTCCGCAACATTTTTTTCTTTATTTCTTCTTTACAGAAGACCTTACAGGTTGCCCTGTAATTTTCACCCTCCCTTTTTTTGCTTTATCTTGAGGACAAGAAAGGTTGAAAAGGAAAAGAGGATGAGGCTTAATGATAGGGACTTAAAGCTCCAACTGCTCCTGTGCATTGTGTGCCAGTTCTGTTATTTGTCCATTTCTGGTGGTATTGATTTAAACCCTGTAATTGTGTGTTGCTTTATACAAGGCTCAGGCACCTGAGAAACACTGAATGATCAACTAAGCTCCAAGAGCCAATGCTGGGATTTAAGTGTCTAAGGTGTATTTTTTGTCAGGGCAGTATTTTGGGGAGAAAGAACCAAATCTGGATGTTCTGCTGGTGTCAGTTTGATCTCTGGTGATTCTTTGATGTAACTACAGGCTGTTGCCACAAGGTGTGGTGTTTTTTCCCTTACTGCCTTTCTTTTGGGTCTATGCATCCCCCAGTCACAGGCTAAATAACTTCAGTGAGATAATGGCAGACTGGTCATGGGAGGCAGCGGTGGCAGCCGCAGTGAGGAGATCAGTGAGATAAGTCATCCTGACATACGTGTGTTACCAACCCACATACTTTATTTGCTTTTGGGTATGGTTTCTGTCTCAACAACTCTCACACTTTGCTGGAGGATATAATCCACGTTCAGACTGGAAACAGAAAATGGAAGGAGAACATTCACTATTGTGCAGACAAATATATGAGGGTTTCCTTGACAGGGAAAGAAAGAAAGAAGCAAAAATAAGTAAGATGCAGCGTGGTTACTGTGACAGCATTGATGTCTTGACAGGGATTATACTTGATACCCATCTTTATTGCCTATGATAATTTACCAATAACGTCTTGATTTTGCAACAAAGATCAAGTGATGGATTATTTTATTGTATGTTTTTATTTTTGCATTTAAATGAAGATCCTTTTACAGCTTCTTATTTATTCATCATGTAAGCAATCTTCAATTTAACAACTTATTTATATGTAGACATGGAAAATTAATCTACTTAAATTTGTAAATGATTTGAAAATTTTCACTAAAAAGCGAAAATATTTTTCTTTGATAAAAGGGGTATGGAAAACCAGTGTATCAGAACAGATAAATTTTTTCATATACTAGTTGTGCTAGAAAAGAAAGGCTGACATAAATGAAGATAGTAAAAGCTTATATGTAAGATATATATTTTTATACTCAGTGGATATTTTCATTGTAGTATGAATGCCTTTGTCTAGGTATATCTGCTGATTGAGGTTAGGGATACTACAAATTCATGGGAAAGCTGGAGGCATCACAAAATATGATGCATTTTGGATTTTCTAGAATTTGTATTCATACATGGCTAGTAGTTCAAATATGCAAAGTGTGCAGCATAAAAAGAAAATTCCCAAGTGTATACTCTTTAGGTATAGGTATAAACAATTTTAACTGCATTGTGGTGTTAACAGTGAAATACACATTCATTCTTTTTTACTTTTATAGCACAAATACTCTGTAATGAAAACAAGTTCTCTTTTCTCAAAGAACATAATTTATTTGCTGTAGCCCATATAAGACCAGAACTAAGTAGGCATATTTTTTAAGAGCAGGTTTGTTTTAGCTGAAACAGTGGTGTCTTTTCATTGCCTTAATATAATTCCATAATTCTTGGCCACATTTGTCTACTGATGCTTGCATGCAAAGAAGCTGTACAAGGCCTGAATTTTTTTTGCATGTGTGCTAAGACGTATCAACTAAGAAGTAAAAGAGGTATCTGTTGTAAGCAGGGTAGAGGCCACAGAGAATAAAAATTGCTTGAAGAATAAGATCATGAGAGTGTTTAACTTGAAAAGCTGGAGGATTATACAGCATTACGAGAAGGGTGCGTGCAGGCAAAATTTTGTCATGTGCTGGGACCTGGCTGCTTTGCCAGGCACCAGCCACTTCCCTTTCACGTTATGTAACAGTTTAAAATGCTTCTCTTGCCAGAGAGTTTAATTCTTGTAAATAACAGAAATGGGAGACTAAGGCCTTTCATCTTAGAGGCAGATGCTATTAGTCAATGCTGAACACAAAAGAAATTGCATGAAAGAGAATTGAATCCTTATTTTTGCAGTTCTTGATGAATAAAATGTCAGCACATTTTCAGCAATGTGTGTTTTTAAATATAATACCTGTGAAAGATTCTAGGTGGCATGGATATGTATTTTCATGGATTATATGTTGTTTTTAAAATTATTCGGTCTGTGAATTCTCAGCACTAGAAAAAATGCCTGGGTCCTGTACAAGATTAATGGCATTTTGCAGTATTAAATTCTGTTTCCAAAGTGGGGTTGCTGTTTTCAAGCCTTTTTCCTCTTACTGCTTGCTGCAGAATTATCCCTGGGCATGGGGAAGTTAGTATTTAAAGTACAGCTCCAAATAATTACTTCTGTGGAATAATGGACTTCTGTATTCTGAGATTTGTCCCTGTTTTTCAGAGCCTTTTGCTGCACGTAACCCAATGTCTGGACACACCTTCATCTGTACTATCTGCCCAATGCAAGTTGTTGGCCCCTCAGGGCAGGTGCATGTTTGAACAAATACACGAATTAGAATGCCATGCCTGTCTATGGCATCACATTAAAAGATGTGGTAATTAACACTGGTTAATCTTCATACCATGTGCTTTTATAAAAAGCAGCATCACATGTACCACACTTTTTAATTCATATGCCAAAACTCCATTTTGCTTAATTAAAAAAAAGAAAAAAAAATGAAGCTTCTTACTTTTGAGGCAGCATGATTTTTAAAGTTTGTATCCCTAATTTACCTCCTAGACTACATTAAAAGGACGAGATTTCATTACTTTGTCCAAACAAATGAAAAAATGTGTTTTGTGAGACACAAAAGTGAAATAAACCTCAGGAGTGAATCTGTGAAAGTTAGGAGCAGAACCACCCTTAAGGGCATGAGAGACAAATGCTCATCGGCCATCTAAATAGGAATAGGGTCATTCCTTTCCCAAAAGGCAGCCCTTGTGACTTTCCCTTCTGAAGTTTAAAACCAGGGCTCTTCAGAAGCATTTTTGTAGTGCCAGGGTTTTTTTTCCTGCACAGAGGTGAGCTTCCAGCCTCATTAAAATGAGTGTCAGGATGTGCCAAATGTCCCTGCTTAAGGGTGAAGTAAGAAAATGCTTTCTGTTGGAGTTATTTCCCTAAAAAAAAAAAAAAATTTTGAAACTTAGTTTGGCTAAATTTCTTATTTCTGATCAAAGTAAGTGCTGTATTTATAGAAACACTAAGCTGACCTTGCCTTGGACAACCTGGAAACTCAAAGGTCCTACTGAGTTCACCTCAGTGAATGTCCATATTTCCCTGCTACTAATTTTATTAATGCTGCTCTTATTGTTGCTAAGCACAGTTACCCTCAAAAATTCTTTGCTGACAAAAGCATTTGAGTGAAGGCACATACTGAAGTTCAGAGCAGGGGAACATGCCCATTTGTCTATGCATCCATCTTTAAGCAGCAAAACTACTGTACTATAAAAACAAATAAATGTGTAGAAATAGAGCCCATATAATTTCAAAAATACAGCCTTGTTAATTGAATAACATTGCTAGTCTTGTTTATTTTTCTTGCAGTGAACTCCTGCAATGATCTGCAGTGTAGTTCCAAGTTTGTGTGGATCTTAACTAGAAAATGGAGATATAGCCACTTACCAGGGGGCTTTTTGCTAATGATCAGATCTGCAAAACCTGGGGAAGCACCAGGACTTCCTGAGTTGTGGTGTTTTTCTGTTTCTTATAACAAGTTGTTGATCAGACTGTTAGCAGACAGATTTTTTCCTCCCACACATCTTCCTTTTGGTTGATGGTTGACCATTTTTGCAGAGGTCTCTGCCAAGAATACAATTTCTATATGCAGAGGAAATGGTGGAAAAAATGAATCTTTGAAAAATGGTAGATTTGAAGACATAGATTAGGTAGTAAAGACTGAGGGAACCCCAAATCCTGTTTCAGTAAGGTTTTTAGGAAGGAAACGTTTGTTGGAAGAGAGGGAGGACAGTGACAGCATGGCTAGGACTGTGAAAAAAATGATTTTTTTTCCCAGTAGTTCTATGTGTTCTTGAGAATGACAGTCTTTAAATCTTCCATTTTGATGGAAGAGAAATGTGAATGTTTATCAGATGTGGTTTGGAGTGCATTACAGATTTGTCATCTGAATTTTGAATTAGTGAAGATTATTTTGCATGCCGGCCNCCCCCCCATTTGCCCATATTGTCCCAGTGCTTGCAAGTTTTCTGTTTATGGAAGAAGGGCTGCCTTACTTCTATAAGCAGAAACTTAACAATTGAGTTAAGGCTCATGGTAGCTGATAAACATTTTAATAATCAGCCTTGTGTAGTTTTTTGACTTGAAAATTAAGTCAAGTGGCAAATCCCAGAGTTGTGGTTTATCATATGCCAATACTGAGACAGACTTAGCTGAACAGGACACAAAGGCAAAACAGTTAAAGAGAAGACAAGTGGAGTATTCCTGAGTCTCAGGCACTGTCAGCATTTCTGCCACCTTGCCTTTAAACTGGAAGAGGGAAAGTGTGGTTAGGATGCAGTTCTTTACTGTGAGGGTGGTGAGATGCTGGCACAGGCTGCCCAGAGAGGCTGTGGATGCCCCATCCCTGGAAGTGTCCAAGGCCAGGCTGGATGGGGCTCTGAGCAACTTGGTCCAATGGAAAGTGTCTCTGCCCATGGCAGGAAGGTTGCAATGAGATGGTCATTAAAGTTCCTTCCAACTCAGCCCATTCTATAATTTTATGAATGTAAGGCTTAAAAGCAGTATCTAAAATTAGAACATCTCATTACAATGACGTATAGAAATAATGACTTAAAGCTGAGAGAATTAAAAGTTCAATTAAAATATCTGCTTTGAGGTATGTCTGTGTACTTACTAATTGTGTTAATTTTGTCCAGTAGTAATTATTTAAATCACTGCCACTCTGAAGAGTGCTTGTAATAGGCTGTGCTGGCATCTTCCATGCATGTGAGTTCTGTAATTTGTGTTATGAGTACTTGTCCCAAATTTAAGAAATCCCACCCCAACCTACTCTCTTTTGAGGCATTAACAGGCAGCCTCAAAAATTGAATGTAAGTGGGTTTTTTAAAGTGATTAGTAGTGTTGCTTTCCTCATGTCCCCATACCACTTGAGAAGGCCTTCTAGACAAGTTTTGCCTTGGCAGTAACAAATCCATTGACTTCTGCTGGTTGTGGAGATAGATGGCACTGATGAGGAGTTGGGAAGCTGCTCTCCTGATAAATGCAAGAGAGAAGAACCAGGTTTACAGTTTATTCTTCAATAAAATGATTACGAACAGGAATTTGAAACAATGAAGTTAGCAGAGCTGATTGGAAGAACATCCAGAGAATGACAAAGGACATTTTTTTACATAGCCAATGCTCACATTAGAGCTTTCCTTTAACTAGCTTTTAATATTAGTGTTGGACCTAGATGGTGTTGCCAAAAAATGTGTCAAAGCTGGTGATTTTGTGTCATGGATGCTCAGATTGTAGGTATAACAGTTCCACCTGTTCTTCACACTGCTGTCTCGATCAACCCATCTGTTTTTCTATCATAACTCCTTGTTACTTTATTATTTGCAGTTATGCTTCTTGATCAGAAACCTTCAGAGTGTAATTTTACTTACCCTGGTGTAAATACTGACTTTTTCTTACGATATGAGTTCCCCTTTGCCTGTGTCTCTTTAGTTTATGCTGTTAAAATCATCCCTGACACTGTGGGCCAGTGTTCAGACATTTAATCCTATGAGACACTGCCATGAGTTACTGAGCCCTCACTTCCTGGCTGGAGTGTGAAGATGTATGGAGATGTACCTGCTCAGGTGGAATTCAGGTGGAATATTCCTCCTGGTCTTTACTATGGAAGGCTTATCAGTCACTAAGTGTCAGCTTGTTCCCGAGCAGAACTGCATTCCCTATGTTTGTAGCTGCAAAGATATAAACCAAACAGGGTCAAAGCAAGTTCAGAGGTTCCAAACAGACACCCAAAATGCTGTTTTGGTGAAAGAAAGGACAGAATTAGTGAGCCTTTGTCAATTCCTATACAAAAGGCAATGCTATTTTCTTGAGCTTCTGGAAGCATCAGGATGTAGCCTTTTCAGATAGTCTAAAATTACTCTGTTTAAGAGTCAAAGCCTCATGAAGTCAGGAGGCTTTATTCCATTGCTTAGTGGACTTTTTTTCAATCAGAATATAAATATTTGGTGACTACAGTATTCATAGAGAAAGTTTTCATATTAACTAGGAAGGGATATTTAATGCAGACAAAGTTGTTTCACGTCTTTTTGCTAATAGTATAAAGTTTATCCACAAATTCACCTTTGTACCCTGCTCTCCTATATGCTGTGTCATTATTTTGTGTGTTAGAATGGTCCCTGCCCAAAGAGTAAACCACGTTTTGTGTTGTTTGGAAGTAACAGATGCTGGAATCAATTTTGACACATAGAGGTCATAATAGGGCATGCATTATGCATGTTGTTAACAAAAAATAACATTTTTGAATCTCTGCATAAAATTCTGAGTGCCATTCAGTGTTGTTTAGAAATGCAGAGCTGCTGTAAGGAATACAAGTAGTTTACCTTTTTTTGTTTCATAGTCTAATGGATATTCTAATTTATTATGGACTGTGTTAATTCTAAATTGTAGCCTCCTTCCTTGACTCATAATTATTAGATGAAATATTCAAATGAATGGCATGGTTTATGAAAGGTTTTATTTTTCTATAATGTAACCTAATTGGTACTTTATAAATCTTAACTCTATTGTGCTTTCTATTTTTCTCATGAGCTACAATTTAGATCATCAATTTATGTTAGTTCTGTGACCCAGAGCCTGGCTATGAAGACTTTTCTAGGAATCTGGGGTTTTTTCCTGGTTTTCAGGAAAATTTTAGCTATTTATTGGTGTCCTAACTGGATAAGTTTGGTTTTTGATTTCAATGTTGGAAACTACCAGGCTCTTTTGTATCTTTAAATTAGAAAGTTTCCTGATAAAAAACTCTGTCATGTGCAAATCTGACTTAATGGAAGCCAATGGGATTTTTAACATTAATGATAATACATAGATGAAATCCTGATCTTGTCCTTTGTGTTGGTATTTTACTCTCTTTTTAACATGTTAATGAGTAACATTTTTGTGCCAGATATGTTTCCACAAGTTTTCTGCAATTGTCAGATACTGTCAGTACTGCAGCTATGTACATTGCAATGGCGGTGTCTCTAAATGCTTAACTTATTTCACATTTTAGTCATTAATGCATAGAGGTTCTATACTGTTTCTGTCACAAATAATCCATAGTTATACTCTAAAGCATTTCAGGTTCCTGTAGAATACCACTCTTTCTTGTCTGCATTATTGAATTGCAGCAAGTCCTCAGGATTCTTAATGAGTATATTTGTTATGAACCCATGTGCCAATTAAAAACGAAATGTCAAGACAGACAAGGAAGATGTCCTAGATTTGTCTGTCTGAACTTCGGTAAAGCAGCTGGTGTACTGCCTCAGAGGAATTGGTCTCTTATGAGAGAAAACGAAAGGAACTTGACTTGTTTAGCCTAGCAAAATGAAGGTTAATAGGGGTATGATTGCTCCCTTTAACTGTAGTATGAAAATAAATGCAGACAAGGAAAAGAACTTTGCAGGCTCCTGTTCCTAAATGGATGTAAGTTGGCCACAAACTAATTTACACAGAAAAGTGAAAGGTTCTTGTTGTGGTTTAACCCCAGCCAGGAACAAAACGCTAAGGTGAGAAAACTCATGGGTTGAGATGAAGACAGTTTAACAGCTAAAACAAAAGCTGCACACACAAGTGGAGCAAAAGAGAGAACTCATTCACTGTGTCCCTTGGCCAGTCTGGTGTGCAGCCATCCCAAGGAAAGCAAGACTGCATTGTTTTTAGTGGTGATTTTGGCAGACCAATGCCCTCACTCCAAACGTTCCTTCTTCGTCCCTCACCCCATTTTATATCCTGAGCATGATGTCATATAGAATGGCTTATCCCTGTGTCAGTTGGGCCAGCTGTCCCAGCTGTGTCCCCTCTCAGCTCCCTGTGCACCCCCAGCTTACTGGCAGAGTGGTACAAGAAGCAGAAAAGGCCTTGACATTGTGCAAGCAAACCCTGTTTTCAGCACAAATTCAAACCATAGTTAGCCTCAGACTGCCACACCCCAGCTAAAGCCAGCACAATTGTAAATGCACGGAGACTAGAATTCTAGGAGCAAACAGATTTGTTTTAGGGTAAGCTTGTTAAACTCATAGATTGTTTGAGATGATTGGTGCATTAATGATGGATACCTCACACCCCAATGTTTGTCCTTTGTATATGTTAGGAGGTGAGGGCTAACCAGTTTCTGCCTAATTAAATGTCCACCAGCTCAGTGTTAATCTGCTAAACTCTTTCTGAGCTACTATAATCAAATCTGTAATTGCATGGTGAAAAGGAAGTTAAGCATTCTATTTGGAGCTTTTTGACTCTTTCTCTCAATTTATTATTTTTTCTGTAGCCCATTTATTTTTTCCATGCTTAATGGTGATCTAAGTCTATAAGAAGAACACTTGCCCATGCAAATTTAGCTATTCCAGAATATCGTGTACTTGTTTTTGATTGATGATTCAAAGATTTCATATAGTCTTTTGTTCCTGGAAAAAGTGATTAAAAAAATGTTTAAAATCATATGACAGGGATAGATCCTTTTGATATTTTCATATAACTAGCAAAATATATTAGTTGTGCACTCACTGCTTTTACATCTTTGATTGATACAGGCTGTGTGTGCATGTGTGTTGTTATTGCTTCTGAAATGAATATGGCCCTTAGTGACTCAGACACTCCTGTTGTTGGAGACTGAATTGACCTTCAGTTGTTTTACTTTGAGCTATAAAGTGCATTTCAGAATCTGAGTCAAATCTAACATGTGCTAAAATAATTAGCACCAAAATATAATTTTGCTTGTTTATCCGTGTGTTTTTAATCCATGGCCTTGAAGCTAGCACACAGTATCATTATGGAAGTATCTGAATGAAAGAATAACATTGCAGTGTCATTGATTACTGTGCATTGTTGCAGAATACTGGAATCCTGGCCTTGTATCCCTGTTATTCCAGGTGCTGGTTTATGTGAATGTGGTGGGGGGTGGTGCACATACATTGCGCTGGGCAGTGAGAATTCATAGCAATGACAATGCTGAGCACAAAGAGCTCCTAAGTAAGCCAAACACTGCAATTGGATAAAATAGGTGGTAAAATTACAGTAGAAAAATAAGTTTTGTGTGTGATCATAGTAGAGACCAGCTATAGCAAGCAAATGAGCAATGTAGTTACCACAGTTTCTGTAGGCACTACAACAAACAAGTTTTAAGGAGGGTTCTGAAGCAAGAAAATAAACTCCATTAAGGCTGTAACCCAAAAACCTATTTAAATGATAGGATTATTTCTAGTGATGTCAAGAGGTGTTAGATCAAATCTTCCAATATTGCATCTGCCAAGGTAACTTTATAATCAAAATTACCATAGGATTTTACAGAATCAAGCATACTGAATTATACACGAGCATTCTGGGCATGGTACGTTTTGACAGGATTTATTCTGTGTTACCTTTTAAATAATTCTGCTAGTTGGCACAGCACAATTTCTCCTTTTTTCCATAGTTATCTTACCCTGGTTTTCAGAGATGCCAATAATTAAAATTACCAATGGAACAGAAATAAAAAGTACTTTTATTCATGTTTATGATTAATAACTTAAGCATTATAATATCTTAAAAAACCACTGGGATTTTCATTGACAAGTACATGATTATTTCCTGAGCATATTCTGATGAGCTCGATCCAAGGGTGGGGTTTTAAACATATTATATCTGGACACTAAAAATGTGGTAAACTAAATTACCAAATACACGGTTTTATAATGTGAATAATTTTTTGTGCAATTGTTTTGATGTCCATGTATGTCTCTAAGGTGAGTACGTGCTTACAGTTTACTCATCACATATGCAGAACTATAATTCATATTCTGGTGGGGGGTTTCCTTGCATTAGGACAAAGCTGTCAGCTTTCAGTAGACACCTGTATACAGCATTATTTCTGTTTGCCATGCAGTGCATGGAGCATTTGTTGGTGCTGAATCAGTACATGAAAGCATGAAAGCCTTCAGTTGAGAAACAAAGTAATGTCTAGCACTTGCCCAGGCGGAATAATGGCTTACTAATAATTAGGTGCACCTCTTAAGCATGCCAGATAACTTGCAGAAATAGTAAAAGTTAAGGTGTCATTTGGGTTAAGTAATGTAAGAGCTGGTATTACTTTGCTTAATGTTTCATCAGCACTTAGGATTAGTATTTATTCATTAATCCAGAGAGTAGTAATTACTGAAGGTGATCTCTTTCATGTTTTGTACAGTTTAGAGGAGATCATGGATATTTGTTTGTTGTCACCTAAATTACAGTAGTGACCTTGCAACAGAAATAAGTCTTCTGTGGGCCTGCTCATCCTTTGTTGTTAGAATGAAGTTAATGATGACATTCCAGCAAGAAACATGTTAAATATGGCAGCCTGGTGATTGTGACTTTGCAGCCTGTCACTCTTACCTCTGTTTATTAATACACATTCTTACCAAACTCTTACTTAACCACAAACTGGTTAAGATTTGAAATCGATATACCCAGTTAATGATAATGACTTTGAAAAGCCCATGTTTAGTTAAAACCAGGAAAATTATTCTATAGTTTTTTTTTAAAAGAGAGTAATTAAAAATAGCTCTGTTGTGATAAAATGCTTTCCTTGGCAGTAAATAGAGTGCAAAAATTCTTTTCTAAAAGCCTCTAAATCTTTAATATATTTGTTATGGAGTGGGTGGTGCTTCACTTGATTTCAAGTATTCTTATAGTATCAGAGCACACTCTTTGAGTGCAATACACTAGCTGTCCATAATGTTTAAAATGTATTTTTTTTTAAAAAGCTGTTAAAGTTATAAGAACATGATGTCACAGTATCCACCGTTTTATCTTTTGACTGAAGATACAGGGACTGCCCCCCCATTTGATACATGCCTATGGAGGATTCTTGAACTGTAATTATAAATAGTGCTTTAGTTCTTTGTGCAACTCCCTTAAAAAAATAAATTATAATATTTGCAAAACAGCTTATTTGTCTAGATGCAGTCAGTATTTATGTGGAAGGACTAGTGTGCATGTAGTGTTCTTGTCTTGAAATGAAAACTTCAGTTGATCCAGGCTTTGCTACATGCACGCAGGAATAATAACATGAAAATTTAAAAAAAAAAAAAGTGTTGTGAGAAACATAAAAGAATTGTGATCCCAACTCTTGTGGCCACGTTCACATTGGCTGTAGGTTGTTGGTCATACTGTTCTAAAGCAGATAAGATTATCCATATTGGTGTCTTTAATACTAATTCATTGCAATCTTTGCCTTGAATTATAAAGATAGCATTAATATTTGAACCCTATGCAGAGCCAGGGGTGCACATGTACAGGGAAGAGTCTCCATAGGCATGAAATCAACTTTACCTCAAGAAGGAAGGGGGATAGAGATATTTTTCCAGAGTAATTATTTTCTATTTGGTTGTGCCTGGTATAGTACCAAGTACTAGTGCCTTAGTCATGTACCTGCTAAAGATAAAATGTTTCTTTCCTTGATTGCTCTCATGATTTTCAGATGCTACAGATTGTCATTAAGTAAAAAGTGATTCTGGCTTTTGGGATTTTTTCTGTTTCGTTGTTACTCATTTTTTAAATTTTTTTTTTCCAGGTTTACCAAAAATGCAAGTCATTCGGAACTACAGTGGAATCCCACAGCCAGCAGCACAAGATGGGCCACCATTGCACATCCAGATTGGGGACACTATTGAACTCATTAGAGGAGATGCACACAGCTTATTTTGGCAGGTGCTGTATCATTTAACAAGTAGCTATATTCTGTTTGTTGAGATATCAACTTCTTATTGATATATTGCTCTTCTAACTTTTTTTCTTTTTGAACAGCAGCAACAAAATTCTTTGTGCTTTGTCCAAATAAATGTTTAATACAACTGATTTTGGTTTAAAATTGCCAGTAGTTCCTATTTGGTGTAAATTGTCATTCTTGCAACCTTAAAGTAAAAGTCCCAGTGAATAAATCCGCAAGAACATGACATTGGTGGCAATCCTAGTGAAATTATAAGAGTTAAGGGGAGTGTTTGGCACAAAAAGCAAAGTTTTTGAATTTTCAGTGTCTGATTCTCTAACACAACATAAGTAAAAGCTATGTTGACCAAACCCAGTTAGTGACTGTTAGATTTATCGGGAAGAGAAATAGCTCTGCAAAACAGAACCACACCTAAATTACTTGCTGCTAGCTCAAGTCAGTTTATATACATGGGAAAAGTATATTCTATTGATGGCAAAATCTGTGGTCACGTGATTCACATTACTACTTTTGTTACTAGAATTTCTTCTTAAATGAGAACTATAAACATTGAAAATGCCGACTTGCATTCACTTTAACAGTAAATGCATTAAAATGTGTCTCATTTTTCTTGATTGCTTGCTTTATTGTTTGTATTATTGGATACATGGAAACAGAGCTAAATAGAAGAACCATCAGGAGATTAATAGAACAAGTGGAAAATATCTATCTTCTTGAATAGTTGTTCCTGTGTTGATATTCCTGATTTTCTTTCTTTATTTAAAGTTCTAATAAGGTAGTGAATATAATATAAAAACCGCCTGCTCTATTTAGTGAGTTAGGCCATACTTTTTTTCTTGTTTGTTTTTGCTTTTGTTTTTCTGGTTACAGTTAGGTTGGAATCTTCTCCAAACTCTTCAGGACTGGATCAGTGAACTCTTCCTATGTCACTGTATCATCCTGAACGTTTAATGGGGGGAAGTAACAAACAACAGAATTACCTCATCAATTGAAAAAATATGTAAATGGGTGTAACCAAACCACTTCACCCCCTCCCAAAAACGCCTCCAAAACCCAAAAAGCAAACCAACTCCCCCCCCCCNTGTTACTTAGCAGACCATGGGTATTTCGCATCACTACAAATAAATCTTTTCGAATGACAGAGTTTGTCCTGTGTAGTTTTGTATGCAGGACTTGGTTCTGCAAGGTCTAGAGTTCTGATCTGGAGAAGCATTTATACCTGCTCCTGACTTAGGACTGGCTAGAAGGTAATCATCTGACTAATGCAATTAGTACAAGCCAAAATTACTGCTACCGTGTGGGACCGATTCTATTGCCATGTTCATACACATCTGTCAACTCAATTTACTGGAAATTGTCTTAGAGGTTGTTTGTGATTGTCATGCTAAAGAATTTAGCTAGAATCTCATTGTGTTTAACTAGCAGAAACCAGAAAGTGTGTGAGGCTTTTCCCTAGAAGCCTTAGTAATAGACTTGAATCCTAATGGAAATTGTCATCTCCATTAGCATCATTCAGAAATTTTTTTTTCTCTCTTGTCACAGACTGCTTAATACAGCTTTTTCTGAGTCTTTTAATGACATCTGCATTTTCAAATGCATATTAAGAAAGAGCCTGCAAAATGCAATTTATGTTGAAATCTTCAATTATTCAAGAGGCCTTTTAGGGTAATTTACAGCTGACCCACCAGACTAATATTACAATGGTTTTTCTAAGTTGACTATTTAGAAATTCAAGTGATTGTAATAGAGAAGTATGTGTGGTTTAGGTAAAATGTTTTCATTCTTTACAGCACATCAGATAAATAATGAAAGTTTACTAAGCAGTACTTGAGCTGTAGCTGAAGTGTGGTCAAACATGTATTGATAGGCATTAATATGTTTTGCTCAGTGGCTGGTGTTATTGAGTGTGGTACCACTTGCTGTTCAGGTATGATTAGTATTGAAAACAAGTATCAGTTGCATGGCAGACAATGCTGCTTAAAATTAGGTCTATACTCAAGAGGGATTTGTGTTTCAGGAGTAAATAGAATATAAGGATACAAAGGGTAACCTGTGTTCAAGCAGATGGGGTGTGAAGCTTTGCTGAACACAGGTTCAAATCTGTAAGATTGACACTTGTTTGCACATAATTATTTTTAAAATATCACTGGTATAAAGCAGTTTTAGCTTAAATACTGCCTATGTGCTTTTCCGTCTCCTCTGCTGCCTCTGCACTTCTCTGTATTTGTGGTTAAGGTGGTAGCTACTGTGTGTGAGAAACTGCATAGTGATCTCCTATGGAGAACGATGCACTCACTGTGCTTAGTATAGCACCAATCAAAGAATGTTTTTATTTTTTTCATAAACCCTTGCTATTTTTTTTACATTCAGCTCCACTCTATTGAATTTTTTAAGTTCTGTTCTCTCTGGTGGTATTATGGTAGGATTACACATTTAGTATTAAAGAAACAAAGTGAACTGAAACCCTTAAGAAATTTCATGAATGTTTATGAGGGTTTTTCCCTTTTTAATTTTTTTATGTTGCAGGTATGCCATCAAAAAATAAAAAAGAAATGTGATTTGCAAGATTTTAATGCTTGTAAAGTTCTCATGCTTAAACTCATTGCCAAATGCTGAGTGTATATTGTATTTACAGTCAGTATATTGCATTTAGTAGAGGCTAAGTATTTGTGTGCTTTTAAAAAATTAGTTAAATTAAAACATATGTTTGCCTAAATACACATTTTGATGCCTTAATTTTATGAATCTGCGTTCATGAATTTAGGTATGTGCTCTGTTCTGCTCTGGAATGCAGTGTCCACTGCCAAATATTACTAGGAATAAAAAGATGTTTTTAAGGTGTTCTTCAAGCGAGCTTGGTCGGTGTTGAACTGTGTGTGAGCTGCTGATGCATGGATTTGTGATGGTCAGGTCACTTTTGGTGCTTAGAAGCCAGAGTAAATTGGTGGTCCTGCCACTTTACGAGGGCAGCAGTTGTGTTGCACAAAAGGCTCAGTTTGGGCTGTGCTGGATGGATTTCTGCCCCTGGTCTCCCGGTTGTGTGGATGCATCTACAGCATGTCAGTGTATCACAGTTAAAGAGTTCTCTTTAATTCTGTTGGAATTCCCCTGCCCAGTCAATTTCCATTGGTGTGCATCACTTTCGGAAACGCTTACCATTGTGTCTGAATTGGCTGGTGGCCCTGAATTCCCACTGGAGTTTGGTGTCTCAGGTGCTGCAACCACCACTGCATGGTCATGTAGTCATTTTGGGGATCTGCAGGGTGGCAGCTTTCTGTAGAATGCCAGCTGAGGAGGAAGTAACTTGAAAGGAGATAATTAACATTAATGAAGATATCAGACACTGGCAGACATTGACAGAACTGGGAATCACATCCCAGTCTCTGAGCTCCTTTCTTGCCTCTCATCTCTCAGAGCTTTCACATCTATCAGTTATAATTATTTCTTAATTCTATTAAAACCCCAACAAAACAACAACAAAACCCACAGAAATATTGAGCTGCATTTTATTAGAACAGCATTTTATTTTAAAGACTCTTGGAAATATTTATTCTCCTAAATCCCTGGGTGTGAATTATTATTATTTACTGTTAGTCTGAATTATGTCTCAAAAATGGAATTTTTTTCTTTTTAGGGAAGAAATCTAACAACAGGAGAGCTTGGATTCTTCCCAAGTGATGCAGTAAAACCTAGCCCATGTGTAAGTACAATTAGTTAATTCTGTTTGCCACCTTGGAGGAAAACTGCCTAGTTCATTAGTTCATCAAGATTAATCTTACCTTACAAAAATAATATTGTTTCTAGTTCCTTGGTACTTTCATGGTGGCTTCAGTATTGCTTAAAGTAGAGTGTTCTAACATTTTGGTTATTGGATGTAAGTAGGACATGTCAAGAAAACAAGTTTGATAAGCAGGTTTAACTTTTGGGAATATTAATAAATTGAACTGTCTGAAGAGTTTCTAGAGTGTGGATCAAATACATTTTATGTGAAAGTGCATTTTCTTCCTTCCCCAGCTGGAAGGTAAGAGTGCTGTGGCTCCAATCTATTCCCCAGTCACTTTGGGTTAGAGAGAGGGATTACAGCCTAAGTAGTAAGTTTAAAAATTGTAAAACTAATATAAAACTTTGAATTCTGGCTGCTTGATAAATTTTCCTTTTTTCTTTAGGTTCTTACCCGTCTTTATTTCACACAACAATCTTCTCAATCTAGAAGAGTTTGTGAAAGTAATAAGAAAAATAATTTTAAAATATGTACATAGGTGATGATGCATTAATGTACTATACACTTGTTCCTCCTCTGCCCTCTGTAACACAGATTACTGGCTTCCTTTGGTGAAGCTAATTGAAAAACCCATAAACCCAGTAATGAATCCTATTCCTTTCTTTGCTTTAAGGCAGTTTTCACTTACTTTAACCTGGTTCTCAACACTTTGATTTATTAGTAGAATTGCTTTTGTTACAGTAATTGAGATATGCCACTTCAGTGACTTTTATAAGTAGGTGGAATCAGCTCTTAGTAGCTGTATTTTGATATTTTTTGGGGGCTTATTGTGCCTTAGTTTCCACAACAAGTGTACATGAGATCCTAAAGAGTCTAAGTATGTTAAAATATTATCAGACATTTTTAATACCCTGTATTTCCAGGATTTTGTTTGAAGAGGAACACACAGACTATTTGTAGGTACAAGTTGTCCTAGATTGGGTGAGAGAACAAATCTGAAAGAAAGATGAAATTGTGTGAATTTAGCTTTCATCCCTCCACTCTTTGTTTATTGTTAAATTTGTGAATTTCCCACCCCTTGCTTATTGTTCAAGGGTGGATTTCCCATTCCATGGTGCCATTGTGTAGTGTCATTGACTGCAACTGTAGCAGCACTTTTACAAATCGTCAATACACTTTAAAAACACTGGCAGTGAAATATCTGAAGTTAGGAAAAATGCTGCTGGGGTGTTGTGGAGGTCTCTTTCTAATGGTAAAGCTTTCTGCTAAATTTAAAATATACTATTTAGAGGAGTATTGAAAATAACACAGTTTCACAGAATTAATAAATACTATTCAGAAAATGTTACCAACTGGTGTCATGATCAGAACAAAAAGATAAATTGATGTTTCACCACTGTTAACTTGGAAGGATGAAATATAAACATCTTATTATGATAAATGATGCAGTTAAAGATACTGAAACATCAATCGGGTTTTAAACATGCTATAACTTTTACTGTTATTATTAAGTCTAACAGTCTTTACAACCATCTGATATAAAAATGCCAAGAAACAGCATAAAATCTATATATCAGAAGACTTTAGGAATGAATATTGAATGAAAAACTGCTGAGCTCCAGAATATCTACATTCCAGACTTTTCACAGATGTACCTATAAACAATTTTTTCCCTTTAAAATAAGTAGTATATGTCAGCAGACATTTTATGCACTATATGAGTAATATCTGTTTCTTCCTAGCTTTCTTCCATTTTTCTAATTTCTGTACAGGCATTGGATACATAGCACAGTGTGAGCCAAGAGCTTCTGGAATAACATTTGGTTTTATCCTTCTTTATGGCAATGAGCAACACTTGTTATGTGAATATATTTGCCCATTCAAAACTCACAAAAGCAACTACTCATCTATCATTTAACTGCTCTGGAGGATGGACTTAAACCATCTTTGAATTTTTATATCCTTTCCACTTTATTAGCACTACTCAACAGATTTGAAACATTTAAGAATGTCTTGCAACATGTAAAAAACTTTGTAATATTTGAAATTGTGGCATTGAAATGTGTCATTTGGTTGATCCACTGAAACATTTTTTCTTTGAAATTGTTTGTCAGCATATTCATAATCCGTTACCTGTTTGCCAAGCCTCCCCATTAGGAGCAGAGCTGCCTGAGCAGCCCTGTCAGTGTCTGCAGGGATGTGAAAGGCCAGTGCTGTGCCACCTGGCCCTCTGAGGTGCCCTGCACTCCTGGGGTGCCCACATGCTGCCAGCACTGCAGATGCTGCTGTGAAAACAGCCCTTTGTCTGCACTGTTTGGGAATAATGCACGCTTCCTCTTTCTCTCTCAAGAACTAGACTCAGGGACTGTTTAATAGCTGTTTAGATTTACTGCTACACAAGCCAAACACGTGAGCTTGGTTTTATCACAGAGAACTTTAATGTGTTCCACACTGAAGTTTATTTCAAGGTCATGTCTAGAGACTTGATAGAGATCTTGGTTGATACCTGAGGTCAAGATAGTGGGAATTGCAGTTGATTGCAATTTCAATCAGTTTAAGTTTATAGGCCTTTATAATAATATTTTCCTGACTTGATTTGTTTTCGGAAGTCTCTTTTGGTGACATTCCATATATCATGGATAAAAAATTGCGAGAAGAGTTACTGTAATTTCTTCCCTATTATGGCCCAGAAAACAAAACACTCATTGGTTTTACTTGAAGGAAAGAAAAACAAAACATTTGCTTACCTAAGAATATGTGACCTTAAGTTATAAGGGTGTGAGATTTATGTTAACCTTTCACTAAAATCTGTTTTTCCACACTGCGTTTCACATGTTTAGAAGAGTAGAGTGATACTGAATTATCACACACTAACGGGAGATGATCGAGATGAAATACTCATTTTCACAGGAATTGCTATTCATGCATCCTGTGCATGAATAAACATTTTTATGCATCCTGTGCATGAATAAACATTATGCACATGTTTGTGTACGTATAACATCCATTTTGCAAGCTGATTGCAGTTTGCTTAATTTTTAAATTTAATTTCATAATCAAACGGCATGCTTAGCAAGGTACAGTACAACAGTTACCCAAGTCAAATACAAAGGAATGAATAATGTCATACAATAAAAATTGTGGAATATCCTCAGGTGTCTCTGAGGATTATAGACCATATTTTCCAGTAGACGGTCAAAGGCCACACAGTCCTGCATACGTGAAATTAATTTGATACATTACTGTAAATTGGTTGCATATTTTAGTGATACTTTTGTACAATACAGAGCCCTGAGCTATTTTGTGTATGAAATTTGAATATAGGCACTGTTAGAAAAGCTTTGAACAGTTCTGTAAACAAGACAAAACTGTCACAGAAGAAAAGAGCTTAAAATACTCTGTACTACTTTCAGAAGGATGTGGAATATTTGCTCTTTATTATGGCTTCCTTTAAAGAAAATAGACTTGTAGACAAATTAGATCACCTGCATATTGATAGTTAAATCAATCTAATTTCTGGTTTGTAGAAAAAAAGAAAAATGATCCTCATTCTCTCTGTCTTTTGATGTCTTAGGTTCCTAAGCCAGTAGACTACTCTTCACAACTGTGGTAAGTGTCTGTCTTGTCTTACAAGAATCTCTGAGAGAAGCAGTCACAGAAAGCAGCAACTGTGTTTACTACAATTTAAATTATATTGGTCTAATCTTTCTAGGCTTCAGAAGGAGACATTGTGTAATGGTTTGGGAAAGCAATACCATGCATTGCCTAAAAGTATTTCTGATATAATAAAGTGCTTAATGATTTTAATGTTTTGTTTACAAGTCTGTGGCTGCACAGCCTCAGTCCCAGAGGTCTGGAATGGAACAGTAAGAGGTGATTATAATACAAAGTATGGAAGTATATCTTACATGTTGAGTGAATAAAGGAAGGAATAGTGTTAAATACATCTTGTATCATGAATAATTCTGCATTTTCTTAAAAACCTTCACCAACATTGAAGCTGTAGACATACAAGTGGCACCTGGGGATAGGGTTTAGGGGTGTCTGTGGTAGTACAAGGTTGATGGTTGGACTAGATGGATCTTGAAGGTCTCTTCCAACCTTGATGACTCTGTGAAAAAGATGGTGTATCAAAACTGCAACCACTGCTGCTCTGGGGTTTATGAAGTGTGTGAACTCTTTCCCACAACTCAGAAAGGACATAGTGATTCTGAGAGAGCAGAGTAAGCATCATTTATGTTCTTTCACTGGTTTTATGAGTTGTCATTTAGACATTAATTCTGACTCCTCTTAACTTGCCAAAAGTGAAATTAGGATCACATGTAAACAAATACTGATTTTTTTGTAACAAGTCAAGTAAAGTAGTTATTTTTTAGAATTGGTCTTTTGAATTAATTTCTAACATTTGGTCTATTTATAGTTTTCTTAGAACAAAGCATGTTACTGGCATTAATCTTTATCTTCTATGGATTTTTAATAAAGAACTATTTTTTTACCTAAAGCAACTTTCTAATTGGTTTTGATGTATTGGTGTGAAATGTTACATAGTGGTGGTCTGTGGTGGTGACAGTCTTTGTAAAATGGTAAGATAAGCATTATTTCCCTGGAAGCTAGGTCACTTTCCCCAATTAACAATTTAACCTCTGTTTTTTGCAAATGAGTGTCTGCTGACAGCCTCTCATGATGTCCTATGGAAACCACAAGGCAAAGCAAGGGCACAAACTCTCTTATGCAGCCAGGCTGCAGAATCAGTGACTTATTTGTCTTAGCTTAAAACATTTAGCATCAACTTTTTCACATTTGGATGTTATTGGCTGATTTATTTTTTTCCTCTGGATGTTGCATATACCCTTTGCACTTTAGCCTTTGGAGGTTATGCATAATTATGAAACCAAAAAAAAAAATTGTCTTGTGTGAGTACCAAAATTTCACATAGGTCTTTTATTGACCTCATCTACCTCTGGTGGCTGATTCTCCATTCTGTTGCAATAAATCTCCCTAGGGAGAGAACTCAGGGAGGTTCAAAGGTTCTGGACAACTGTTGTATTGCTTCACTTGCAGCAAAAGATTCAGATAAACCAGTTGGTTTTATGAACTTTTGAAGCCACTAGTCATTCAGTTAGTGCTTGGGCTTATATCTGCTTCCTTAGCAGATATTGAATTTAACATGCATACAAGTACTTTTCTAATTAAGCATTCCACAACCCCCAACCATGGGAAGTTTTTCATGTTTTATTCTTCATTCAGAAATCTGGAAGTGGTATTCAGTTGGAATGGATGTATTGTTGGTCTCCATGATATGTGGAATATTTTCACTCTCTATTGCATATTTAATGGGGCTTTGAAAAAAATCATAGGCAATTTTTATTTTCCTTGTTACAGGTTTGCAGGAGCAATGGAACGACTGCAAGCAGAAAGTGAACTAATTAACAGAGTAAACAGCACTTACCTGGTGCGGCACAGGACCAAAGAATCAGGAGAATATGCAATTAGTATTAAGTAAGTGGAAGTGGAAGAAGTCCTCAAGAAAGTGTTCCTGTTCTCATTTTTGTCTAGATAGTATTTGAAATAAATACAGAAAATAAACCACTGTTTCCATGATATAATTATATGTAGCCTTTAAGAGAGTAAATATAGGAAAACTGAAGTTGCCATCTGGATTTATAGAAGGAAAGAAGCAATAGTTTTAAAATGCAGATGTAGCAAATTGGGGCTGCAGAAATAATGATGGAGTATGTTGGAGAAGAGTAAACACTGTTTGCAGTACAGTGTGATCTGTTTCATTGGCCTTGGTTAGAACTCAAAACCCTTATCTCACACTATTCAGTAAAATGGGGGTTTATACATTTTGTGGGTCCAAATTATTGTTTGCTTTCATGCTGTTTATCAATATGAATATAAAAGCAGGACGTACATGGGAATTCCCAGTTAGGATAAGTAGTTAGCTGTGACTTTTTTTTCTGATTACAGATTACTTCTTTAGCTGTACTTTAATAAATATGTTTGGTTGATTAGATGTCAACTTTGTTTTGGCACAGATATACATTTTGTCTTAAGAATTTATGTGTGTGGTGTTCTAGGGGCATGCCCTCAGGTAATTATTGATTGTGTCTGATTAGAAACACATTTATATTCATAAGTTATTCATTGCCCACAGGTACAATAACGAAGTGAAACACATCAAGATTTTAACAAGAGATGGCTTTTTCCACATTGCAGAAAATAGAAAATTTAAAAATTTAATGGTAAGCATTGATTAGCTTTTTAACAGCGTGAGATTTTCTTTGTAGCTGTTTCTGTTAGAGCTACTTTGGTTTGTGAAATTCCAGAGAGCTACGAGAGTGAAAGATTTGAATTGTGTCCACTCCTACTAATAGGATAATTTTTTATATTTATGGTTTTAGCTCTAAGTGATACTTTTATGTGCTTAAAACAACATATTTATTGTTAGGACTGGACTGTGTCCCTTGTAGTGAAGTGGAAGAGGGGAGGAATTTGAATCCCATGTATCAGCCCACTGTGGACTTAGGCTGAATCTGGAAAGGAGAATTTGATGTCTTTGGAAATCTTGGCTTTTTAGGAATCAATTGGATTAAAATTTATGCAGCAGCCTTCCTGCATGCATACTCAAGTATGTGAAAATGCTAAATAAAAATGGAGGATAATACAAAACAAGAGCAGGGCAAAGCTTTAAGGAAACCTTAGAAATGATTTTAGTTTAACCACTGAAACTCTGTAAAACTAGAGCATCCTAGAAGATGGGGAGAGATGAAATGCTAATCTCTAAGTGCTCATTAGAACAGGAAGAACACAAAATTCCTTGATGAAGAATGCACCAAGCTGTTTTTGCACTCGTATCTTCATTTCACACTTATAAACCAGTGAATTGTTCAGTTTTAGGGCTGGGGACCCTGACATCTTTTCATTGTTTGGCAGCAGAAATCATGGTGCTCACACACACAAGGAGGAGGCTGCTTAGTCTGTGAATGCTACAAATGATTCACTGGAAAAGCTTGGCAAAACACAGCAGCTGGGGTCCCATGCTGCCAGGTGTCTTCTTATGGCAGTGATGCTGCTTAATGCACTGGTGTAGGTTCCAAAGTAAAGCAGAAATATAAATAAAGAGCAAAGTTGGATGAAAAATGAGGAAAAGAGTATGCGTTGCATCACAGAATTGAGAGGGCGGAGAAATTTCTAGTGTAAGGACCTCACTGCTATCAACTTAGCCTTGCTAACATTCAAGTAGGAAAGAATTATTTTATAACACAGATTTTAGGGTATTATGAATTCTGCCCTTGAGAGTTAAATACACAAGTGGTAGTGTGCTGTTTGTACGTGCTGTTGAACAACTACTTTGTTCTGGGCAGATGCAAGAGAAAAAGTGTCTGAAAGAAAAGAGGAACAAAAGTAGTCTGAGTAGAAGTGGGGGCAGAAGAGAGACAAAGGCAGCATCCATGGAAACATTAAGTAGTGATCTGCAGTGACACAGCGTTTTGTGCTGCTTTGGAGGGAAAAACGTAGAAGAGCTCTTATGTCTACTTTTCATAGTGCATTTGAAAAACTTTCAGCAGAGTGATCAAAATGTGCTGAGTGTGTAAAGCAGGGTGCAGTGAAAGGTCAGTTCAGCTGCTGCTGTGAATCAGGGCAATGTGGCAGGTTCCTGAGCAGCCCCATCCGTGCTGGCCCAGACTGCTTACCTTGCTCATCTGTCTGTAAGCTTACTACTGTGATTTGTGCAATTCATGTTTTAGAGGCCAGTTGTCATCAACTGTTTTCGTGGAAGAATGGAATTAAAACCTGAGCTTTAAAAGTAACTGAATCTGTGACATGAAGTGATTTCCTCTTTTTCCTCAGTTTAAAACCATTTTACTTATTTTGTCAACAAACGACATCTCTCCACTTGGAATTCTAATTACTTTTACCAAACAACACAATTCTTAGCGACTTACACTGTGCAAAAAAGATAACAAAAGTTTCATACTAATTATTTTCCATTTATCCAGATATCCTTCTTTGAATGCTAATTACTTACAAATCACACACAGTATTGCCTTGGTAATTTGAATGTCTGGATATTCAGTGATGATATGGGAGTAAATTATGTTGCTGACATTCTAGTTGGTAAGATGTGCTGATACCAAACAGCAAAGCCCAAAGAGTTCCTAGTATGACTGATGTAGGCTATTATAGGCTAAACATTTGGGTAGCTTTTTGTAGTGCCTTTTTTTTTTTTTTTTTTTT
>VZDJ01001247.1:5547395-5891105 GCA_008694505.1 Cyanoderma ruficeps
TTTTTTTTTTTTTTTTTTTTTTTTAGTTTTTAGTTTTCATTTTTTTCCTAGAAGGAAATGATTAAACACAATATGATCTCCTGATTTTGACCTAAGCTTGGCTTGGTCAACTCTGATTTTGGAAATCTAAATATGACTAAGTGGAACGGAGTGAATGGTTTACATGGTTTAAATACATTGCTTTGTGCATGTATTTCTGAAGAGTGAAATCCCACATTTGAATGGATCAATTGAAATACATTTGCTTTGAATTGTCCAGTCACTTTTAATCTTACTCTAGCTCTGTGTACAAACTATGTGATATTGACGTTTCTAGGGCTAATTCAAATGTAACAGACAATGGCAGGGGTTGAAGATTGCCAAAGAATTGCATTAGCTTTCAGAATTTTGATGGGCGTTGCCTTCTTTAGAGTAGGAACTCGAGTAACTTGTCTTCTTGGTTACATAATCTATTTCAGCTATTATTTTATATTTATAGACGTGAATTTTTGCATATATATATATATATATGTAAAATATTCCTGTGTGTAGCTATGAATGCTTCTATAGATGCACACACAAATGATGCAATTTTTGGATTGGGTACAAGGAGAATGTGGAATGCTGGATTTTTCAGTCAGTGTGCACTGTATGACACCCCCCAAGCCTGCCCTGCCTTGGAAGTTTTACATCATTTGTGTATCTGCACATGAAGTAGATGTTAACTTACAAGCCATGTGCTTTATTTCAGATCTGTGTACTTATATTTGTAGATAAACATAATTTATCATTGCAAAAGAGATTTTAGAAAGCAGAGGCATTTGCTGCTCCATCCTTAGCAAGCAGCTGACCTTGCCTTCTGCCTGACTCCAGAAAAGCAAAGACATCCTCAGCCTGACTTCAAGGAGCAGCAAATGTTGACTCTGACAAAAAGATTTTATTTAGCTGATTTTTAGAGTGTCTTTGTTTGTTTGTTTGTTTTTGTTTAAATTTTTAAAGAATGAATATGAATTCAATATGAAAGCTGTCAATTTTTAGGGTACTTTTTATTTAAAAAAATAAGCATCCATGTATATATATATACATCCAATAATGCATCCCATGTTCCATGGGATGTATTATAAAATAAGGTTACTTGCATAATAAAACTGTCATTGGCTGTACACCAGAATGCTGAACAGGATGCGATTTCAATTTCCAGTTAAAGTGTTTTTCCTTTCTGAAAGGAACTCGTGGAATACTACAAGCACCACTCTCTCAAAGAAGGTTTTCGAAGTTTGGATACTACTCTTCAGTTTCCATACAAAGAATCTGAAAACTCAGTGGGACAGAGGAGTAACAGAACAGGTGGCAATGGTGAGGATTATAAAATTTTGTATATTAATTTCTGCTATATATATGTATTTGTATATATATAAAGGACAGGGTACTTGGAGCTTCTTCATCTTCCATTTTTTGACATATAACCAATTACTATGGCAATGCTTTTAGCTCAGATTTTTTGAAGCTAAGCAGATTCAGATCTGCCAGGAGATTTATAAACATGTCTAGCAAGCTTGTCTTGCTGCCAAACTTAAAATCTCCCCGATATTCAAAAAGTCTATTAGACATGCTGGTGAAAGATTAAACTGCATCTTGCCTGGTTTCTTAGGAAATTTGCATATTTGCAGCTACAAGTGTTAATATCTGTGACAATTTCTAATCCTTAAAAGGGGATTTAAATAAATCAGTCTTGTAGCATAGCCCTATGAAGTAACATCTCAGTAATACCGAATAATTGTGTCAAAAAAAATTAGATTTACTATATCATAATTATTTTTATACATGTTTTTTAACATAGGATGTTTATCAAAGTTCCCTTACTAAGCTTCTGAAAGTTAATGAACTACTGTGCAAAGTAAATAGCAGTTAAAAACTTGTGAAGTTTAGAAATGAACTGACAAGGCTTGCAATGCATATGCTGTCCTTTATTTAAGCTATTACAATTTAGGTGGAAGTTAGCCTGATTTTTAGGACATGTACAGGTTCAACGTTAATGATAAAACCTACTACATGGCTGGC
The DNA here is from genome assembly GCA_008694505.1 of Cyanoderma ruficeps. Taxonomy (NCBI): domain Eukaryota; kingdom Metazoa; phylum Chordata; class Aves; order Passeriformes; family Timaliidae; genus Cyanoderma; species Cyanoderma ruficeps. The sequence goes on from VZDJ01001247.1 coordinate 5,549,436, forward strand.
CTCTGGAAAATATACAATGTTTCTGTCTAAGGGCAAGGATTAGATTGGCTGTTCTGCAGTCATTGGCTGCATCTTTGAACTGTAACAGATAATAAGAGGAAAAAAAAATTAATGGGGGTTTTAACAATATGAAGACTGTTATAGAAGCCCAGAATTCTAGTCTAGTCTTTGTCATGATGGTGGTGGCTTTGTTACTTTCATTTGCTGTGTTTGTGAGCTTTTGTTTACTTGCTTGCCTCTGTTCTGTAAAATTTCTGTAACTTTGGAGGCTTTCTTCCTCTCCTAATTAAAATGAAGATAATTTAGGACAAATGATTGTAAGAAACCAGTGTGTCTCTGAGCATCTCATTTACTGTCTGTACCTCCCAATTCTTCTGCTTTCCATTTCTGTTCTCCTTCACTGCTTCACTTGCCTTCTGTCAGCTGTCTCCTCTCTGTGCTGTTCATGTCCATTCCTGGTGGATTTCTCTGCCCTGTCCTTTCCTCGCCTTTTAGCTCGTGGCCTCCCTGTGCTTCTCTCTTCCTCTTGCCATCTCTTGTGCTTTCCTCATCCCTTGCCTCTGCACGGCCCCGAGGCTTTAATTGTTGAGAGGACATGTCCTGCTTGATTTACTTTGTGTTTGTTTGAGTTATTATTGCCTGTGAGAGAACCAGATTGTTTTCTTTTTTTTTTCCCCTTAGGCCAGTTAGAATGTAGCTGTACTGTCCAGAAACTTCTTACTCTGCATTTCCTACTTTACAGGATACACGATTTATGGTACATCCTCATTAACTTCAGTCATGATACCAAAGAAAGCATCTTCTTTTGCCAGATCTTTTAGGCAGTATGCAGAAGAGCAAGAGAAATGACTGAGGGATGCTCTCATTTTAGTCAAGGGCATGAGGAAGAGCATCTCTGCTGCAGTAACTATCAGCCCTTTGATGCTACAAACTGTGCTGGAGGAAACTGTAGGATTTGTCTTAGACCAAACTAACCTGGAAAACCTTTCAACTCCCAAACTCTTTATGTAAAATCTAAGAAAATTCCATAATTCTGCTGCTTTATCTAGATTGACTCAGAATGACACTTCCTCTAATGGATTGGACAGTAAAATGTGTCCCCATGAGTGTGGTGGTTTGTTTTTTTCCTTGTTTGTTTTGTTTGTTTACCCAAAATGTCCATGATTAACAGTCCATCTATGGGTCGCTCTGCTCAGTTTTTAAGCTGTCTTGTTCATTTTACAGAGCTGATGTAAGACAAGCCTTACATCTAGGCTGTGTGAACCCTGCTGGGCTGAAGTTAGAAAGAATTTGGGAAACTTTAGGCTGTGGTTTGGTTTAGTAGAGGAAGCAAGTAAGTCATGTGGGGCAGCAGTTGGACATGGAGTTTAGTCACAGCCCTCAGTGAGCACCACCACACAGCTGATTTTTTTGATCACTTCCCACATAATCTTATTCCCACACAATCTCTAGAAGGAGAGGGGCACTTCCCCATAGTTTTTCAGTTTTGCAGCTGCTCAGCATGGGGTTGAAGCTAGTGAATGCAATGGGTTTTAAGCTGATTTAAACCAGGATTTGGGTTTAACACAGTATTCACATATCTGGATTTTTTTAATGAAGCCATCTTTTGAAAAGATGTCAACCTTTTTTCAAAACAGCTGATCTTTAGGATATATAATGAATAAGTGGGAAAAGTATTTCTAAAAAATGTTAGTTGAACCACTGCAGACTTTGACAGGGTTTTATCATTTTCTGCTGCCAAGGTGTTTGTGCTGCTGTGGAATTGGCAATACTGAATTGACTTTACTTTCCAGAAAAGAGTGAGAAAGAAGTATGTTAATTTTTTTATATTCGTTATGTTTTCATTTACCCATATGGGAAAATAGAAATGTCTGTTATTTAATTTAACTTATAATTTCTAAGATAAATCAAAATAAGTCACCTTGTAACTTCTTAAATTTTCAGGGAATTTGATTCTTGCTTCAGCATTTACTTGATTTTTAGAAAAATTTTTTAGAATAAAATTCTCTATTTTAGTGGGATAGTTATTTTGCCTTTCCAGATTTTGGCTTCCTGCTTGGGTTGAGACTTTGCTTTTCAGTCTGCTTGTCTTGCAGAAGTCACCCATGTTGTTCTCATATGCATTGTACACTTTTAATGTGGATGTAAAAGTTGTCAGATATTTACTTTTGTCAATATAGAAATTCAAGTAAATTGGGAAGATTTTTTGGGGAATGGTTTATTCTTCTTAATTTTTCAGTCATAGTCTTTTCTAGACACACACAGTATGATCAAGTTTTGTTTTGCTACACAGAAAAATACTAATTCTTACATTAGATTACAGGAATGATCAACCAGTTAATGAAATAAAGGCAAAAAGGGAAGAAAAGTGGACATTACTCTGTGGAGTAGAATAATGGCACTTTATTCTGATTTGCTGATGCAGAGCACAATCATATTGAGAAATTTGAATCTTTATGAAATTTAGATTTTAAAGTAACCTAAGTCATGAAGCCAAGTCCTACTTGAGTGATATTTTTCTTTATCAGTTAACTAGGAGTAGGTGTATTTACTAGTTATGACATCCTACTAATGCTTAATACATTACCTCTGTAAAGCTATCTGTTAGTAAAGTAAAACAAAGCAAGTATCATCCCAACCCTTAGGGAATCAAAAGAATTCAGCCTTTCTGCTTACAAACCAACACCCTGTCATCAAAACAGATCAGTTATCTGTAGAAATCTAGTAGGAGCTCCTTGCCCACATAGGTTTACTTGTCCAGAATTTGACGCATAAAACCAAACCTCCAGCTATATCAGGGGGAAAAATCAGGATGAAATCTGAGTTAAGGATCAGACCAGCCACGCCCCATATAGCACCTAACCTGGGTGTGTTCCTGTGGGCTGCTGTTCCACTCTGCCATTGTGCATCTGGAGAAATAAAGACAGGTATTTTTCTCTAAGAATGGGCACTGCTTTTGAGTCAAGTGGCCCTTTTGGTTTGTGTAGCACAATTCCCCACAGAGCTGTCACTTGGGGTTACTGTCTCCAGTATAAAGGAGCCCCTCGTGTTCCAGATAGTCCAGTCAGTGTTAGAGGAGGAGAAAGCATCATTGTGAAGGATCAGAAGGGAGTTTCCAGAGTGTAGGAGGCCCTGGAGCATGGTTTTCTTGTCCTATGAGACACTAACCTAAAATGCTGTTGTTTTGTGTTGTGGGATTTTTTTTCATTTCTCAACACAAGGCTTCTGAATGTTAAAACACAGTATCAGTCCTGTTTATTTTATTTATGCTTGTAGTTTCATTGTCACAGATGTATTTATTGTCATCCAGGTAAGATGCACAAAACTGTACCATTACCTCCACTATGGATTCTTGCATAAAATTGTTCTAGTCATCATTCCTGCAAGTACCATTTTGAAGCTATTGTGTTTCATGTGTAGTCAGAAGAATAAATTCAGAGAAGTAGCTGTTAGTGGTAAATACAACCCTGCTACTTTTTGGAGGAAGATTCTCGTTCAGTAATTACAGATATTATTAGCTATAATTTAGAGGCTACAATATCATTTATCCAGTTGAGATGGATATACCTTTCCAAATCACAGCTGGGAGCAAAGGTCCCAAATTTATTAGACATGCACACTATATATCTTTATTGCCTTGTCAAAAGAAGGACAAAATGTGAGAACAGGTGAATAAACTGTAGTTTCACTTGAAGCAATTCTAGTTAATTTCATCTAATTTTTGCATTTAAAAGTCCATTGCCCTTAGTTTTGTTGACGACAGAGCAAGAGCACCTGTGGCTTTCACCCAGGGAAGCTGCTCTAGGGGCTTAGGATGAAGTGCTGGTTCTGCCCAGGCCAAGTTTAGGCTTTTTTTGCTTGCTCAAGGGGTTTTTTGGAAGTCAGAGAAACTGAAAATACGAGCAGGAGTGCTTGGGCCTTAGAGGATGTAGTTTAGCTGTGGAATTCCTATTGATGTTGAAGATTAACAGGGCAGAATGCATTCTTTTTTCCCATGCCATTATATGGAGTTGACTCCAGGTCAACTTAGACTATATCCTAACTAAGGGCATATGACTAGTGTTGCTGGGGTCCAGTGGATTTATGTATGCATGAGTTCTTGCTTTTGTAATGGTAACAAGTGGGGCACACAAAGAATTGATAAAACACTTTTGTTAAATCTGAAAATATTTGCAAAGAGGCTGCAGTTACAATTTACTTCTCTGAAACCCTAAATGGGTGACTTCTTCCTACTTTACTCTTTGAAAAATGCAATTGTTAAAAATTAAATCATAGATCCAAATTTTCTAGTTATTACAGTCAATTTCCTTGCAGACATCCTTAGTAGGGAACCTTAGTTTCCTTATTATCAATGAATTATATAGTTAAAAAACCTATTATTTAAATCTTATGCCAATATTTCAATGTTCTTTTGCTTTTCTCTTTTTCTCTTTTTTTTCCTCTAAGCCCCTTCTTTGTTCTGTGGGTTTTCTTTTGTAACTCCTCCAGACTACAGCTTTGTTCCCCCTTCCTCCACTCCTTTCTGGTCAGGTACTGCTTTACTGCTTTTATATTTCTTCTAAATTTGCTTCTGTTGTTTCTGTGTGCAGCAAGTGAGGGAAGGGACGAATCTAATACTTCAGCTCTTCTCTGACTCCAAAAACTGAGTTATTACTTGTTATCTTCGAGTGTAACAAAAATCAAACTCTTAAACTTTTGAATTATTACTGCTTATTGCAATAAGCGGTTTGAATAGGTGTTGCAAAGCTCAACAGTTGCAGCAGATTCCATCAGTGACCACTTGACTGTTAATTTGCCATGTAGTTGGCATCTATGGCTGTATATTTTTAATGTATTTGTTCAAATGCACAAACATGGAAATCTCACTGCTTGTTGGTAAATAATATATTCGTCCCATCCCTGCAGCAAACCATACTGCAGTAGCATCTTAGAATACAGTAGGGTTTTTTTTGTAGAGAATGCTTTCTTTAAATTCTGCATTAACATTGGTAATTAATTTTGCCCATCTGTTTTCTAAATATTGTTTTCTTTATTTCCATTTAACCATCTCTGGCTTTAATAAATGCATTCATTTCAAACTAAGAGGCTGCATAAAAATGCTTAAGGTAGTACCATTGGTAGCCTCAGTCAGTGCATCAGTATGGGTATGACTTGCTCTGATGTCTGAGATGTGCTCTGCAGAGAGGTGAACTGCACCACTGGACAATTTCAGAAGAATTTTGCCAGTAGAAAGGTGACTGCCTTTGAGGAGCACATGGAAACAGCTGCTGATGTGGAGAATGCAGCATTTGCTCATGTTACACCAGCCTGCCTTTTGCACAGGGGTGGAGGACACTGCCTGGGTTGTGCAGAGCAGGATTGGGGATGGATTTTGCAGCAGGGAAGGGAGGTGTCCAGCATGCACAAATGCAGAAAGGATGTAGGTGGCAGCTCAGTAGTACAGTGGTTATTGTGCTGACTTGTGCTGAGGGCCTCTCTGGTGACCTCTCTCTTGGTTCACCCAGATTTCAATCTCCATGTCTTAGACCACACTTGGATGTTTTACCCCTCAGTTGTTTCCTCCATTTCTATGCCCTTACATATAGATATTTTTGGGGCAGATAGTTCCTTTCAGTATTCACAACAATGACTGAGAATCCAACGAGGAGGTGCCCTTCCAGTTGACATGTGCTTTTATAGAGGGACTCATCTGTAGCAAAGGTGAGTAGAAATCCATTTTGGATTTTGCCCTGTGGTCATGATGCTCAGCTGGACTCCCTGAAGCACTCGCATGATTTGAAACAACATGAAGGACTTCAGTTTTAGCTCTTTGCTCAAGGTAAATACTGTGAGCTTTTGTCCTTTTAGGCAGGGATAGGAGAGGACATCTTGCATTCAACGGCCCAATACTGGACTGTAAATTCCATTCTTACTGTGACTGGCATCTGTTCCATGAGAACAAAATAGTGAAGTGGCCTAGGGTGATAGAACAGCAATCAAGACTCAGTTACTTTAACCCTGTCACACTTTCCCTTAATATTCCCATGTGTGGTTTGAACAAATTATAATGAAAAATCCTTTTTTTCCCTATGAAAAACTGCTGTATCAGAAAATTCATTAATAACTATAGTGATAGGTGTCAATTCAACATCTGGCTTGTCACAATATGCCAGTTTAAGTATTCTGTTACAAAAGTACGAAATATTAAAGGAAAATAGTGATCTTCAGTGCTTGATTAAGCTTATCTACCCCTTATATTCTGAGTGTGTTGCTTCATATGTTTGTACTAAACCTTCTTTTTAAAAATAGCCCAATAATCTGCCTACGTTAAAAGACCAAATTCTTATTTCATGATATTACAAGTATTTTTTTAAAAGTGTCTTCAGAGCTGGTTTAGTTCTGATGATCTGGAGGCTGGTAACACAGGGGAAGGTTAAGCTGACTGCTGAGCACCACTGAAGGTGCTGCCTGTGCCTGGATAACAGCTCTGAGCTTTGGTGAAACAGTAAATGTACAAGTAAATGTACACGGCTTCAAGGAGCATGGGAACTAATACACAGGAGCAACCCTCGGGGCAATGGCTGCAGATTTATGAGGAGGCCAGAGCCCAGGGAGAGAGAAACAACTACTCACAGGTTTAATAATACTACATTGACCTTCATGGAATTGAAGCTAGACCAGCCTGCTGTGATCACAGGGTGCCTCTGTTGTTTGCACCCCAGATGCATCATCGCTGGCTCAAACTAGTATTAAAATTCATTTGCAGCATATCTATTTCACTCTTAATGTCCAACATACTCCTGTGTAAATCAAAGCTGATTATAGTTCCTGTTGTCATCATCTTCTGTTTGCAGAAGGAAAGGCTGGATTAAGTAAAAGCACATTTTTCTCATTCAGATATGTGGTTTTTATTCACCTCATTTGGATTTCTCACTCTATTTCCAGTTAGTTCTATGAGTATCTCCCTTCTATTACACAGGGTTTATTTATTACTGCTTTCTCAACAGCTTACTTTCTTTTCTAACACTTTCTCTTCCCCTTACCCCCACCCCTTTAATTTCTCATTCATATTCATCCACCTGTTGGGCTCTTTCTTTCCATCAACCTCTGCTGTTAATCCCATTCTCTCTTTGCATTCTTCCTGTAGAATTCCTGTAGAATCTGCATTCTTCCTCTTTCACTCCTTCTCTCTCCCATCTGTACAGGTGTCCTTTCCATGTGTTGTCTTCCCTCAAGTTTTATTTATCCTGGGACAGCACTAATTGGGAATTCAGGGCTGATGGTCTCTATTCAAGTTATTTTTGTGACTGTGTCAGCAGAGAGATATGGTTAATATTTTTTTCCAAAATTAGCACTGTCATTTTCCGGTATTCCATCACTCATCTGGCTTCCTTTTATATATTTCCTATCATGAGCTCCACTTTTATTTGAAAATATGGATCTTGGATTCTAAATTAATCTAAATTCTGCTACTTTCTGCCTCAAGACTTTTGAAGATATATGGTTTTGATTTCTCTTGCTTCTTTCTCCTTTTCCCCTCTCTTTGTGACTTGAAAAAGAATTAAAAGTCCTCATTTCCCCCAGATGTGCTCCTCTTTCTTCTCTATCCTAATTTTCCTTGCTATTTTCCATCTTTATTATTCCTCTATGCATTCCGTCCCTTCTTAGTTCTTTTCTTCCCCATTTCCCCAAATTTATTCATCTTTGCTTCCTATAATTTTTCCTTGCCCCTTTATCTTCTTTCTAGAATCTGAAATTATACCTTGCTGCCCAGAATCCCTCCTTGCATCCTGCAATGCTTCTCCAAATGTGCCAGTGATATTGCTGCACACCTGTGAGTGGTTACTGACCCTCCAATCAATAACTGCTCCTTTTTTTTTCTTTCTCCAAAACAATTACTGCCCATGATGTGCTCTTTCCCTGTAAAATTGATTACTGCAATGCTGATGAGGTATAGAACATTACATTCATGTCAGGATCTAAACCAGTAGCATCTGCATCTGACTGGCTAAGAGGGAGAAAAAAAGCATTTTTGAGCTTTGATGTGCTTAATATATCACCTAGATTTTTGCAACATCAATATAAGCAATAAATTGAGAGGCTGATTCTCTGTTATATGGCATATTTTACATAATTTATCAAGTGTCTGATAAGCATAATCTACATAAGCAGTCAGGAGTGTAGGACTAAACTTTAGTGATGTGATATAGACTAGGGCATTATCAGTTGTCAAAACTGGTTTTTAGGCATTCTGTTTCTGTGATATGTCTAATAACATTTTAAATGTAGTATTCCTTATTAGTTTAAGACAATTTTTTTGTATTTTCTCTTTAAGCTGAAAGTATTTAACATAAAATGATTTTCAGATATTTAATACTATTATGTATCTATGATCCAGTGGAGTTAGAAGAAAATGTAAACACAAACAGAACTGAAACTGTTAAGCTTTCTCAGCTCATTTGCTGTGTTTTGGGTTCCTGATTTAAATTAAAGGCAACTAGATACGAATTCTTAGTATTACACTGTTGAGGCTATTGCTAAACTAGAATCTTAAAGGCATTTCCTAATGAAGATTGGGCATTTCTAAGAAATGTGAAAGGGTTCTGAGGACAGAGATGATTCTATGTACATTTTATCAAGTCATCCGTCATGATCATATGAATTCTGAAATATTTTCAAAGGAAGCTTGCCTGTGCCCCTGGACTCCTCTTACAGTGCTTTACATAGGGAAACAGTAGCATTAATGGGAAAAAAAGCTGAAAAATGCCTTGGCCAAATAATCCAACTATGAAATGCCATGGAGTAGTAGATGTTCTTTCCAAAATGTTCAAGTCAAAGGTCTTTTATCTGTTAGGCCATGCCCATTCTCCTCTCATTCTCCTCACACTGGAATCATTGAGGATTTCTGTTGCGAGTTTGGACATTCTGCATCAGTGTTGGAAACATAATTTCCCATAAAACTATTTGGAAAAAAGGAGTTGGCTTTTGAAGTGAGGCTTTTTGCACCTTTTTTTAAAAAAAATTCTTAACAGCTTTTTGTTGTTTAAAATATCTGAACTTTACATTGGCAAAAATCTTCTATATTGATGTACCTTGAAACTTTAAAGTGTTAATTTCACTGAACCTTAATTTTATAGAAAAAATTCATTGGTGATTTACAGAATGAACTCCTGAAAAGAACAGATTTACATCAGTCAATATTAATGCAGATTGCGACAAATGATCCGTGGAAATTTCCTGTAAAAAGTCTGTACCTTTTTGCTCATGCTGATGTTAGCTTCCAGTTTTAAGTGCATTAATATTTAACTTGGGAGTTGTTTTCTGAAAGAACAGCACCTTATTCTGGTTGTTTTGCTTCATTAGAGGTCTAAAGTTAAATCAACTGCAAATGCTAATAATTCTCTTGGAAAGAAATTAGTGACCTGTAAAATATGTTGATGCATATAACTGGTAGCAAGTTTTATTATGTAGCACAAGAATAAAATAATTGCAAATGTATATAGCAATCTCAGGGTGGGGAATATTTTATTTATGGCTCATCTAGTTTGATTTTCCTTCTAAAAATAAAGAGGACTAGTCAAAAAATCACAAAAAATCCCTTCAACTTTTTACCCCCCTCACCTATATTTAAATCCTCTTGATCTTCGTAGCGCAGATGTTTTGCATAAAATGAATTGCCAGTGTATATTGCTGTGGAATCCTTGTTCTGTATTTTACAGTATTTCTATTTACAGTAGTTTGGTAGCCTTCATTTAACCAGCCCTAATAATGCCACCATGTGTTTCCTTTCAGTGCTGAGCCCGAAGGTGATAGGCATTGCCATAGCCAGGTATGACTTCTGTGCACGAGACATGCGGGAGCTGTCCTTACTGAAAGGGGATGTTGTCAAAATTTATACCAAGATGAGTGCCAATGGCTGGTGGAGAGGTGAAGTCAATGGAAGGGTAAGACTATTTTTTTTTCTTTTCCTGTTTCTTTCTGCCTTCACTGACAGTGATTTTGTTTAAAAAAAAAAAAGTGTTCCTACACTGTGTATTTAAATTCACAAGATGGAACATATTCTCATCTTTGTTTCATAGGAGGGAGTCAGAACTCTTGCCAGGTAGCTTTCCCAGCATCTAAATTATTGGTTATTTAATGTGACCTACCAGACTGAATATTTGGGCAAGGTTATATGGTTGGAAAATAACCAGGATTAATAGCACCGCTACAGTTGACCTTTCTTGAACTGTTTTGCACACAGATATTTGGGGTCAGGTTCCTGGTGCTGTGGAGCTCTCTTTAGCACTTCACCACAGAATGATTTCCCACATCTTTCTGCCAGACTACAATGCAATGGAATCAAGCACCTTTTTATAGAAGGCTGCTTCTTTGATCTCTACAAATGTGGCCCAGATGAAGTGACATATTTAGCAGGGACTTTTATGAACTCACTTTACACCCTGCTCTGAGACTTGGAAGTGAAGTTTCAGTTTTGACCTATAAAGGGTTTACTGTTTCAGTCTTAGTTTACTGCCTTATAATGCAGATTAGTCAGAAGCATTTGACACTGCTGTTTCCATGTCTAAAGTGCTGAGATGTAGGGTCAAGGAATGTGAGGTGGAAGAATGTAAATTGTCTGGAAGCTGGAAATGATAGTTTGAAGTGCAGTTGAAGTGAATGTCCAAACTTACTCCTTTATGCAATTTGGAGAACCTTTTTTATTGTGTACATGAGCTTGGTTATGTTAAATGGTTAAAGCTTATTAAGTAGTCAATTAGACCAGAAGAAATAGGTTAGCAGAAGAAATACCCATCATGCTATATAAGTCTTAGATGTGAAGAAAGCTGAACAGCTCATTGTAATGCAGATGCCCACATTGCAAAGGATGCCGTGTTACATGCTAGCATTCCTTGGTAACTTTCATAACCTGGACTTGACATTATAAACTCAACTCTGGAGATATTTTGACAAGGTAGTCTAAAAATTTCTGCAGCTACCCCTTCTAGTGATGCTCTAGGTTTGGTTTTGAGTTCTTTCATGAATGTTAAATTGACTTTAGGTATAAAGAAGTATGAAGAAACCTGAAGCAAATACATAAAATAAGAAATATATGACATTGCATCACTGTATGTCTTACATAAACCTTATTTGGCACATCATTAATTTCAGAATGTAGATAACTTTATAACTCCTGAAGTGTAGGACACTAGGCTCTGCTGTCTAATTGTGTTATGTGTAGCACCTGTTTTGGTGGCAGTGGAATTCAACTCCATGTAAAGCAATCAAATCAGTCAGTGTTTCCTTTATGAGAGGATTCCCTGGACCTGACTGGAGCCTGTTAAAAGTTCAACTCCTCATTCAAAAAATAGTGGTGTCTGGTCTGTAGTAAAACTACTTCCACTCTTGGCATTTTTCTGAACTTTTAGACCTCCAATGTGGGCAAATGTGTTTTAGATTTTTTGAGGGAGGAAGCGACATAGAGGGTGTTTGTCTCCAAACTGTCATATCTGCAAGTTATTCTTTTCTTAAGGGTCCTTACCCTGACTATGTCAGGTCAGCCAAGTTTATCTTTGTAATATTATTCATATATTTACTGAACAGACCCATCCTTGTTGTGCTTAGCTCAGCCATTAAAAAAAAACCAACAAATCCTGTGTGTCTCATGTATTATTTTGTTCTGCTTTTCCCCTTTTTAGGTGGGCTGGTTTCCATCAACCTATGTTGAAGAGGACGAATGAATTAAAAACTATCCTCTGCTGACCAGCAGTTTCAGGGATTATAAAAATTTATATCTTCAATGTGTTACTGGTCTTGTTAAGTATTTAAAGAGCAACATTTTTGCCTGTCTGAATCTTCCAGTCTTAATGCTGGGAATTATACAGAAGTTTGGGCTGACGGGTTGTTACCTTACCCAGAGCTGTGCAAGAAACAAGCTGCCAGTTTGCCATCACTGGGGATCAGTACAAAGTCCAACCCTCACCTTCCCAGAAGATCTCTGGAAAACAAAATTCTTTGTTCCTTTTCATTTCACCCTGTAGTACACCATGAGAACTAGCAATGGCTGAATATTTCATGTTTCTCTTCTAGCTAACATCTGTGATGGTGCAAGGAGATGAAGGCTCATTATTCCTTACCACTGCACGCAGAAAACAGATTTCAGTCTTTCCAGTGAGCATAAAGTATAGTCAGTAGACTTGTCTTGAGACATCAAGCTACTTTACTTATCAACTTACAAACCATTTTACACTCACAAAAACATTCTGAAGGAAATACGTAGTAAATATGAGTAGCATTCATGCATAGGTGATTACTTAACTGGCTACTTTGAGGTCCTGCCTAAATCTTCTAACAATCTGTTTGAAGACATTCTAAAAGGGTGTAGTGATGTGGAATTGCTTTAAAAAACCTTCACAAAGTGGAATTGTGTGATCCTTTTATTGTCATCTCAAGCCTTTTTATGTGAGGTTTTTTCATTTAAGCATCTGACAATAAAAGTGCAACTGGGGGATAGTCATGACAAGATGAGTTGAAAGTTTTGGGCAATAACATTAAATAAATATTGCAGACCTATTCTGAAGGAGGAAGTACTAATGAAAGGTGATGTCATTTCTCAAGAACAAAACCTCTTGATTGATTTGGATGAACTTCAATTTCAACTCAGTACTGTCTTTTCCTAGTTAGACAGGTGTTTCTATCACCTTTTGTGACTGCAAATGGAGCTCACAAACTTCTTTCAGCCCTTTCTTTTCTTTTGCCTGGGATGTTAATGGTAATTCAGTGAGGGAGTTGTCTTGTTGCAGTGTTCTCAACATCCCCAACCAAGTGTGTCTAGGTTAGTCAGCATGAAAATCAGGCCTTGTAAAGGGGTGCCCACTGCTTGGTGAAGCAGTGTTTAATGTAATAATGAAGAGACAGAAATGTAGTTATAAGCTAAAAGAAATGTGGGTGATGTTTTCAGCTGTGCAGTTTTAAATATTTAAGTGATGTCACACCTGGCTTGAAAACTTGAAAGAAAATCAAGCTCTTAAATGAAGTTAATTTGTCCTGTCTGACATCCTCTCTCTTGCTTTTGCCTGTCCTCTTTTTCTGTTGGCATTTTACAACTGGTGTGCACTGACACTGCACGATTTAACACTGCAGTGTTTTCCCAGTCTACAAGCAACACAATCTCCACATATTCTCCACAGAGCAGAATCCGCTACTACACATTTGGGTTTTTTTGGCAGTCCCCAGGATTCTTTGCTTTTTTCTGGCCTTTCCTAGCCATCAAGAAGAATCAAGCACAACACAGAGAATTCACAAAATCCCCTTCATCTCTCTGCAACTGTCTTACCCATCTGCTACACCTGGCAGGCAGTGCTGTGTGAGCAGGGGAAAGAGAGGAGCATCTCGTTAGAAACTTGACTTGAGACATTCAGCCTTGTAGATGAAATTCTGCCAATGCTCTAACTTTTCAAGGATTTACCTCAAAATAATGTAAACTGTGATTGTGTTGAGTACATTACTTGATGGAATAATCGAGAGCATTTGTAAATATGTACATGATGCATAAAGGTTTTGTAAATGATGTGTACAGCAGTGTAGGCTAGAGTATGCAGTCTTTGATGATGTTTTGCCATGCAGTTTGATTGTCTATTGTGAGCTTAATCCTGTATTCCTTAAGCAGGCAAAGATGATTCATTCTCAGTTTGCCTACTCAAGGGGTAGAGGAATAGGCTCTAGGTCTGTGAAGTGTTTAGTGCTTTACTGTCATATAGTTCTGAGAAGAGGCAGTTAAATTCAGTACAAGTTGAAAAATATATCATTCATTTTCAACAGCTTGAGTTTAGAATCATTTTGAGTATTCTCTCCATCCTAAAAATGTTGTAAAGCTTTTAAGCAGTTCCTGAGTCCAGTAGTCATCCTTTGAGAAGAATGAAAGCCATAGGTAAACTTTACTTTTGTGGTGTAAATCTACATATCATTGTCTGTGTTTAATGCCCTGTATTGATTGAGTTAATGCTGCATCTTAAACTATGTTTTGAGTACCAAAGACTTCCTAAATATTCTGGATCATCTCTTTCATGTGCTGCTTTTGCCTGTATGGAGTTGTTTTTTGTCACGCAATAATGGAGTTACAGTACTTTAATTTGTACTATTTTGTAAATATGTTAAATATAATAAACTGGTTAATTTTTTTGTTTAATGACGTTCCAAAATGTGTAGTTCGCTACTGTGAAGGTTGTGCTTCATTTGTCTCACAACCTTCTCATTGTGACAAGTTGATAATGGTTTGTTTTGATTTCTAAGATTTAAATAATCCTTATTTAGCTGTAAAACTAAGCTGTCAATGTAAATGGGATAGTATATCTTTCCTTGAGTACTTTTTATTGTCAGGATAATATTCCTTGTGCCACATCCAGGAAGGTGCTGAGGCTTTTTAAATTTATTATGATATTTTTAGCTATAAGAATCAGTCATGTACTATCCACTTTTGTCTGTCAAAGATGATACTTGTAGTTTTTTTGTTTGAAAAGAAGTTGTGCCTAAAAAGTTTAATGTGTAACTTTTCACAGCAACATCTTTTCCACCTCCTTTTTTCTTCCTCTCTCATATGTGAATTAACATATAAATTCAGGCTGAATTGAGCTCAAGTCTGAAAATACAGTCTGTGTCTGATTTCATGGGCTACTTGATAACCTTTTTGTGATGTAGCCCACTCATGTATTTTTTACAATGTAACATTCATTATTAATATGTTTATAAAAATATTTCTGGACAGCTGAATTAATTCAGCAAGGCCAGTGGTGATTCAGCTGCAGTGTTGATTTTTTTGTGTCCCTTTCACTTCTTAGTAACAGAGATTTTCTTGCGGAACTGCCCTTCTAACAGATAATTATTAAACCTAATGAGGCATTTACACATCTCTGCAGATGTAAGGCATAATTTTCCTGTCACCCGTGAACACATCACATAAAGAAGAGTCACACCTAATGTGGGATGCAAAAATGTGTCCCAATTAAATGCTCTTGTTAACAGTATCACACTCGGTCACATTCTCCTTCCCCTTGTATGTGAGAAGAGATGTCCTCTGATGGGTGAGAAATTGAGAAAGCACTGTAATTAGGGCATAAGAACCACTTGTGGCTCTGTTCTCAATAGGGTTTTTTTTTTCCATTGCAAGGCTTGGAAGCTTGGAAAATATCTATCTTAATAATGAAAATTATCCCAACCAGGATTCCTTTCCCCTTTGCCTCACAGGCAAGCTTGGGATGGTCTGTGAAGAAGAAGAAAAGGACAATTCTCAAGGTTTTAACCATTTATAAAAGGTGAGACAGAGGTACCTCTAGAAAGAGGTGGTGCTTGTTTATACAAAATACCCAGCCTCAGACCCAGGTTTTGTTCTGTTGACATTAATGTTCCATTCAAAAGTATTTGTTTCCATTAATTCTTGTCTCCCTGCTGGAAACTGGTCTGCTGATAGCCTTGCATTACTATTTTGTCAAGCTGTTTGCTTCAGAGCACCGCTTATTTCATTTGAGTAACAGAGGAAGCACTTCCTCCTCTCCGTCTTATTGCTGAGCATAGTGTTATATATCAGAGTATTTCTTTGGTTAGTTTGGGTCACCTACTTCTTTGTGTCCTCCAAACTTCTATTCACAAAGGGTCATGGTACAGAGTTAGAGAAAGTCTTGCTGCAGTGCAGCGCTGCCCACCAAGAGCTAAACCCTCAGTGTGTTGTCAGCAGTGCTTTTGCTGCAAGAACACGAGGCTGGAAGAGCTGGGGTGATGGCAGTCAGCATATCTGGGGCACACCCAGGACAGCCAGGGATGCTCTGTGTGTGTGTGTGTGTGTAATGCTCACTCCCGTCCCAAGCTGCTACAAAAGAAGCAGGAGCCAGGCTGTGAAACATGCTGTGGAATTTTGGCTCTTTCCTGCATGTCCACTCTATGGAGGAGGGATAGTTTTGAGTAATTAAGCTTCCTAAAGCTGCGAGATGAGATGTTAATCATATCCACTTTCTCACAAAATGCTGAAATGTATGATGCATATATAATTGGCAAAAAGAAATATAGGAAGGATTAAGCTTCAGAAATTGACTGAGGAAGGGTGATTCATTGCATTATCTTAGCAACTTCCTTTTGAAGAACAAAGAGCCGTTTGTTTTTATAGCAAATGAAATTTGGGTTTCTAATTTAGTTTTATAATTCCTGATCTGCTGTAGTGTATTCTGCCCATTCATTATGAGGATCTCTGCTGCTTAAATGACTGTGAAGTCAGATTTTATTTAATAAGCCCCCTGGAATATTTAAGTTACGGGTGATTTTTTCTGGGTTTCAATTTTCTAACTGATATATCTCCTTTTTGGAAAATATGTGAGCTCATTATAAAATGTTTCAATCTGACCCTAAGTAAACTTACAGGTACAAAAAGTGGCAGATTCAGAGGTGGCTGTTTACCAAGGGGTATCAGGCTGGTTTGCTTCTTTCAGAACTGTTTTTTTTATTATTGATAGTGCAATATGTGGCTTTGGGAAGAACAGAAATAGAGAAGACTGGAAAACAACAAGTAAAAAGTTGATAACACACCATATGTGTTAGAAAAAAACTGGTATGTGTAACTTTTTTAAATGATTGCCCAAAATATTATATGTCTCTTGATAGCATTGGATTGGAAACAGAAATTCTCTTATGTCACTGTGTTAAAACATTTACTAATGTGGTCCTAATCAAGGACTCTTGTACTTGGTCCCGGTCGTACCAGATAACTCTCTGTTTTCAATTAGTTGTCTTTTTTTTTCCCAGTTGACAGATCTCCTCAAGGAGATGCAGTATTATTTCTAGGATTATAATTCTTACTTGTGCATAAGGCTAATGGAAATAAGTATAATTGAAGTAACCTTTTCTCTGGTAGTTTTACAATTAATGGCCTTATGGCCTGTAGCTATTAATAATGTGGAATGTGCCAGGAGACCCCCACCCTACTCAGTTAGCTGGGTATGTACAAAGATCTTTTCTGCCTCTTCTCCCTTCCCTGTTACAAAGTTCAACTGAGGTGTGGTACAAGTCCCACAAGTATTTACACCACTTGTGTGGGGAAAAGAAATATACAGACATCATAAAAGCAGTCATACCTGAGTTTTGGTTTTGTAGCATTAATTTTTATTGTTTGGGAAAGGGCAGAGTGGGACATTTTTAGCTTTTGTATCAACTGCTCTATTCACAAGAATAGAGGATGCAATAGCAGTTTGACATTTGATTCTGAAGAGAGAGATTTATGGTTTTTGCAGTTGTGTTTTAATGTAAGCATGTGGACTGGATTGGGTAAAGATGGAATTAGATGATTAACAGGCCAGGTGATCTCCAAATCAATATAGTAGGATGCAGAAAATCAAACTGTAGAAATCTAAACAAAGTCTAGATTTAGCTTTTCAGTCTTTGCAATTTTGATTCATACTTTAGGGGAACATACCTTTTTTTTGTAAATTCTCCTGACTATGGGAATGCAGGTTTAGTTTTCCTGTTACCAGAATTTGATTACAACTCCTCACATTTATACAGTAAGACCAGATGCACAAAACCCTTTTTATATCTTCTGGGACATTCTAGTAAACATTTTCTTTCATATATATCTACAGGTATACAAAAGATTGCTACAGAAAATATTTGATCACATTTTTTTCCTTTTATGTGCTACACCGAAGAGCCACATGGCTTTAGAAAAGCAAGTTTCCAAAAGCAGTGGTTCCCAGCCTGCACATTCTTCCCTTTTGAGTCACTGATGGTCTCAGTGTGTCTCTAGGGAGTTAAGATATCATGCTCAGGGATGTCCTTTTCAAATGTACCCTTCCCCCCAAAAAATTCTGGACAAATACTACTTCTTGGCTGTGTCTAGAATACATTTAAAATACTTTGAGGTTCTATCATGCAAGCATTGGCTCTGAGTGGGCTGGAGGATTGGGTCACCCAGATACTGATAAACTGGTAGTTTATCAGTATGCAATTAAATATCCACGAAGTTTTATTTACAGGTGGGAAGAATTGTCAGTACCAGTTAAGACTGGGCAACTTGTGGCTAAGCAGCAGTACTGCTGAAAAGAGTAAAAGTGAACCAATGGACAGAACAGAAGTTGACAGGATTTTACTGTGAAGAAGATAAATACTGTCTTGATGCCTGGTAACAGGAACACCATGTATAAAATGGGAGGTCATAATTTAGTTAATTCGTGGTAAGGCTACAGTTTAAGTGCTTTGTCCAGCTTTGGCCACTAAACCCTGTCTGTATAGGATACAGTCTCATTGAAAATATTCCTGAAGAGTCTTAACAAATGTGAAGAAACTGGAATTGTCTGAATGGAAGTATAGAACAGGCTAAGGAGGGTGTGGCAATAGCATCCAAATAACGAAAAGGTTTTTCATAAGAGACTGAACTCTTAGTTCAGACCTATTCAGTTCAGTTAATTAGTTCAGCTCCTAGTCCGTGTAAACAGTAACAGAAAAAACAACCTTGAACTGAAGAAAGGGGATCCAGTTTTTAGGAAAGTTTTCTGAATAACAAGCTACATAGACACAAAATGTTCTGGGCAAGTTGTGTCTCCAGTCCTGGAGGTGTTTCAGATGTGGTTAGCTGAATGTCTCTCAGGGATAGTTTATGTGGAGTTAGAGATGCCTGAGATACACATCATATGGTCTTTGGAGCTCCTGCTGTATTACCTTCCTGTAACTGCCTTTCAGCTTTGCAGTGCATCAGTCAGCTGCTGCTGTTCACCAAAATCTCATAGAATGTGTAGAGGAAAGGGTAAATGAAAGGTACTAAGGTGAACATCCGTAGCTAGCAGGCTGCTAAATATGAAGAGTTTGAATGTTTATGAACTGAAACAGTTTCTTCAGGAGATGCAATTGGCTCATATTTAGCTCATAGTGTAAAAATGTTGTAAAACCACAGTCTTTAAGACTTGCTTCACAGTGGGAGGCATGAGCTAAAAAGCATTATGGCAGTTCACAAGTTTATTTTTGATAGAACATACTGTTGCTGCAATATGTAGGTTTGTCAAAATCAAAACTTTTCTTAAATATGTATTGGTTTCAGGGAAAGTTAACAAGAAAGGCAGCTCAGGTACCATGTCTTTCTACTTGGTTCTGAACTTAAAGAAAATGGCAGCTGTGAGAAAGAAATTACTTTGCTTCAAGCATTCTTCCCTTAAATCATCAGAGAATACATTTTTACAAAACAAGCCCAGTTCATTTGGTTCTCAGGCAGAATTTGCAAAAGTACTGTAATATTAAAATTTGTCCATAAAACAGAAACTGGCAAACAAGCCATCAGCTTGACTGTACTCTTTTTTTGAAGTCAAATGGTTGAATACCAGTGCTAAGATTAATTCTACTTGGTGTCTGAAAGCATCCTTTTCTTGTTTGACCTTTTCTAGATAAATAACAGTGTTAGCTCTTGGCGTGGCTTCCTTTTTCTCTCTTCTAAATATGTATAAGGAGATGCAGTGACTTATCTTACATGCAGCTGAATTTAGTCTCAGTTTTCAGACTGTCATGAGTATTTTGTAGTTAACAGTAAAATAAATCAACAAGCTGTAGTCTAAATGAAATGCATCTAATAAAACCTAGCTATTTTCTCTTTCTGGCTCTTCATAATGAATGCACTGTGAAGAGAAGTTTTATTTGAATGTCACTGCATGAGCAGTTCTAATTACTAATAGAATTCATCAAACAATCTAGTAGTGTAGTGACATTAAGTAATAATTAATGAACTGTGTGATATGTGGGTGCACGAAGTGACAATGATTAACCCGTGGCCTAACAGGATGTATTTGGAAAACAAGTGGCATAGGAGATGACACTTTGTTCTTCCCTGAGTCATTGGAGTTTGGCCTGTCCCCACTCACAGAATGAACCTGGGTTCAAAATCAGGAACCTATTGTTGTGGCTGGTGTTTGGAGGATGTACGTGTTTCACTACACTTCAGCCTGGCTGCTTATTTTGGAACTGATATTAATGGGTCCTTGTGTGGCTCCACCTTACCTTCAAAGAGTTGGCAAAATATCAGGATTTGCTCTACTGATCTAATAATTTTTTAATAAATTGTAAAACCTGTGTTATCTGGACACTTAAGTTGCAGCTCTGTGTGATATGAGAATGTGACACAATGCATTCAGCTGTGCACACAGAATATTCTGTAGCCAGTGTTGAGAATCTTGCTGCTTCCAGGAGAAGGAACTGGTGGGAAAAATCAAGTGTTTCATTGGTACAGCCAGTATACTTACAAAGAACATAGAGAATTTTCCATTTTCCAGATGAACAGTCAGTTTTCTTTCCAGAGATTGCTGTTTCTGGAAAATCCTTTGTCTTTTATTCTAATTTGTGACTTTCTTCTCTGCCTGTGTAGTGTTTCCATGGTTCCTTATGCTCTTTTGTATCCTCTGTTCCTCCCCCTTTTGTCTAATGACATCAACAAAAGAACACTTCAGTCAATTCCTCATCCCTGTTTTAGGAAACAGTACCAAGAGGCCTTTTTCCAGCATGAGTTGAGTTTTCACAAAGAGTACCTTGCCTTGGGCAGTGGTTTCTTATTATACTTACCAGTGCAAGAAACATGTAACTTTGATTTCCCCACATAGTCAGTGTGAAAAATGCTTAGTAGAGTATTAACTTCAACTTATTAAAGTATACATAATAGAGCAGCTTTCAGAACACTTTCCAGCACAGGAACAAGCATGGGGTGTATATATAAATAAAAGAAACCCTACGGTAGTAGGAAATTCAATAGCAAAACACACACTTAAAGTATAATCAACATTTGCTCTGGGTTTTTGAAAGTGAGCATTTCCAGTACATACTTTACTTTCCAGTTCTTGTCAAAAATCACATGTTTTGGTATTCTTTTCAAAAAGACCATCATGCTTTGATGAGAATAGAACCTCAAACAGAATCACCATGTCACCTACTCATTAGTGACTTTTTCTTATGGATACTCTTATAGGATCTTATAGGATACTCAGAGTGTGGCTTCTCGTGAGGCAGGGAGGAAATCTGTTGTAAGAGAGGACTGAACACTCATTTTAATTCTGTTGAGTAATGGAATTTTACAGAGTTTTAATATTATTTCAGAATATTTTGTACAGTTCTTTGACTTTATGATCCATTGTGATTATGCAAAAAAATAGGTTGTTATAAGAGGGGGGAAATTGTAAACTCAAATGCCCTTTAAATGTATGTGGTTGTTCCTAGATTGGAATTCACTATTACACTTCCTGGAGTGTAGTTGGAGTCATTTTATATATATTTTTTAAGATTTTTATATGAAAAAATTGTGTGAAGCAGAGACCATGGAGGATATAGACTATAGCCAACAACCTCAGATAAAGCTCAGGCTTGACTGGAACTGATAAGTTCCGTTGTAACCATGGATCTTTCATTCTCAAGAAGACAGACTTTTGCAAACTGAACCCATATGATTCACTTACGGTATGTGTTCTTGAGAATTATTCAGCTGCATGGGTTTTACCAGTGATGGTGCCCGATGCCATATCTTAGAATTAAGTCATAGTTCTCTGGCAATCACATAAAATAACTGTCCAGAAAATTATATTCCAGCTGCATCTCAAGCAAATTGATCTCCAGTTCATAGAGAGGAACATCAGCATCCCTGTATTGCATTCATGAAAACTGAGGTTAAAGATACAACCCCAGAATTGCACAGACTGCAACCTCAGGTACTGCAGTGGGAGGTAAGCATTCCTAACTGAGCCTAAAACCTACAGTGATCCTACAGTGTCAGAAGTAAAGCAGACTAAAATTCAAGATCTATTGCTTTTACCTGGTTCTAGCTGTCTATCAAAGGAAATGCTCTGAGAGCACCTTTTGTATGCTGGATACCTGATGCTTTTTTTACAAAACCCGCTAGGATGAAGAATCTGCTGAAAAAAGTTTGAGATGCACTAATGGGGACTGCTTCCTCCCTGTTTCTTTTGGGTTTCTGATTGCAACAGTAAATGCAGAAGAAATCCAAGTATTTTCACATTTGTTGGATTCAGTTACAATTTACCCAAAGGGCAAGAGAAACCTATTAGTTGGAAAGATGCTACTTTGTTTCTCTGTTCTTGAATTATTAAGACCGAGCAACGAGCAACATTCTTATTAAGCACATTAGTATTGCTAATTAAAAAGAGCAACACTCCACCTACACTCTTTCATAATATAGATGATGGTCAACAACTGTCCTATGTGTAACAAAGCCAGAAGGTTTCAATTAAGCTTGCACTTCAATCTAAACATACTAAAATGATAAACCTGTGGTTGGGAGTCTTTAAGAGTTGTTAGGCCTGTTTGTACAAATGTAATGCATTAACTAGGTGAACAGAAGGTAGAAACTGGACTATTGCAATCTATAGGTGCCCAGACAACTTGTTGACTTGAAGAGAGGCAGGGAGATCTGATACCTGTTGTTAGGAGAGTATCAGACAAGGCTGTATCTGCTTTAAAGACACTCTAAATATTGCTGGGAAGTTGGAATTGATGGATATTGCAGGCATGGTCAACAAGAATTCTGAGATGTTCTGTTTAAATGCCATAGATAAAAAGTTGTCAACTCTCCAGAGTACTGGTTGTGACAAAGATTCCACTTTCACTGGCTGTTTCCTTGCTCTCTAGTATGGTCAGAAATGGACAGACTCTTACTCTTTCAGTGGAGAAAACTTTTTGCCAATGAGTGCTTCTCCCTGGAGTGCTTTGGACAAGTGAGTGCTCACTGGTTAGTAGTTAGATAAGTGTTTTCCTGTTTATTAGAATTCTTCATGTACCTAGAGAATTTCTAGTAAGTATACAGAAAGGATAACATAAAAAAGTTGCCAGAATGGTAAATGATCACGTTTATCCAATTTCTTTTATTTTCCTCTTATTTCCCTTTCCCTCATCATCCTCTTAGGAGCTGTTGAAAAGCTTGACATCTTTTGTGTTATTTATTTTGTCAGACTTGTAAAGTTTCTTACCTGACAAAGAACGTGGCTCAGCGCTTGCTGTGTGAGCTGCTGCCGTGTTTAGCTTGCTTCCTCTGAGGCTTGTGGTGTTACACTGGAGTCCCTGCCTGTTTACACACAGTGTTCACAGTAACTAGGAATCCCTTGTAAACAGGCAGTACTTCTCCCTGCTATCACATACAGATCAATAGTCTTTTTGCAGCTGAGCAGATCATGTAATTTCTAATATAACCAAACAGGCAGCAGCGTGAAGATATTATTGCCTAAAAACAGGTGCTAGAACAAAACAAATGGTTTTATTGATTCTTCTAAGTTTAATTAAATTTTCAAAACATTTCCACCCCATCACTTTCTTGGCCTCATGAATTGTTGGTACAGTATAGGCATAGTTTTCTAATTAGTTTCTGGTACTGTAAGGACAAATAACATCAAACTAAAGGATATGTTCTGCAGTGTTTATACATGGGAAGAATAAATACTTGTAGTGAAGAGGTTACTATCCCAGAGGCTTTTTCTCTTTTAAAGTCTCAGTCTGCATGACAGTGTTGGAAATAGAGATTTTGAGATTTCTATTGCTGAAGAAATGCATTGTATTTGTGAGGGGTGGGTAAGGCTGTGTGCGTGCAAGAAAAATGATCTCTGTGAGTACAAGTGATGAAGCACTGGGTCTGAATGCTGGAGTATTTTGAAGGCTGGGTAGACTACAAAGGGATATTTAAATCAATTTTTAGCAAACTCCTACATTTTCAGCCATTGCAGAACAGGTAACAGTTGATCAGTAAGGTGACACTTAAGTCAGTGGGTTTTGAAGTGCCACTCTGATATTACTTTCATCATCCATTTACCCCACAGCTGGCACAAGGCTCTTCTCACTTGTTTGGTAATGATTAGTGGCTGGTGTAAGGAAGAACAATCCCAAAGTCTGGATTACCCTGTACTGCAGATAGGTGGGGAAAAGTCCAGTCATGATTTGGATCCATTTTTCCTCAAGGGAAGACAAGGACTACAGCTGGTGCATTTGAATGTAGGAAATCAGACACTACTCTCTTACAAATGTGTGCTGGAAGATGTTTAATTCTGTTATTTTGTTATGCTTAGTGCAGCCCTATAGAGACAGGTTTCTGGGGAAGCTTTTGATCAGTATTCTAATCATAGGTGTGGTGGAAAAACTGCTACCTGGAGAGTGCTGCTAGGACTGGGGAGAGGATAGATCAGTTCAGGGACACTCTGCAGGGTACAGCCTAAAACTTGTACTAGAAGGAGACATTTTAAAAGAATGACATATATTCTGTCACGCAATGTCCCTGTAGGAAATACGAGTCAAGTGCACCGATAAATGGAAGAGGAAAATGCCATGGAAGGCAGTAAATCAAAATGTAACTGATTGGAATATTTAGAGAGCTTAATTTCAATTACTGAAAGTGAGACTATGGAATACCGCAAAAGTCTGAGGTTTGGAGGGAGAGACTTGCAGCATTTACTGTTCAGCCCTCTTCTCTACGTCCCAGAAATGGTGAACTGGGGGAGCAGCTGACCCTGAGGGACGTGGCCTTAGCGCTCATTTTGGAACAGTGTATATAGCTTCAGCCTTTTCAACAGTTTGACACTTTAAAACTGAGGAATTAGGCCATCAAGCACTACATTTGGTGAGAGAGGAAACAATCTAGGAGCTTGACTGTTCTCTGGTTAGCAGTGAAGCTCTTAGTCACTGAGTCTCAGAGTGCTGTAACTACCATTTCCATTTGCTTTTGTGGCTTGTACTGTCCTGAATCCTTATTAGAACTAAGGCAATGCCAGTCAAGCTACTGATAATTCCGGTGAAGTTATACACTTCCATCATCTCTCCTACATTTTTCACTAATAATTTCATGTTTGATTTCAGTTATATTTTAACATTTTCAATTGAAATGGCAATTATTCGTTGTCAGAACACAGCCATTACTCTTGTCAAAAAGACATATGATGCATTAGCTTAAGGGCAATTGGCAATAACTACAGAGGTGACATTCAGTTACATAGGATGGGCAGGTTCTACATATATCTTCTTCAAGTGGTCAGGGTTTGCATGCCCTGCAGTTTGCAGTGTTAGGGACTGCTGCCCAACTAATTGTGCAAAACCAAACCGAATTTCAGTTTGGCTTTGAGACCATTTTGCTGTAATTAACATCTGCTCTCTCCTAGTTCCATTGAAGTCTTTTTATGTTTGTGTTTTATAACTCACTGAAACGAGCTTGATGAAGGGGGTGGAAGGGGAAGCACTTTGTTGCTATGTAGTCTCCCCAAGCATTTGAGATGACAAAGCTTTCTGATTACTGGGAGGCAGGGACCAAATGATATTTTCTTGCACCATTTCAGTTTTTGCAAGATATCCTTTGTTTTTGTAGATCCTGCTATCCTTCCTACTCAGGTTATGCTTGCTTTCACTTGTTCTCTCTTAAGAGAGATTTGGAACATGATAAAACATCCTTTTTTTTTATTTCATTGCCACTGGACTTGTGGGACAGATTTTAGATGCATTCAGGAATTCCATATAATTTCTGCATCTTTGGAGCTTTAAAAACACCCAGTTCTGCTAATGTAGCTGAAAGAGGCCCTCGTGTTTTCTCTTATAATAAGAAGAGTGGGAGTTATAATCAGCTGTGCATGAGTGAGGGGAAGAAGCTACTGGGATGGTATGATGCAGAGGGATTTTATTTTTCAACGACGAAAAAATTTCTCACCGCAAAGACTTTTTATTTATTATTGACATATGCAGTGTTCCCCACATCTTAACTCTGTCCATTTTCTGACACAGTTTTACCTGATACATTTTTTCTGGATAAAATTGTAGCTACATTGAAGTTAGTGGCAGAACCCATGAAAGCTCAGGAAAACAACATTTCACACGCTAAATATGCCTGTGTTTTGTAATTCTGCTCGTGGCGATTAGTAAACAGGCATTTTTTGCCATGTAATTTTTCTCTAATTCTGTGCTGTTTTACCCTTCTTTGCCTCATTTAGCCAGGAGAAGGCAAACAATGGATGATGTTACTTTTGTGGGTCCTTTTTATTTTCTGCCTGGTCTTAGACAAGATTACTCTATTGGAATACCAGTCACCACAGGACAGTGATAAACATTATGACATTTCAAGTTCAATGAACAATATGATAATTTACCCCTAATTACCTGAGCTTGTGGTACCCATAACTTCCCTTTAAAGCTTCAGGAGGCTCATGTCACCCACCACCCTTGTTCTGAAGGGATCCTCAATTATCAGCTTGTGCCTTTCTGTGTGGGAGGGCTGGCTTTGCTAATCTTTTGTGCATATTCCTGGGCATGTCTCCAGGTCTCTCTGACTACTTTATCAGTGTCTTATTTTTCTGTACCTTTCTACTTGCTGTTAGTACCTGCCCAGTCTGTTGTCAGCACTCACCCAGCCTCACTGGGTGGGTCTAATGCAGCACCATATCTTGTCTCCCTACAGGGAGTTCAGGGGTAGGAACAGACATTCCTCCTCCTCCTCAAATCACGTGATTACTGACCAGTTCCTGCAATCACTTGCCTTCCAAGATCAGTGCTCCTTATTTCTGCTTTTAGTTATCTAAGGTAATCCAGCTAACCCAACATTTCCATATTTAGAACGTCCCTTTTGGAGAGTGGCAGCTTTCAGCTGATAACCAGTGCCCTTTGTTCATCTTCAATGCTGATCATCCCCATGGAAATGCTGGTCCTCTGATGCCTACTCTGAGAATCCCGTGGCAAAAAAATCCCCATGGACACACTGTAGGTGTACAGGATGATTTCTTCCCAGCTGTTACCGCAATGCTTCCACCAGCATATTTCCACCTCAGATCACCTTTAATTTGCATCAAAAAAGCATAAATCTTTAATGAAAAAATTCCACATGTGTGTCTTCTGCAACAAGACACAGAAGCTGTGAAGACAAACTGGCTCAGAATTTATACAGATACTGAGTTCCTAGAAATGAAAACATGTATATTTGCCTTCTTAATAAAATACAAAGGGGTAGTAAAGTTTCTCCTTTTTTTGTGTGTTACGGGAAGCCTCTCATTCACAACAAGAGCAATTAGAACAAATCCCAGAGCTCAAAGGCTGTGGCAGCTTTCTTGTCAGAATTAAGTAAGAACATTTTTTTCCCCCAGATGAACAGAAGCTGTAATTTATTGTAATGTGCCCATTTGAGAGCTGAGGGGCTGGCTTTCCAGCCACTCCTTGCCCCGGGGGAATTTTCCTGAGCCCGTGAATGTTATCATCATCATCTGGGACCGCTCATGTCCACCTTTGAGGTTTATTTAGTCAGTGGTACTTTAATGAGATGCAACTTTGTACTTCCCATTTCTTGTAATCTATGGTCATTAAAGCTTAATTAACAAACCAGCAACAGTTCTTACCTGTTGTGGTACTTCTTGAAATTTTTTGCCACTGGAATCTGTTTCACAAAGAATGAAAACCTGGAGGTGGCCAGTGAACAGCTGCATAGCCTTACAGTACCAGTAAGAAAATGAAACGAAAATCATAGGCTCGAAGAGGTGAAAGTGCAGGCTTGTAACAGAGTAGAAAAAAAATTCCAGCAATGTTTTCTTGCTCTCTGAAGATAATGAGTGCAATGATGCCTTAACTTCAATGGGAACAGAAGCAGACCCCTAGAGAATAGTGGTGGGATCTATAGTGTAAACCCTCCGCTAATAACTCTGTTAAATAGCTTTGGTGTTGACTACAGAAGTAGCAGCTGCACATACTCTTGGCTGGAGAAGGAGAGCTGGGGAGATGTGAATATATGTGGGAACATCTGGTGTGGAAACTAATCAAACTGCAGAAATTATTTTCTCTGTGTTATTGCTTGATTGTTGTTCTCTATGCCAGAAAAGGAGAACAGGAGGTGAGTGTCAAACCTCTTCAGACAGTGCAGCAAATTCTGCTGAAAGGAAGAATCTTTTTCTTCCCCTGAGTTTTGAGTTGTTTTGCTTGAAAATCAATCAATAGCAAAACTTTTTTAGGAAAAGAAAAAGCAGTTACTCTTCGTAGCATGGGCATTTCCCCTCTCCGCCTTGCTAGGCAGGTATCCATGCTATGCCTGTGTATATAGACAAGCCCACTCTTTATTTTCTCTTCCCGGCTGAGAAGATATTAATTTTTCTTGTGCAGCTTGCTGCACTCAAATTCTGCTCTTGCAGCAGGAGTGGTATAATTCCTGTTGCAAAAATTGAACTAATCAAAAGAATAACTGCAGATATTCCAGATATTCTTATTTCAGATTAGATAGGTTTATGGTTTTGAGCAAAATATCATCTGATGTGGTCCAGTTAACCAAAGCTCTGCATTATTTGTAACTGTGGTTTACCTTTACAATCTGTGCCAGTTTGTCTTACCGGGACACGATGCTGACACCACATCACATCTAAGTAAATGAAATAATCATCTTGCATTGCTCAAGAGCTGTTTTGTGTTTGCTTAAATTGTACAGCATTATTCTGCTCCTGTGTGTGCGGATGGTATTTGGGTGTTTGGTTCAGCAGTGTTATGTCCATCACAGCCACGAGATGTCAGGCTGAGGAGCAGTGCTGTGCTTAGAGTGCTCTGCCTGCCCATGTGTGTGTGTAAGTGAAAATGATGATGAGGGTAACAAGGAAATCTTGGATTTTTAAAGGCTGCTAAAGAAGCCAGATGGTCAGTTCTTTCTGAAGCCCAAAGGCTTTGCTTAGAATTATTTAAAACTCTCAGCCCTTCCTGTTTTGTGCGAAGACATGATAAGGAATAAAGTGCACGGTTCCCAGTTCTCTCACTGTGTGCAAGGATTTGGAGTTTGGCCTCTTGTCCTTTGAGTCAATGGCCTCACTTTGAGTCAGTGTCATCAGCTGGGAGTGGAGCTACGTGAATAATGAGTCTGAAAATGCAACCAACACGCGATTCTAAGAAGGCTTCATAAGTACTACCTCCACTTGCTCAGCACTGTTGAAAGAAGTTTATAAAGTTCCAAAGTGTGTTAGAAACAAGGTGTTTTTCTAGATTGTGCAGGGGAGGAGGACAAGTTGCTATTTGTTTGTGGGTGAGTTCTGAGTTTTGGAAGACCTGCTCTTTGGCAAGACTCACTTACCAGAACCTGACCTGTTGTCAGGAGCAGTGGCATGCAGCAAAAAATTCTAGAGGCTAAACTAAAAAATTTCTACTTTGATGAATTACTTAAATAATACACCTACAGCTGAGTCCATCTTTAAAGACTGCCTTTTTTCTGCTTGTCTAAAGTCTACACATTCCATTTTTGCCGGGTTTTGTTGCTTTGCTCCTGTGACCTGAGCTTCTACAGAGAGAAGCTTTTCTGTCTGTGAAAAATTCCTAGCCCAGTGTGACAAGATCCAAGGACATGTCAGTTAAAAGTAATTGAGGATATGTGTTATGTCTTGAACTGTGCCACAGAGTTGGAAGACAACTATGTGGTAAATAAGCTTGCACTTTTAGACACAGATAACATAGAAGGGAGGTAGGAAAGCTACAGGTAGGCACACTAAAATCTTTCTATGTTGGTAAAAGTACAGACCTTGGATGGAATAGGAACTTCAGAGATATGGAAAATAGTCAGTCCCGTGTAGTGCAGACTCAAACTGATGACTCTTTACAACTTCCGGTGTAATTTATGAAACAGATGTAGGTTTTTGAGTCCTTTTGTAAATGAGTATGTGTTTTTGTCACTGAAGATTTACATGTGGTACTAACTGGTCAAGTGATAGGGAATTTGAGACTATTTGCCTCTCAGGCACTTGGTAATTTTGATTTATACTATTCCTTCTTAATTTAGTGTCAGTCATGAAGGAGCCTGGGAGCAACTGTGACCTCTGACAGAGCTCATTTGGTGCTGGCTCACACTGTGTGTATCTGGGTACTGGCTTCTTAATAATACAGCAGCCAGCCCCTGTGCTGGCAAAGATACAGAGAACATGAATGAATTTGAGACTCTTGATTTAAATAATTTTCTCTCAAGTCTGTTTAGTTCACTTAGTCATGGAGTCATGACAAATTGGGCTGGAAAGGAGAAGGTTTCATATATCAGCGTAACAACCTGAAATGTCATTATTTTCCTCATGTTCTCCTGAACCCTTGCTGATTTTGTACTGCCGCATGTGTCTATTGCTGTTCCTTGTTCTCAGTGGATACCAAAGACATCCCAGCAAGCCTTTTACCAAATTTTAAATGTTTCTGTGAGAAGAATGATGCAGTTTTAACAGCATGTGCAGGTATTTGTAGAAAAGCAAATGTGTTTCCCTCTTGGCTGTTTAGTTGTCTGTAACAATAATGTCATAAATAAATAATGTTTCTGTGAGGGAGAAGAGGAGATGTTTATCAGATAGAATACATGCCAGCTAGGATAACTCTGAACAGTGTTAACATGGATTAAACAGGAAAACATGCTGCTGGCAAACAAATTGTTGGTGAAAACTGCTTCAGCTAGGGAGTTCCTTCCTCTGTTGGACAGAAATGGTGCCTGCCACACAGACCAGCATTTTAAATTAAGACATTTCTCACCAGAACTGTTGGATCTGTGGAAACATTCAAATGAGAATAATTTAAGTGCTGCAATAGAATAATGCACAATAGATAGTACATGAAACTGTACAAATGCTGCAGATTATAGTAGGATCAGAGAGATAATGCCTAAGGGATTACTTTTTCTTTCCCTGAAATTATTTTTCAATCTAATTTAAAACCTGATTCTGTTTTGTTGAAATCAAGGTGAGGCTTTCCTTTGCGTTTAATGGATTCTGGAACAGGTTGTTAACAAATGCAAACTGGTCACTCCCTGGAGAATGAGACCTAATTGTTCACAGAATAGAAGCGCCATTTACACTGAATTTCTGTGGTTTTTAGAGTGTTTTCTAAGTGTATTTCCTCCTTCTCCGAGGCCTGGTTTTGAGATATGCAGGGTTAGCTCATCTTCATTTCACTTCCCCTTGGCGTCCTTTGCTAAGACTGACAGCTGAGGAAAAATCCACGGGTAGCTTTTGTTACCAGTGTGCACATCTCCTATAGCAGCTGTGGAGGCTGCTGACTAATTGCCACACAAGAATTACCATCAGAACTGAAGTCTCCACAAGTAATGGCAAAGCCATGCCTGCCTGTGTTTGTCTGCCTCCCTGGTTTTTGTGTTTTGATTTTTAAATTTGGAGCGGGCTGGATGACAAAGAGCATACAGCTCACAGGTGATAGTGCCTCAGAGTGATCTTACCTCTTCTTAGCCAGCGTGAGCCATTTGAGGAAAATGAAATTGGCATTATAGACTAGGAAGAAAAAAATACACTAAAGAGGACTTTGGTGTTATTAAAATACATGTTCCAAGTTCAGTATGTGCTTAGACTTAATTTTTAAAATATGGTTACTCCTGGACTGACTTCCAATTCAGTCTTCAGCTTCTGTTACAGGAACTTTTCATTTGAAGTTTTCATCTCCCCTCTTTTAGAGACATTTTTTGGCTTAAGAGTTGGCACAATTTTATTATCAGCAAATGGCCCTTGTAATGTGAAAATGGAAAGCATGTTAAAATTCCTACAACAGAATCAAACTGATTACTCTGTGATTATCTAGTTATTTATTTATGTACTTTCTCAGCCCACTGTGCTTGGTTCAAAACACAGGAAAAATCTGGTGTTTAATACAAATAATGCTTATTGGCTAAATAACATACATTTAAAGAATAGGAAGAGAGAAAAGAGTGGCAAGGCAGTGTCTGAAAGCAGCAGAAGAGAATACAGAGACATTGGAGATAGCTGAATTACAAAGAAAGGAAGTACATTCAATCAGTTCTCTATTGGCTTGAGGGTAATCTCTGCCTTATTACAACGTACTGATTTATGGACTAATTAGTTGTACAAAACAAAAATATTTAGAGAAAATATTTCTCTCAAGCAGTCAGCAAACCAACTAAACAATAGGAAAATGGATTTTGTGTATTAAAAAATTAAACTCAATATATATTTATGAGCCTATTCAAAATGTAGTGTCTTTTTGCTACCAGATTTCCAGTAAGCAGAAATATCTATGTATCAAAATCTAATTGGGTCAGTATCTAGACATTTTAGAAGAAATTAAATGCCTAAGCTATAGGTATTTCAAGTCATAAAAGATATTATATGTATTTATCAAGTTATAATCTTATTATTATGTGAGCTCTAATATACCCAGTTAAATAAAAGTCAGACAAGGAAAGGGAAAAGAAACCCCATTATAATTTCTTTATTTTGGAAGAGAATTGTAGCGCTCTGCTGTTTTTCTGTATGCGTGTCTTTTAATTTATCAGACTATTAAAATCGTTCCAATTACTTTGACTCAAACATAACATCCCTTCACAAACAGTAGATGTGGTTTCCTTCTACCCTTGAACTGAAGTGTCAAAGAGAGAAAAACCAACCAGCAAAATCACATGTGTGAGTTAAATATCACAACATTGAAACTCCAGTGTTTTGGGAGGTGTAATGTAAAATAGACTTGGATGGGATAATCTGAAGTAAGTGGGTGGCAAATACATGCAGATGGGAGACTATTTAACTTCAGATTTGTGTAATTTGGATGGAGTAGGGAACTGTAGGTCTCAGTACTTATTTCGGTGGATGAGGTGTCAGAATTAATCTCTTTTTCTGTAATTGAGTTTGTAAGTCTCTCAGCATCTTCAAGATTCAGTCCTTATGAATAAAATGGAAATAAAATGCTTCCCCGCTTTGCAGTAGTGTCATGAGGCTAACCTCAGTACAGTCTGGGAGATATTCTGATGTTAGATATTGTCAGTAAATGAGAAAACTGTCAAAAAATTGTTCAGCACTCCATCTACATAGTTTAGTCATCGTTCCTTACATCCTACTCAACAAGCGAATTGTAAAAGTCGTTGTGCCTCTACCAGATCTGGGAAGGCAAAAGAGCACTGCCAAGACTAGTTCATAGGTACCAATCCACCTACTTAGTGCCTGTGGGAGATCTGCAGAGCTAAGTAAGAAAAAAAATTTATGAGGTCATAGAAAAAACTCTGACATGAGGGAAGAAAGCAAGCTGGAGCAGGGCAAAAGAAAGCAGTATAATAAATGTAACTACTAGGGTGTTCTACGTGCCAGTTCTCCCATCCTTCAAAGCAACAGTAATTAGAGGTAAGAGCTGTTAACAAGACATGCATCAAATGAGTCAGTGCATCCAAGGCCTTGTACGTGGTGACTGCAGATGCCAATAGAAGGGAAAAGATTCTCTTCTGAACAAATTTATTTTCTATGTCCTCATAAAAATTACTTTTAGATATTTCAGAGGTGTGTGGCACAGAGAAAATATAACTGCTGGCATGACACAGATCCTGGCAAGGGGATTTTTCCTGCACTGTGTTTACTGTGCTGTGGCCTGAGCCAGGCCTGTGATATGTGGAAAAGCATCTGCTTCATGAACATCTGGACTAGATGGCCAGACTGGTGGGAAGTGCACATGTGGAGCAAAGACAAAGCAGAGGTGGTGCTGATGGGCCTGGGCTCTTCCAGCAGGTGAGCAGTATCACCTGGACAGAAGGTAAAATCCTCAAGTGAAGACTCTCTGTGCAAGGCTCAAGTGCTGCAATTTCCAAATCAGAGATTACAATGCTAAAATCTGTGCCCGCAGATTTGTGAGAATGTATGTAGTACCTAGACTGACATATTTTTAAGTCTGGGCATGGCTTTTGTTCTCTTTCTTTTTCTTCTCCTGGTGTTGGGTTTTCCTCATTTTAAGTCTTTTATCAAGACTTACAATATTGTAAGTCTTGAAAAACTGGATTTTTTTTTTCCTTTTTGCTTTGTTTCCTTCTGGATTCCAGTACCTTTCATACACATTTCTGTTTGGATTGAGGTAAAATTTGTGTATGATTGGCAGTAAGAATAACATTTTTAGTTCTACTTCA
The DNA here is from genome assembly GCA_008694505.1 of Cyanoderma ruficeps. Classification (NCBI taxonomy): domain Eukaryota; kingdom Metazoa; phylum Chordata; class Aves; order Passeriformes; family Timaliidae; genus Cyanoderma; species Cyanoderma ruficeps. The sequence continues at coordinate 5,583,262 of VZDJ01001247.1, forward strand.
TCTTGATCTTGCTGGTCTGAATCTTCAGTAGCCTGTTTCTGCTCTGTGGGCTCCAAGATTTATTTCTGTGTTTAACCTTTTATATTTCTACACTGTGAAGCTGAAGACTTTGTTTTAATATTTGAATTCCATTTCTTGTGAATGCTTTTTAGTGCTATTAGATGAGAAAAATCTCAACTTATAAATGTGACTGTCATGATATTTTAGCTTTCAGGTTTTTGGCACCCATAGCTTTGAACTGAACATGTATTTAGCAGATCTATTTTGAAAGAAGAATGTAACACACTTACTATGCATAAGGTCAGTAAAACCAGCAACAAGTAAACAATGAAATATTTTAGTACTTGTCTAAATTTATTAGTGCATTTTTGTAAATACATTGAATTCTCCTGCAATTAAGATATCTAATATTAAGTTATAGGAAATAATTTATGAGATATCATGATTGTCAAAAACATGATTGTTAGCATTAATTTATCAACCACTATATTTTGTTTATTTTCATTAAAATACCAGTACAGGAATGCTACCTTCTTTATAACCTTGGTATTCATAACCCTTAATAAAGTGAAGAAAGAATGAAGTTGAGTAAGAATAGTTACCCGTTCAAGCAAGGAAAAATTTCACACCATTTGGGATAGATTTGTTTGTCTTGCTTGTTACTTGTGAGAACAAATTTGGCTTGGTCCTCATTATAAAATGACGAAGTGTGAAGTTGTATTCTCTAGTTAGTAATATAGGCTATGCATAAAAATATTCTATTATGTGTATACTAATGCTATACATAGTGGTAGTTGTAACCAAAGCTACCAAGAAGTTTTCAATAGTCTTGTAGTGTAACGCTATTCATATTCAGTGTGCTGTGAAGCTTGAGTGTGCTGAATTTGTTCCTTGACTTTGCCAGCTGCTTCTTGGGTTGTTTCAGGCAACTTCATTTACCTCTCTGAATCAGTTTTTTCATCTCTGTTAAAAGATACCTGAAGTACCTGAACATTTATAGACTGTAGAGAATAAAAGTCTAGCCCTATTGTATCTTTGAGGGTTTGTGAAGTATCTCACTTGTGATAAATGGAAGTGCTTTGACTTTGAGTGTCATTAGAATCTTGTAAGAATGACTTAGCCTTGTATTATTTAGTTATAGCAAACAAATACATTTTTTCATTCAACGTGTTTGCAGAATCCAGTCAAAGGGACCCAAGCCTTTGAAGGAGATTTCTCGGTACTGTCAATTGGGAACAACTAACACAGGCAGCAGCCACTAATTTTGCATCTACAATTATTTGTAGGTGCAAAGTGAACCATGTGCCTTCCTAGTAGATGTACAAGGCTTGAAATATTTTCATTTATCTGGTCAGGTAACACTGAATGTAGCCACTGAGAGATGTGAAAGCATCAGCTAGATCAAGGCTTCTTAAAACCAGGGAACTTAGAATATATAGAATAGAATATACCTTACACAAACTGTTAGAGTAAGGGTCTGAATGATCTACATCTCGTCAGGTGTTTTTGGTAGTTTTGTGGAGGAATCGTGTTGAACTTCTGTATGCAGAGAATGTGTTAGTCTCAAAACAATTGATGTCCTGACCAGAGAAATTTATTAAAAAAATTCCATTCATTCAATGGAGCTGAATCAGAAATCAGAGAGTCGTCTTCTTTTGTTCATTCAGAAGTCATGTTTGTATATATAAACATTAGAATTATTTATTCTTGGATGTCACAAATACTTGCACAGAATACTTGGGTGAAAATTACACTATATGAGAAATGGGAAATACTCTTCCCAAACCAGTCCCACTCTCACTTAACAGACAAGCATAGCCCCAGAACCCACCTCTGACCCTCTTTTCCCAGAAAACAATGCTTTTAGTTCAGTTTCTCAGCAACATTTTGCTTCTAGTGCAAGAAGTGTATTTCCAGTGACAACAGTAGACTTGAACATGTGTCCAGCAGCTCCACTGGGCAGCAGCTGTGTGCTCAGGAGGTGTCTTGGAACTGGAGCAAGCACATCTGCAAACACAGATGCCAAGGCTTTGATGGGGGAGTGATGCCTGGGTGTCCCCATGTGAGATGTGCCCCTGCTGCCAGATGCAGGGCCCACACCCTGCTGTGGTGCTCCCTCTCACTGGGCTGGCACTTTGGTTCTCTGCCTGCTGTGGGACTCCCATTCACTGCATTCCATGGTGTGATCTTTATCCCAGTCCTCCTCCGGGATGAGCACTGGATAGCAATGTATGCAGAAATTCAAGCCTGAAGCCTTTACAATCTGTTTAGGTCTTGATTGCATAAATTAGTCTCCCCTATACTATTTCAGGCTGTAAAAAGTCTCAAGCAGTATTTCATTGTCTGTGTGTTTGTGTCTGTATAGATAATGATGACCAGAAAAACAATAAAGGGAAACATATGCTTTGTACTGGAATTTTATCTGTTGCATATTATGGCAAAATGGTGCCTTGGTGAACATACTGCTCTGGTGATGAACTTTAATTTCATTAAATGAAATGCACCATATGGTGCAAAATGCTGCTGCTCTACTAGTTTGTTTTGCATATACTTATATCCTCTTCTTTTTGATACTGTGTAAGAGTGGGAAAGGTATTGTTGGTTAATATAAAATTTCTAATTTGTAATACTAGATCTGCATTGTAGTGGATAAATGTTTGCATCCATAAATAATTAAACTTACAGTTTTTCTTGGGAATGAATTATGTCTTAATATTTACATCTGTAACTTTGCATTTGCAAGGACAAACATGAATGCTAGGCTGAAGGTTGCCTGGAAATCTGGTCTTGCATATTCTATGAAAAATATTACTCACATTTCTCACAGGTGAATAAACTGCACGCCTGGATGAATCTAGTTAATTCAATGGTTTAATAAACCTAGAATCCCAATGAGGTTATAACAAATCCCCCTGGTGTCTTGGAGTTATGAGAAAGATGTATAAAATTATATGCAAGCAGAAGAGCTCTTTCTAAATTTGAGGAGTCTTTTGCACATTATTTTTTTGTTCTGTTCACTACATGAAATAACTTCTCACCTGTGGCTCTGTCATGATAAAATACTAGATCAATTATTTTTTGAGGACAATATCTGGGGTCAATTTGCATCTGGCTAGTTTTTTTTTTTTCCATTTGGATAGTTTGTTTATGAAACAATTAGGTAGCATGAACAGATGCCTCCCTCTTAATTTCCCTGTGAGAAAGATGGCTGGTGTGAAGTGGAAATTTCTGCAGTTCTCTTGTCAGGGGACAGCACCTTGTCATAAGCTACCCCATTTTCAGATGTTAAACACGTGTGGATCCTGGATCAGCACCAATTCCCTAGGTACTAACACAGGAATAACAAGTTGACTAGGACTGAGTGATTTTAGCAAAGCAGCTGGAACTAATATAACTGACTAAATTATGATGAATGCTAGTTTTAGGGTCACTGTACTCTGAACTATAATCTGGAAAACGGAGCAATCTAAAGCCTGGTCAGTTTTTGGATGAGAAACCTTCCAGGAAAGAAGTACCAGACAGAAAAGGATAATTCCGTAGTAGGTTTCTTTTGCTGCATTTTGATACAGAAGCAAAATCCTAGGCTAGGGATTGGGTTGGCCTTTTTCAGTATAATGAATGTGTTGTTATTTTGCAGGCATTCACAGGGAGAGGAGACCCATTCCAAGAAACCTCACTATGCTGGAAGGGGTCCGTATTTTCTGGCGAAAAAAAGAGCAGACACTGTGACTGCATGTTATCATGGAGCGATCCTACTGCATGCTCAGGAAAAGGAATTTGTTGTTCTTCACAGCTTCTGAAATGGGGAACAAGTTCTGCCTTAATTTTACACTGAGTTAAGTAAAAAATTGCAGGTAAAGTAGTGCTGAGTGCCGTAAATCTCTCTCAAAGATGCACACATACTTTCAGAAATATACTTGGAATACAGCAGCAGACACTCAAATTTTCATTTAGTAAAGTTCTTAGAGTTTAGAGGAAAAAATAATGAAGCTGAAGAAAAGCAGGATTAATAAGAAGACTTTCCACTGGATGTATTCCTGTATAAAATGATAATTTTATTAACAGGTGAGGGAGGATAAAATGCACCAAATGGTAGCTAAATATGTGGAAAGCCATATACTCTGCCCTGGTTTAAAAGATCCCAAGTATATGAAATTGAAATGTAGCTGGGTTGATTGTGATCTTATATTCATTATACTTCAGCACTGCTGGCAGAATCCCTTCTAACCAAATGAGCATAACATGCTTACTTAGCACTTCCACCAAGCCTTGAGTTTATAATCAAAATTAAAGCACTTCTTTTGCAATAATTACACAATCTGAATCAGTCTGTGGTAATACGAGAAAATTTTAATTCTCCATTTTAATATCAGAAATCTACTTAGTTATAGGTAGTCTCTAGCTCTGTATGTCACCTCTATTAGCATTTCTATTCCTCTTTGAGTCTGCTCAGTGTATTCTTCTGTATATTTAATGACCCTACTCCTAAAATATACCTGCAATCCATGTAGGCCACTTAATTTCTCTCTGCCTTATCTTATTTAGCCCACAAACAAGTGCAAGTGTGAACAGCAAACTTTCTACATGATGGAGGGTCAGGGCAACAGCCCGGAGAGGCAGCAGCTTGATGTCATCAGCATCTTCATAGATTCTTTTAGAATCTTATTTCTTTTTAGAAATGAAGACCTGGTTTCCCTACCCAGTTCTGGAGCCTGGGTACTGTCCTGCAAAACTTGCTTCCTCAGTGAAAAGAGGTTCTCCAAGAAAGCAGTGCCCTAAATTCTGTTGTTCATCATTTGAAAGAGGCAGTCAGGTAGAATTTATTTCTCTCAGGAATTTTTCTTTTGCTGATTAATTGTTTTCCACACTAGGCTATTATGTTGGTAAAATATTTATAACCATTATGATGAAAATTGCCAGGAAATGAATTCACACAGTCCTGCTACCTTTAGATTTTTATTTTTTTTTCCCAGGACTTTGAAACACTGCTGTGGTTTTGGCTTGCCTCTCTAGTCTTGCTATTCTTTTCTGTCACACTCAGTAATTGGCCTAATAAAAGGCAGTAACAAGAATTTATTATACCTTCGGCGATACTTGAAACAAACTTTATTTGCTGGAGCAGCACTTTTTATCTACTCGCTGCTGTATATTTTGACAGTCCTTCTAAATATTAAGTCTGACTTTATTAAAAGTTAAATCTTGGTGCTTTTTTTGTGATTGCTGCTGTTTTTGCAGTTTCTTAAGCAGACTAGTACATATATAAACATATCTTTTTAATGAAGCTTTTGGAGAAATAATGGAAGGTGTAGCTCTATCTGCTTATTGCCAGAATCCACAAAAAAGGTATGAATTAAAGACCAGCTTCTATGATGCCTTGTAATTTAGTTTTGGAATAACGCATGTGATTAATTGAGAGAACAAAGATGAGAACTATTCAACTTTTTCAAGGTTGGGATTTGATGAAATCTTCCTCAAGCAATTGATGCCTTTAACATTTTATGTTTGCAAAGTGAGAGCAGTAACATTAAAGCCAGGTTAGATTGTTATGATGTAATTCCCACTTTTGAATCTGGGTTTCTTCCAGATACTGAATGGTAAACCCATAAACTTCGTTTGTTTTCTAAAAAGGCCTTAAGAAATAGCAATACGTCATCCTGGAACTGTTTATGCAGGAATTTTTATTCTTTGAAATCTTCCAGTGTTAAAGCAACAAGAAAACATTTATAATGTCCTTTGGTGGAATCTTATTACACTTGTTATATATGTAAACTGATATTCTTTGATGCCAGCACGTTGCCCATACAGAGAAATCTCTGCACAATTAAATGAAAGGAAAAAGAAAAGGACTAAATAAAAAGTAATAGTTTTCTCTTACCTGATTAGAATTAAATACATTAATAAATTGTCTGGTAACACAAATAGGCAATAATACAAAAAATCTACATTGTACATTATTTCAAGAAAAATAACTTCATTTGAATACAAAAGGATAAATACACTTTTTGTCCTATAGCCACTCTTGTACAGTAGGTGAACACAGCATCTTACTGATGCGGTGCTGCTAAGGTATACAAGGATATGACTGGCTTGAGTTTTATTGAGGGGGCTGTTACACATGTGCATCACTAACATCAGACAAAGAAATCTTTCAACCAACAAGGGTTACAGAGCAACGTTCACTAAAGCACAGGTTGGAAAGGATTTGGGGGCTGAAGCAGGCCAATATGGCAGCTTTTACAGATTTCCTTATACCCACAATGCACTGACAGCAAAGAATGCCTTGGTTTGGTCAGTCCACACGGCGGGACGGGCGGAGGTACGTAGCGCACCAGAGAGGAGGGGCGAATGTTGGTGGGATTCTCTTCCCATTCCGGGGGCTGTCAAAGCCATGTCAGTCCTGCAGCCAGCGCTGATCGATTTGACAGAACAGGCAGCTGCCAACGTGTCTCCAGTCACAGCTGAACAGTCTTGACTCGCAGCCCTGTCCGTGACTGAGTGATATGGCTTAGTTCAGTTCGGCCTTCTTAGTTTGTATGTGGTTATTTTTACTCTTTTTTATCCTTTTGGGATTCCAGTGGCGGACGCCTGTGTGTCGCGTCCCGTGTCCGTGCGGCGCGGTGCCGTGCACAGTCCGAGCGTGAGGCGAGGCGGGCGCGGCGCGGCCTCAGCAGAGTCCCCAGGCCGCCAGCAGGGCGGGCAGCAGCAGCGGGCCGGGCCCCGCCGACAGCACCGCCCGGCCCGAGCTCTGGCCGCAGCCGCCCGGGTCCCGCTCGCACTTGAGCTTCTCGCACAGGATGCCCGTGTAGGCCGGCGGGCACTGGCACCGCACGTTGTTGATGCACGTTCCCCCGTTCTGGCAGTGCAGGAGTTCATTGTCGCACACGTTGGCTGTAAGACAGCAGGGGAAGGGCGGGGAGAGAACAGAGAATAAACGTAAAGTTCACCCACAGCAGCAATGCACTAAAACCAGAATTGAAGCTCCACCTCCCTCCTCTTCCTGAGACATATGAAAAGGGGCTGTGCTTTTTCAAACACATTTTTTTTTTTCTTAAGGCTATATTCTTGGAAAACCATCTAGTTCACTTAACACCACCGACTATGATATTGATTCATTTTATATGAAGGACTACTTAATAATGAAATAATAAGAATATTAATACATGCCTTGTGCTAATGTCTGCATCTTTATAGTTATTACTGAACTGGTACTGTAAGTGGTGTGTGTTATTTGAAAGAGGCAATGTATCCAGAGCTTTTGGAAAGCATGAACAGTGGTTAAAAATGTAATATGGCTTTGCTGAAGTAAAAAGATCTGCATGAGAGGGCAAGGTTTTATAACCAAGAACTGCATGTATTAATGATCTGAAAAAATTATGCAAAAAAGGCAAGCACAGGCAGGAAATTCAGCATGCTGTTGGATGGGGATTATATGATACAGACATCTGGAAATAAAAGATAATGTTATTTCCGTTATAGATCAAATATTTCATCCTAATTAGATTTGCTACTTTGGTACATGGCATCTTAAAGCTATCTTAGATATTGTAGCCTGATAGTAACTTCAGGAATCAGATTTGACAAGGGAGTTAAGAGAAAATAATACAGGCAAAACTTGTAGACCTGCATAATATTATAGTATTACAAAAGCTGACAGCTTTACTTTGTATTGCTTAATATCAATTCAAATATTTCATGGGTGAAAATGCAGAGGTATGAGCAACGAACTAATTAAATATGTCAATCTGTGTTTTATTTCAGATGACATCACTAGTATGATATATGTTGGATTACAGCTCTGCCTTCCATAGAGAGGCAATTTTAGTAAAGGACTTGCACCTATGATCTAGGTAGAAGGTAACAGTAAAAATTTTAACTTAGAGAATTAGGGAAAAGATTATTTGGTTAAGAAGCAGACTCAACATCATATGATGTTTATGTATACCTTAGCCTGAAAATACCCTGGATAATTCAGAATAGAGCAAGTATTGTTAATTTTATCTTAAACATTACGGTTTATTGCTACAAAGAAGTACAGTTTTGCAAATGTTAATTTACTTATTTTTAAAAGCAGTCCAAATATCAAGAGAACTACAAGTGAAATGGTCCAGGTTCTTAAGTAGTGTAGTTCTACATAAACCTCACTGGTAATCTTATCTGTCCTGGCTTGCTTTCAGAAAATCTATTTTCTCACCCTACAAGGTCTCTCCAAGAACTGCTTTCTGATGTTCTGCATCCAATTGGGCCACATGATGCAGTTGGTTGGAAACTTGTAGGTGCAATTAAGAGGGACCAGTAAATCACTATTTTTTTAGGGATTCCTTTAGCAATCAAGGGATTTTACTAAGAGCTATGGATTTAATACTGTTGTCCAGTTTCTGAATTGCAGTGGAAAAAATCTAATAGTAAGGTACAAGAACACTTTTTTTGATGATTCTACACCTAAATTTTAATGTTCTATATATACATTAGAAAAAATGTGTAAGAAACAGTAAGTCACCACCAAATAAATGTGATGAGATTAACAACCCAGAAAACACCGTGGTAGCAGGCAGAAAAAATTATCTGCATTTTAAAAGTCAATATTTGCATTACATCTCTTACAACTGAGGCTATGTATCTTTGAAGTTGATTTTATTATTCAGATTGTATGTATTTAGTCATCTCAATATGCAAAATCAAGGTATTTTATCTGATGGTACAGCTATAGGATCTGCATGTTCTAGACTACTCATTGCTGGGATGCTTCCTACAGTTCAGGCAGTGCAAATTGTGAAATATCTGCCCCATCAGTACAGACCCTTGTTTGCCTTGACAAACTCAGTGGGAGTAAATAGTTCATTAAATACCACTTCTTAAACAGCAGAGGAGATGTTTCACTTCACATCTTGCCGGGAATAGTTAATCCAAATTTTCTCAAGTATTAAGTAAATCATAATTTAAAAAATGTATTATAAAGCAAATATCTTTCCTATTTAAAATTTTATTTTGCAGACTGTAGCCTGTTATTTGAAGAGCCCCTTAGCCCAAATGTGGTCTGTAGTTACAGGTGGCTGGAGATGGGGGGCTGGAGAGGTGTTTTGCTGCATGCTGGCTGTTCTGCCTGACACACTGTGCATACTGCTACCAAATGCCTCTAAACACTGCCATCTACAAAATTCTGGATACAATGTTATAGGCATTGATTTCTAAATTTTTGAAATATGCTTAAAGAAGGCATGGATCAGAAGCTTCATCATTATTCTTATAATCCTTTTAAATGTTTGCCCACAGGAATGCAGGTAGATTTTATTGTTTTTATCAAAATGCTGTATAGCTGAAAATTCTGGAATTGTTGATCTTGTATTGTCACAGCTTTCCTAATTTTGTGCTTGTATCTCTTTCTCTTGCACACAGACATGTATGCACATATATGTATTGTGTAGATAGCAATTGTGAGCTGGAAATTAAATGAAAAATATCTGGAAATGTTATGAAATCCCATTATTTTTTGCCAATTTTGTTTTAATTTTATTCTGACCAACTCTAAATACCATTTTCACCTTTCTGAAAGTATGGTCAGGATGACTTTCAAAGCTTTAATATTGTCTAATAATTACCTGAATGACATCAGGTTCCAAGTTCTGACCAAAGAGTGAAACATGGAGAAGTGACACAAGTAAAACACCTAATTCTGAAGTCATCAGATTGAAGACTATGAAGACCCATGTGGCTGAACTAACTGTGGCTTTGCTGGCAGATCCTCCTTAATTAGAAGCCAGAACATCAAACTGGTCACTTAAGAACAAAAACAGGTATCTCATTTGTTTTGGAGAACTTTACAGGCCTTTTAGAGGGATATTTCTGAGCACAGTCTCCAGATCTGTGCTACTGCATGAAGTGAAATTTTTAAAGTAAACTAAAGGAAATTGTTTTAAAGTTATTCTCATAATTCACCAATTTAGAATCCAACTGTGGTCCAATTATAGGATCCTTAAAACACTTCACAAAGGAGACAGAAAAGAAGGCCTTGGCATATATTCTTGAGATAAAAAAATATAATATTAATATGCAAAATATTCTTGATCTTTAATTGTAATGTTAATAAATTTGGGAATGGAATAAAAAAGGAAAGCAAGGGAAAAATACCCATCTTTGAGCTGGCTCAAGGGGTAGTCTTAGCCTGTCATAGATGTTCTAGTGTTTCACAGAATTCATATTGGGTATTAAATGAAGAATTGTGAGTAACACAGCTGTTTGACACATGACTACTTTCCTCTTAAATGTTCAAATCTGAATAATACATGAAAGTCCCTGAGTCTCTCCAAAACTCAACTTCAATATCTTTGCAGCTTCTTGAAAGAAGAGTTATACAGCTCTGGCTGATTTTAGTTCCGAAGCAGCAACAGAGATGGGGAGGCAGATATGTAAGGGTTCTCTCTTGAGTCTGTAGGGGCACCTCAGGCACAGCCTTGTGATCTTGACTTAAGGACCTTCTGGTTAGAGTGTCTGGGCAGCTGCACAGCACATGCCCAGGGCTTTAGGTCTGCCTGCTGCCCAGACAGAAAAACAAGATGCTGCTGAACTTAAATCCAGTTTATTCTACACTCCTGTCTTTCCCAAAGGCTATCCAAAAGGGAAGAAAATGAAAATTGTACCTTTCTTTGTGCTACCTTAATTTTTGTACAGCTTGCCTACAGTAGCATCTTATTCAGGTGGGACAGGCTATTGACAGTTTTTGATCTGGGATAGAGGGTGTTCTCTTTCTGCATCAACATCCTGATTTATGATAAAATTTTCTTTGTGGGAACAACATGAAGATCATTAATGATAAAGTCACAGAAAGAAAAAAAATTATTAGAGGTCCTTGCTTCCTTTCTTCAATTCTGAACACTTAAATTTCAAACAATGTTTTCTGTGTTTGCTTTTATCACTATTTTTCTTCAGTGGGCACCTTTTGTGGCATCATTGGTTACAACCTTCTCTCTCCCTCTCTCTCTTTTTAAAACCAATCCTTTGCTTTCCTCCTTTTTGTCTTCCAGATCCAGAGTATCACAGTCCCTGGACAAGTTGGTGGGTCGACAGCTCTGAATATATTACAGACCATATTTGTCTTTTCTAAAGCACTGATGCAAGGTTTGCCCTGACTTCTGCTGCAGTGAATTTTCCATACTGTTTGTCAGTGGTTTTTGTGACTGGCACCACTGAATTTTTGACCTTGGATTCCATCCATTGTTCATAATTTGGAGAGCATGCAGGTCTCATGGCTGAAAAAAATTATTCTTGGCTGTTTTTGTCTCTAATGCATTTGTTTCATTGGTACTTCTTATTTAGTAAAGAATATTACTTGAACTCATGAATGAGGAAGATTTCAGCACACATGCTAACAGAATATTCTGTCTGTGCATAAGTAAGTAAAAACCCAGCATAGTGAAATCCATGTTTTCAGTGATGATGTTTATAGATAACTCCAGCATATGCAGTGGCTGTCTGTATGTAGACACTGGAGCAGCACATCGAAATGCCATGAAAAATTTGGGAGGTTTTGTCTTGCTGCATAAATAAGTTCAGTAAACCCAGGCCAAGCATAACTGATTTCTTGTCAAATGCAGAATTAGTTCCATTGAAAACTATGAGGAGCCTGTAACTAACATGCATTATTCTCTAAAACCGTGATCATTTAATCAATAAATAGTAAAAACAATCTCAGAATATAAAAGAAATTGCCCTGAATGAAGCTTGTGTGTATGCCTTATAAGAATGGGCACATCTACACACACATATATAGCAAGAAACCTCTGCAGTTGTGACAATATTAGCAATATTTTTCCCACAATTTGTCAGATAGGCAGAAGTGGAATTAGGGAATGCAAAAGACTTCATCTCATTTGAATGCAAAGGTGTGACATTCTTTCCAGTTGCATATTCCAGTTGAAGTGACCGCAATCAAAATATTTCAAATTGTCAGAGTCAGCAATGCATATCTTCATTATTTGGAAAAAAATTCCTAAAAATACAACATATACTTGCTGTGTGTTGAAGATCACTACATGGAACTCCACTGACTCATGAGATGTCACCCATATAGAATGCATGTCAGGTAAGAGGATATAAGGGCATGGGGAAAGCAGAAGTAGTCAGGCTTCTCCTGAAAGGTTACAGTTCATGTTACACAGTACGTGACAAAACTTCAAGTTTTTATAGCCTAAATATCTTACTCATTTGAATAACCAGTGAGTAATAACTGAGTTGAAGGCTTTGTCAGTGAGATTTCTTCCCCTGCCTGTCTTCCAATTAGAAGTACTTACTTCATTCTAATTTTTAGAATTTAATTTATTGCTACCATTTACATTACTGCCAAATGGCTTTAAAATGTTTTGCTACATGAATATTTGTCAGTGTTGATCAGCCTTCTTCAGTGCTTTGAATCCACGAACATACCTGATATGAAAAACAGCTACTGCTCTTATAAATGAGATATTCATAATAATTTCTTTCTTTGGAAGTGACACTAGGTCAACATTTGCCATAGTAGTAAAACTGTCTTCGGATACTGTCAAATCAAGGCAGATGCTCTGATTACATGAAAGTAAAACTGGTTTGCACTTATCTTCCAAAGCACATTCTTAGGACAAAATAAATCACTGCAGACAAGTACAAGCCTAAAGTGTATCCTACTGTGTCAAAATTATGGTCACAAAATGACAAACATTAATACAAAGATCTCTGGTGCAAAGTTGAAACAATGTTGTGATTAATTATAATGCCAGCAGTACAATGAAATAAACATTGACCAAGCGAGAGTGGTTTCTAAAGGCAGACATCTCCATCTTGACTTGTCTTAGAAGCACAGTTCAAATGACACTTGCTTTTTTATCAAAGCAGTTTTATTAAGTGATCAGAGAGTAAATGAATAGGGGAGTAATGGAGATACTGCATTCGCTGAAAATTTCCAGTAGAATTTCTAGATTGTTTGCCTACATGTAGTTTCTGTTCTTTCTGCACAACCTGCAGTTCAAAGCCAAATCAGTTCTAATCAAATTGCAGGCAAAGTTTTCAGAGTTTCTACAAGATGTAGCTATTACTCAGAGTTCTGCCCAGCACACAGCCGGAGAATGGATGGTGATTCCTCTCTCCTGCATATAGGCAGTGATTTATTCTAGCATCCACATGGGTAAACTTAGTTGATTATGTCTCACCACTGAAAGTACAAAATCCTGTACAGAATATGTGGGGATTTTTAACCAGGGTATGAGGATAGCAGAGGTAGAAAATTACTGTTTTTCACAGGTGTTTTCTGTGCTTTCTCATTTTTCATCTCTATTCTTAATCTAAAATCCTTGGATTTAATTAATAAAAAATAATGAGAATAGATACGTCTACCGTGTCAAAAGGACATGAGGGAGAACCAAATTTTGGAATCAATACTCTTACATGATAGCCATAGTAGCTTTGGTAGAAACTACACATGATTGTGTATTAAAATGGATGAAAACAAATCCAGATTTAGTTACCTAAGAATTATAATTAAACTAATACCTTTCAGTCTTCCTTGGTTTCAGGAAATGAATGATTTAACCTTTCGGTGTTCTGATTTTGGTGGTTCCAATTTTATACCTCTACAAAAGAAGATGATTCCCAAAGTGGGAGGAAGAAATATTTCCCTATTCTTTTTATTGCTTTGCTTATGAAGGAGCATCACTGAATTGGTATGACCCTGATCATACTTTAGGGTAATCTCAGGAGAGCAATAAACTACATATCAGCTTTAGCTGCTCAAAAGGGACCACATGCCCCTATCATTCATATTCCACTTACAAAGCTGTGAGCTGCAGTGCCATTATTTCTCTCTGCCTGGAGAAAAATGAACATTCTTACATGATCTGTCTTCTCTTTCCTTAACTAGGAAAAGAAGCAGTTATAACTACAGAGTTGTTGGGTTTTTTTCTATTGCCAACAGCAAGGTCAGGGTTTAGGTGTAACCACTATCAATAAAAACTGGTTAAGCACAAAAAGCACTCAGATGCAAAAGACGAAGTCATCAGAAGGCCCTATGAATGACTGGGGGATGGGATTTGGTTTCCTAACTACGAGCAGCTACTGCCCTTAGCTGTGCCAGAAGGCATTTCAGACATGTACATGGAGCTGGCAGGTGTGTGCAGGAGCTCTGGGAGCTGTACCTGGAGAGCAGTGCTGGGAGCTCCTGGGTCCTGCTGTGCTCTGCCTGGTGCAGCTCACCCAGCTGAGGCACGGCTTCCCTGCTGCACCTGAGCACTGCAGCCTGTGCCTGACCCCCTGGCTGCCACTGGAGCTGCTCTGCTCCCCTGGCCTGGGGCACTGTGTGCTGGGAAACTGTCCTGCTGTCCCTCCCCTCTGCTGTCCTGCTCCTGGCTCGATGGCACTCTGGGGAACACCTAGCTGCCACTGCTCCTGACACATCTATGGCCAGTTCAGTCCTGTCCAAAGGGCTGGCAGAGTGACATTGCCTGCACAGCAGCATTCTCTGCTTCATGTGCAACAACAGCATTTTCTTGGAATTTCCCAAGAACTATGAAACAGACCTGCAACAAGTATTCCTTTTGTAGAGCACAAAACCACAGGAGAAAGTCTGGAAAGCAACCAAAGCAGGATCGTGCAAAGGTCAGCAATTCAAATACATGATTATGTATTATATAAAGGGTTGAATGGTCCTGCATCCTTGGCTGCTAAGGTGTTTGATCTGGGATAATGTTATGGACACAAAAGAATGCATAGGATTTGTCTTTGTTTACAGAGAAAATAGTTTCTCTTTTGGTTATTCTTCCCAGTGGACTTTCAAAATCCATTAAATAGTCCTAAAAACTTGTTACTTTATTTGGCAGCAAAACCAGACAAGATAATCACAACTGAAAATACTTACCAGTGATTTGGGGGATTGGAATTACTCGTGTAAGTATTTTCCTAAATTTTTTTAGGGAAGGGGTAAAAGAGAGTCACAGAATGTGTTCTCAATGGTTTCTATTAATAATCACCGCTATTCTAAAGTTATTTGTGATCTAAAATAATTTGAAATTTGCAAATTTTCTTCTCACTACTTTGGTTGAAAGCCAATTGCTCTGGTAAAAAACCTACTGGAAATACATGTTATGATCAACTTCTAAACTACATAAACCACCAGCATTTGTAATGGAAACACCAATAATCTTTAACTGCACTGTAAGAAACATCAAAAGCATTAAAGTATATAGAGAGACAGGTATGTAACTAAATGGAAGTATGACTTATCAGCTCTTTTACAGTGACCACAAAGAAAGCTAAAGCCAGGTTTGTATTGACATGTCATTATGTATTCCTTCTGTGTGTGTTTGTCTAAAGAAAGGTTTAAGATACCAGGACAATATTCTCCTACAGGAGACCAAAGCATCAGTGTGCAAAGTTAATGGTGTAGAATCTCTCAGGAGACGAACATTCAGAATTTATGTGAACATTAGTTACAATGCAAAGGCAAAGGTAAAACATTTGCATAATTCCTACAATATGTATGAAGTGAGGGATGGGGCTTTTTGTTCAAGTAACAATGCTGGCAATCAGGAGATCTTTCTGAATCTACACTGATTTATTGTTTTGAGTGTGGATGAAATGCTGCAGAGTGCTTTTGCTGAACCAGCTTTAGAATGGGGATAAAAACACTTCCCTATAGGTGTCACAGCTATTCAGAGTAAAATTTCTTATTGCTAGTGAACAATGGGGAAGTTGATGCCAAGGAAAGTCCAATGAGTTGCCGGTGCAAACAAAAGGAGGGAATGATGCAGGTCCTGTGAATTCCTGCTCTATTTACTACATTGCACTGCTGATTAGATAAGTGCAATAGCAGAACTGATTATTGTTTCCAGGGGAGTTTGCTGACAGTCAGCTTTAAAAAGGTTTCTGAACTATGAAGTGTAAAAAAGGACTATGCAATCTTGTGCAATTGTCATATGTGATTGCATAAGATGATTAAATACTCTGACAATCTCAAATACCAATGTCGTGTATTGTATCTCCTAATCTCACCTATCAAAACTTCAGCTACTTCATATTCATACATAAGGAACACAGAAAAGATTTGCAAATTTTTTGATCCACTCTGCTTCATCTAACCTATAAAAATATTACCTGTTATTGTCTATTTTTTGTATTACAGTAAAATTAAAAAATGAATTCAACAGGCAGATTCTTATATCCTAATTCCTGTCTGAGATAGACCTGATGATAACATGCTCTCTTGTGAGTGGGATTTTAATTGTTGCAATGCTTTACTTTTCCACTCTTCATCAGAATACCAATAAGATGATTCAAACAGCTGGCATGTCGCACTCTGCAAAAATAAGAACTAATAAATTAATGTATCAAATAATTAAAGCTATTAGTTGCTTCATGCTAGTTTTCATCAACAGTATTTACTGCTACACACGAGACTTGCTTTGGGTTATCATGGTGCATTTATCTTCATGACAGAGCAACCATTAGATGGGAAACCCCAGATAACAGATGCTCTCTTTCCAACACAATCTTCTTCAGGCTCACCAGTTTTTCTGCAATGTTTTACCCAGGTGTAACCAATGTCATAGTCCTAGCCAGTGCTTTTTTACCTGAAAACATTTAAAAAACTGACTTACCACACAATTCAACAAAAATGTCTGAAAGACGTTCATTATTACACACCAACAATAGAGCTGAAGCAGGCACACAGGCAACCTACAGATTTTTCCCAGTATTGATATACAGGCTACTGCTAGTAAATTGTTGCAATAGTAACAGAATTATGTTAATCTTGTTTAATGAACTTTAAAGCTTTGCTACAATGCAGAAAAAGATCTAAATAAACATAGACCTGTCTTAGAGCATACATAGCATGGTTTGTTTGGGATAATATCTGAGAAATTCTTTCTATCAGTGTAATTAAAGATGATGTCTCTAACCATGGATGTTGAAATTGCTTACTATGACACAGTATTAAGATAATTCAGGATATTAAAAAGACCAGAATCTTTTTAAGTATTCTTATGAGTAAGTGCTGTTTCCTTGTGAGCTTTATGTGGTTCTAGCATTACTTTTGACATGCTGATTAATGTACTTACATTTCTGTTTATCAATTGTGATGCACAAATGTGTTAAAATTTAATTATTAAAAAAGACTGAAATAACCTGGGATCCTTCAGGAATAGATAACTGCCAAATGCAATTTCACTTCAAAGTACTTTCCTTGCTTTCTTTAAAATTATTTTCTCCAATTTTTAGTTTGTCAAGTCATGCCAGAGTTGAAAAATACCAAGCACATCTCCATTAACTGTGATCAAATAAATAACTCCAGATAGTGTGTTAGATATTTCTAAAGATATGTTGTATCAATGGCTCTAAATTTAATGATGGAGAGAAGTAGTTGTGTTACTTAAAAGGTTTTCCACCTGCACTTAAGACTGAGAAACCAAGACCTTGGTCATTTTCTCCTGCTGCTGAGAGGCTGTGTGTACAGCAATGTCACCAAACCTCTGGTTTGGAACAGGGTCACACAAGAAATGCTCAATTTTTATGAAAAAATACTTTTAGAATGTACTTCTAAAACATAATGTCTGACTATATTTATTTTAGAACTCTCAGTGAAAAAGGAGACAAATTTCAGCACAACAGAACTGGGATGGTGATTAATCAGTATTTCCTGGCAAGTTTATCTCATTGGGTCCAGTCCTGTCATCTGCTCTAGAGAACCCTTTACATTACATAATAACTCCACAACTCCTATCACATGTTTGTCCTTCTCTTCCAGCAGCCTTGGCAGGGATGGCAATGGAAATCTGACTGATCAGATCCCACTCTGTATTCCTTGACATCGACTCCCGTGGCAGGCGGGTATTTGCAACACGCCTGTGCTGCTGGCTGCGTGTGCTATTGAGGGCAAGGAAAGGCTGTCATTCCAGGTAGGATGAGCTTTTGTAGGCCTGGAGCCTTGTGAGGGACAAACACTGGGGGTGAACAGCAATGAAGCCTCCTCCTGCTCCATGGAGCCCCAAGGCAAGCAGGGCTGGCAAGCACAGCCAGCCAGCACAGTGCCTGCTCAGGTTTCTAACAGGCCCCAGAGTGAAGTGAGGGCATGACAGGAGTGTGAAAGGCAAAGGTTTTCTGCTGTGAGACAGCATTTCTTAAGTGGTAACATGGCAGATATGAGTGGGATGCTGGTTTTCTGAAGACTGCCAGCAAGCTACAGAATGAGTAGCTGTTTAGCTAAAACAGCAGGAGGAGTGCTAAAGGGAAGTATTTGGAACTGGAACAGAGGGGTTTGGGCTAAAGCCAGGGTGGGTGGGAGTAGGTGAGGGAGGTGCTCAACACATCTTAGCTGGCTGAATGTTTTGTATTTGCAAAACACTCAGGGTCCTTCTAATGGTGCGGCACAGCGTGGGCTGCAGCATCATCACTAAGTTGTCATGTTCCCACTGAATAAAAGATATAACTGGAGTACACTTCTCTAAGCGTCATTGCACTTTGTTTTAAATCAGTAATGGTTCAGCATGAACTAACAAAGCTCTCAGGTCATTGCAGAAAAATTATTGCAGTATATGGCTTCATTTTGACAGGTGGTGTAAATCTCAACCTAAATTTTCATACCTTTGCAGAAGTTATGCAGCGTACATGCCACCTTCCATATTTCTCCCCAGTTTTGTATCAAAGGACATGTGTGTAAACATAATTGAAAGCATTTCAAAGCATCCAGCTCAATTTTTGAGATGTTAATGTTGCAGTAAGCTGTTGTAATCTGTCTCTAAGATATGTGGAATAGGATGCTCTTTCTGAGAGTGGAAGCCTCCTTGCAGAGAGCTGTGCTCTGCTGCATAATGGCAACATAATGGAGCTGATTTAAGGATGCTATGCTTGCCCTCAATATCAATTTCCTTGCACTAACAGCCCCAGTTTAAATCTCATTGTGGGATTCTCCTGTTCCTGAAATCAGTAGGAAGTAAGTCAGGTTTTTGAATTTTGTGAGAGTAACTTGTCCTCCTTGGATGCTAGTCACTGCTTATTGCCTCAGGATCAAAATGCAGCTTCAGCTCTTTAAAGGAACAGCTACATTATATGAAGAAACTCTCTTTACAGTCCTTGGAAATTAAATTCTACATTCTTCAAAGTAAGAGTCCTATTTCAAGGATCCTTTGGCTTAAAAAGGAAGTTGAATTCCCGTTTAAAGTATGTGTACCGTTCAGAGCTCAGTGGTGCAGCATCTCATTAACAGAACACCCTGTTGAACTGTCTGCCGTGGACTGCTATTTCTATATTGAGGACACTGGAGTTTGTTCCTCCTGCACTTGTCAGCATATTTGGGGACTGGGTAGCGCATGTGGGGAACAAACCTGGTAGCTCTTTATTTTAGCCCCTGTGTGCCCCTGGTCTGTAGCTGCTTGGTGCTGTTTCTTAAGGCTCACCTAAACACCTATTAACGGGAGAATTCCTCCTCCAAAGACATTATGGCTGAACTCCTTATAACCTAGAAGTTTTGAAGGGCAGGAATAGATCCTTGGGTCTATTGGAAAAGGTTTCAAGTAGGAAATAGACTAAGAACAGGGGCTAGTGTTGGATGGGGCTAGTGTTCCATGAGCTGGAGCAATGTTTTGGGTTGTACAGAGAGATTTGTAAATCTGGAAAATACATATAAATGTCTGAAAAGTGTGAAAGATTTGCTAAATTATTCCATTCAGTCTCTAGAAAGGGCATAAAGTGGGTAAATTGATCTACAGACAAGTGCAAATCAAAATATTGGCACTAGATTTGGCCAGTGGCATCAGTGCAGTTGTTACTACATGGCTTTCCATGTCCATATGAACAAAAAGACAGGCAAGTTATTGGCAAGAAAAAAAAAGGCATTTAAAGAAGTACCTGTCCAAGATGTTGTTATAAAAATACAACATAATTTTGGGTATAACACTTTAATCATCCTGAACCTCAGCTGCCTAGTGTCATCAGTGATGTTAATTAATACTGTCCCGTTAATATTTAAAGTTGATTTCTGGTACAAGTAGTCTTCTGTAGAAATTAATTACCAACAATTGAATTATAATCAAACTCCTCCTCCTCCTCTGTAACATCTTTAAACTTCTAGTACTGTCAATTCTTACCTGATGATTACAGGCAACAATTTTATTAACAATTTAATTATTCTCTTTAGAAGCCAAGGTAATTAAAAGGAGCTTGGCTTCTACCAAAAGTATTTTTTAATGATTTTACCACTGACTGTAGTCCAACATGAAAGAAGAACAGACCGTAATCAACAAAACCATATCTCAAAATTGTGCAGAGTTGGGAGAAATCAAAAGAACAATGCTGTTAATATTTTACTGAACATCATGGTCCTTTTGTATGGGCTATGAGTCCCCTCTAAATTTATACTAATGGAATCTGTAAAGCTCTGTTCACTTTCACAGTGAATTTGTAATATAAAAGGTAGTAGTCAAAGATCTGACAAAAAGCCGGACTGACATTTATGAGATCAAGCTTTCGTTCCTGATTTTATCATACGCATGTTCCTTGTCAAAATCTTTCCTTGCATGCTTAACCTGAAGAGGAATTTGAAATAGCTGGGAAGGCTTGTCCATGTCTCAGGTGTATGGATCTGGGAGAAGATGATCATGCAGATACTTTATAGAGAGAAATGCAAGAAAAAGCTAAAGGGGCAGAATGTTTACAGGTAATTTGGTGAGCTGGTTGTGTTTGAGATGCAGAGTAAAGTGAGTATCAAAACCCTCCCCCCACAACTATTTAAAAGGATTCTTATAAAAATTACATCATTAACAGCAGATTAAAAAAACTTTCTAAGAAAATACCTTTACAAAGGGTAGAGAAAAATGATGCAGTTATGCTGAAATGAAGGAAAAAAGAAAAGAGTACAATGTTCTCACAAATGAGCTGTAAGAACAGGTTAAAGTGCCAAGATAGGCCAGAAATGATTGAGCAATTTAGTAAAGTCATAAAAATTAGCCATTAATTTTTTTTTCTACACATAGGAGAAGCCAGACCTTCTAGAAAAGCTGTAGGACAAATAAATGCTTTGTAAGGCATTATTAACTATTAACTATGGAAGAGCTTTGGAGGTTACCAGACTCCTGCCTATGGAGTTGGGGGCACGTTCTGGAGGTGTGTCTGAAAGTTTTTACAAACCATTATTTAAAAATGGAAGGAGTCTGTTGCATCAGATCACCAGACGCAAATATTTTTGGTCCAAGAATTTCTTAAAAAAGCAGAAACAAAATATTCACTTGTGCTTGTGATTTTTCTAATTTAATTTTTCTAATTATCAGGATGGGCTTGATTAACTACGAAAAAGGTCCTCTAGCAGGTGTGATTTTTATAAAGATTTTCAAGGAGATGGAGAGGAACTAGAGATAGGCAAGTAGAACTTCTGCAGCAGGCAAGTTAATGGAAATTGTGATGAGGAACAGAATTAGCAGTTAGATGAGTGAACATTTTGAGTATGAAAAGAGAAATAATAATGTACAAACCTAGTAAAAGATTTTTTTAAGGAATTGGGTAAGCATATGGATGCAAAAGATCAGACTGACAATGTACCTTACTCTAAAAAAGTATTTTCCAAGATCCCTCAGTAAGGATCTTTTTTTTTTTTTTTTTTNTTTTTTTTTAATGGAATAATCATAGCTTGAATAATAAGAAACAGGCTAAGAATACGTGTCAGGAACTACTAATCAGTCTTATGAGGACTTACACATATAGAATTCTGCTAGAAAAGTGAGTGGAGCATGGTGTAATAAATTTTTTTATACTACAAATGTATTCTGGCTATGAAGACCTTCAGAAGAATTTCTAAGGTGTAGGTGACAAATGAAGTGTTCAAGAGTAATGTATTCCTACAGATACTTGGCTTTACCATTTAGGAAAGGCACCTTAAGAGTAATTCAGGGTATTTTATTGAAAATGTTGACTTAATGTTCTTTATCAGTCAGAAAGGCAAATAGATTATTGAATTTTTCCAGACAGGAAGAAGAGTGAAGCAGAAACACCACAATGTCACTATAGAGCTTCATGATGTGTCCATCTCTTGAACACTGCATGAAGTCCTGATATTGAAAAGATATATATATATGTAGTACTACCATCAAAGATAGAATAAAAAGCTGTGACAGCTATAAGCAGGCCATATAAAAGGAGAGATTAAAGAGATTATGCTTCTTCAATGTAAGAAAGGGAAGACAGATTGAAAGAAAATAAAATATACCTCTCCAAAATCACAGATGTTATGGAAAAGGTGAATTGGAAATGATCATTCATTCATTCTTTGTCTTAAGAACCAGGAAGGACCAACCAACCAGTTAAACAAAGACATTTTCTTGTTGTTGTTGTTGTGAACTTGTGCCCAGAACATTTGGATAACAAAAGTGTGAATGTCTCAAGAAATTATTAGGTGAATTAGTGGATGAAAGACTCACTGAGACTGATGAAATATGAAGATACTGATGAGCTCCTTGGCTGAGAAAATCTGTAAGCTGCACCTTCCAGCATTGGAATGCCTCTGCTGTCCAAAGATCCTACAGCCTGCAACTGTCAGAGGGCACTGGTCCAACCCAGAACTGCTTTACTTTCTACTGTGAGGTGTTCCATTGTCTACACGCATGCAAGCATGAAGATGAAGGACTCCCAGGAGTGAAAAGTTTTTACGACCAGCTCTGAAATGAGCCAGGTAAAATGGTCAGAAAATAGGGTGAATGGGGACTGGGAAATGTGAAACGGCAGTGGTTGTTTTAGTTAAGAGCTCGGATCTTGAAAGGCCTTGATTATATTCAGAAAGTCTTTGCTGAAATATTCAGTTTATTGATACTAGATAATAACTCCCTTAGTTTGACTAGATTTCCTTAAAACCTTCAGTCTGAATTTTTTTAACCCCACCTCTACAGATTACTCATAACACTGTCAGTTAATCAAGACATCCAAAATATTTTGAACAAGTATGTCAAATATGTATGTAAGAAAGGTCTTGAATTCCTTAGCTGTTAGATCCTACCATACTCAGCTCTGTAGAAGTAAAAAGCTGACATTAGAAAAGCTGATTACCTTAGGATTACATCCATTCAGCATGTGTAAATTCAGAGCAAAACCACACCTTAATATCAGGTGTCCCCCTGTGCCTAAAATAACTCTGAAATCCAGCAAAAGTGCAAACTAGTCTTTTAAAATTTAAATTTACAAGTGGACAAAATCGTAGTATACCTACTTCCATGGCATCCATTTATTCATGTGTAATTAAATTAGTGTGTAATTAAAAGGCATTTTTTTACTTTTAATGCTGCTGGGGGAGCTTAACTCCTGTTAGTGGAGACTGTCAGCACCTTGCAAGTTATAACCCATCAGCTCCTTCTAAAGGAAACTTTGGTTTCCATACTGTTGTGTTTGCAAATGTGTAAAGGAAGTTAAATCAACAACTACTGAAGCCTTGATAATCAGCACGTGCTGGTGTCAGCAATGCCACCAGTTGAACAGTGCCAGGATAGGAAATCTTGTCTATCTTTATTTGCCTCAGGTCAGTAACTTTTATCTGCAGTTAAGTAGGATGGAGATTACTTACTCCTAAATGGTCCTTTTAAGGCCCCTTCATAAAAATGTCTTGTCTGGGTGTGTCTGTGCTGCTATTGATCTCTTTATTCTGTCCTCATAAAAAGGCAGTGAGCAGGCAAATTATACAGAAGTTATGGTCACTGAGCAGGCTTAAAAGGAAAGCTTGACAGATTTTGCAGAGGAAAAGAAGTCCTGCTCATCACTGTTCAAATGAACATTTAATAATTCATAACAACTGAGTTATAAGTTTCCTCTTCAATACGTTTCCAAATGTGAATAGATGAAATAGTAATTGCTATCAAGCTTTATGTTCTATTTCATGTACCTAATAAAAGTTTATCTAGTGGAGCTTACTTTGTATCTTTTAGATCTATTCCTAACTGACTGCAATATACTCTATTAAAATATTTATCATTGTGCTATCAAATATTAACCATTTTAAAATCATCTGACTGAAGAAAACAAATATTGTTACTTGCTTAAGTTTTCATGAGTTTCCTGATATTTAGTTGTTCAGAATTCCCCCTTGATACAGCACTAAAAATATACAAGATGCTGCAAATTGTATTCACTCTTTTTGAATGAAAAGCAAACTTTTCAAAGTTTTGGAAATGCACTCTGCTCACATCCATCACCACTGTCCAATTTGGCTCTGCATGCACAATCCTAGTTTTGTTGTCTGAAAAGTTATGATTCTGCTTCAGCACAAGAGAATATTAGAGAGTTGTTGGTTTTTCTATACGTTAGTGGATTTTAAAAACTATTCTAGGAAAGTACAGGATGCTGTTATTTTTTCTTTAAGGGTAACATTTTTAAGACGTTTCCCTAATTATCCACCCGCTCACCCATCTGAAATTATGTGGCTCTTTTTCAGGTAAAAATACTGTCAGGGTCCTAGAGTGTAGAATGATCTAGAGGTGGGGAGAGGAGAATAGTTCTCCCCGAGACGTGCCATGGTTGTGCAGCAGCCCAGCCCAGCCTGAGTGGCTGCCAGGCTCCCATCCTTCCCCAGCTGAGCGGGTTATGCTCTCCCAGGGTGCTCCTGCTTGTTCAACCAGTGGATGATTCATATCACACAACTAACATAGCAGAAAACTATTCTTTTTTTATTAGTGTCCTGCTGAGTTAGATCTGAAATCATTCAGTGAAAGGTCAAACAAGTGCCTGAGAGATTGCTAGGGGTGTGGGACTAAATAGTGGGGAACTGGGAGAAGAGGGATTGCAGCAGTTGCAATTAGAGCAGTTTGGACAGCCATGAAATAGCAGCTTTGAAGCTGACACTTGGGCAAGATCAAGAGGAGAACAACCTCTTTGCTCCAGTCCAATCCCTCACCTTCCTGGGGAAAAATTGTTCTGTTAAAGGTCAGGAGTATAGATGTTGTTACTGAACCATTTCTTTTTGCTTTGGAGAAAGCAATTCCTGATCACCAGGTTATCAGAGTAAATCTCCTGAAGAGCTGCAGTCTGTCAGGACTGCCTGGTGCCTCTCAATAGCATGGTAACTATGCTAACTAGTTCCCTCTTTTGAGCCTCACTCTCTGCTTGATTTATTTACCTGTTATTTTCTTTGGCTTCTTCACACACAGATATTACCTAATTCACAACCCCATCCTGTTCACAGAGGCCTTCCAGCACAGAGACACCGAGATAATGTCCTTGAGCTCTCCCCAGTACCCCTCTAGTCTATTGCTTCTGCAGGTTCTTCCATTTCCACAATTTCCCACACACCTAGAAGGCAGCAGTGCTAAAAAAAGATTAAGGCATGGTCTCCAACCTAGACATTCTACAGAAATTATGCAGATCTGTATAACTCTCTGAGAGAGCATCTTACATTTTCATCTCCTCTGTGCTCTTCATAGAGGAGAGGTGCCTCACTTCATAATTTCTGTTAATATACATCGTTTGTGTTGACATGTTCACTCTGACTAAAATATCTTCTCCCCAAAGAGAGATCAACCTTCCTTTTCTCCTTCAAATCTAGCATCTTATTAAAAAATAATAACATTCCATGATATTCATACTTTGGTGAACAACTTTCTATGTATCCCAGTATCTGTATGAACATTCTGTGGGTTGTGTATTTTGGAAGGAATGCATTAATAAGCACATTTGCATTGTTGTTTCTCAGGTTTAAAAGACCCTGGTTTTAAAAGGATATCAGGATGGCATTACACCTGTAAGTCACCAGCATGCTTCCCTTGAGGCAAGCAGAACCAGTGCTTTGCATCATCTGAGGATCAGGTCTGATAATGCTGTAATTTGGTTTGTATTCTTGCCTTGCTTGACTTACATCTGTTAACCATAGTTTGCTGTGAGTTGCAGCAGTTGGATTCTGGATTAATGTAAAGAGAATTATTCTGGATTTAAATTTGGAGCCATTTGAAGGAGAGTCTGTTCCTCTTGTATCTGAACGTCTGTACACACACACAATTTCTTTAGTCTGTGTAATAACCATGTAAAATAGGTATTTTGACAGCAGTATTTTGTGTCTAAAGACCAGGGCAGATGACTGTTCCCTGAGGACCACCATGCTCAGCCCCAGCAGTACTTTATCCTTTTCAATAAATTCTTTTTATATTTTACTTCCCTTCAGCTCCAAGTGTGGCAGTGTGCTTATTAGTCCCAGCCTTGGCACCAAACCACACCAGAACTGAAAGTATATACAACACCTGTGCAGAGGGGAGTCCCACTGTATCCTGACCAGGCAACAGCATTAAAACTCCTATGGTAAAGATATAAAAATAGATAGGTGGATCTTCTATGGCTCCCCACACAGGCAGTTGCAATGGTGAACTGGAAAGCAGGGCATCTTCATTCTGCATTTCTATTTCTATTTCTTTTGTCTTGTCCCCTAGGCACAAGTTCAATGTGTGGGTATGAATACATCTGTATACAAACATGTAAAGGAGCACTAACCTTCACTGGGGAGATGATTCCATTTATGTGTGTTTAATCTGTCTCGAAAGAAGTGCAGGGTGCATTTATTTGAAAAAAGATTTTTAAAGAATTAAATGGTATATGTCTTTTCCTCTTTTCTTGCTAAACAGTAAACCCAATCTTCCAAAAGCAAATGTTAATATAAGTTCCAAGTTTACAATTTCAAGTTTAATTTTCTTTGGCAACTCAAGCTGCATGATGATTTTGATCAAATGCCCCAGCTTTTAACATTTGTAACACATGATAAAAATCCACCCCCAAAAAGCTCACATTTAAATAATCATATAAGTTAAATGCACGCTGTGACAGAATATGAATTATCTGACAAGCTGCAGAGTAATGCAAGTTTAGTCTGGAAGACTGATTCAAGCACTGAGTCCAATTAGAGCATTGAAGGTAAAAGTACAATCCTTTTCCTGCATCTATTTAAATGAACGAAAAAGGGTAAAGTGAGATAGATTGTTCAGACCTTGATATAAGGCATGTGGCTGAAAACTCATTTGCTAATTGTTTAAGATTAGCACCATTGAACCAAGATGATTTAAAACACTGATTTGCTATGGGGTGCCAGCTACCACTGGTAACTCTCACTCACTCTAGGCCTTTGTGGTGCTGTGGGTTCAATGTGTTTACTTGGTATGAAGGGAGATAGAGAATAATATCAGTCATTGAACCTTCCCTCACCTTTTCCCCCGTGAGGAACATGCCTAATGAAAATACGAGCTGTGCTGCCAAACTGATATTGGCAAAAGAGTCACTTTTTCTTTGCCTGATTGGATAAATATGCAGCTGGTTTTTGAATGAACGCTTCTGTGAGTGAAATTAAGATGTTACTTTAAAATGATGCTGTATGTATGCAATGGACTTTAGTCACCTGAAATGTCGTGGCCAAGAAATACAGAAGATGCAAGACTGTGAGCAGTATGTGTAGAAAATCAAGTGACTGCTCCTACTTAATATTTTGGCTGTGTTTAAATGTTTTTGCCTTTTGATACAGGTTCCTTTTATTAAAAAACACTATGTTCAGTTTAAAACTGGCCGAAATCAACTGTAGTTGAAGGTTAAATTTCTCGCCAGGCTTGGAGCTTTCTGTTTTGTTTTAACGTTCATTTTTAAAGGAAATCGTTCAGTTTCTATAAAACAGAAGAATCAAATATATGCTATGCTATGTGATTTCTCATGTTCCAGGAGTTCTGAAAGGGTTTCAGGACCAAACTGTTCTGTTGTGAATTCATTCCCTGTGCTTTGATCTTGCTGCTGAGGAATCCATTGTGGGTCTGTGACCCTGCTGAGCCCAGCACGTTTCCCAACGCCGGCGGCCGCGGGGGCTCTGGGGAGGGCTCAGAAGCTGCGCCAGCCACAGCCACATCTATTGTGCCTCTTCTTCTGAGGGCAGCAAACCTTCCTGTACCAACCAGACCCCGCTGACCGCTGCGTCTGCGGCACAAACCCTGAATGCAAGAAGATAACAGCTGCTATCACAGTGCTTTTTATCTGGGAGGCAAAGTCTAAAATTGCATCTGACCTCGGTGTGTGTGGAGATGCCAAGCGAGGAGCGCTCTGCCTGGATCCTCAGAGGGTTTAGATTAAATCACCAAGGGTGAGGTACCTAAATAAATAGTTCTGAGGATAATAGCTTCTGTGACTTCTACTTTGTGTGGTACAAAGTAGACTCCAAACTGTAATTTATCAAATGATATATTGCGGGCCTTAGAAAAACACAACTCGGCTTTTGTGTTGTTTTTTTCCCTAATAAGTTTACTAATATATAAAAGTATGACAATCCATTTACTTATAGACTCATACATGTAATTACACTAGCTATGGCATAGATTTAAATGGTTTATTTATAGGTTAAGCTTTGTTTTGCCCTAGGTCAATGTTTTTTTGGCAATGAAGCTCCATAAGAATAGAATTTCTTAATAATGCCAATAGCCTACGTATAACAAAAAGTAAACAAGCACATATTGGTCTGTCGAGTGAGTGTGTGTATCCATCTTTGCATATCTATGTTCCTGTACAGCACAGGCTTAGGGAAAAGCAGATCAAACCCACATGCTACGTGTCCAGACAAATAATCTTTTTGAGCTTTGCCAAGGCAACAGAATGAGTTCTTATTTTTCTTGTATATTGGGGTCTGCTTGCTTGCCCGGTCATTTGTTTAGAATTCAATAGGAAAATAACAAAGCTAAAACTGACACAGTACAAAATTAAATTAATTGGAATTCTGTTCCTCCATGATAAGACTTGAAATGAGATTTAAATCAGTGTGTGGTTGGCAAAACATGACAATTTGATGCCTGCTCCGTAAA
The DNA here is from genome assembly GCA_008694505.1 of Cyanoderma ruficeps. Lineage (NCBI taxonomy): Eukaryota > Metazoa > Chordata > Aves > Passeriformes > Timaliidae > Cyanoderma > Cyanoderma ruficeps. The sequence goes on from VZDJ01001247.1 coordinate 5,612,055, forward strand.
ACTGACAACCGCATCTAGTTGTTTTTCTTCTGAAATTGATCAGATAATTTGTTCAAACTTGGAAAATATCTGACAGTTACACAATCAGACTGAGATTTGTTCAGAAAATTACAACATACTGAGGGAAACTCAATTAGTTTTGTCAGCAAATATAAAGGCACTAGCTTGCATTTCTAGAAACTGTCCAAAGCTTTTACAAATACTCTTGATTCAGCTAAAATCAAGCTAATTATATGCTGGGCTCAAAAAAACTTCTCATTAAAAGAACATTATTTGTCTTATACTGTCCAAACCTGAAGATAGGAAATACTGAAATTAATAAGTAATTGCTTTGACAAACTGGTGTATATATATTACTGTAAAATTTGCTCAACAGTCCTCCAGACTTGTTCAGTATCTCAGCTACTTGATATCTTTTTAAAACCCACTGTATGGACACAATATTAAGTTTTCTTTATTCAAATTCTGTGCAGAGAACCACACTGGTTTCTGTTTTCAGTTTTTTTCCCTTGTAGTTCAAGTCACTGCATATTTCCAATGCTTCACAAATTCCAGTGGTTATTTTGCCAGTATCTAGGATAAGGCACAGGGTGGTGACAACCTTCTTCTGCATATGGGCTGCAAGGCAGAGGGAGACCACTTATTTCTGAGTGCGTTGTTTTGGGAGGTAACTAGGATCTGATTGGGTGAAGAATTAGTAATAGAGAACTTTGCAACTTGAAACATTACTTCACCTGCTTTCTGCTGCAACTCTAACTGCCCAGTAATTTTGTGATTGATAACTCAAGTAGAAGCAGCTGGAAAATGAGAACACGGTCAACAACCACATGTGAAAAGTATAGCTTAAATGCCCTGCCAAATACAAACAGGAGTTTGCTGGTAGAAGCTGAGGAAGTCCAGTTTTCTCAGGTTGCACTGAACAGTGTTGCCCAAGCAAGCTTCTTTTCTCTTCATATACTATCTTTAATGCTAATTGGTTAATCATCACAATATTTCCTGAAATTACTTACTGGCTTTCTTTCCAGATATAATCTGTTGAGATGTCGCAAGTCCAGCTTTTCCGATTCAGAGGTACTCATCACTTGGAGAGTCAGCAGTAATATCTAGCATTATTGCTTTTCTTTTTTTTTTTTTAATTTATTATATAAGATTTGCATTTGCTTTTGAGCATTTAGAGCATTTGTATGGCTATTGACCAATTTTATAATATTTGTCTAATTGGTCTCAGTAATTACATTTTCTTCTGTTTCTCAGTCTTAAGAATCAAAAGCAGGCTCTTGTAAAAATTTGTCTTTAATGCGTGTGTGTTTAAGAATACAGAAAGGCAGTGAGAGAAGGTGAAAGAAAAATGTGAGAGCACTCTCCAGAGTTTCTGGAAGTAGATGATCAAAACTGTTATAAAGAATAAATTTTAAGAATTTACTACAAGCAAAATCTGCAGTAAAAGTCTCATCCTGTATATACTGAAGTAATATTTCTTCTCCCTTGTTTACAAGACCCGTTAACCAGAAGAGAGGCAAAATACATAATTAAGCATTGAAACAACATGTGTTCTAGCACCATTTAAAGAAAATTTCAGCTCTTATTTTTAAGGATATTAAGTATACTTCCATTTTTTCCCAACCATTAGCTTTCATCTAGTTTTCACTTAATATTACAAGTACCAAGTCAGTGTTTTGTACTTATTGTCCAGGGACATTTTAAAGGTATGAAAGCATAATTAACTTAGTCAAGAAGCTGAAGTTTAGGACAGAAAACAGTGAACATGCAGAGAAATCACCTTCTTTCTTTTAGTAGGAGTTCTGAACTTGGAAGGAATATGCTGATGTTTTAGTATACAGAACTTCACAGTTGCCAAGACACGTGCATATACCTATGCCAGCGGGAGCTCCTCCGGGTGTTAGTGGGAGAGAGAGGACACTGAAAGTGTACTGAATTAACTGGATGGCACAGTCAGTGCCCTCAGCTGGGAGTCTCCCAAGGTTCAGGCATTATGGCACTGGTACAGCCCAGAGCTTTTGCTCGTTCTCTGCTCCCAAGAGTTGGCACATGACAGCACATGGACGAGAGGCAGCGGAGCTGCGGGAGAGGGGCGACTCTCAGAGTTACTTACGTTGACAGCCCAAGCTGTGCCAGATATATCCCGGCAGACATTTATCACATTTAGGCCCTGATGTTCCCTCCTTACACTCACAAAATCCTCTGTCATTACAGCGATCATGGACTGAACCAAAAGGGTTACAATAACAGTCTGCAGAAACAAGACAACACATACACAACTGGATTCAGGTCTACATGTGGAGATAATGCATTCAATACCAATAAAGGGTGCATTTCCAGTGCTAAAGGTAAAGGAAGACTGTCTATTATGGATATCTAGAGTAGTGAATATAATTACTACATGTTCATTTATTTGTTTGCATGTGTCATTTCAGGAAGAGACGTTTTATGATGCAAAGAGAAAAAGTAAACAGAAAAGATATAAAGGCAGAAGATACCACAGTCTTTCAGGGTAAGTGATTGTAACAGATTCTCTTTGGCAAGAATATTTTTGACAATTTAATGAACATTAGAAAAGCTTTGTATAGTATGGATATATCCATGTGCCATCAGGGTGAAATGTTTTGCTTTATTAAAATAGGCTTATCTGTATTACTCAATATTTTTAGAAGCGCTGGATGTCTTTACAGAGCTATATAAATGCACTTTACTTATTTCCAAGATAGTCTTCCTTTATAGGTTTGAGCAGTATAATAACTGATGTGAATATTTGCCATTGAATTGATGAGATTATATTTATCAGTGACATTAATAAACCTTTTGTGTATTCTGCAATGAAAAGCTTGAGGTGAGCACTAATGTAATGCAAAACCTTTAAGAACGGGCTTTATGCAGCCATTTTAATTTCTCTCACCTCCCAGCGTGCAGATGGAAAATGCAGTGAGGCTCATTCCCCGCTGTATATTTTTCACATGTGTTCAGCTAATTAAAGAATAAGTAGGGTAACACATTTCCTCCCACAACACTTACTGTGTTGTTCATTCACAGCCCTTTTCTTTAATGTGATTACAGTATCTGTGTTCAGCTTTCAGCCAGCTGAACAAAGACAAGGAGCTTGCAGAGCTCATTTTTGGCACTCCTGTTCTTCACCTTGGTTATTCATATTTTTTTTTTGTTTTGTTTTCAGATGAAGGATTATCTTATTTGTATGTAGACCCATGTAGACCCAGAGTAACTTCACTGTTAACTGAGGCCACAGACACCTTTTGGAAGCATCTGATCTCTGCTGCTTCCTGATTTGGGGCAAGGTACTGGGAGTCTGGATTTATGTGTCTGTGAATCAGTGCTACTTTGATGACTACATTTGGCAATTGTTCCCTAGCATTAGGTTAAACCTCAGCGGTACCACAAATGAAAAAATGGAGTTTAACTGGGAAGTTACATATGCACATATCTCCAATGAAAAAACAAACAGGAAAAAAATTACCAGAAGGACATTTGTCATCTGTTGTCTCACTGTTTATTAACTATAAATTACAGATGGCACTTTGAACATTTGGGATGCTGAAGAAGAATAGTTACCTTTGGCAAAAGGGTTCCACAATAATAATGGAGTCAATTAGCTGGCAACATTCATTAATGAAGTGGAAAACTGACATGCCAAAAATACTGTGCAAGGCTGAGTATTATAGCAAAGTGAGTGCCATTTGAAAAGCTGGGAATTCTGATGTTAATCAGATGTCCCAAATGTTTATGTAAACAGGCATAGACTTGAGAGACATTCTGAATACAGGAAGTAAAATTTGCTTGAAGAGTGTTTATATAAAACCTTGAAAGACAAAAGCTTGGAATTACATTAAAAACAGGTCCCAATTCTTGTTAAAAATAGCTTTGATAGAGATAATGAAGTTATAGTGATTTAAACAAGTATTTGTGAAAGAAATGTATGGCCTGTGATATTTTCCAGAGAACAAGACCCTGAACTAGTGAAATCTTTCCTACTCAACTCTATCACATAAGCATGTAGGAAGTTCCAGGCCTGTATCTTGCTATTGAAGGGAAAGTAAATAGTAGAAACAAAGCTTTAAGCCAGACCCTTTTGCAAAATTAGTAGATCCAATCAGAACACTCAACAGACTGATTCTAGCTTCCATCTTTCCTAATTGATACCACAGTAATATAACCTACAGAGGCCCACAGAACATTCAGGCTCATTGCCCAACACAGTATTACGGGCCGTGGAACACTTCCCAGGGCCTACCAAATGCTTAAGACATTTAAAATCTCCAAGGTCACAATTTCAGTGTGCCATAGGGAGGCAGTATCTCCAATGCCCTTGCAACAACAGGGCACTAAATAACACTAAACGAACATTCCCAGATCACCCCAATAAGCAAACTACACACAGATTCCAGGGTGGAGGAAAAACTCCCTGCAGATGTGAACCGAGAAAGAATTTTCGTCCTAACCTTCATCTGGTAACTATTTCTAAGGATAGGAAGATAACAGGAATTGTAATCTGTTCACTGGGGTTCACTCTATCAATGTGATCCTTCAAACAAAACATAATGAAAGTAAACAAAAAAGGAGGTGGGGAAATGGGCTGAGGCTTGCTGCTTATCAGTCTGGCCTGACAGTAGCTACAGGACAACCCCCAGGGTTTACTTAACCACGTGTCATTAGGGCTTCTGGTGTTAACTGAAGCTTAAGCCTAACTGACTGCAAGGGTGGCTTTGTTAAAAGTGGGACAGCAATCACCAGTTCAGTATTTATGTTGCGAGGCAAAGGCCATGTTTTATTACTCTGGGTCTACCTGGTGGTTTCCATGCTAACCTTTCTTGTCGGTGTGTGCATTCACTGAAAGTTGCTAGGGCTTTATCAAAAAATAAAAAAAACTCTTCAAGCTGTTCAATTCTTTTTCACACTGAATGAATAATTTTTAATTATTGAATATTTTGATTTATTCTGAAACTGCAGTTGCCCATAGGAGGTAATTTTGCAGTTAATGGACAAATCCACCAATTTTTAAAATTTCATTTTAGGAAATAAAATCTATTTTGATTCTAAAGAAGTTAAGGGCATCAAGAATTTAGATTTTAGCCCACTGTATATAATACATTGCATTCGGCTCACTGGTAAAAACATTCTCAATACTTGAATTCTTTAGTCTTAAAAATGAAACATTTTACATTTTCTCCATTGATTTAGCATCAGCTAAGATTCACAGATTTGTTATCCATGTACTTACCATATGTATTTCTGAAAACTGTGAAGCGGTTTTGATAAATCAGAGCCAAAGCCCTATTAGCTGCCATTAAACTAGCTTATCCAAACATTTGTTACCCTTCTACATATATGGCTGAAGAGGAAAGAATTAGCCTGAAAAAATGACTTTCATAAGGGAATAAGACTTGCACATATCACTGGAAATCTGCTTATTAAAATGTTCATGCCAACATTGCACTTGTAGTTAACTGTGAACTAGAACACAGAACACTGCTTTTGAACTCGGAGGAAAGAGAAATGAGCATTTCCAATAGAGCAAGACTGTGCTTGACCTAGAAGGGTGGAGAATCCATCAACTCTCTCACAGGTGAAAATACTCCACGTTTTGCCCAATTCAATCTTAGGAGCCCCAGAGCAAGACAGAACTTTAAGAACAAACTTCTCTCTTTTCTGAAAAGTGCTCAGGTGTCTGTTCATTTTACTGACTTTACACAAGAAGTAGGAAAGACCTCTTTAGCTGGCAAATCAGCTAGGACACATACATTGGGAAATATACATTTTGTATGGTAACTGTGATCCTGAAAACTTAGTCCAGCAAGAATGTTACTTATTTAAAATTAATTACCTAATATGTAGCAAGCCAAGGTTTGATCCTATAGTTATTTCACATGGTACAATTCTCAGGGGAGCCCAAGAGAATTCTGCTTGCATTAAGGTGGAAAGTCAGCAAATGTTTCACATTGCCTTTTTTTGTTTTCCCCAGACGCTTGCTAAATAAAATATTTAAAAATTTGATTTCCTCAGTGTCTTGGCAATTTTAAAGTGCACAATTGTCTTACCAAGACATTTTAAATATATCACTCATAAATTACTTTTAAAATTACTTTTTTTTTTGGCTTTTTGTTTACTAATTCCCTTGTCTTATGTAGCTGCAGCTGCTGTCTTAGCATTTCAGTGTATATGGGAAGACAACATACTGAATGAGCTGATGAAAAATTCCAAACGGAGCAATTTAGAGTCATATTCATTAGGCCTATTTAGGCAGCTGAAATTATACAGCCCTGATGTCATACCAATGATGTCTGTCATCTACATCAAACAAATATGTGGGACAGTATTTTTTTTCCAAGAACATTTGATTGTGTTAATCTCCTCAGCACAGTCATACAAAATCATGACTTGCCTACTAAAATTCTTATTAGCTCTGACTAATTACTGGCAAAGGAGATCATGCATTTCCTGAATGCATTGCCAAGTAAAGTTAAAAGAAGGACATATGAAATGCAGTGCATGGATGGATCTGTGTGTTTATCACAAGATAAAAATATAAATCTGTCAAAGTTACAAACTCAAACAAATAATAGCAACATAAATAGTTTCTGGCTTGAATCTCAGCAAGGGATTATAAATGTATTAAAATATAATTTATTCACCCATAGTCTGTTTTGGTTTTACAGTATCTGCTAACTACTTTTTGCTTCCTGGAAGATGGAAAGGAAAAAGAAAACCACAATGAAAATCCAGAACAGGTCCTACTGAGGCTTATGTCTATAAGAAACATTATATAATTTAATTCTCTACCTCTGTTTGTTATTAGAAAAGTGTCTTTAGTGGCTATCTGTTAATTACTGGCCATTTTACAAGGCTTCCTTTATTCACTATGTTCAGGCTTCACCTAAAGTGTCCTAACTTTGCTGTATACTGTCTGTGGTGACATGAGAACAATGCATATTCTTCTGGAGTGATAAAGTTCTTAATTTTTTCCTAATGTGCTTTTCCTATTATGTTCTGACATTTTCTCTAATTCTGCAGTTTGAATATTTATAGCAGATGCTTGTTCTAAAGCACAGTTTTCATCTAGGAATCCCTTTTCGAAACTGACATCATGTCACACTGATTTGACAAATTCTGTTCCTAACCTCATGCGCATCATTTCAGTTCCTCCTCTAAGTAGAGGGGAGGTAGCACTGCTTTTACAACCCTGTGTCTGGGAATGGAATTAGCTGCAACGTGTTTTTGTGAAATTTAGTGAATAAAAGGGGTTAATAGAGTTCCCTCCCTATGTCCTCTTGATGCAACTGGCAACTTTTGTAGGTTTCTGGGCAAGTATTCAAGAGTCTGTATAATAATTGCAAAAGTCAGCTTGAGAACAAGTATTTAAGACTCAACCCCTTAATTTTCACATGTGACCCCAGTGTGGCTCCCTCCTGTGTAAGGACAGCACATCCAGTTTCTCAGGGGCTTCTGGGGAAAGTCTACCCAGGACCCATAGCCAGAGAGGTTCGTCATCATTTATGGATTCAAAATGCCTCTTCGGGGCTACCAGGGCAATAGAAATGAGGTGAGAAGTCTACACAGATGTTCTGATCCATTGAAAAAGCTCATTCTGGCTTGAGTGGCAAGTAAGCAGCAGTGGTCCCTAGCAGCTGCCAGGAGCTGAAAAGGCACAGAAGAAAAGGCGCAGTTATCCCGGGACTGACCTATGCACACATTTTCATCGTCCAGCTCTGCAGAAGCATTTCTGAAGTAGCCCAGCCTGCATAACTCGCAGTGCTGACCTCTAGTGTTGTGCTTACAGCTCACGCAAATGACCGTATTGAGCAGCTCGATGTAACTGCACCGGTTGGAGTGCCCGAAGCATTCACAGTCTTTCAAGGAAGAACAGAAATGTATACAAAGTGTATACAGCAGCAGAGTAATAGCACATTACATGCTTAGTAAAAATGAACCATGAGCAGAAGTATGGATGAATGGCACATACATGTTAATCAATGTAACATGGACAGCAGCAGATGTTTATCTGCAATGGGAGTGGAGCTGGTTTCAGGCAGGTTAGCGTGACCCGACAACCATGGCATGACGTCGGAGGTTAGCTGTTGTTGGCAGACCTGATGGAACTGAAGCATTTGCAGTTGTAAACCTTTCAGGGTTACTGGAGGCTCACTTTCCGCTGAGAGAAATGCACGTATTTTTTCACATTTGAGATGAGTATAAATCAAGACCCGGGGAAAACCTCCTCATATTAACCATGTTAAATTCAGTGGACAAAATTGTCAAACCTTATTATGATTAAATCCACAACTGTAAGTAAAATAAAGGCTTTTATTTTTCTGATGGAAATGGTGAATATTCAAAAATGCTATTGAGCTTGGTAGGTACTGATAGGTACCTTGAGGACCAAAGAGTTTAATTTCATGGCCAAACAGACCTCTAGTTTGACAATTTTGGCCAACACTTCCTAAAACGATTAACAATGAAGAAAAGGAAGGAAAACAGTTATTGGAGAACTACATCCACTGTACTTTTGAGGTAAGCATTAACTGGTTTTTGTATTCTGAAATGAAAAACAGTTGGGCCAGAAAAGATTATGAAAATTCTGAAATGGGTACTGACTAGAAAGCATGCTTACTGCAGCCATCTGAAATGAAGTTGGCATGACAGCCACTTTAAAAAACCCCTTCATTAAATATAGAATGCTAGTGCCTTTTAGTCTTTAATCACAAGCAATGCTTGGCTTTATGCAGAACAAAGAAGAAATCAGAAACGCATCAGTTACATTATAGAAGACACAGCTCTGCTTTGTGTCGAACACTTGGGTAAGCCTGATCACTCAGCTCTTGGGATTATGAGCCCAGAATGAATTCAGGGAAGGTTACTGGGATGATCAGAGAAGCTGAGTCTGTTTAAAAAGTGAAGACTAGGAAATTTTGGCTTGTTTAGTCTGGGAAACTGAGGATGGAAGGTATCACTGGGCTATGAATACATCAAGGAGATAAGCCTCCTGCCATTCTGATGGACAGTACTGGCACAAGAACAAATGGGTGTTAACTGGCTACTGAGAAATTTCAGCTGGAAATTAGAAGATGGTATCTAGGCATTAGGGCCGTGATGTTCTTGAACACTTTCCATTTGTGGCAAAACACACACTTTACAGATGCATACAGTTTATTAACTGGTAGAATAAATTACAGTGTTTCCTGCAGTAATGAAGTGCTGGATCCAGTGACTTGGAAGGGCTTTGAGGTCTTGAAGTTATCTTGTAATTAGATAAAGCTGCAGCAGAGGGTGTAAAATGTCTCCATATATGACATAGGCCAAGTCCCCTCTGCTGCCTTTCCTCCGGTATGCTCCTGATTATGCTGAGGCACCTGATTTTCCCCCTGGTTGGTGGAGTAGGGCATCACATCCAGTATTTGAGCCTGTCTGTATTTTTGTAAAGAAACAACCGTCCCAGTACATGTTTCTGAGTATGCTCTGCACTCCTAACACATGGATATTTCTTTGGCTTTTGTCTGATGTACTGGACCGTAAATAGATTGCACCCTAAATAGATTAAATTTTTCTTAGACACTTAGCACAACATATGTTTCAATCTTGAGAGCTGCCTTTCTGCTGCCAGAAAACATTAATCCATTTTACATATATGCATTTAATTAACATATATTTCTTGTTCTCTTCAATGTTATTCTGCTAAACCAGTGTTTTGTTGTTTGTGCTAATCTGATAATTTTGATGCCAGTAACTGCTGGAGTACAGGAAAACATTTGGTGTATCAGTCTCAGCATGTTACCACTTCACACAATTGAGTAGGGAGGAAAAAAAGTTAATGTTTGTTGTCTTTTGCAGCTGGTCAGTCTGATTCAGCATCTCAGCCAGCCACCCTGCAGCATTTGTCCCCAAGTATATCCATCTTGCTCAAGTGAAAACTGCCTGTGTGGAACAGATGAGATCTAAAAGTAGAAACTAGCACTAGCAAACAGGAGTCATGGAAAATTGGTGTGATTATGTTTATGATTTTGATTTTTAAAGTAAGAAAGACTGACTAATGATAAGCAATCTGATCTTTCTGAGTCTTTAATTCAGAAGCAAGACTGTCAGTCTTTCTGTCTAACAATGGACCTGTCTTCTGTTAGCAACAGAGAATTTGTTTTGGTGAAATAATCCTGTATTTGTATGTTGGTCAGACTTGTTGCTAAACATTTTCATACTCCAAGTCAATTTAGAGGAAATAATTTGCCTATATACTATAAAGAAAAGCTGACTATGTTACCTTATCTTTTGTATTTAAGGCAGCAGAAAGAAACTGAGAATACCTCATGAATTAATGACTGCACTACTTCCACTCTGAAACTGCAATACGACCTTCAATTATAATACTACTACACATAATTAGCCATAACAACAGCACAAGAAACAAAGCTGCACATTAAGCAATTCACTCTGTAACACAAGGCCTACTCCAAGTTATGATTTGGAGTGAAGAAAAATCTAATAATTATGAAGCACTTGGATGTACGGACATGCTCCGAAATGTATGCAGAGGGACTGCCTAAGTTCAAGCGTGGGTCATCAATATGAAAGGTAAACAATGAGACCAGTTCTTAAACTTGGTTGCATTTCTATGGGTTTTGCCACTTTGTAACAACTGTGCTGTGTGAAACAAAGTCTTTGTCTCAAAGTTAACTAATGCTAAGGTACTGGAATGCTCTAGGAGTCTTCATCAGACTAGTAAATGCTACATGGTGTAGAAAAAAGTACAGTTAACTTGAAAACAGTTCAACATCTGATCAGACATTAGCAATGGCAAAAGGAAAAAAAAAAAAAGAAATGGCAAGTAACAATTAAATCAATTTTGTGATAATGTTTGCTTTCCCCCTACCTCCCCACCCTGTTTTTAGTGCATTAATCTTTTGCTAATGGCCTGGTCAGTGAATCAATTTCACATCCCTCTGTGTTTACAAATATAGGCTATGTAAAAAGTACTCCTGTGCTTGAAATGGAATTACTTTCTGTACTGGCTAGACGAGGAAAACCTAAACCACTCAAACATAGCACACAGAATTGCATTCAGCACCATGCCCGATGGGAAGCTGTCAGTGCTGTATGGCCCTGTTAGCCTATCATGCGGTTCACCTTAACCAGAAAGTATTCTGCTTGTTAATCTGGCAGAAGCACAGCTTAGGGTCTTTAGGCACACAGGTCTGGCCAGCAGCCTAAAGCACTGTCACAAAGTCATGCAAACACTGAAGGAGATGGGGAAAAGTATCAAAATCAGGCTGCACATGGTTTACCAACCATTGTGAAATGACATGAGCTTCTTACAGTGTTAGAAAATGCTGCTTTCAGTTCGGAGTACCACATATCAGAAAAGACACAGAGAAGTTGAATAATAGTAAGGAGTGAATGGTTCAGAAACTAAAACCTCAGAGAAGAGGTAATGACAGCTAGATAGGTTTGATGTGGAGGAAAAAGGGATTGCCATCTTAGATGTGATCATTGTTTTTGGCTGATTCAGGAACTGTCAAATCCCTTGCAAACTCACAGTGGTATTGACTCTCTGAGCCTCCCTGACTATTTTCCGATGCAATGATTTTATTGAAACAATATTGATTCTGTTGCAGAAAGCATGGTAAAATCACCCACTGAAGCAGGCTCATGATATTGATAATCTAAGTGTTTTGTTTCTATAAATTGAACACTTTCCCGCCAATGTAATGCTATGCACTTACATCTTTGAGATAATGTACTATTACTGTGGGGACGAGGTTCAGCTGAAGCTTCAGCTAGGACCACTAAAATATGAAATGTCATCACATGAAACAGTGATAAACACACGTGGAAGGGTAGCATAATTTCTAAACTCAGACAGGTTGCATGAGATAGCTATCAGTGTCACTTTTTAATTAAAAGCACAAAGCATATTTCAAGAAAAGTGCATTCACAATTCATTAAATTATTTTTTCTTTTTCATTTCCCAGTCACTCCGTGTTCCTCCTCCATACACTAAGGCAAACAAAGGAGATTTCATTGTAACCTTGGAAATTACCTGCTTCATAACAAACAGTATGGCTCATTACTATGATCTCATCAAATGGGTCAAACTAAGTTCAAACATTTCTTAATAACCTTTTTCCTTGTTAATATGTATTTCATGAATAATGAGATATTCACAATAGCTGCAGAAAGACAAAACATCTTCATACATACTCTTTACAGATAAATTGATGAGGAAAAACAATGAAAAGATCTCAAGGTTCAGACTGTGAATGACAGATATGCAAATGAAACAGGTTGCCTGTAAGTCAGAAAGAATATTGGCATCCTTTATTATGTCCATATAATTCCATTATTTTGATAGAACACTGGAACATCAGTTCAAAATGTAATGCCTGCACTCGAATTTGGACACTTACAATAAAATGAAAATGTAAGGCACACTTACAATGCATTAAAAGACACAACAATGCATTACATTCCATGGCATTTACAGATACTTCTTGAGGACATGGACAGTTGATGTTTTATGGATTGTTTGCCCTCAACTAATCTGCTTATGTTTCCTCTTTTACAATTTATGCATATCACTGAGGAAAACAAGACTCTAGTAAACATCTGCTTTCTAGGCAAGGATCTCAATAGTCATATTCATATATTTAACTCCTCTAAAAATAAATGCCATGTCACTTTGTTTGCCACCAACAACTGTCTAAGAAGCATATTTATTTTTCTTTGTATGGCTTATGTTTATGAGACTTAATGCTTCTGTTGTATTCAATGAAGATGCCTCACCAGTAAACTAATGGGTACACTGCACAGATATTCCAGATTCATACAGTGCAATGTTTTCACAACACAGAGCACTATGGGATCACTGTATGAATCCTAGAATTCCTACCTCTCTTGTGGTTTGCAACTTGAACAGAAGAAACAGTTGACATAGCTAATTTGGGAGCAACTGGACAGGTAATAAAATGAACAGCAAATTAGAAAAAGTATCATATAGGAACAAATCAAAATGTCAAAACAAACATCTTTATTCTCTAATTTTTAAGTTTAACAATGGTTATTTTTTTTTTGTAAGGAAAGGGTAAAGTTACAGAAAATGAGTTATGCATTATCAATTATTGAATCATTTGAGCTGTAACATCCAAGATCAAGACAGGGAATGTAATTCACATCTACACACTTTGGCAGTCTTGTGTTAGAGGTTATTTGGTGGTTTCTGCCGATCCATGACAAATGTCTATGTGGTAACCAGAGTGGTCTGGAAAGGGTTTTATTGAATTTGAATGCATATTTATTCTGGCCAAATAGTATAAACCTAAACCCCACAATAAAATAATTAGATATAGGCAGATTTCTGCAATCGTTCTTTTCATACACTATCCTTAACTGAAATATTTAATCTACGCTGTATGTTAAACACTGTAACAATATGCTGCAAACACACAAAAGCTGAATAGAAATGCTTTGAAGTTTTTGTGTTTTGTGCTTCCTACCAAAACATCAAAACTAAATTTACTTAAACTCTTATTTTTGGGGAAGAAACACTGAATAATTCTGTGCTGTTCAAGATGCATTTTGCAATGAAGTTAGGTCTTAGATCACACACAGTATAATTAAGCAATGAAATCCATTAAAAATGCTAAGTATAATTTAATTGGGAACGTTTTGATTTAAAATTCTTCTGAATAGCGTAGGCTAATCCTTACAGAAAGCAGAGGAAAAGAGATCAGTCTGGGTGGGTTTGTTTGTTTAAAAAAGACATGGAAAAACTTGGAAAATACAATGGGAGCTAAATGAAATTGGAATACTAGATATTACTTTATCAAGGATAATTAGTTTTAAATATATGTGAATAATCCAAACTAAAGTACATTTCTAATCCTTACAGAGAACACAGATCAATTAGTATTTTCTGTTTTGTTGGGCACATAGAAACTTACACATATAACATGGTAGATTTCACATGCACATGCATATGTTTGATTTGGTGATTGTGATCCATAGATTTAATTACTGCCCTTCCAGTGTAATTCCCAACAGATTCCCAATACATCTTGTTTGGTTTAGTGGCCATTTTCTAGATTACCTTTTCATTAATTTTCTTCTCCACCTCTGTGTGTTATAGTACAGAAAGGACACCCTTTGAACATGAAAGCAAGCCACAGGCCAGATTTCTGCAGGGACTTTTGGGGGAGGAAAGGGTGGTAAATAAGAACAGAAGGACATTATTTTTATAATGAGCAATCACTTTGAAATGTGAAGTACAGCTGAATACTTCAACTAACAAAGAATCTTAGTTTTACTGGTCATCTTAAAAAGTAATTTTGTTTCTTTCAGTGCTAATCATCATGCCACAGTATGTGAGCAATTTTTTGTGTAGCATTCAAATTGTAGAAAACCAGGTGTCTTTCCTGCAGAGAACTTGCTTGTATTTTGGATGGCATGAAAGCTGAGAATGCTGCTCAGCTCATTCAGGAAAACAAAGTGGAAACAAGACCTTAAAAATGCATTTGATGTAGACAATGACAACCTTTGTTCACTTAAAAATCTCAAAACTTACTCAAAATATAGATTGTGCTATGTAAACAAGTCCAAAATTATCTTGGGCTTTGTGTGTATCACCGATTTTAGTCTGTATGTCTGCTATTACCATATTTGTAGTAATGTGCACAGGTTGTGTTGGAAGACTCCCTTTCCAGGTGAGGTTTGTTTTATAGATATTTTCTCAGAGGATAGCATTACTTAGCATCAAAGCAAAATGAGTTGGATTATCATTGTTTCTACTTTTGCCACCACGTGGGACTCGTTGAGAGCAATTTCAGTACCTTTAGACCACTAGGAATTTTACAGCATCCTACCTTGGTTTGGTTTAGAAACCTCAAGGGAAGAAATATTCGGCCATATCCTATCAAACTTTGGAGGATCTGCATGCATCAGGAAAAATCAGGTTTTGTTATTTACATCTGTGATATTGTTCTAAACAGGCAAGCATATGGACAAAGACAGAGATTACACACAGCTATTACTGGACTAGTCTAAGTTGCACTAGAACAGAACATGACTCCACAGTGAACAAGAAAACAAGCAATTGATGATTCCCAAAACACCAAATGGACATAAAATACTGTGCATAACAATTTTTCTTCTATGGCTTAAAATATAATTTTTCACGATGAGAAGATATCCTGGGCCAATATATATGGTTCTAACACCAGGAACAAAACAGGAACATATTGTGTTAAATCTGCTCTGCAGAGATAAAACGACAGTATCAGACAAATATGGATTTCTTACCAAAGACACATATCTTACTGTAACATTCTGTTTCAGGGCCTTTTGAGTGAATTACATATCTGTTATCAGAAGAAATATATTTACCAGTAGAGTGGGCCTTTTCTTTGGCTCTCACACTTTTGTGCGTTTCATCTATTTCCTATCACCTCTGCTGATACATTTTACAGCTTGATTTTTTTTTGTCATAACGTTAAATATCTAAATGTCTTTTAAGTTCTACAAAATTTGTTACTTGCATGAAGCATTTTATGTAAGCAGTAGAATTAGCTGTGTCTCTTTAGAGCTTCATCTCCTTTGATTAATGCATTATAGGGGAAGTGAGGAATGACAACCCTTAAAAGAATGGTGCTGGGTCTTGGAGCTGAAAGTGAAGGGGATGGGGTTGTGGGGAAGGAAAAAAAACTTGTTTCTCCATTTCCATCTGCCTAGCTTTGAACATTATATTTGGACCATGTTTTTATCATTTTCTCTGAGTACTGCAGTGGTTGTGTCTCGTCTGAACCAAACAGAATTCTTCTTAAGGGTCACATCAGCCTTCACTGTGGTGATATTAGTGGGGAGAGACCTATTCCTTCTCTTTTGTGTATGAGGAATTCAGCTGCCTAGTGAGTAGACTGCAGTTGTCATAAGCTGGTTGGCGTCAAAGGGCTAGGCCTGTACATCTTTATCTAGATGGTGAGTTTCAGTGTTACTTCCATCTTAGTGGAAAACCTGTGGGGAAGCCATGACAAAAGGACTGGGGCTTCAAACATCTGATATGGAAGGAGGACATCCCAAAGTATCTTCTGACCCATTTGCCAAGGATGAAAAGTAATTGACTGGGTAGTGTCTGTCACTAAAGTCCTCTCACACAGACAAAAATTAAAGGAAAGGATGGGGACCTGCATTGTGCCATTTGCTGTTAGGCAGTCTTCTGGAACTGAATGGGTCAAGCTGTAATTTAATCACATAATTACATCAGATTCCTGCATTTTTGTGCTTCCTCCTTATCAATCAAGAAAACAGAAGAAAGAAAAACAGAGTCAGTTTAGAAAATTCTCAGTCTATATATAGACTAACATTAACCTGCCTCTAGAGGTCAGATCCACCAATTCCCACACATAGGAAGTGCAAACGCCCCAGTCAGAGTGGATGACAAAAAAGTATCTCCAAGCTATACCTAGCAAGGTGCTGTGGTAACCCTCACCACCTCCACTGACAGACTGCTAACCATACACCTGAGAGACCAGCTTCCTCCTCCTCAGACACTCACTGACAAATTACTTGCACAGTTCCAATTTTGGTAAATTTAGGAACACTTACACTTGACATAAACATTTTAAAGTGACTGGACATTAGGCATAAATAACATAAAAATCAGGAGTTGAAAAAGGAAAAGCAATCATTATGGACTATGTTGCCCTGCTGTCCCCTGATCCTTTTTTTCTTTTAGCCATTGTACAGCATCAGAGTTGTTGCAGAAAACTGGCAACATTTCAGACTGGAGCTTCCAATATCCTATCCTTCCAATATCCTGTGCGGCACACCTGCTATAAAAATTCACATGTACAGTGGTCTTCGACTGAAAAGGCCTAGGTATTATCAGAGATAAAATTAATAGTGTCAAACCACTTTGCAAACAACTTTTAGGACTAACCTTCTGGAATCTGTCACTTCATAAACTGTAGGTCTATATAGTAAATCAGATACTTTACATAATTGAACTGATACAACCAGTAATATTTAATATATAATTTATCCTGGTTATGATTTCTCTAAGTAATATCATCTCCAAGTAAAATAATTCCTTGTAAGGCAGAAAAAAAATCATATCTACATATTTCTTAGAAATTCTATAAATGCTACAGATCTGTGCTTCTTTTATCAAACTTACTTAAAATGGAGGTTGCGACTTACTGCAAAATAATTAAAAATTCCCTGACCCTTTAAATTAGATAACACTGAACTGAGGTTTTCAATGGGCACCCAAAACAATAAAGAGCATATTTACAGTGCCTGGAGATTACCATTTAAGTATTATTACTAGTGATTATTACTGGTTATTACTGATAATTACAACCGTATTAGAAGGGACTTCTGGAGGTCATTTATTTCCACACTTTGCTCATGGCAGGGTCAACTTTAAAGTTAGATGAGGTTGTTGAGAGTCATATCCAGCTGAGACCAGCTGCTGCTTGGTAATGTGGTTAATGCTCCTGAGACTTAATGCTTCTGTTACGGGCTTTTTTTCAATCTTTGGTAAAGAGGATATAATTTTTCATATTCTTTATTCATGGCCTGTATTTCCATCAAGATTAAAGGTTTCTTGATAAAGGTCTTTCGTCATATCTTTGATTTTTTTTTTAAATGGTGATGACTTTAAATGCTTTATCTGAAAAGGTAGGTGAGATGTCAAGTCCAAGAATGCTGGCTGTCATTCCCACATGTACATTGGAGCAGATGAGTCATCCCTTGAACAGACACTGGGAAGATTCATTTAGCAGCTAGTTATTCTTTCACAGCAACCTGTGAAAATATTTCTAGTCCTTGGTGATTACCACTAAGGGCTTTATTTATAGAGAATTTGCCTAGATAAACCAATCTTTTCCAGAACAGTTCCATGTCTGGAAACTCTATTTTGTAATTAGAGTCATTATTTACCAGAATAACAAATGAGCCTTGGTGTAGGTATTCTATAAGATGTGCTATTTCAATCTGCTGTAAAATATTCCATGACAGTTATTCTGGGCAAACAAGGCTAAGAAATGTGAAAAAGAGTTTCCAAATGTATGTTTGAGTGTTATTATTTAAAAGTGAAGCTACTGTAGGCATCTTAAGGAGTGGAGGTATGCAAGCTGTGTGACTGAGCAGAAAATCAGATATGACATTTTAAATTTGCATTGGATATTTTTTCATTTTTAGTTACTATTGTTCCAAAGCCAATTATATGTAGAAAGTAACGATTCGAAAAAAAATTTTACTTTCATGAAGTAAGGAAAAACTTACTGCATTATACTTATAAGATGTATGATAATTTCTTTTTCTCCTCCCAAACTTTTTTTTTTATTTCCTCCCTGATATACAGTATCAGAATTACTTTCAATATTAAATGAAGAGAATCTGTCTTAAATATTCCGTGGAAGTGCAGTCTGCACCATGGGCTCAATCATGGTTTCAAACTGGGGAAATAAAGGAAATGAATGGGTCGTTTCAGTCTAATTCCAGCCAGACAGCTGCACATGAAAAAAACCTGTCACGATCTTGGCAGAAATTAATTGGCATTTTGTTGGTTTCTCACTCCAACCAAGTACTGAGCTGGAAGTGAAATTAAAATGTGTTCCCAGAGGGAAGGGCTGTCCCTGCTCAGGGATGAGAGCAGAGGTGATGGAGTGCAGGAATTCTCTGCCCTGCCTGGGCACCTGCGCTCTGCAGCCGCCCCTGCCTCATCACCTCCTCAAGTGATTCTGCTGGTCCAGCCCACAAACAATGCATCTGCTGGAAATTACCACTCATAAATCTGTAAGTCTTAAATAATGCTCACTTGTGGCAGACAGGGAGCACTTATGTTGGCAACTATCATTATTAATTTGATTTTTAATAACGATAAGAAACCCTGGTGAGCTACGCTGATTAAGATGTTTTCTAACTTTCTTTCCATTTAAAACAAACAAAAAAATTAAAAATGTATCAGTATAACTTCATGATTCAGTAGAACTTCATGTCTCTACCCATAGAAAGCTGGCCTTGCCACTGCCTATTTCAAACTATGAGTAGGCAGCAGTAAATATCTGTTCTAAATTAGAGATGTCTGCCTAGGACAGTGGGCTTGTGACAGTTTTAGGTGCTAATATTGAACAAAAAAATCAGGATTTTCAAGAAATAATGCTCACTGAAATCACTGGTGGATTTAGTAGCTGCTGAAGTAATCGAGTGTGTTTATATCAGATTGTATTCCACCACTTCTTGCAATCATCATATCATTGTTACAGCGTTTCTATCTCCTTTGGTCTTTTTGAAGTTATGATAATCTCATAAAATTTGCCTTTTAGCACTTTCATTAAACTGCAAAATCTAAATCACTGAAAGAGAGAAATATTGATATTTTTTTACCGACCCTTTATTTTATGAATTTTAAAAAAATACTTGGCTGATATCAGGCAATCTTTCTTGGAGCAATGTAGGAAGTTTCATACCTGTTCCTTTGAAGAAAAGGAGAATTCTGCATAAATGTGAAGATGTGGTTGTTTTATGGTAGCTCCTCACCCATAACAGCTTTTATAACTGTTGGAAGAATTTAAATGTAATTAGTCCTTTATGTGCCCGCTTGTAGAGTAAAATGAAAGCGATCTTTTTAGAGGCTTGAAAAAATAATTCAAAGATCCATCTCTGGAAACATTCTGATATCAGAAAAAGAATAGTACTGATTCGAACAAGTTATTGGCTGATTCTCAAAATAGTGAGGGCTGAGGAAATTCTTCAATTTTAAGTATTTCCACTAAAATATTTGTAGAAGTACACACTCAATTCAAGTACTTTTGGAATGAAACATTTAGGTACCTTCTAATGAAAAAAAAAGAACTACTTTGTTGATAGTTTGCAGGGGTTGTGTTGTTATTTTTTATTTGGACAGGTCCTGCTTTTTCCTATAAAAATGCTAAAATTGGGTGAGTGCCTGGAATTACTGTACAGTAATTCACAACTGATGAACAGTAAATCAAGATCTTTTTTTTAAACATCACTATGCTGATTTGAAAACCTCATTCTTTGCTTTAGTCTGTGAAATAAACAGATTACAAGTCTTAAGGAACGGAGAGAAAAAGATGAGAGGGGAACACAGAAACACATTTTTTCCTAGCAATTTCTCCCCAAGCTTTATAGATAATTAGATTTTAAAATATCCTTTTGGCTCGTGCCTACTCTCTATAAACTTCCTTGAATAACTGAGTTCAATTGCATATTGCAAGTGCCTTGTGTTTTGCATGGGCACCATGGTACATATTGGAATGTTGGTGTCTTATTTTGTAGAGCATCCTATCACTTGATTATTTAATGGTTAAAAGAAAGATAACTATGAACTGAATAGTTTTCTATATTACAGCAAATCAAAATGCTTTGAAAACACTGTTTGATTGATAGACTGATTTAAACTTAACACGATTATGGAAAACTGGGAAGAGGAATGTCTAAACCGTCAGTGGCTGTGTCTATGAGACTGCTGAGCACAGCTCTTCTTATCTGTTAAAATTGGTGGATCTGGCAAAACCAAAACTAAAACAAAGGCTCCCCCAAATCCCATCCCAATGACCTCTCAGTGCTCCCTGGAGCTGCATTGGTGGTTTCTGACCCTGCCCTTGAAATCACTGCAAAGAGGCATTTTCTGCTCTGTCCTGGGCTCAGTTCTGCTACCTCACCTTCAGGGGTCACACCCTAGTTGCAGCAGGAAAATGGCTTTGTTGTGACTCCTACTAGGTAAAACTACCCATAATGGAATTATTTGGAATGTAAATTTCTCTGAGATCCTGCATTCCAATGAGCACATCATACCACAAAGGCTGTTTGTATCTTCTTTCAGCTCAGTAATGTTTTAATATAGAGGAAAATCTAATTTTTAAAGCAAAAGATTCCAAGAGCTTCAAAGCATTAAAGGAGAGAAAACAAATACTGGCTTGATATTATAATCAGTTATCTAGATAAGGGGATTGCCTTAGCCTGGAAGCCATTATTTATTAGAAGGTCAGATTTGGATAAAATTAAATTGAAATGAGAACATTTTGCTTATATATCTAAAATAATAGATACAGTCTGAAGACAATATTGTAATGTTTTAAGAAGATAAATATCTTAATGGTCTCTCAACAGCACCGCTTTCTGTAAAACTTGACCTCAAATAATAATAGAGAAGTAATGTACAGCCTAGTTATGCATGTTTATGCCCTGCTGACATGTGTTGGGTACAGACTCTAGTCCAGAGCTCGGCATGGTAATGGCTTTGATCACACGACTGAAGATTTAATGAGAGAACTTCTTGGTTACTGCAAGAGGGCAAAATCAGGTTCAAAATACTTTGTGTTGTTATTAGAAAACAACAAAAAAAATATCCACTAGTATTTGCTCTCAGCACCTTTTAAGATATATATGTTTGCCACATTAAAATTTCATGACAAATGTGAAAAAACAGCTAAAGCTACACTCATCCAGATATTATTTTAGCTCCAGAAAAATACCTATGAGATTTTTCAAGGTTAAGAAAACAATAAAATAAAAAAGTGCCCCTTCAGTCTTTTTTTTTTCCTACTTCTGCGTCTTGCATTCATTATCATAAAAAAATGCTCTTAATTTAAAATTGACTATAAGGAAGAACAAAAACATAGAGAACAAAGCAGAAAATACCGTTTGATTATTGTGATTGCATCTTGCACTTGGGTGCATGGTCTGTCTCTAAACTCTGACTCATCTGCCAACAGCAGGCTTTAAGGTGATAATCACCCACACAGAACTATTTGCACATCATGTCTATCCTATCCTCTATCTAATTATACCCCTTATAACAAACTGTTTAGCATAATTAGTGGAGTTATGTTTTACAGGAAAAAAGATAGAAGCAATAGTTTAGAAGACTCAACTTTTTGAAGGCATACATGTACAGATTAGTAATTGTTGGTATTTGGTCACAATAATGAACATTTTGATGCACTGGTCAATGTAAACTTGTACAATCATTATTTTAGCAAGTAAAATAATGTAGTTTTCAGAATATTTACATACTGTATGTACACATTGCTTAAAATTATGAAAAGGTTTTGGGACTCATTAATTGCTAACACTTTCACCAGTATTTTTTCAGACATGGCTGAAAAATGCTGAAAGGGCCAGCATGGTGATCAAGAATGCTGGAAATTATCAGAGAACCTGTTATTCAACTGATAGACAACAGCAGGTACAAATGACCTTAATGGGAAAGCTCTGGTTTTTTGTGGGTTTTGTTTTTTTGTTTTTTTTTTTTTTGGGTTAAGTTTTCTTCTAGATGATCAGAAAGGATGTTTACTAATGACCACTCTTTCTTTGTGTTCAAATTTTAGTGATAAGCTGCTTCAATACAAAATCCTTTGAGGTAAAAAAGGAAAATAGAGAATAATACATATATGTGCACACAAGTGAATACATTTTATTTTTCTTTGCCGGCTTTCATTGCAGTCTTAAAAAAAGTGTTAAATGAACATTGCTTGAGGTGGCATCTTCTTTGCATGCTGGAAGTTTAGTGTTTCTAATAATCCCCCTGCCCCAACCTCATTCTCCTTATAAACTAGAAAGAGCTGGGAGCACACAGAAGCCAATACCCCCCTGTAGGTGTTTGCTGCCAGGCAAAATGAAACCCAAATTGTATCTCCTGAGAGTAACTTCCTGTCCCCAGATGGGAAAAAAGTCTGCTGATATGAAAACAAATACTGTGTTAGCATAGGCAAAACAAAAATCATGCAGAATCCATTAAAGCAGCCACAACTAATTAATCTTGTTTGGTTTTGTGTGTTAATTTGACTTCTGTTAAATTCTCTTTGAGAACAGGATAAATTTATGGATTTTATCCTTGTTTAACAAAAATTCTGCTATTCCTATGTTATAGGAAAGGTGTTCGGAATATTAAGCAGGTAGAGTTATTTTCCCCCCCTGAGCTATTAAAAAAAAAAAAAAACACATGGAAAAAACAAGCAGAGTATCAGTATTTACTTGTGCTCATGAAGAGGTGCTCATACTTCACCCTTTTCAGGAAGGCAAAGAAATACGTTGAATTCTACCACATATTATCCCAAGACATTTACAGCAGACTAAAGATAAAACGTAGATTTGCAGAAACTCTTGTATTTCCTATAGAATGTTAAACAGAATTTTCTCCGTTTGTAATAAATAAACTGTACTAAACACCCCAGTGTAAAATACAAAGAGGTCAACAACGCATCCTTTCAGCTCACCATTGTTCAAAAGGTATTTGAGTTTCCCTATTAAGTTTTCAAAGGCCAACATCTGCTGATGCTCAGAAATGGTAGATGTGGTGACGAAGGCTGTATGGAGTGTGAAGTGAAAACACAACCATAGAGACCATGCAACACAGTTCTAAGAAACTACAGCACAATCAAACTCCAAAGAGCTGTTTCCCATTCATCCCATTTCTGTTATTAATTGCAGGAATATTTCTGAGAACGGTGACAAACGTATTCTCTTTCATTTAGTTGAATTTTTTTTGTAACGAAACGTATGTATAAACACAAAGTTTTGAAAATAGCACATCACTATGAATCTGCAGACGTACAAATACCACAGGAGACACTAGAGCAGGAAAATGACATTATTAAGATTGAAGGCTTTCATTTGCACATTATTGTCATTGATGCTGTTTTGCTATTTAAAGCAGAAAACAGATGCTGTGGCATTCAGCTGCTAACACTGCTCACACTTGCAAGGGAAATAGTTGTGATGGCATTTAACTTGGCTGTCTAGAGCTTAACAAATCAGTGCTATTCATGAGCTTAAGTAAACTGAGTTGATTATAAATTGATAGTCCTGACCCTGCATCATAAGACATGAGAGTTTTACCCAAATTATTAAAAACTTTTCACTTGGATATCGGGCATGGCAAATTGCATTTAATAACTGTGATATTTTATAACTGATTGTCCTGTCTTATGCAAGCTGTGCCCAAAGTATCTGCAAAGCTGAGGCTGTGGGGAATATCCTTTCCTTGAACCACACCAGGATCCCATTTCTCCCTCCCTGCTGTACTGGCAATTAACTAACGTGCCATGGCGGTGTGCACTCCTCAGCTGCGGCATCAGCCGAGGCTCACAGCTCAGCTGCTGTGCACTTGGTCTCTTCACGTGCTTTGTTTAAGTAATCACCTATTTCATTGATGTAGAAGCTCTTTACATAACGGTGTTATGGTTTTGTTATAGTTTAAGAGTAGTATTTTGGTCTTTAATTGCATGCAGGAAAGCATTTTTCTGTGAAGGAACACAATTTTATTTATTTTGTGAAGTAAAGCCGAGTTCAAAGCCTGCTAGAGTTAATGCAGATTCCAGCAAATACGCTGCATTTGCTAAACTACTTCATAGAAATGAAAGCTATTCCATTTATAAACTTTTCCATTTGCTCTTTGAATTTACACACACATATACATACATGAAAATTATTGGTCCTATACTTCTGTTATTAGCAAACACTTCTATTCAAAATGCTCAATGAATATTTTCTCTGCAACAGTGTCTTAATTCTTTGTGTCACACTCAGTTTTACAGGTCTCAGTGCTCATCTGCTGATAAGAATCCATCAGAAAATCCGGGGTTGAATGCAGATGTAAGGAGTGATGTTGTCTCTGACCACTAATCACAGTTATATGTTAATGCCAGAGAGGAAGGCCAATACACAGCCCCTGCACCACAGGGCGTGTCAGAGAAACATTATCTACACCAGAAAGGGATGTTGGGAAATCAGATCCATGAAGCTGAATGACAATGCAAAACAATACTGGTTTTATTACTTACTACCAATACTGGAAATACTGGGTATACCTGCAGAGAAAGAAAACAAAAAGATGTGTAGTTAGCTGTTTGCCGTAGTTGGCTGAGCTATTACATCTAAGATTCTGAAAACATATTCAGAATACTTTATCAATACATAGTTAAACTCAAGCTTCTGCCATTACATGCCCAGTCCTTTATAAATGCAGAACCTTTTAGATTTTTCGGTATGAGGCTGCAGGGACCACTAAAATGCATTGACAGATGGGATCTATACCAGCTCTCTGAACTTCATGAATTTGTTCAGAACAGTTTTGTATTTCAACTAACCAGCCATTATATTTAATGCTCTAGATAAAAATATCAGTCATGCATGTATTATGCAGATCTCGGAGAGTAATTTAACCAAGGGATAGATGCATTGCTAACTGCTTTGGCCAGCTGCTTAAATCAGTTGGTACCTTCTGTTGCATTAATTTTATATAGCTATTTTTCCCTCTTTTACCTGACAGTTATCTAAATTAAGCTATGTAAAAGAAATGTAATTGAGTGAAACAATCTAATGCAGTAGGTTGGCCATATTGATTAAGCCTCTCATTGATTTTTTTTTTCTGTGTTCATTTCAATTCCTAAACTGAATTAATGCAAGGAAATCCTTCCAGAGGCAGGTGAGATTTACCATAAGAGGTGAGGGTGTTAAGGAGTTAAACTCTTTTACTGGATAAGCAGTGTGGGATCTCATTTTGTATTATGCAGTCCCAAGAACCAGCTTCTTGTCAGATCTGCCCTGAAACCTAGGCTTTGTGTGTAGCACAAAACCATGGATATGAAATTTTCCCTGAAACGCCATTTTCTTAAGGTTAAATGCCATCGTTAATGGCACGGGGCCTCATCACTTGGGTTAGTCAGAAACTGCAGGACAGTATTGAAATCCTGAGTATTTGCATGCTCTTCCTTAAATACAATTTCCCATTTTAAAGTTTTATTGACTTTTGTGGCATGCATTTCGTTGCAGAAATCTCTGTTTCTCCATTAAACATCTGCTACACTCCTTTCAACATCTATCTTGAAGTTCTCCCTTACTCAGAGATGGCATGGACCTCACTCTGCAATTAAGTGAAGGAATGTCTTGAGAATAAATGATATTCAGTGTAAGCAGTTGTAGAGTCAAGCTGGGAACAATCCTAATTTGTGGCACGGCTAAGACAATGTTGAAGTAATGGAATTTGCAGAATGGGGGCAAACCCAGCTTTTTTATGTTTCACCACATCAATCCTGGGGCACATGTCAGAATTGCAGCTCTTGGGTTTCATATCCTGTGGCAGCTGTGACCTGGCAGAGCACCACAGACAGCACCTGCTGCTCACCCAGCCTCACACTCAGGTGCTCTTTGCAAACTTAATTATTTCTACTTCTGCTGAGATTAACGTGTATTTTCCAAAATTTTAGCACCATGAGATATCAAAAGCTGAGTGCAAATATCATCATAATAGAACAATGCATTCACATAGCTCTAACAGAAACAAAAAGTGCTTTTTAAAATTAGGATAATTAAAGAGAATATCTATCCCCTTATTTTAAATGTCAAAAAGCCAATCAATTTTCAAATATTTTTCCCTGAAGTTTCAATAGCAGCTTGTTTAAATTTTTGCAAGTCATTGTAGCCGGTTTAAATTAGCAGGATTAGTTTTCCTTTATACACACATGGAACCTACACAAATATTAGATAAAGGAAAAAAGCTGTGTTCTCGCACTCACACTTGCACTGTGAAATGGTATTTGTATTTCCTCTGGGTATACTCCCCCGCCCCAAACCTCTCTGTCTCCTACACACACACACAAATATCCTTTCCTTTCTTTCCTAAACAGATTGTAGCGAAGGAAGAGGTTTTCCTGCAAGTCTGCTCACCTCATATTATCGTTCTTCAAAATTTTCAATGAATTCACAGTGATAAATGCTTCCTGGGCAGAGAATAATGAACACAAGATGCCTGCTAGCCTGGGGGCTCTGTATTAACCTTGCAAAGATATCTTCAGGTTCTGTTTCAAAAGCTGTTTTGCTATTTCTGTACAGAGTTTCTTAGTTGGTGTGGTTTTCTATAACCAGACTGGTTTTTGTACTACCAGGTATCCCTGTGTGAGGTGAATGGCCTTGATAGTGGAATACTTTATGCCCTTCTTACTAAAGAGAGTGAGAATGACACTTCTGAGTTTGTCTGGAAAGGAGCTGGTTATGTAGGGCCATGAAGCAGGATCTATTAACACTCTGTGAAAAGCGCACATATGATGGGGAAATTATTCTTAGAAGGAGTGTTTGTGTGAGATCTGGAGTCACATATTGAGGCTAGCTCTTGAATTCGGCTGAGCTGTATTTGGTGCAAGTCCTTAGGTAACGAGGCACAGGAGGTGTGATTCTGCTCTCCCTCTCTGTCAGTGTGGAGGCAGGTGAGGGCCTGAGCGCACCTGTGCCACCAGTGCTGGGGACAACAGGCTGTGGGGTGACCCCACCACTGCTGGGGACAGGCTGCGAGTTCATCCCACCACTGCTGGGGACAACAGGCTGTGGGGTGACCCCACCACTACTGGGGACAGGCTGTGAGGTCATCCCACCACTGCTGGGGACAGGCTGCGAAGTCATCCTGCCACTGCTGGGGACAACAGGCTGCAGGGTGACCCCACCACTGCTGGGGACAACAGCAGGCTGTGGGGTGACACCACCACTGCTGGGGACAGGCGGTGAGGTCATCCCACCACTTCTGGGGACAGGCTGCAGGGTGACCCCACCACTGCTGGGGACAACAACAGGCTGCAGGGTCATCCCACCACTTGGCTTGAACTTGGTCTGTCCCATGGCATGAATCATTTCCAGTCAGCCTTCTACCAAAATCTGTGAGTACTTTTGCAGCAGTGAAGTGATGGGGCCAGGTTAGAGAGATGAAGGATCAGGCCCATATCGTCCTTTGATGGACAATTCTAATGACAGAGGTACAAAAAGGAATTGAATTTACATCTATTCAGTTGTTAAACCGAAGCAATGTTCAGCCTAAGTTTATCTTCCAGTTGAAATCACTGGGAGGGTTATTAATGGTAGTAGATTTATAGTGAGGGGACATCAAGTAAAGCATGCAAAAAAGTTCAGAGGTTGGTACTGCCCCTGAAATGGCAAACATTGCAGGAGAATGTCACTAATACTATTTATTATTTTTGACTTGACTTGAAGGTGACAGTTTGGTATATTACATGTTCACTGTAAGTGCATCTAAATATATGTGCATTACTTGTGAGGAAAAAAATCTGGTGTTTTCCTTTCATAAGATCTTCTGCATCTGCCCTGTAATTTTCTCATTTCCCCTGCTTCCAGAAATGGGTTGTTTTAGCTCTTAGCTACCACGGAGCTGGCTATTGAGATGAAGAAAAAAGCAAATTATGATGCTAGCGAAGAAAGCAAGTTTTTGATTTTGTCTCTAGCTTGTGTCAGTGTGAAATCCTTAACACAAAGGAAATGGATCAAGCTGTCAGTGAGAAGGACCACACTGCTGCTTCCAGTCTCAGGGCAGGTCATACCCTGCAGACCCTTTTAGGACCTCCATTGTCACTGCCCACATGTGCTTCTGGCAGGACTCTTAAACAGGAACAAAATACAGAGCTTTTCATAGCAGACTCAGAGCAGGATGTTAATGCCTCATCTGATCTTTTGCTAGAATATCTGCCCTGCAGTATGACAGGACTCCCTGCAGTGAGTCTTTCTTCCCTTTGCAGCTCTTCCATTGAGGTATGATTGCAATATCAGATGCTCAGCATCAATTTCAGAACTTCTGAATTCTCTAGCAATTTAAAGCCCTGAGAAGCTCAATGATACTGGTGTCTTGTAATCCCTCACAGGGAATGATCATTATGATCATAGGAGTAAACTTTTCATGTATTGTTAAACCTGTATTCTGAAAAAGGATTACACACAGTGAAAGAAAATTCTTTGAAAATTTCATCTGTTTCATTGCAAGAGCCCCAAAACAGCTACTGTTAATTTTGCAGTTGTTTCTCTGTAAAGATTGAATTCATAGAAAAAGAACTGCTTTGATGAAGTTTGTTGTCCCTCACCTCCGCTTTCCCACGTGATATCACCAGAAAAAATGGGACAGAGGAAATAGTTTTTGTTTTATTGGGTAGCATCTTTTAAAATTTGAACTTCTTCATGTTATGTTTTAGTGAGTCTAAACCAGTATTGAAAACTCTGCGTAGGAAACACCCAGTGAGATCAAAGGATTTTTTTTCAAGTAATCGTAACTTACTGATAGAATATTAGAAACTTTGAAAAGCCTGAAACTCAGACCATTTTTGACACTTTGAGTATCTTAAAACAGACACTTTGCCTTCCCATGCTGCTGCTGCTTAAGGACCAGAAGTCTCTTTCATTTCACCTCTTCACTGTATATGGCAAAAATAGAGTTGTTTGAAACCAGTGACGTATGGAAACAATTCATTTCCCAGCAACAGATGTCACCATAGCCAGCACAAACAACCAGCTCAGCAGGGTCATGCAAGAGGGTAGAGTGCTGAAGGATAATTTTTCAAGCCCCATTTAAGAAAAATACAGCACGTTATTTATAGTGCATTGTTTTTAGGTCTGTACCTGCAATGTTTTGCTGGATACTGCACTGGATACCCAGATGAAGGAAAATGGGTTTATCACTCTCAGATTGTCGCAATTTTTCCTGACACTCCTGTTTATCTGAATACTCTAAGATACACTGCAGTTTTGCCCTCACACTACGTTTCCTGGCCTTTTGTGTGACACGTTCCTGTGGCTTTATACCTTCTGTAAGCCTCTTGGGCTAAGATTAATATGTGATATAAAATAGTAGCAATATGAAGCTTTGCTGTTTTGTAACTTATTGATTGATATCTTCCTTTTTCTTTTTGAAATACATCGTCAAAAGCAATACGGAGCATTATTTTAGAACTTCAACATAAGTGTCCTGTTCCTTCAAATTGAGTCATGAAGAAGGCACTGAAAACTTTCAGTTACTTGGGAGAATGGGCCCATGTCTAGTTTATGAGTCTGCTTTAACAGGAAAGCAGGATGTGTGATTCTTCCAGTGAGAGGGATCCTTGTTACTTGGATTCCTGACTAGAAAGCACGACTTCTTGGACAAATTCATTTACGCTGGTCCTTCAAGATGCCTTTATGTCAGCAAATATTTATGGGGAAAACTGAACATCAATGAGGTTGATAGCAGTGCACTTCTGGAGGTGCCATGAATTTTGCCAGAACCCGTTTCTGTGGCAGCTGTGCTGCATGGATGCCTTGTAAGTCTTTTTCAGGGAGGTTTAAGGCTGTGCTGCTGAGACAGAGGCTGTACCATGGAAGAGGGACCCAGTGCAGGAGAAACTCAGTAGACTGAGACTGTCTGCCTGACTCTTGACTGAAAAGAGCCACCAGTGTTTCCCATGTTCCGGTCAGTCCTTTGTTTCATGTTGAACTATGAATTAGGAAAGTCATGTAACAGCTGGGAGGGGGTTTTGCTGAGTGTTGGGCACTTTTGATAGAGATTATTGGTGGTGAAGGGACTGACACAAAGCGAGCAGGCTTTGATCCATGGCAGCTCAGTGCAGTCTGAGACAGCCTTGTCTGATGGAGTAAAGAACATAAGTGCCAAAAATGATCGAAACAACGGGAAGAAGAAAAGGGCTGGTGCTGTCAGACACACACACAGCTGCTGAGGAGAAAAGCTATCCTGTAATACCAAGTAGAGAGAAATTCAATAAGTTCACTTTGTGTGTCAAAACATATTGCAGAAAAAACTATCTACAGAATGTGGCAGCACAAGGGAATGAATGTAATCACAAAATAGTCAATAAGATAGAGTGGAAATATAAAATAAATGCTGTGTGGAGACAAATGGAGAAATATTGTTAGTGCCAGTAAACAACAGAGTACTTGCTGTCTTTCACAGGTAAACCATGGAAAAATATTTTGCATTCTCCTGAAAAACTCAGGATGACTTAAAATGATAAAGAAATAAACGGATTAAAAAAAACCAGCTTTGTATCAAGGTTTCCATTATGACTACAGAATAATCTGGAATGGTCTTCTGTTTCACAAGCTGTAGCTTGAAAAGGTAGGATGAAGTCTTACTGGCCACAAAAAATGGCAGAAACAGAGCAATGGAAATAACAGAAGTTCCAGCTGAGAAAGATTTGGAAATAGACATTAAGCTTCTTGTCTGAACAAAATTTACAAATTCAGAGAATCTCAAGAAAGACTAACCTTTTTTATTTTGTGAAAAGAAAAAAAATTCAGTGTGTTTCATTTATAAAACTATTTTTAACTGTATCTTATTTAAGCATATTCATGTAAACTTCAAATATATTTAAATTTTAAAATAATTTGGTCTTAGATGAAAAAGATGGTCTCTGAAAATTGGAGGAAGGAGAAGTATCAAAGGGACACTGTATTACTGAATTATACAAAATGCCCCCAGAGAACTGAAGAAATATATGAAGGGAAATTATCAACATGTTTCAGGAGCTATTTCAGAATCCACACCTGACTAGGGAGGCTATAACACCAGGGCTGCATTGCTGACCACATGGTGGAGATGGTGACATAAAGGCAACAAGGTAAGTGAAATTACACTGGCTGTGCAGAGAGTTTATACAATAATGCGTAACTTCATATGCTCCAACACATGCAGCCTGAATCAGGAAGCAACAAAAGAAATGAAGTTTTACATACCATAAATAATTGCTGCTTGTAGCAAGGAATCAGACAACCCACAAGAAGAGAAGCTGATTTAGTTCTGAAGCAGTGCATAGGACACAATTAAAGAAGTAGTTATCAGAGAACCACTTCTGGACTCAAACTCAACATGCTTGTTGAGAAGGAAAAGGATTTAAAAAAAAAATCCACTGCAGTAATATTTAACTTTGAGAGAGCGAGGAAATGAAAGTGAGGAAGTTAGATAAAAGAAAAGTGAAAAGAACATCTAAAAAGATATGCATGCAAACAGCATGTAAGCGGCTGGAGACAAGTGTACGAGAGGCTCAGAATAATCATATATAACTCATCTTTTTTTTTAACTTATAAAAATTAACTCTCTTATAAGCAAGAAAAAAAAAATTCCAAACCCCAATGCCAAATTGAAAACAACAGAATGTAGATGATTTTGGAAAGATACCCTTCAGAAGTGTAAGTCTTCTCAATGGAGAGAGATACGGGGAAAAAAAAGCAAAAAATCTGCCAATTTAAATATAAACCACAGGATTTTGAGAATCAACTTCCTATGGGCACAAAAGTTAGTGCTCCTTTTTTGTTAAAAAAATCACTCTAGAAGCCGGAGGCCCAGAGAGATAACTGGGAAGATAGGCAATTGAAGAATTATTAACACTACTACTAATTAATAATTAATTTAACATTGAATACTAAATTAATTGTTTTCACTGATGTTCACAACAAAGAAAGAGAGATTCTCACAAGCTGAGGAATTTTCTCGAAGTTTGAAGCAAATGGTATTGAACAAGAATTGCCATAAGGAAATGTTGCCCCAAGAAGTATTTTGAAGGAACTCAAATATGATGTTTCTGAACTAACTATTGTAGCATCTAACCTGTCAGTTAAGTCAGCCTTGAGGCCAGAAGAAATGTTTTAACTGTGGTACAGTCTTAAAAAAGGACTCAAGGACCGATCCAAAGAATAATAAAACAAAAAAGAGGTTCATTTTTATGTTATTTTAAAAGAGCCATGATGCTGTCATGTCTAGGATGTCATGTGTAGCATTAGCCTCACCAAAGAAAAAAATGATATCATAGAACCAGAAGAGAGCAAGATAGCACCAGAGATGTGGCATGGTTTTAGGATAAAATGAAAGAGATCCGGATTTGTCATTTAAAAAAACAGTGGAGTGGATAAGGTCAAGTCTATGTAACACTAAATGGTGTCACAGATGTAAACAGAGGTGCACTATTCTTTGTTCCTTCCTCATCTAAGGAGGTACTGGCTTAGCCATAGAAAAACATTTAAGGCAAGCAAAATAAAATACCTTTCACTCACTGTCTCACTAAAATTTGCAATGTTATGCCATGAGGTACCACTGAGGTCAAGCTTATGCCAGCTGGGTGTCTCTCTCTGTTCAGCAGGAAGCAGCCCCTGCAGTCCAGCTCAGAAAACCAGTTTATTTCATGATAACTGAGAAGATGAAAAAGAAATCTTTCATGCTTCTTCCTCTTTGCTATAAATTCCTGCTGCCAATCACTGCTGAAGTCAGGATTTGAGAGTAAGTGGACTATTCTTCAGCTCAAACAAGGTTATGTTTTCATGATACTATCATCATCATCAACCCCAGAAATGACTGCCTATTATTTACAAAACATTTTGGTTTTTGATGAAACTGAATATTTGCTGAAATTCACTGATGTTGTTTTAACATGAAGTTGACTTAACAAGCTTCAGACACTCTTTCAGTAGGTGCTAATTCCACTCTTCCGTCTGGTGTGTGCTCAGCTGACTGCGAATGAGGTAAATGACACAGCAAGCTGAATTTAGCTAAAATCAACCTGGTAAATCTGACCATATTTCCCAAACATAGCTTTAAAGTATTAATTCTGTGAGCCACACTCACTTTTTATGACAGGCGGAAGAAAGTGAATACTCTTACAAAATGTTTTTCCTCGCTTTTTGGAAGTTCATTTTTTTCTGCTCAGTAAGAATTTTATCATAATTTCATGCCCCCACACTTCATGGTTTGTTACTTGGTCTATTACTCTCACATTTTACTTGATAAGGTCCTGGTTCCTATGATCTTCATTTCTGAGTTTTGATTCTTCACAGCTGCTGCTTTGAAGTCTTAGATAACATTCTGAGCATTGCACACTGCTCCTGGTTTTAAACTTTTCATTCAGCTGCATACATAGCTCTGTTTCTCTCAAATAACTTTTTCAATAAATTGTTATATCTAATATTTTAAAACGAATGTTTTGCTTTTAATCAGGACAAAACTGTGGACTCTTTTCTTAAAAGAAGCTAGTAACTTCTGTCAAAAGGTTTATCCTCATTTTCAGTCCTTTCTTCAAAGGAATTAAGTCTGCTACTCAGTTCAGCAGGATTCTGAATCACTGCATATTTCATGAAAGGGAGAACTGATGGTCAGACTTGTCTTTGTGCTGTCTCTTTCACCACCATGTTTTATTTTGACTCAGTCCTGTGCTGGACCAGGAAATACAGCTGTCAGTAACTTCTTCCTTTGGATAATGTGGAAATGTGGTGGAATAGTATATGTGCGTTGTGGAGTGGCTGTTAGCTGGAAACAGGCAGATGTAAAACCTCAGGTTTTACCCCCACTTTGTCTCTTCAACACTTGATCTACAAGAGTGCATCAGAATCTGGACTGCAGGTCAACATCAGGGAAATGTTTCCCAACTTTAGATCTTTAGCTAGTAATATGAAAAATTTGGCCTGAGGTTTTTTTTTTTTTTTCCGCGTCCTTTTTTAAATGGACAAAAAATGAGCAAGGATTTCACAGGTTGAGCTGAGAGTGTTGCTAATCTCAAGACAATAAGGATGTGTGAATGGAGAGCTGAGGGCACCATGGCTGGAGCAGTACTGCAGTTATTCCCACTGTTTTCACTCATCTGTGTGGGTTTTTTATGTGAAGAGTCCTAATTTTTGCATTCCTTAGCCCTTTTTATCCACTGTCCAGGGATGTGTCTATGGATGTAAACATGTGGTTCTCCTGGAAGTTATTTACAACCATGTGAGAGCACAGATGATGTATACCTACAATTAGCACTTACAAATTGACACCTTGTCCAATTATACACGCTGAGTCAGAAAAAAATGACAAACCTTTGCAAACATTAATCTTGCTTCAGAGTCATGATATGGGGCAGAATTGTAATAATGAAATATCCTTATTATCCAAAACTACTTACAGATATTAGCAGTGCCCTTAGGTATAGGCAGATAAGAACCAGGGCTCCATGGTCGGCCCTGATAATTCTTCTTGCATTTTCCACAGTCTGGGCCCGTTGTGTTATGCTCACATTCACAAAGTAGTCTTTTGTTTTCTTCTTTACAGCCAGTAGCATGAAGGTTGCACTTACACCTAATTTTAAAAGGCAAAAATAAAAAAAAAAGTGGGATATTATTTAGAGGTGAGGTGAGTTTAAGCTCAAGTTTTAGAAAAGCATGTCCTATGGCAACTGCTCAAATTCTGTGTTTTGCCTGTAGTATTGTTCTACCATGAAAGCATGACATCACAAGACATCACTGCAGAGAGCAAGCAGCAGGATCTTCAGCTCACACAGGTCTAAAAGCAGAAATGCCACCAAGACTTCAAGATGCTGAATCTTTTCTTGGTTTTACTAATGCAGTTCCACTGAGAACAACTAAATGATTCACAGTTTTTACTACAGACAGGACTATGATCTTACAAAAATTCAAGAGTTACTGTTCCCAGGAACAAAGCAAGTCCTCTGCTTATGTCCAGCATCTGACCCAAATTAAGGTACAGATTAGGCCCCGGGAGCCTGAGAAAACAGACATCATTTAAACATCCTCTGCAGTGCCACACTTCAATAGAAGGAAAACTCACTACAATGGTGTTTTGCCGTTCAGCAAGTACTGTCTTGCTCAGAAAGGAAATTTATTTTCCCGCTTTAATTCAACATAGCTGTAGTAGCTGAAGGTCAGGCAAAATATTTTGGTAGACACATTTAATTTTACTTGGGAAAGAAACCTAATCAAGCCTTGTGACAAAATCATTAAATAAACCAGAGTCTGCATTTGGTCTTAAAACAATCGTATTTTCCTTAAATTCCCCTCTTTTCCTGAAACTAGGACACTTACAGAATGGATAGTTTGTAAGGTATTTTCACCTCTTTTTAAACAGTAAGGTATTTTCACCTCTTTCCATCCCTTTCCAACAGATATCAAAACCAGCTAAAATCTATTTCTGTTTGGGGCTGGAGAGAAAACCAGTACTTAACGACCTTTCCTGTTTGTTTTCCTAATGACCGTATATCTAATAATTTCCAGAGTTCTCATGTGGGCATTTGTCACCTGTTCCATACAGTGACCAATAATTAGAGCAAAACAACACATGGAATGGCCAAGTGCAAATTAACAGCTGTCAAGCTGACTTCCATTTGGAAGGAATATGACCTGAAGCAATTGGCCACATACATATATATCCCTAGGGTAAAACAAGCTTGCAGTTGTCGTAAGTAGCTGCTGGAGAAAATCCACAAGAATATGTAATACAGTAGATGGTGGAGCATTCTCTTCAGTGCTAGAAATGAGGCAGATGAAACTGCTGTTATTTGTGCAATGCTCATTTCTAAAGAGAAACAGGTTCAACACCTATAAAATTGAAATTACCAAAATGTATTCAACATGCTGGACAAGAGAAAGGGAGTAATTTTTACACGATTTACAAAATATGTGTGCTTGAAGACTAAATCAATTGTGAATTTTCAGTGAGTAGCCATAGCAGAAGGAAAGATGCCTGTCTGCATAAGTGGATGACATCTATCTGTTCACTAGACACTGGACATTTTGGTAAAGGGTACTGCTGTTAAGAAAAGCCAGGGGTTGTTTTACTGTCAACAGGAATATGAAAATGGAAGACATCAAACAGGAGAGATATACAGTAAGAATGAGACCAAAAAATAGAGGAGAAAAGCAGGAAAGGCTGTCGAGTAACTAGAACAAATTAGAGAGAGGAAGGGACTGGATTTCTTTCAGAAGGAGATTTCTGTTTTATTGTAGGGACTCATCAGTGTCAGAGGCAGCAAACTGATCTAGGCAAGAGGGAACAAGTGGCTGATTATGAGGAAAAGCTGTAGTAGCCAGTGCTCTGAAAGCATGCTGCAGACTTGTACAGGAACTGAGGTGGGGGAAGATAAAATATGTCCATCTGCTAATTGGAGTCAATATGCACAGCTCTTTTAACAAGCACCTGAAAATAAAGAATAGTTGTGTCACAAAACCTTAGGCAAAATCTCTTTGCAATTCTTAGGTGCTGCGCTTGTCATATGTTCCTGAAGAGAGCCTGACCCTTCCTTAGTTTTGCGTGCGTGGGTAAAAGTCTTGGGTAGACTCTGTCCGTCTCCATCCTCCTCTGCTTCTATCCAGTCCTGTGCCATACCTCTTCAGATATATAGGGAAAACACATGCATGTATTTATATGTATGGATATACACATACAAACACAAATAACTCCCATATAGCCTCACAGTTTCCCTTTCCTGCCCACTTTCCCTAACCCCTCTGCGTCCCACCTCTTTACAGGCTGCCTCCTCCTTTCCTTGATTTTTCAGGCAAGAGAGCATGGGCAGCACAGCTCTGCTGCCTGCTCTGGTGCCTGGTTTTTTAACTTCTTAGGGCAAGATTGCTGCAGAAGAAGTGCTTCAGGGTCCTGCACAAGGCCTCTCGTGTGACTGCAGCCACCAAGCTCCACCAGACAGACAGACAGAGACATCCTGGAGGGCTGTGTTTGTACTAGATACAGGTACAAAAACAGCAAAATGCATTTTCTTCTACAAGTGCCTGGCAACCTCCTGTCAAATTTTAAAACCCTATTAACTGAGATTTAAAACCAACAGCCCCCATATGGGCATTCAGACTAAACACACACAAAATAGACAAAGTAGGGACAGTTTAGCCACTTAGCTTCCTAAATGGAAGAATTGCTAAATGGCTTTTCTTGTTCTAAACAAGTAGAATAATCAAAGATTCATTCAATCAGTGCCTTTATGCAAATCAACTTGTTTATATGCTTTATATGTATTTTTGAAAGCTTTTCCAGCAGAATTGCCTAGAATACTGCAGTATCCCATCTTAAAAGAAAATTCCAAATAATAATAAAAAACTGAAAACCCCCCCCAAACCAAACCCCAAAGCATGCCCCCCACCAAAACAAAGAAAAATCCAACAATAAGAGAAAACAACCAACCAACAAAAAAAAAAGCAATGTAGAGAGAGGAGAGAGTAGTGTAGCCTTCTAGGAGTATGATTTAAGGAGAATAAGAGAAACAATAAGTGTGATCACTGGAAAAAAATAAAGGACTGATCTAAAACCTTTGTAGGCAGAGGATAGTACAAATCTAATGTTAATAACTGAGAAAAAAATGACCCAACAATGGCGAATTTCTAAAGAATCCTCAGAACACTTCAAACTTAGCTGTGTACACTTTGTAAGGAGAAGAAAGTAAGGAATAAATGCGGTCACTATGTTTTACTACACAACTAGCTAAAATTAAGGTTAAAAACACATTTATATTAAAAAGTCAAATTTGACTTAATAAGAGTTAGTTATACTAGACGCAGAAAGAAATGTTTAAACCCCTCCCTAAACCCAAACCACAAAAGATCAGATAATGTGTGGTAAAAACTTTGCCTTCTTAGTGTATAGGCAACAGAAAAGTTGAGTTTGGCTCGTGATTATTAGAGTTATAAGTATGAAAAAATCTGTAGATTAATAAAATCTGAAGTGATTGAACTGACAGTCTTGTTACTGTCAGCAACTATATATGAGGAGTGAAAGAGTGGAAGCATAAGTAAGATAAGACATTCAGAAGATTGAACCAGAGGCTCTGATTCTCCTCTGGCACCATTTTCTTTTGTTGAAGCCACTTGACAGATCTTGAAGAGATAGATCATGATTTCTACTGCAAATCAAGGATGTAGCTGAATAGTGAATGTGTGTAAAATGTAGGCAGTGCTAAAACTGAAAGAGAACAAAAAGCATCTGTAGAAAACAAACTGGAGGGTACCATGTCTGGGGAAAACCAAGCCAGTATCAAAATCTGTGGTGTATGAGGAGACAGAAATAGCGAAATAATATTTCATATGCTTTTGGTTTTTTACAAAGGCTGCACTAGGAATTGGGCAGTCTGTCCCAGGGACCTCATCAGAGTGTCCATATGCACAGTCTCAGAGACTTCTGCAAAGAGAAATGCATGTTGCGCTTGAGGGACAGACTTCTCTGGATGACTGAAAGAGGTAAATGAGCATAATGGGGCTGAGAGATGACTAGAGTACAATAAAAAGCTGCTTCTATTTGCAGGATAGGCAGTAAGGAAAACAGAAATATTTAGGGTTACAGAAAGAAGGCTATTTCGATGAAAGTAGCACTCTGACAGACCATGAGAGAACCACTGTTTTGATGAGATGCATTGGATTGTCAGTGGTGTGAAAACAAAGCAGCACAGTCTGGACCTTAGGAATTTCAGCTGTCAATCAGCTGAGCACCACTGATCTGGGAGCTGACTTGGGCTCCCAGCAGATCACTCAAGATGTGCAGTAAGCTTCCCATGGAGGATACCCAAATTCATCTCTTTCTTATGCAAGGTTACATTTTTTCCTACTCCAGAGGTAAGAAAATATTTTGTTATATAAATATCCATGGTGATAAATTATTACTGAAAATCCTTGGTACCATTTGTAATTTCATTAAATACTTGCTTTGAAGGCTGTTCCTAGCTGTTACTGCTGTCAATGTGAAATACTAACAGAAGGTTTAATTACCTACAAAGCACATTCAACACAACAATCCCATGGCCTGTGTTGATGCTTCCATTGGCAGAATGTGGTTGCTTTTTGTGTAAGAGTGGAGAAGGTCTGAAAACCTAAACAACTGATTTCACCTCCAGTGCACTGAGTTCCATGTGACAATATTCTATGTCTACCTAGTTTCTTGAAATGCAAAGAAGAAAGTGCAAGTCCTGTAGAGGGTATGATGTACACACACCCAGAAAGGCAGTTACTGGGTAGCAGTGGGTGGGAGCAGCTGCTGGCACACCGAGTGGGTTTGCCTGTGCAGAGAAGGGCTGGCAGAGGGAGCTGTAATCAGCACAGCAGGTTTGAGAGCACAGGTTAAGGTCTGGCGAGCACAAGAGGATCCGTGCTGCAGCCTCTGCACTGCACTGGCAAACAGCTAAGGGCAAAATCTCATGTAAGGACACAGCAAATGTTAAGGGCAAAGTGCAGTTCTGAGATACAGTACATGTTCACTGTAAATGGCACTGCTGAGATCTAATGCTTGTATGACTTTACAGAGAATGACTGAAGTCCATGATTATAAATATCAACAACTCCATGGACAATTAGGTCACGTATGGAGAGATGTAGGCCTTGAAATGGCTTTCTACCTGAAGGGAAAAGCTGTCTGCCATTTATATCTGGTGACAGTTTTTGCAGACTTTTTTTAATATTTTTTATTGCAGCTCTGTCTGTGCTGAGCTTGTGGAAGTGAATGCCATGGCCCCACAGCACTTGTCTGCATTTGGAAACTTCCACCCCGATGTTTCTGAAGCACAGTGGATATCCATCTTCCCAGTTCAACCTGCACAGACTCCCCCTGCTAAGCAGCCTGGTTACAGCACACGCAAGAACACATTCCCCTCAACGTGCAAATTCAATTTTGAATCACTGGAGATTGATATTGCTGTCCAGTGCTATAAACCCTAATTGTGTGGGAGAACAAATTTGTTTTTCTGACCACTCATCTCTGACAGACTCATTATTTTGTCATAAAGCAATTGAAATGATATTTTTGGCAGTTACATAAGGCACAGGAGCGCACTGACGGAGCAGTGCTGTTGTGGTGGGAGCCCTGGGTGCGCCGTGCTCCTCACAGACTCTATTTACATACAGGCAAGTGACATTAAAATGCTGTAAATATCACCAAGGTAATTGCTAATAGCGTGCTGACGCTCTCGCAGGGGAGTGCCAACCAACAGACTGGGGGGCACGTGAGGGGATCCTTGATGTTCTGGAGATCATTCATGAGAAAGAAAGACAAGAGGAGCTCTTTGATACATTTTTAACGACTAGCCATATGTTCCTCACTTAGATACATCTTTGAATCATTCTAGGTCATCGTCAAAGTTTAGAGAATTAACTTGGAACCAACTTGGAAGCCTTCTGTACAGACTCTTCGCTTTTGCACGCCACGAGTCAGCTCCCTGCTCCCAGGTAAGCAAAGCCTGAACTTGCAGAGGATTTGGCGTGTTTGCTCTTCACATTACTGCCCACACAACGTAAAATACCATCCCCACACAGTATTAATTAGGCATTTTAAAATACTGTTGGCAATGTTAGGAGCCTTAGTCAGCTCCCCTGTGCTAGCAACTACTTCCAGCACCTTGTTACAGTTGTCCTAAAGGACTTGGCCGTGTTCATCGTGACATCAAACGTGTTAAGGCTGTCATCTACATTATGTCTCTCAAGCTTACTAATGACCTTGAGGCAGCTTCCCCAGTGAGATTTAATTTTCTAATGTAATGTAGACAAAGAGAAAAATTCCACATCACAAATACATTTAAAGTGATACCTCAGCCAGGAAGGAGGACGAGATGTAAGTTGAGAAAGCAAAAGTCAAAATATGAGCACCTTTAAAATATATCATGAAATCTTTGAAACTGAATCATTATTTTTTAAGTTTAAAAAAAATTTTTTTTACTCTTTATGAGACAAATTCATCACAACTCGAGAAACTATATGTACAGGTAAGTCAATAAACTTGTACTGTTGAGTGTACAAGGTAGACATCATTACTTTGGTAAGTCTGATTATCCTTTAATTTTCTCTGACAAATGAACATGTTTTCATTGAGGCTCACAGTCTCAGAAACATCATGTCTGCTGAATATTATTATTCATTATATTGTAAGATTTTTCCATGTCATGTCAAAACCCCAAAGTGTGCTGATCCTTTTCCTAGTTTTCTAAGTTTAATAGATTTTGTGGAGATAAAAACAAGTATAAAGGATACTGTTGTGAAGAAATAAAATGACTGCTGGCCAATTTACTTCCATGGGGATGCAGCAGACACACTTTCATCAAAGAGGTAACAAGGTAATTACTGCAATCTTGGCTACCAGTGCTCACTGTAAGGACTACCCATCTGAAGTTCTGATCTAAAAGGGTCAAAACCACCTATGGACAGTGGACAATCAGAAAATGGCAGGGATTGCTGGCTGCAAGTATGTCTGCTGAACAAATGTTCTAGCTCACATGAAGCAAAAAAGTAACTTCTGTTTTCTATTCATATTTGTTTTGAGTCATATGAATATCTCAGGTCCACATTGCAATATGGAATCTAAATGCAAAGCGGGCACGGCATCTTTTTCTGGACATTAGGAGTAACACCCCTGTGGTCTGGTGGTTAAATGTGGCCACTGTAGTGAGAGTAATGAAATGTGAGTCCTTTTTTTCACTTGTTTATTTCTGGAAATGCATTTGGTCACCAGTTTTTTTCCCCTGTCCTTTTCCCTGAGTTTATCTAATACATCATAATCTCTCACTGAAAAAAAAGTTCCTTTGTGGAATAGGGTTACATCAATAATAAGGGATAAACAAATTCAGTAATAACAAATACAACTTTGTATAGGTAGATATATTATTCTTTCATTTGCAAAGCAAGGACTAATGTTGTATCAGGTTTTTAAGCTTCTTAAATCTGTAAGTAGCTTTGTGGTTAGAAAAGAAGTTTAACCTGTGCTCGGTAATCCTGCTGCACCTTAGTACCTTAGAATCCAGAGATTTACAGAAGCCTCTTCAACTTTATTCTTTACTGTTTCGTTTTCACTGCTAAATTTGGGAGGAAATTGAATTAGATTCCCACAGGCAGTATGGAAAATTGGGGAAAATAGTTTCTTATTCTCCCTCAGCTGAACATAATGTATCTAGTGGGGAACAGCAAA
Source organism: Cyanoderma ruficeps (assembly GCA_008694505.1). NCBI lineage: Eukaryota > Metazoa > Chordata > Aves > Passeriformes > Timaliidae > Cyanoderma > Cyanoderma ruficeps. Next base: position 5,654,551 of record VZDJ01001247.1, read on the forward strand.
GCCGAGGCACAGAAAGCATGTTTGCTCTGCTTTCTCAGCGGCCTACTTCCAAGCAGTTTGGAGAGCTTGAAATTAAAAAAGAAAACAAAGTCCAAAAGGGCAGCATAATTCCCTTTCCCACAGTTCCAAGGCTCACAGAAAGCTAGCAGGGCATGGAATTGCCCACTGTTTGCACTAAGCCAACCCAACAATAAGAGTACGTAAGTGCTAAATTTAAATATTATTGTGTTTATAAGATTTATTGTGTTCATATGCTAGTAAGCATTTCTATATAGTGTGGAGAAAATGCTGGCCATACAAACAACTACATCATCACTACTGATCAATTTATATCTCAACCCATATTTGATTAAGATTGATTATTGTCTGACAGATGCATGCTGTCTTCCTTTTGAAGCAAAATATAATTGAGGCAGGTCCTTCTGGCTTTGCTTCTCCTTTTCCCCTGCCCATTTCAGACAGAGGGCCACAAGCTACCACACCTTGCCAAATAAACTGTAAATGCTTCTGAAATGCAGTAGTTTACCAGGTGACAGCCTTCCAGACAGAGGCAACTGAAAATGTTACAGCCTAGATCAACAGCACTCATCACAAACACAGGAAGGAGGAGACAGTAACCTAAGCAAACACCTCACTAGTTAAGCATTTATAACTGTTCTGATTTTGTGACTGGGAAAAAAATGCCACAGACCAACAGATATTCTGACTTCAGAAAATATTCAGACTTTCTTCAGTTTCTTAGATCCAAAGTCTAAAAGTAAGCCACTGATGCCTATGTCTAGTAGAACAGAACAGCTAATTCCAAGTTATTTCAGTTTACCACAGAAATAACCCCCTATCCTTCATATTAAAACTTTAATAAACTTAGCCAAGTGGAGTGGACACATGCTTTTTCTAACTTTGATTCCATATTCTGTAAGTGTTAAAGCAGAAATAAGTGTCTGAATATATAGCTGCTGTTAGCTGCTGTAGAGAACTAACTTCCATTCCCTTCCTAAACATTCATTTTTGCTTTTTCCTTCAGAGGTATTAGTTTTTATGAAAATGTGTCAATAAAGAAAGTGATTATAAAATCTGCTAGTTTGCCAGCAGCGTGTTCTGCAAATACTTTCACTCGTGAACACACTTTGTCAGATTCTTAGCTGATGTAAATCCATCTGGCTCCCGTAAATTCAATGAATTTATGTTAGTTCACACTGCCTGGAATGAAGCCTAATTTGTTTCCAGCTTTCATTCACATTATCCTAAGCTTGGTGGCTTTTTTTTTAGGTAATGACAGATAATCTTTATATAATTTTCAGTGGCAGGTCCAAGGCCTTGAATAATCACGGGCTGGAAACTGGGAGTCAGGGGAGGATAAGGAGCCCAGGTGTGATGTACTTAGGGACAGGACTGCTGACATGGCAGGATGCCAGTATTCCACATTGTTTCCACGCATCCGTTTTGCTCTAATCTTTTACCTCAGAAATAGGAAGCTTTTCTTACCTACATGAAGGATGCTGAATGGGGACAAAGGCAGTCATGTCTCTCCCAGAGAGGAAGCAAAACCTCTTGTGAAGATGAAGATCAAGAATGTCAGTTTCTTCTTAAATGACCAACTGGTCATTTAACACTAGTGATTGTTTTGGTAGGTTCCCAGACTACAAACGAAGAACTGAGAAGAAGAAGCTGATGTAAACTCTAAGTACACCAGTGTTACAAGTAGTTTTGCTTTTTCTTTCTCTCTCATTTGAAAATTTCTTTCTTTCTCACTGGAAGCCCTTTGGTCTGACCTACTAAGTCGCTGTACTTCTCACAGCAATCAGTATCGTGACACAGGGATGGGATGAGACAGCAGAGGGGGAAGCAGGTGTTGCAGAGGTACTACAGAGCTCAGGTGTTCTGGGGTGTCATGATATATCTTCTGTTTTAATTGGTTTGCTCCAAATATCAAGAAAAACCAGGATATGCTAAAAACCTGACTATCCTCAGCTCCCCATAGTGTTACATATCAGAGTGGCAAGGAGTCCTGAGACAAGAATCCATCTCTCTCCACCAGCTGGAATAACACAGTCTGCTTGGCAGTACCCTGCCATTATCTGTCTAATAGGGCAAAGAAGTTAGGGAGCAGGCTATCTGAGATTTGACAACTGCTCATTGCCATCAGGATATTAAGAAAGAAAAGCTTCTGGTATTTTAAATTTTCTGGTGCTGTTCAATGTCCTTCTTAGCCAGTCTTAGTTTGCCATCCATCATTGGGCAGTTAGTCATTATCAACAAGTCAACAGGCATGAAAATATACCTGAAAAGCACCTTCTATTTTAATCACAATAATACCACCAGGTAGAATTTAACTACTGTATTGAAGTAATTGTAAAAGTCTCTACCACGACCTGTTAGATTTAAGAATGTTGTACACAAACCTTGCATGAAAGGTGTGGCAATATATCACTGCAAAGTTTTATAGCTTACAAGTTTAAAAAGAGAAGTTAATAAATCTTTAGGAGTCCCTTTTTCTACTCTTTTCTCCTGATACAAATCTGAACACTAGTTTGAAACTCCCGGCATTCTGCTAATGTGCATCACTACTTTTAAGTTTATTGAGAAATCAATTTTTCTGGGTTTAATTTAATTAATAAGTACCAGTCTTACATCTGCTCAGCAGCACTCCTGAGAAAGCTGCTCTAAGATGCTAGTGATTACACCAAGCTTCCTGTCTTTATTTTTAAGCAGAATTTCACAGCATCAGCTGCCAGCTGGTCTCAAATTCTTTTTCCCAGCACAACACTGAAAAGGAACAATTTGTTGTGTGGGAGGTCTAAAAATGTGGCCATTAAATTACCATCCAAGTGGACATGGTTTACAAATCCCATTCAAAAATGTCATTTAACTATCTGCAATGGGAGAAATTTTATTCTCGCATGCAGCAATATCCCAAGTGAGATGTTAGGAATTTGTATCCATGACTGATGCAGGACAGACCTGGCTGAAGCAGAAATATCTTTACTAGCTTGGAAAAAGAGTCATGGCATAGCACCTACGGTGTTACAGAAGGGAATAAAGTATTTATTGTCAAGACAGCAGTGTTTCTGCTGTCTTGAAACAGAAACAAGCAAGGTTGATTTTGGTAACCTTTAGGTCTCGATTCTTATAATCGAGAAAAGCAGCATAAAGATATTCATGGTTTACACAGAATTCAACATCAGAGAAACCAGCTCTGTGAAACCATACATCTGCTGCTCTTCTTAAAAGGTTTTAAAGCATTTCTGTTTAAGACACCTCCCAAAGACTTATTTAAAAGCTCAAACGTGTCCCCAGTATGGCATACATGAAAGAGTGAGGTATGGGCTGTAACTGGTTGCCTCCAAGGGAGAGAAAATACACCTTGTGCTGCTCTGAGCAGTGCTCCTGGAGGAGCAGGGGATGTCCAGGCTTGCTGCTGTCCTCGCTGGTGGAACCTCTGCTCCCCTGGCAGCTGCAGAGCTGGGAGGGCAGGATCCCTGTAGGCACAGAAGGGGTGCAGAACAGCCCACCCCACACATACTGTCTTTTGGACACCAGGTATCACCTGGAAAAGTGAGACCTCTGATAGCTTAAATGCAATGAATAGCCAGGTCCTGCTCCTACTGCAGTCAGTAACAGGAAAGGTTTTCCTGTGGGCGCTATCAGGATTCAGTGAGGAACCTTGTCCCCTGCTTATCCTCTGATAGGCATGTGAGCTCTGCTTTAAAGCCCTCTTGTTATGTTTATGTCTGTAGATGAGGGGATTTTACAAACCAGAAAGTCCCAAGGAGATTTTCACCTCCTTTCCAAATAACCAACAAAGACCAGGGAAAAATTTGTTTCCAAGAAGAAGATGAGTTGTACTGAGAACAAAGCAAACACAAAGCAGAATCATTTACGGAGGCTGTCTAACTCTGCCAGAGGTGCTGGTTCAACTCAGCTCATGGCAGCTCCCATGGATGCCCCCAGTGACAGGAGCATATCCATATCCAAGGATATGGAGCTGGAGCAAGGGAAAGGAGCCAGCAGAAGAGCTTCAGGCAGCTCATCAGGACACCTGTTTACTTTTCTTTGAAAAGAGCCAGAAAGAAGTCAGACTTTTCTCCAAAGATAAAAAGTCTACTGAACATATCCTTGGTTTTTTGCTACATGTGTTGGCCACCTTTTGCTTTAGGTGAACCACCAATACACACAATCAGCAGTAAAGCATACCAGAAAACAAAGGCTAAGTTCTCTTTCCAGTTAAGTTCTGTTAATGGTTACATACGACCTAACAGTCCCTGAAAAGCCCAGGCTGTAAGTACTTTAAACAGAAAAAATCGGATTTCCTTTCTTTTATCTCTCTTGTTTTATAGGAGATGTGTTGGGGAAAGGTAAAAAAACATATTGATAAAATCACTCTTTTATTTTCAATATCACCATGGGATGTCTGGACACTGTTTGGACATTTAGAAAGGCTGCTGGGGTAAGTGAGGGCATAAACAGAAATGTAATTCAGGTGGTTGTCTTTTCAGACTTCTGTGAATCCAAACCTGAAAACTTCTGGCACATGGTTTAGTGGCCTATCCTCTTAGTGGATATTTAAAAATGATAAATATCCGAAATATTTTTGAATTGTGCAGACTAATGCTTGGATCTGAAAACTAGCATAGCACTTCTCTTTTCAGGCTCACACCTTCACCTCATCTCCCGAGAAGCCACTGCCCAAGGTTCAGTGCTGCAGCCACTTTGAAAAGCACCTTTTTCCGCAGGTAAACTGTGTCCTGCTGTTCCCATGGTTTGTTGCTGATACTGCCTGTAGGTGCTGCTGAATTTCAGGCTTTGGGATGGCCTCTGTCCCTCTGCAGCACTGCCGTGGTTCTGGGATGAGGAGACACGCCCTCCGCTCTCTGCCAGCTCCTGCTCCTGCCTCTGCTCAATGCCTCTCATGAGGGTGAAGGAGAACAAGGTGCTTACTATGAAGGCAGGTTCATTGATCTCTTTTAGAAAAACCACATTGCTGAACTTCAGCTTCAAGGATAATTATAAGGCAGCTCTGTTCTCTTCTGGACGGTATTCCAGGGTATTCCTGATTAAACCAGCAAAGCCGAGGGTGCTTAACAACCTGTTCAGAGCAAGTGAAGCTGAGTAAGGATTTCAAAACAAGTTTTGTCTTGGTGTTTTTTGGTGCTTCGTTAGAGTTGACTTTTAAAATGCTTAGGCCTCACAGCTCCATCTAAAATAATGGGAATCTGTGACTGCTTATTATCAAAGCAGAACCCTCTCAAGCCACTTTAAAATACATAGAGCTGTTACAGGTCCTCTTTTTGCTTTTTTTCCCTTTGGTTTTTCATCTCAATTGGAATCATAACTTGAAAGAGAGAAGTGTAAAAACAGAACAACATTTCTCAGTGTTTATCATGATAGCCTCAATTTTTTAACTTCTAAATTTCATACAATATAAGCTGCTTGTCACAGAATAATTCCCTCTGGAATGATTATGATAAGAATTATTTGCCAGTAGTGCCATTGCAGGTGATTGATTTTTTCAGTTCACTGACTGAACTGAAAAAAGAAGTTTTATTTTCAAATTTTAAATTCCATGTTAGAATTTATTTTGACAATTTTTAAAAGAAAATTATTTCCAAAGGAAAAATTGTACCTCTTTTGAGTTTTCAGGAGCAATAGTCAAAACTATTTACTAATGTGGGTTAAATTCTGAAGATACTTTCAGCTATCCCAGACAGAAATTTCTTCAGTGAATAATTTGTACTTCAAAAATACTAATCCTTTCTCCTGCTGAAGAAAACTCACTGAAAAGCAAGCTGCTGAAGTATGCCAAAAGCAACTTAGAATCCTATAGCTAACTTAACATACTGAAAAAGAGTTACTAGGTCACCCTATCTCTAGCTCTGTTGCTACAACACCACCACACACACAATGCTACATGTTTGGAGTAATTTTAAGCAGTTTAGGAAATAAAGTTCTAAATGCATCTTTTCTTTTTAATTTGGGAAAACAATTCTTCTTTCATCTAATGTATTTCAGTTGCTGATTTTGTGTAGAGAAAGCTTATTTTCTTTTTCAAAAATACCGTATGACAGCACTTTTTAATTATAGACACTACTTACTGTTATCTTGAAGCCAACAAACAGCTTAGATTCTGCAATTTTTTTATTATGTTGTATTAAAGTCAGTGGAACTATACAAAGATGGGAAAATTGAAAACACTTTTTAGTATTAAAATGCTTGACGGAGATGATAAATGGTCCCATTTCGACTTGCTTTTTACCAAAGAAAAATCTAAAGGGAATAATTTAAGTGCAGAATCACAGAACATTCTGAGTTGGAAGGGACCCACAAGGTAGTCCCTAAATGGTCTGTGGGTGTGAGTCCTAATGGCTGAGGTGATGTTCTCAGAGGTGGGTGGCCAGAGCTGGGCAGTCCTGAGCACAAGCAGCTGGAAAGGAACTCTTAGACCCCAGATGGTGAAAGGCAGAGGGGACCTGGCTTCTGGCACTGGCCTTGGAGCAGCGAGTGGGTGACACGTGTGGACATGAGCAGGTGACATGTGTGGACACGAGCCGGTGACACATGGACACGAGCAGGTGACATGTGTGGACATGCATACAGGCCTGCCCATGGCGGTACCACCAATGCTGCTTTTCCCCAGTGCCAAAACAGCTCTGCCATTGGGTTTAGTACTTGTCCCAGCCACAAATATACGTGACATGGGACAAGAGACTTTGTGTACGTCATTGTGAAATGGGGTTGCTGACACTGCTCTGGGAAGTTTAAGTGACAAAGGGCTGGTAGTTTTAAAGCCTTGTATTTTAAAGTCTTAAAGTTCTGACCTGATGTCAGATGAGAATAAAACAGTGCTCGCTTTAGGCCTTCAAGTGCTATGGAACATTTATTATTCATGTTTGTTTTTAACAAATACTGGGTAAATCAAAGAATGTTCACACAGAAGCTGCAGTGTCCACTGAGAGGCTGGGAACGTGTTTTTGTTGTCTATGAAAACAGACATGCTGGGGGGTCAAATTTGATCCAGTGGTTATAATATTCCATGTACCAAAAGAACTAAACAACTTCATTTATATTTTAAATGTTTCAAATCAATACTTCCCTTCATATTCTGCGACCCCCGCCAGGAAACTCTTATAACTGAAAATTTAAAGAATAGATTTTAAGTTATGAATAATGTAAGGCTGTCATAGGGGAAAGCAACAGTGAAATACTGCTGACAGAAACAATCAGTACATGTTTATACTGAAGAACAAACCCCAGCAATTCCATCTTGCATAACATAGCTTTTAAAATCCTATACGAACTTTTCAGTTTTCCCTGAAATGTCAAGCAGTCTTCCTCAGCCTGTAACTATACTGGAAAATATACAAGCTGTTTCTGTTTCTCAAAGACTAATCTGGAAGTAAAATTTATTAATATGCATATATTAAATAAATAGCTCCATGAAAAATAATAGAGAACTAATAGATGCAGGTAAAGGAAGAGCTTAGATTTCAAAAAAAACCCTGAAGTCTTTAAGGTCTGGCAGCATCTGTTTCTCAAGCAGTAGGTTATTACCAGGAATAGATCTAGCAAGATAGGACAGGACCCATTTTGGGGCACAGACAGTCAGATGGTGAACAAGAGCTTCCTTGCACTAAAGCATTCTCCAGGCCATAAGTATGCTGTTCAAAATGAATTGAGTTTTGTTTGCACACTGACAGAGTTGCCATCCATTGAAAATAAGAAGAGGTATTTGTCCTGTAGACCAGCTGAGTAGGAAGAGACACAGTGCCTTGAGAGAATCCTTATAAAAATGCTTGCATGACACAGAGCTTTATCTTTAATGAATTTGGGCATAATTATCAGAAACTCCCTGAATTATGCGAATAAAAAATCAAGAAGAAAAATACAACGACCCCTTCATTAGAAAATATTTTTGTAAGTGATACTTCTGGGAATGAAGGAGTTGTTTGTGTCTGATGTGTTTATATCTGTGTTCTCTCTCAGACAATGAGCGCTGCAGAGGAGAAGGAGGAGACAGCTCACTGGGATTTAGGATGGTGCCCACAGCAGTCATGACCTCCTTTCCCACCACTGCTGTTCATTGTCATTCCTCATCTATTCTCATGCCTGCTCAGCATTTCTTCCTGTTGACCTACACGAGCCAGGAGGGGGGAACATTACTCAGGACTCAAAAGTGTCCCCAAATCTTATTAAAGCAGTTCTCTGCTTGCAAACTGGGTAGAAAAAATCAGAAGAAAAAAGGGCAGCACTTGTAGATTTTCTGGTATACACAGATTTATCATGACATATAGCAGATTGACTGAGCCAAATGACTTTGTGGCCATATAATCATATCACAAAGGGGACAAGCTTTTGGCATCTGTTCTTCTAACAGAAGTTGAATGTAGATTGGTTTTTTTTTTTTTGGTTTTTTTTGAGAATGCAATGTTTTTATTACTCTTCTTTTTTTTCACCTATATAAATCACTCCTGTATTTTGTATCTTACCCCTTCATAATATTCTCTGGGTTTTCAGATGCTGACCTACCTGTGAAGGTAAAGAACTCTATAAAACAAGGAAAGAAGTCTTAGTCTGTAACAGGTTTCTCTTGAGGTGCAAGCACTGCAGAATGGGAACTGTGAACATCCCCGAGAAAACAGCTGCCCCCTCTCAGTCTTAACCAGCCCCTGCTCCTGTGGCTGTGAGGCAGGACAAGTGCCCTGCTCTCCCCTACACCTCAGGGCAATTCTTTCTCTTTTCTTGCTTGACTAATGTAGTTATAGCAGTGGAATTTTTAAGCCTTTTTAAATTTTTTTTTAAATGTGCTAAGTTTATGATGATATGAAAAGTACACATTTTATGTGTTAGGAAGCTCCTGCATACAGGACACTGAGACTGGGCTTTATGTTGTATTAACTGCGTTTGTACTGCAGCAATATTGGCACAATTGTCCAAAAGGTCTCTCTCCTGTTACAACATACACTCAGCCCATTTTAAATTGCTGAATCTTTTTCAGTGGCAGTAAGCTCTTTTTCTGAAGTCCTAATATGTGCAAGAGATTTTTCAAAAGCCCTGCTATAATAAAACACAGCCAAAATTTCCAAACTCTCCAATTTTTTCCAAGAGTCAGCACTCAACCACTGTTACATAATTTAATTTTAAATGCCAAACGTCTCTAGAAATCTGTGAGTGATGCACCAAGCGATGCTCTTTGGATGAAGCCTTTTAGAGCATATGTATCTCCTCTCCACAACTCACAAGCAGCCTGAATGTCAGCCACACACTTCTTGTGCATTTGTTAGTCAAACCACGGGTATGACTGTACAGTGAGGAAACCAGGGAACACTAAAAGTATATCCTTTGGAATCAAAACACAAAACCCTTTGTCATTCTCGTGGTATCGCTGTCTCACATCTCTCCTATTTAAAGCATCTATATTTTATGAAGCACTAACAGACAAACAAACAAACCAACATATAGACCACAAAGTCAGCATTAGTCTCCAAAAGTAGCCGCTGGAAAGATGAGTTATTTCAGGATCTGCTCTCTCAATATAGTGATTCAGTATCTTTAAGAACAAAAAGTTCAGATATGTATTTTAAGGCATCAAGTCCAAAGCATGAGATATTTGCACTTGTCAGAATGGAGGCCGCTGCTGTCATCCACCTAGAAGGATTACTGTTGGGAAGAATCACCACACTGAGGGTTAATCCTGCAGCATCTAACTCACCTACCTGATGAGAAGGTACAATGATGCAAACTGCTTTGGGTGTGTAAGGGTTCTACACTGTTGAAACTTTCTTTCAAGACATGTACACTAGAGGGGAAATGAAATATCATTTTTCATTTTACTTTTAATTTCATCCAACTCTTTCTCCACTTCCCCTTCACCACTCAGGAATAAAAAAAGTGGAAAAGAAGGATGAAGCCCTTTATTCACCCCTGCCCCAACTGCCCTCCCATCTAGCTTCTGGATTAGGTTAAATATTTTCAGCAGCAGAATATTAGCAGTTAATGACACTCAGATTATTCGATCTTTAGCTCATTACTAACTGTAACCCACCATGCTGAAACCACAGCTTCCCATCTTTTAATTCTTCTCCTGTGTTGCAGAGGGGAAGGAGCTGCCCTTGCTGGCAGACTGCAATTCCGATGGGACGCAAGTGATTAAAAATGTAACTGGCTCCTTGCTGTTTTGCTGTCCTGCTGGAAGAATTATTTCAGGGGCATTCAAAGGAAGGAAGGCATAGCTCCATAAACACAGGATCTTTAATGAAGCTTGTTAAATGACAAGCAATTTTCTGCATTGACAAAATATAATAGCTTTACTTTTTCATTGTAAAGGGAGATGTTCCTCCTGAAGGTTTCCGTTCCTTCTTTAAGCCACACGGGCAGAGACTCCCCATGCGCTTCAACTGAGGGAGTGATGATCACATCATGGAAAAGAGACTCAAAGACAGGGAGAAACGAGCAGCTGGAGGTACGCAGGGTGTGGGACGAGGGAAGGAGGATTTCCCAAAGTGGGTCACTGACAAAACAGATGCCTTGTCATACTGCAGCTCTGTCCCCTGGCCCAACTGGCATTACTGCTTCCTGTTCCTGCTGTTTCCACTCCCCCAAGGGAGCAGAAGGTTGTGGGACCTGCTGTGCTATAACTGCGGGGCAGAAATCGTAATTTTTTGAAAAAAACCCAAAACTTTTCCAGGTCAATTCATGGTTGTGCTTACATGGCAAAATCAACAGCTCTAGTTCTATCTAAGGGAAGAAACAGCCCACAGTTCAGTAAATATGATAAAAATCTAAGACCAATGAAAAAGATCAGCTACTGAAGAAATGAATTTCATGTTTCTCTCCTGCACAAAAGGGTGCCAGAGTTTCCTGGACTCCAGTGCATGCTCATGTGCTTGGATTGGCTTTTCTGAACAGGCCTAAACCAAAGCACTACAGAACCATTACCAAATCAATGAAGTTAAATTACTATGGTTATGACAATTTCAGTAAACGCCATCCCAGCATCTAAAGATCTTTAATGCACAAGAGAATTGAAGGGAAAAATAAGTAAAATCTGTTTTACCACATATAAAAGTCAGAAACAATAAACAGTCCTGCAACTATTCTGTATCTGGTAACTTGCATTAAAATATACATAAAGTGTTCTGGGAACCGAAGCAATGCTTCAGTTCAATAAAACTAATATAATTAAAGAGAAAGAATCCTGTTTTCCCTCTGCTTGCAATTTCAAATGAGAGCTTCCTAAAACTTGTGACCATTGCTGGAATCCAATTCAGGACCTCAGCTTATCAAATTCCAGCTCTGGCACCATGCCTTTGAGGTATTATGAAGTGCTGCTCATCACAACATCCCTGTCTATAAACGCTCCCAATAACTTTGAAGTGCAGACACCCCATTTTGAAACAGGCAAGTGTTCATTGTGAATCAAAATGGAGTCACCAAACACGTGCAGCCTTCAGCTGGTGCTTCTTTTCTTGCAAGGTAACAAAGGAGAATGTGTTAGCACAAAAAGTCTCCTTGTAACATTTTAAACTTGGAAAGCTTTGCAGGACAGCACACCTACACAAAGCCACAGCTTTTTGAGACCCTGTAGACCACACATCTTATTCTGTAATTCATTCTGGGACTGAGAAACTGCCAGGCTAATGAGCTCTCCTGCAGCCTCTTCCCCTGCAGGTGCTTCCCTGGAAGCACAATCTTAAATCAGATGCTGCCATGCCAGATGTAACCTCCTGAACAAACACCAGTCCTTGCTCTCACCATGGTCTGAGCAAGCCACAGCAGCACTAGTTTCTGACTTTGATGAAATCACAAACTTCTTTTCCATTCAGACGGTGCAAGCCAAATTAATTCCTCAGCTTCTTTAACACTGAGAGCCGCATCTTGGGAATTCAATACAGGAACATATTAATCTCTCTGATAGGTGATAGTGCAATATATTACTGACTGGGGAGCCAGCACATCAGCACTGTGATAGTGACCCTGACCAGCACATGACTGAATGGGTAAGGAGTGAAGGAGCTGCTCTGGCTTGAAGGCACAGCCTCAACTTTGGCAGGCAGTCCTTCACTCTTGTCCCACTGCTAATTTCCCAACACATTACTTTGTCGCTCGGGTATCCAGGAAACCTCATTATGAAGGTATGTGACAGTTCCTGATAATACATGTCTGTGGCAAAATAATTGATCCCTCTTTGCAGTGGTGATCTGTGATGCTGATGGGGTTATTAGATGGCAGACACCCTTTGATGGTCTCCAGCATAACACGTTACCAGACAGCAATGTGCCACCTATCTATCACTTACAAAATAATGTCATCCCTGAAAAAGGGCCTGGCAGTCAGGGTTAGGGGAGAAACGGGCTTTAATTATATTTGTGGATGAAAAGATGTCCTGAGAAAAGCGTGCAGCCTGATTATTTATTGGCTGTTCAGAAGCACTCAACACAATACAAGGAAAACATCAGGCTCTCCAATACGGTGGTTCACATTGCTGTTACAGACTTTAGCCTTGAAATCAAGTTCAAGCTGAAGAACAAAATTACCTCTTACAATATGTGGTTTACTTCTGAAAATGAAAAGGGTAAGAGACGTATTAGCAATGTTGGCATTAGTGGAGGCAGCTGTTTTTAGATATTTGGTATTTCAGGGATGTGAGTTTAGCATCGTTACTAGAAGTACAGCTTACTATATTCCTCTGCTAACTTTCCAACAGTGAGCAGATGGTTACCCTATTACCAACCATTTTCATTTAACATATTGTAATGATTTATATACCACATGTCACCGAGCAAAGTAAAAACAGTCGATGGTAACTAATTAGTTGAGTGTGAAGATGCATATCTCAATGTATATATCCTTATTGTAATAAAATTTCATCTTCTTGGTTGTTAATAGGTTTAATGTGTGGTCTAACAGAAATACTGGTGGCAGTTAAACGTGAACCATCATGTCACTTTACCATTGGGACAGTACTGGTATCATTAATATTTCCACCAGCACTCCCTTACATGCCTATTTTATGAATGATGGTGCACAGAGGGCAGATTACAACAATCCATTGTGCTTCTCTACCAATCCTTCTTAAGTGTATTTCAAAGTACTTTATAAATCTTAATATATCAGATATTGGCTCACATTACAAGACAACACACATCTGGAGAGGGTGGAAGTGGGAATGCTGCTTGGCAGAGAGGAAAGGCACTCAGAGCTACCATAAAGACAGAAATGGATTTAGGGGAGAAAATGAAAAGAATCACAAGGTCTTCAAGGGAGTTTGCAAGGAAGAAGTGTTGCAGGGAGGCCCTGAGATAACGAGAGGTTGAGCCAGAGCAACATATGATCCGACCAATATGGTTAATCACACATTCTCCGTTTATTCAGCTTAAGATGGCAGGTTATATACAGTTCTATATAGTTTATAATTAGAGCGACATTTCTATTGGAATACAGCATAGAAAGAATGCAAACAAACACTGTTTAATTTTACTTTTAAGGTGGCTAAACGTGCCCACTAATAATTACTCTCAGTGACCTTCAGAAAACCCACTATCTAACAATGATACCTTAACATCTAATTTCTACTGCGCCACAAGTAATTTCACCTGCGCAACAGGCTTCAAGGCCTCAGAGCCTTCAAGGCCAAGGCTCAGCCAGACAGGCCTCAGCTGGGTAGTTCACTGTTTTATTTAATGTCTCATTCTAAGTAAAGAATGAGACTCTCTCTCTCAGAGAATCTGCTACAAAGAAGCAGACAACTATTGACATTTACATGAACATCAAAGTCAGAAGGTAGGCTCAAGGGTTCAGAGGAAGAGCATAACTTCAGAAACCTGCCCTGCACAACTAGAATATGGGCAGATGCATGAACCATGTATTGCACTATCCACGGTACATCCCAAGGCCTGATCAGATGTAACCTATGGTATGGAGCTATGGATTATCTGCCTTACCCTTATTCTGAAATGGTTTTTGTTCACTTCTTAGCTTATTTCAAAATGGTGGCCATCACCCCAGATATTTCATAATAATTGTTAGTGAAGTACAGCTGGGTTACTCCAGAGCATAGCAGCATTTCCAGCATTAAAATTTGGGTGAACTGTTGTGTGAACAACCAGATGCTGTTGACAGACTGACTCTAAGGCTCTAAGGATGCTGCAAAAATTACAGGTGGTCTCATTCAGGAGTGGCAGTATGTCAACAAGTTCAGCAGTTCCTGCTCCCTCCTAATGCCATTAGGACACCTTTTGCTACTCAGCATCCTTTCATTTCTACCCAACCCCGCAGCTCTCCCGGGACACAGCCCATTCTCCTGCAAGGGGCTGCAGCCAGCATTGTGCTTTCCTGAACACGTCAGCAGCAGCCTAGGGAATACGAGCTGCAGTGCAACTCCTCGGCTTCTTTTCCTTGACTGTATTGCTGCATGCTAAAATTGCAGCATTGCCATTGGTTTCTGTAGCTCTTTCCTTACTTTTCCATGAACAAGATGATAGTCTATGGAAACAGAATTACAGCAGGGTTGAAAACATGTCCTGTAGCTCAGCCTGGTTAACAAATGCTTCACCTGTGTTTTACTGAGGATTTTTCACTACAACCTGCGGTGATCAGATAGGGACTGTGATGATTCCCTTTGTGCATGGGTCACTAGTACTACTGAGCACAAAAATCCCAGAGGTGGACTCCAGAGGGAATGGCAGGAAGGGTCTCACAGAGCCCACATAATGATACTGTTAGATCTTGACCTTTATTAATTCACTTTCTAGTTTCTGAATAGGTGTGACTGTATCACTGGACTTAACAGAATTGGCTGCTTTACATCAGCTCTATCATACAGACATGAGACAGGATGAACAGACTGAGAGGTGTGCGTTTTTTCTCATTTTTTTTAAACAAAAGCTGGGACAGCCTTCTGACTTCTGTCCTCCTTTCCTCTTTTTCCCCCCTTTTGTTCCTTCTGTCCTCCCTCCCTCCTTTTTTTCCCTTTTGTTCTGTCCTCTCTTCCTTTTCATCACTTGTTTTCCCTCATTCCTCCTATATGCATTTGGAACTCAGTGGGTTCAGGATGGCATCTGAAACTAGTATCAGGACTGGTCTCTTGTTTCAATACTTAACTTTTAATATATTTGGAGTGATACAGAGCATACTATGGCACCATTCTAAAGGGAAATGAAAGGAAAGGCAGTGAAGTTAACTCTTAGTTTCAGATCTTTCCCTAGATCACAGCTGAATGATGGGTTATTTATAACAGCTACCAAAAAAACCCAAAAAAACAACCAAACACCAACAAAAACAAAACAAAACAAAACAAAAAACAAAAACAAAAACAAAAACAAAAAACCCCCAAAAAACCAGAGAGAGAGAGAAACATCACCTATGCAAGAGAAAGTACATGGATATTTTGGGTTCAGCTACTACGTTCTGAGGCACATCGCACACTGAGAATTGCCCAGGAGAAATCAGCTCCTAAGCAGATGAAATCAGGTATTGACATGAACAAACTAATGGCAGGCAATACCACCACACTGGTACCCATGGAAAGGATCAGAATGTAAACTTAAACAACCCCAAACAAATCCATGCCTAAAAAACAGTAGTTCCTATTACTTGTGAAATAGTTGGAAATTTTTAAACTTTTAATGCGATACGTTGTACCACTCCAGCTTTAACTTCAGCCAGAAGGACATCCCTGTGCCAGGAATCATTTGTATATGTGATACAGGAGATCCTTAAGCTTATTTCACTGTTTGTGTTAAATTGCGCTCTTTTCAATTGAAAAGCTTAAAGGAAAGAAAGTTTCTGCCCGCTATTGGAGTCACTGAATTTATTCAGAAAGGATCTTTGGATTGCTTTTCAGCATACAAAGCAATACAGAAAGAAAAATCCTCATTTCTTTCATCAGGATTTTTATCTCTATCTCTTTAATATTCAATGGCAAAAATTAATTATACTACAAAAAGGCTCAGTGCCTCTCCTCAAAAACCCTGATCCTGCATGATACTGAGCGTCCTTGAAAGACAGCTGTGGGAGATCAGTATGGAAATACTTGATGTCTTGCAAAAAAGAAAAGATGACCAGATGCTAATGAGCCAAGGTGGTGAGTGAAACCTGATGATTTAAACCCACTGATTTCAAAGGCATATAGCAGAATGAGAGCCCCAGACAGCATTCAGGCTCCACTGCTCTGCTTCCCTTCCAGCCGCTGTGACTGAGGCCACACTGAGCTGATGGACAGGACTTGTGTCAGCAGGATGGAGGGTGGGAATCAGTATTATCCAAACACAGGCAGGATTAAAACCCATCCAGGACACCTCCACTGAGTAAACCTCTGGAGACTGCTTATGTGTGAATTAACACCATGGCCATTTAATTATTTCAGTTCCTGATATCCTAGATTTGCTTACAGAAAACGAAGGACCATTTTCCTTAGTGACATAGTACAGTAGATATATTAAAAAAGCAAAAATTGCTCTTGGGGCTTACAGATCAATTGACATCCTCTTAAATATATATGTGTCTTTTTCTTTCCTATTCTCTAATGAGTTTATAATTTAATCAGAGAAACTGCTAGATTCCCTCCAAATACTAACGAAAATCTCAGAGGAGAAAAGCTGCTTATGCAAGTGTTCTTGTAAAACAAAGAGTATTAAACAAAGTACGGTAAATAAATACTAGAGTCAAGAATGGTATTCAGTTGTCTCCTCAAAAGCTTGAAGGCTACATATCTTAATATTGACGGTCTCGTTCTGAGCTGAACATCAATGAAAACATTTTCTATTATAAATAAAACTACAGCATTTCTATATACTACCACTTCCCTAGGGCAAAGTTCTGCTTTTGGGTAAATTACAGAGGAATATTATCATATAGTGCTGGCAAGTGTATGACAGAGTAACAAAGTGATTTACTCCATTAATCCATCCACAGACTGCATCTGCAGAATTAGCCAGAGGATGGGACCCAGAACAGCCCAGCCTGCCTGGTAGAACTGCCCAAAGCTGCAGGGTGAGCTCCCACTCGGGGCAAGGGCCCTCACCCACCCCAAATCCACCACAGCCTCAGGAGCAGTTCAGGCTCACAGCTGGCAGGAGGGGCGGGCTGACCAAGAAGACAAAAAAGCCCCAACCCCCTACGTAGCAAATATATTTTCCTTCAGATTAATTTATTCCGATGCTGAAATGGATTTAAATTTAGGATAGATAATGTGAGAGCAAGGAGCTGGTAAAACTGAGGTTACTTTTCATTTGCATACTGTGAGTTGGAGGTTTCTGTTGCAGCTGGAAGTGCAGCCGCAGCTGAGACGCCGTCAGAAAACCCTGGGGCTTAAACACAGAAGCTTCAAGGCGAGGAGAGTATAAAAATAAATTCCAAAGGGCTTAATAACATTGTGGAGAGACTGGATATTCTGGTGTCAGAAAGAAACTGGTGGCTCTTAGATCAAAACCTAATCATTCAAAAGCAATAAGAGCCTTTGTTTTACCCAGCCAGTCATTCTGTTACCCACTGGGACCATGGTTTTTACAAGCATCCTGAATTACAGTTAATTTACAGTGTATAAATGTACATGTCACTGACAATATAACAGTTAGAGCAAAAATACTTTAAAATTAACATGGTTAAACCTTCAGCAGTCTGATCCAAAATCTGCTAGGAACCTTTAGCCTGACTTCAAAGGAATTATTATCAGCATTTTAGTGAACTTCTCCTACAAAAATAAGTTTAGAACTGGGAGCTGTACCTCACTGCTTACTGCCAGGACTGTCCTTCATGTGGAATTGAAGACAGGCAGAGCCTGCAGACAGGTCAGGCCGCCTCTGCAGGCAGCACAGTGAAGGAAACCTTCCTGAGGCTGCGGCACAGGACACCCTCTGATCCTCTGCAGCAAGGCCAGAGGAGGGGAAAATGTCTGCTCTTTCTTAGCTTTCCATCCCAGAAGACTTTATTTATGCATTAGTCGACCTTTCTAGCTGTTAGGACCATCTTGCTTCAGCAGTTAATTAACACAAGTGCCATAATTTAATACAGTTAATGCTACTTTATGCCCTTTAATGTACCTTCCATTAGCGATATTATTGTAGTATTACCCTGTAAATTAAAATAAGATCAAGAATAAGAGAGGCTCTCTTTAATTAAGGCACTGGCACACTGCATCGTCCATTATTCACTAGAAAAAATCACCCTGATTTAGTGAAGCAGACCATCAGTAAGTCAGAATTACTTCATGTGGATTATTAGGTTTCTTGAATAATGTGAGCACAATGGGGTTGCTGAAATTGCTAACAGCCACGTTTCCTTTTTTTCATCACCTTAATAAATACACAATGGAAGTGGTAAATTGAAGAAGAATAAACAGGTGGTAATAGAGGAGGAAAGGCATTCATTGAGAGTACACAGGTTTTCATCTCTAATGAAACATACATCAGGCTTATTTCACACCAAAATGCAAAGTAATGACAAAACAAACCTATATTAAGTGGGCAAATCTCCTACCTATAATTCATTTTGAAGTATTAACCACCACAGTATCCTGTATATTTAACATAGTGGCTTTAAGATAGATGCTTTTCACTGTCACTGATGTTTAAAAGAGAGTGTGAAACAAATTACATTTTATCCCGCCTTTAGAAATATACAATTACGAGCTTTGGTGATTTTAACCTAGAGGTTATGTTTTTCAGAAAAAGGACTAGCTTTAAAGTGTGTCTGCCAGCATCCCTCATCCACTACATGTCAAGCTCCTTGGTAACCTCCCTTTGTATCCTGTCTTCATGGAATAATCTAGTCTAGTTTTACCAAATTTATATAAGCAGCTGGGTCTCAAAGCCCGGAATATGAATCTTGGTAGCAAAATAAAATAATTTGTAACAATTTCCAGTTAACGTTCTAAATTAAGGAGCAAGAGCCCGATGGCTCAGCTGAACTGGAAACAATGGCACAGCTCCCCTGGTAACCCTTGCTTGCCTCCCCTGGTTCCCATGCTCAGGACATGCCAGGGCACATGCTGGGAATGTTGACTGGGAGACTGATGGGGAGAGGCCATAGTTTCTGGGAGAGACAAAAAATACCTAAAACTAGGTAACAGTGGGCTTATTGGAACTTACAACTGGTGCAACTAAAGAATCAGGGGCTGTGTATTGCAGCCCCACAGCTGCTCAGCAGCAAGCAAGCCCTGAAGACTTTAACAAGGTAGGCTCACTAGATAGTGAAGGAAATGGCACCAAATCCCAAAAGAGCTGTTCTTCTCATTAGCAGAAAAGTGATAAGAATTCACATGAATCTAATCTAGTGAGGTACTATTACACATCAGATACTTCTTTTAAAGCACATGTCCAATTACTGCAGCATTTAGACAACAAGCATCAGCATCAGATAAGTTCTCTGTACGGTCACGCTTCATTTCTATAGATAATTTTTCACAAGACTGGTGAGCCCCAGATGTGCACAGAAGGTTTCTGTTTCAAATTTGCATGCAATGCACTCTTTTTTAATCCTTCAGATGCTTTCTTTGATAAAGTAATGATAATCTAATTGAAGTCAGACTAAGCTCCAAATGGGTTTTCAGATGGGGAACAGGCTTTCCTTAAAGCCTAAGGACCTACAAATCCTGAGCTTTGATATGATGCTTCAGTAGAGCTAACCTATGTGGAGCACAGTGGAGAAAATATACATATAAAATTGGTGTTATTTTTTTTTTATATTGAAGCTGATTTTACCAAACTATTTCAAACAATATCTTAAGCTGTTCATGATGCACTTAGCCTTCCCAAGAGACTTCTGAAAAATAATTTACAATGTAACTAATGAGCATTGCAAAAAGAATTCTTAAACCAGCAACATTTATTTTAGATTTTCAAATGTTGGACTAGTAATTCTGTAGGTATGGATATATAGTTGGTGTAGACACAGAAGTCTGTAACTGCATGTTAAATCTCTGGTCCTAAGAAATGTATTTTGATGATTTTGATTTTCACTACAGGAAAAATAAAAATATAGCCAGCGCCGATTTATATAATCACTGTCACCATTTTTTTCACTCAGTTCTGGGTCTGCAAAGAAAGTCCCTGGCCTTCCAAGATAGATAAGCTTTTCCATTTGTTTTGATACTTAGATTCTCTTAAAGAAAAAGAGACAAGTTTTTTTAAAAGGAAGTCTTAAACTCCGTATAGGAGAAATAGAGGAGGAAGGAAAGATATATTAGACTGGTGAGTGAATTGCTAATAGAGGTGATCCCACTTATCTCTTCTGAACAACTTGGCATCCAAGACCCATACAAAGGGATCACCCTCCTGCTTGAGGGCATCAGTCTATTGCTAGTTTGAGTTGGGAAGAAAATTTCCTGATAGGAATGTCACTGCAGTTATTATTTTTGGGACTACAGCACTTGATACCAGCCGCCACTTGCCCTAGAGGGAACCATTTGTCTTGAACTCAGCTGAGTAATCATCTTTGTTATATTCAAATCAGTCTATCTAAAACACTATTGCATTTTTTCCATTTTAATTCAGCTTCTCTGCATTTCAGAGATAATTTAAGTATGGAATTATAAGGAATGGACTCTAATCTCTGCTGCTTTCCTTGTTCACTGCCAGACCTAGTAGGAAGGGTTTCTGCAAGGGCTGCTGTATCAATCACAGCCCACATTAGAGGCCTGGAAAGGTCAAATGATAAAACAGAATCTCTGGTTTTAGTTAACTGCCACTGGATCAGACTCCAACTACATAGGAGAAGAAAGTGTCCAACTGCTAGGGTGAATTCTTGAGCCAAGGCGTGAACCAATACCATCCTGCCTGTGAGACCCAGGGCTCAAGATCCAAGGCGAATGTCAGCCAACACCCAGACCTTGTGCCAGAGTCAGAAATTTCTGGTATGACAGCAATGGCCTTCAGCTGAGCCAGATTTCCAGTGAACATTGGCAGAAAATATCATCTTTTTTGGGGAAATAACCAGTTTTGAATACCTTCTCAAATCAAACACATACTCCTGTTTCTAAAGTTATATATTCTCTTACCTTCCATATACCCTTATGTCTGAAATTGCATAAAAGTAGCGTGCCAGGTGTTGCTCATCTACATATATTTCACCAGTTGCTGGCCTAAGCAGTCTTATCCTCAGATCTGTGATGGTAAAGAAATCTCTCAACTTCTTGGTGGTGTCAAGCTGGCCATAAAGAGAAGCCATGTTATGAAGCCGAGGTCCAGCAAAAAAAGCAAATCTATCTTTGATTTCAAAGTGGATTATTTTACTATTTGTCATGTACCCAGTAGAGTATTCCTCTGTGCAAATGATTTCTAGGACCGTGTGCTGTGATAAATCCCTCACTGATTTTGGATCCATGTGAAAAGCATCTAAGCAGTCTGTGGCATAGTATTGGTAGGGCTGCCACGTTCGTCCATAGTCGAGTGATTTCTCCAGGATCATTTGGTCTGGACGGCCAGATTCAAAGGTGATAACTATGTTATCTGTAAGCTCAATGGTTTTGTTCCAGGACAGTGTAATATTAACATGGAGAGGCTTCGGATAGTCCTTCCAAGTTGTGGACTGCCAAAATGTGGAGGGATGTCTTCCTTCCAGATCGAACATCAGCTCTGGAGGGTGAGCCAGCTCTTGGGTACTTGCATCACATTCATTATTGCACATGTAGGGATTCCCCTGGAAAAGAGCAAAGCAATGTTACAAGGGGCACCACAGAGGTGACACGTAAGATGTTTTTTGACTGAGGACTGCTTTTCTCCAGGAGGGAAGCCAAGAAAGAAAAAACAAATGCCTGCAAGTAATAACCTTATCTTAATGAGATTCATCCTGGCTATTTTACCTGTTAAAGTAAATGTACAAACACAACATGGGGAGCACCCTTGCTTCTTTAATATACACCATTTTCTTAGTATATGTTAAAGAAAGAAAAAAGCTTATTTACCCTGAACAACTTGGACCAAGGACTGAGTCACAGAAGACTAAGAACAGTAGGCAAGTTTCTCATAGCTCTGTAACTCCAGCTCTCCTTAGAAAGATGCAGCAGCCAAAGAGAATTTCTTTTTGAAACAAGCATGTTCCTCAGAGCTCTGCCTAAAAAAGAACTAATTTTTGGGTCAAGTGTATTTTATTAGCAGTGCAGCCTGTGTGTACTCAGTATGAGCCAGTATTCAGTACACTTCCAAGTTTCCTTTCACCCAGGTGGGAAATTTATCATGCTTAACTTGTGCTCCCAGCTCAACACTGCCTTGCCTTGAAACATTTACACTTGCAACCAAAAGCCATTAGAAAAACAGTGCTCTGTCAGCTCTGAGGCTTGATTCAGGTATCTGCCATCTTATTACAGGGTACCAAAGTACTTCAGAAAAGACTTTTCATGAGGCACCAGGTTCAATTTATCAGGACAAGATAATCCAGCACTTGATTAGGTGGGAGATGTCAGTGGCTGCAGCTGGAACACTGCCGAGGTGGCTGGAGCTCTGAACTTAGGGTTGAGTTAAAAACAGCAACAAAAAAAGCTTGCCAATAGTGCACAGCTTTTACTGTTGCTTGTCCTCTGAAGCAAGGTGAAAGTGAATTATACTCTTGCTGGCCTTTTGATGCATTAACTTTCACACTACAATCTTCTGCTTCTTCACAAAGGCTATTTTGTCTGCAGATTGGGGAAATCTTGCAGCAGTTGCCAAGATATCAGACCCTGTAGGCTGCACTGAATCACGTATATCTAATTTCAGCTTTCAGCAGTACATTAGTATTTTGCTACTTGTTCATTCTGTGTTTGTTCCAGAGAGCAACTGCTGCTCTGTATCCTTCCCTCTGCCTGACACTCAGATTGTGGAAGGAGCCTCTATTCACTGATAGTCAGCACTGATGGGGAAAAAATATGCACATGCCTACACCTAGCAGTGCTCGATGAGGTCATTAATGTAGCTGTTATTGTCATTAATCAGAGCTCCCTGCACCTGCCCTGAAAAGAGAACAAGCCCTGGCATGATAATCAACCTTTTCTTTTCTTATAATTGCAGTTATACTTCTCTCCATCTCAAAGCCTGAGGGCAATGAAGAGACTCAATGCTATCCAGTGTGGAAAACAGGTTTCAAACATGAGTTTCCACCTTGGCCACTGCTCTGCTCCTTGATATATTCCCACAAAACACAAGCAAAAGAACTTCTGCACTCGCTTCAACCTCCCCACTGGCAACTTCCTTCACCTGAGCTGGAAAATACTATTTTCTTTCTCTTTCTTGTTAATACAGCTGAATGCTAACACTGACAATGATTCACAGGGACTAGAAGTTAAGAAAAGAAACTACAAGACAACAAAAAGGGTTATTTGAAAACGAGCATGCTGCTTGTTACACTGACAGCTTCAAAGCATGCAGCTGTAACTGGAAATACTCTGCAAAATATTGTCTATAATCTGTTACAGCTCTGATTTCAAGCTCATGGTTGCTATTTCTATGCCTTCCTTTTGAATAAAACAGTGAAAATTAAAAGTAAGTTTCAAGCAGAAGAGAGAAAACACAGAATTTTTTAATATCCAAGCTCCATTTAATATATCAGATACAAGTGCCAGAATTTGCTAACTTACACAGGCTTATTTTCCTCAGGGATAATATACATACTGGGAAATCTGTAAGCCTCCAGACCCTTTGGCTATATGTAAATATCACTTGAGCAGAAGTTGCTTGGATTGCATAAATCATACCTGTCTGAGGTTGCCCAGAAAAATCTGATCACTTACATCTGTGTACCTCTAACCTTTATGCTCTACGCTTCTGCTTTTGCTTTGGCAAAAGCAACCACCCTGGGCAGCCACAGGTATCAAAACCCAACAAATGAATGCTCCTGTGCAGCCAGGCAGGTGCATTAAGCACTGCTGAGGGACGGCTTTAGGTTCCTGCTCCACAAGCAACCGCTGAGTCTGTTGTGATTCTTTGTGCTAAAAACTAAAGCCACTCGGATCCCTTAGTCCCTGGATGCTGGAGGAAGCATGTTTTATGACTTCCAGCAGCTCACCCAGGCTGTATGGGATGTAGTGTTTCTTTCTCTATGTTAGCTGATTTATTTTACTCCCTGTGCCTTTCATATTTTGCTTTTTAGCAAAAGCTGAGGTGCCAACAGAATCAGAGAACAACTGGGAGAGTGGCTCTAAAAACACCCCACAAGCTGAGGCGAGTACAGTGTGACACTGAGAGCTGGTGGCCCTAGCTTGCAACTGAAACGCAGTCTACAGCTCTGTGCACAGAGCTTTTTAGGGAAATATGAGACTATTCCAATTAATGGCAGGGGATTATGAGAAGTTGGTCAGAATCACAGTGCTGCCTCCTGTCCTGCACCTGAAACTCTTACCACAGGTAACAGTGGTGCCACAACCTGCTGCTGAAACACTGGCTTAAGGACATCACTGCAGATGAGAATCCAAATAAAAGTTTCAGGCATATCCTCACCAATAAACTGAATTATTCGTTTAATTTTATGGCACAGAATTCTCTTTTAAGAGGTGAATGATTTGATGACACCAAAATAACCTGTGGGGAGTTCAAGTGCTTAAAAAAGAAAATCAAGGGGAAAAAAAATCTAAGCTGATTATAAGCCAATAAAATAAATGTCCTGAATTCTAACAGGAGGAGACAAATTATGAGTTTGTATAAATTCCCCTCTGTCTACTGACATGGCAATTGCTGATGTAATTTTGAAATATTTAACATAATTATTGCTTCAGAGGCTTGGAATCAGGTTCCCTTTTTCTTTATTAGCAACTTGGCTTTCAACTGCTTCTAATTAATCTTAAATGCAATTTGCATGGTAAATTGTACTTATGTTACCAAAACCGTCTAAAAGGGTCTTACTCTACAGAAATGTCCCTCGGTACATGTACTATTACATAGTACATGTTATGAAAACAATTAATTTAACTGGGATTAGTTACATATTTTAATGCCTTGATCTCTACGATAATCCTCTTTAAGACTCTTGTCTCAGTAAAATGAATACAGCAAAGACAAACTTTGCTCAATTTGTGAAAAATAAGCTCAGTCTGTGTTGGGGCCGTCTGAAGGACTAGAGCATTAGCATCTCTAAGTAATTTTGTGCCTAGCAGGCAGCTGTAAATAGATCTTCATTCAAGCCTTCCAAGAAGCAGCTCTTCAGTGGGACAATGTGGAAAAATATTTATAACTTCTCAAAATGATATTTAAGCCATTAGGAGAGTTCTAAATAATTAAATACTGATAAATACTTCTAAACACTTTACTGCCAATTAGCTTAAAAGGTAGCTGAGTCTTTCCCAACACCACAACCATGACCACCTAAAAGGAGCCTGCTATTTTCCTGTACAGTAATGGCACACTGATATTAGATAGCTCCTTGCAGGCAAATTAAGCTGCTATTGATTTTGGTTTTGGCTGCTCATAGAATTGAGAATATTACTGCAACTACTGACAGTCTAGGTGTTGGCTTTGGGGGGAGGTATCAGATCTGCAGGCACAGTGGGGACAGGTGGCTGTTTCACATGACTCGATCACATTCAGCTCTGGCTGGAAAAAACAGAATTGCATGAGAAGCTCCTGAGTAGGGCTGACTGATCCCAGTAAGTTTTCCCCTCAACTAGCTGGATTTAGATTGTTTTACCACACAGCAATGTCTCCTTGTGCCAGCCAGCTTGAACTTTTGTAGTGGTGTTGAAGGTGCTCTGTAAGTGTCCCAGTCTGGAATGGGTGCTGGGGCTGGCCTTGCTTTCCCTGGGCAGCAATGTGTCCAACCCCTCCAGGAACAGCACAGTGACCCTAGGGTGAGGATTTAGGTCACAACCAAAGATCCAGCAGTAGTGTGACCTCTGAATGCCAGCAGGGGAGCAGCAGCAATGCTGCAGCTGCTGTTCAAGGGTTGAAGTTTGAGTCCTGCTGCTCAGGTGAAGCCTCTGGTCTCTCACCTGTACAGCTCCTCAGTGGCACCCACACAGGCTCAGGGTTTGATTGAAGCTGTTGCTTCTTTCAATGTGTTCCCTGTCCACATTAAGACCTCATGGACTTTCTCTCACTCAGGAACAAAGACAGAGGGGCTAACTCTTCTGCAGTGTGAATACTGGAAGCTGTATCACAGATTACATGCTGTAATGGACACCTGGCTAAATCCCTACAGAGGATAACGTGCATTTTCAAACTGGTGAAGGCTGCTGAGGTCAAGCTGGCCAAGATATTAAGAAGAACCAAAATAAATTTTCAAGAAGTGAGTCATTGCAACTGATTTTTACACCACTGCCACAAGGTAATTAGATCAGATGCACAAGACACGAAATAAATTCAGCCTCACTTGTGTCTGGAGTGTGGCTGTGTGGTAAATTACTACATTCAAGTCACACTTTTGGAAATAATAGAATGTTTCTGTTTTCCTTTTCAAAAGATCATTACAATTAATTCGCTTGGTGCATGCTGTACATTGTAGGTGATTAATTAGACACTAATAGCTAACAGCAGCAATTGCCCTAATGCTTACATTTTGCATGTGGTTTCTAACCAGGAATGACTTGTTTACCATGACAGAGCCAGATTACAAAGCCATTTTTTGTGAGATACTTCTTATTAGGTGTTGTTCTGCTAAGGGCAAACAGTCAGTGAGGTGGAGGATTGGCAAGGCCCAGGATCTGGTGCATGGTAATTGATGTTATCAAAGCCACTGCATCCATTAGCTGGTTTGAGAGCGTCTCGGTCAATGTCTGCAGAATTATTGCTCTGATGATGACAGGAATGGCTGTAGACAAGAACATTTTACCATCAACAGCCTTTCATCACTGCAGTGACAGCATTTTAAGTTAAAGTGATTTAAGTTAAGAAAGAAAAAGTGCTAAAATCTGAGTGGAAGATTTGATGCTCTCTCAAGAGCTCCCAAGTGAGGGCATCTAGGTGCCCAGACTAGCACTTTGAACTCTGAGCTGCAGGCTGAACAATGTACATTCTTCAAAATGAGCAAAAAAAGAAAAGAAAAGCATGTTTAAATCAATACCTTCTGGGGAGACTTAAAAAGATTAAACCAGGGAGGATGTGACTGGCCAAAAATAGACAGTAATGCTTAACAACTTCAGGCACTTTTAAGGTTGAAAGTACATTGTAGATTATGGTCCCGATCCTGCAACAAACTTGGTGTAAGAAGGCCCTTGTAATTCAGATTCTAAAAAGATATTTAAGCCTCTAAAAATCTGGCACTTTGCCATGTGGCACACAAACCTAGCTAATTATTCTTCATGACAACACCTCCATGAGGTATGGAATCCTATACCAAATTTACATATAGATGCAGAATTAGAGAGAAATGATTTTGCATGATGGACTCGGTAATCCCTGATTATATTGTACTGTTTCTTGCAAAGCCTTTTGGTAGATCATGTGAAGGTATTCCTGGCATACAGAGTAGTTCTCAGATTACTGCCTCATTTCAATACTATTGATTGAAAATGCTGCATAGGAAAACATTTTCATATTTGCAGCACCAAATGCATTGGTGCCATTTGTCAAAGGCATTTGCTTCCTAGCAGAATGTTCTCTATTTTTAGTAACTTTAGTTACTTTTTGAAAATGATTTTCAATTTACTCTATGAGGCGAATGGAGTTTTGTTTCCTCTGAAATATTTCCACCCACTTCTGGGGAGTGAAAATCCTTCTTTTCTTCGCCAGTAGGTTTCTGCTGCTGAAACTGTCTCTGACTTGGCAACCTTGCTGATGTAACTTTGGCCACTTGATCATTCTGGCACAACCTTACGGCAGATCTTACTGGCACTGACCCCAGTGTGGTTTTGTTATTTCAGAAGCTCAATATTGGTGTTTTCCTCTCACATCAGCAGGTATCTGGCAACCTAATCACTTTCGTATTTATAGCTTTTGCAGCGTCATGACATGCCTGATGCTGGGACCCCACTGTGCTGAGCTCTGGCTGAACAGCACTGCAAATGTTCCAAGAAAAACTGTTTCTTTTATATCAGATGCATACCTGGATTTAAAAAACTGAAACCCCAGGGGGTGTAATATCCCCTTCTCTCAGAACAGTGGCAGTTCTCCTGAGTAAAGCAGCCCCATCCATCCCATCCATGAGAGCACTCCTTGGACAAGGCAGCAGAGCGGATCCATCTCCAGCATCCTGCCCAGCTCCCATCAGTGCATTTTTGTCTGAGCCAGTTTTCCAGCCATCCTGCTGCCCTGCAGGAGCTCTGGCAAGGAAGCTGTGCAGGAGATACAGGGGGTGTCCTCAGCTGGGAATAGCTCATACTGCCAGTAACAATAGCTTGGGGTGTCTCTGCCTTAGGTTTCGAGGTTTTGTGTTCTGATATAGCTCTTGTCTTGCTCACTTTTTGATTATTTTGGACTATCCACGGATTAGAACGGGAGCCACTGAGAAGGTAGAAAGAAGAAGTCTTAAACACTACAGCTGGAAGATGTCATTCCTAAGCAAGGAAAAGCCAGCACAGAGGCAAGTTGGTCCATTATCATGAACAGATGTTATCAGTGATCACAGTGATCATGGAGGGAATGTGAGCATCAAAATCTGAGAAACTAAATCATCCTGGTGGGGACAGATGAAATCAGGGTGCTGGAAACCCAAAAATATTTTGTTGGCTTTTTTTTTCCTTTGTAGTTATAAATGATTGTATTCAGAATTTTGGTCCAAAATAGAAAACTCTGCGTACCAAAAAGTCTGAGAAAGAGGTTTTGATAGGATGGAAGATCCCTGCAGGCCTTAATGTCTCTGGCCAGCCCCACCTGGGAGCAGGGCTTGATGTCCTTGACCAGCCACAACTGGGCCCCAGGCCAGACCCTATTTAAGCTCAGGCTGAACACTCCACCTGGTCTTTTTTTCACTTTAGGCTTGTGTTGCAGCCCTGGGCCCTTCTTTCCTCCTGAGGAGATGATCCTGCTTTGCCCACTTGTTGTACCTGGGATGTCTGATGGGATGTCAGTGTTCCCTGGCTGTGCGGGGCAGTGCTGAGGTGGCTCTCTGATGGCACATCTTCCCCTGCTGCTCGCCTGGCACTTGCTGAGGGATATGCAGGGAGTGAAGAAATGTCCACAGAAGAAATGCAAAGCTCCTCAGCTTGCCCTAGGGTGGTATGTAGAGCGGAGCTCTTTATACTAGCTGAGTGTGAAATCAGATCATGAGATACCAAATCATGGGAGCATTGGAATTCTGTGCTAGCAAAAATTTCTGGAAGACTTCTGGTGTGAGGAAAGTGGAACAGCTTTCTGGGTGGGCTCCTGATGCTCCCATGCAGGGCACAGTGACTGCTGTGAGCTCCTTTCAGTGCCTGAGCTGTGAGAGTATCAGGAGGGTCTTTTCTGGTACATAAAACAAGTACGTAAATGTATGAGTATGTAAGTGTAACTAGTTCTGTGTTTTTATGGCCCACAGACAAAGGGAAGAAATGTGCTCTGTAATAATGCTGGAGGCAGGTGGGTAGTAAATGGCTTTTCCTTCTGCAAAGGGTTGTTCTTAGGTTTCAAAGTGGTTCCCAGCAAAGCTCTGTCTTCTGTCCCTATGGCCCCCACTCCTGTGGTAAGGGTTTCATTGCCTTCCTGGTGGACAGTTCTGGAGTAATAACTGTGGAGGCTTGTTCAAAGTATTGATTGCCAGAAGTCCTGACCAGGATGCAAATTTCTACTTGATTTTTGTGTAAATCAAATGAAGTGAGCAGAACAGAGCACTGATGTGGTGTTTAACTGAGGAGCTGCAACAGTGTTCAGTGCAATCCTATCCTGTGCTAATTTCAGTAAATGCATCTTGGACAGCTCTTTATGTAGAGCATTCATCATCACAACCCTGAAAAAGTCACAAATGTACAAAATGCCATCTCAGGTTAGAAGTGATCAGTATAGAAACATAAAAATCCTGAAGTGAATGAAAAATAGATGTACAGTGTTGTAATGACTTGAATGAAAACTACCTGGCTCGGGATCTCTCCATTAAATGAAAAAAAAGTGAATTTTGTGTATATAGTTTAAAAGGACTTATGGTGAAAAGTTTTCATCAAGCTGTTACTAGTTAATTATATCTCATTATGGTAAGATGTTGGATATAACAAGATGGATTTATACTGAAGTTTAAAATTCTTCTGTCCATAAAAGATCTGGACTAAAACTCTCCATTGTTGAATTGCCACTTTATCATTAGCTTAATGATAATGCTGAATGCATTATTTACTTATTGTGAAAGATGTACAAAGCTCCTTATTCTTTTTTCTCTTGGCTGTGATATTTTTCAATCCAAAAGCTTTCTAAAATACTATGTAGCTCATTAGCATCACTTTATTAACTATCTGAATGTCCACCAAAGCAGACTTCTCATAGCTTTTTTTAGCACACAGCTGTTCTGCAGGGTCCAAATAGTTAGGGAAGAACTGCTGAATTTGATTGAAACTTGAAAAGTGGTTTACATAAGCACATACAAAAATGCAAAGTGCAAAACAACAAGCTATTCTAAGCAAGCAAGGCTTTTTAAATCTATTTCTACTGTATTTTAAGTATAGAGTAATAAGAAAAGTCTGCGTTATTACAGACAGTTACTGTAAAGCAAATAATAGATTTTTTTTTTAAATTAACATCCACTTAACTACTGGCTTCTGTGCAAGTTCAAACAAGGCAGTAGAAGTCTAAAATGCTAATGTCCCTCTAGGATTATGTAAAAACTTCAGCACTTCTATGTGTAGTTCATACAATGCCTCAATTTATGTGTTAGGCTTGGCCGACTGATCAACACGATAAGTAACATGCTTTGTAATTAGTTTTTAATAAGCTGGGAATTTTCAGTTTCAATGAAGCTCAAATTATGGTTACAGAAGAGTGTCATGTAGTTTCAAAGGGGTGGTTTTGAGGCCACAGTGCTAAGGGTGGGTGCATGTGTGTGCAGGCAGGCCCAAAGGGCTCCCAGCCATTCACCTGCTGCTCTCTCCCTCAGCACAGCAAAACAGACCAAGGGCTTCCAGTCACTACAAGTAATTTTGCACTAAATTAAAATAAGGCTACTCTTTAAAATAGCACAGACATCATTCTTCTGGTTTTGAAGGAGGGGGTAATGAAAAAAGTTGGAAAAGAATTTAAGAAATGCTGTTTTGCTGCTTTTCTGGTCCAGCAACTTCCAGTGGATCTCTTTCCTTCAGGACTGCACCTTTGCCATGGTCTCGGTCTTGCTTCAAGTGAGCATTAGCCTTACATGCAGCAAGTTGCTGCTTTCTCAGCCCTCTCCCTGTTTGCCTGCCCCTGCAATTCTGCTGGGGGGCTGATGGTCTCTGAGCTGGCTGCTTCTCTCTGAGCACAATTTTCCTCCAAATTTGGGAGATCCCACATTTGTGCCTAGAAATTATGCTGCTGTATTGGTGAGTTGGATGTGTCTGAAAAATAAGTACTTTTTTCTCTAGCCTAAAGTTTTTTGCCTGGTCAGGTCTCTGCTTTGACACACTGCTAGGCCAGATGAGTACTGGTACTACCAGAAGGGATGCAACAGCTGGGAATGAAGTGAAGCAGTGCAGATAGATTGACTGGCTTAAGGGCAACATAAAAATGCACCCTAAATAGTGAACAAAGAGCTAAATTATGCCTATGCTGTTGTACTCTTGCTTATCTGTTAAAAGGTCATTTACATACAAAAATAGCTACTTGCATGTGCAAGTGTTATTTATGTTGTAGAAGACTACTCAGGGGGTGTTATGTGTCTGTTGGATTTAGACACAACCATTTCTGTCCCAACAAAATGAATTTCACTACATATGTTCCCCCAAGGCATCATTACATTTTTATTCTTACAAAGAGCAGCAGGATTTAGGACAACAAATTCAGATTATTTCCTTTCTGACAGATGTAAACATAGCACCTGCAAATGCTTACCCTGGTCTGCACTGCAGGTATTGCTGTTGTGTTTTCAACCAGCTAAATTCAGGTATGAACAATTCTGTTTCTTCTACTGGCAGCATTTTATTTCCTCTGTATTTACACATCTGTGTGAGGATGCTTTATATTTTTAATTTGCTTCACCTGATAATCTTATTCTTTCTTGAAAGTGGATCTGCAGAATATACTACAGCTGGGAAGTACAGCAGTGTGATGGAAGGTACATCATGTCATGTCATTGTGATTGTAGGTTTTATGTTTTACTCTGAATACCGGCAGACTGCGTTACTGGAGATAGCCAAAGGCACTGTACCAAGCCATTCCAATTGACAAGAAGTTTACACAAAACTGTTTTCATGCACAGAAATGCACAACTCCTGTACTAGGAACTAGTTAAAAGGGAAACTAACAAAACCAAATCCCAAACCTTACCTAGCTTTGTGAAGACAGAGTCCCTGTTTAAGTATTCACCCTCAGTAACAAGATCTTACGATTTATTTCTCACTCGTAATTTCCACCAACTTAAAAGATGCCATTTGCTTGCCTAGATGTGCAGCTACACAGTCAATCTGTAAAATCTGTGGGATATTGACTATGAATTATGGCAAGACAATGAGCAGAAGAAAACCAAATCCTCCACGGGATTCATTAATGGTTGCCTGTGACAAACCACTGTCAGCTTTAATAGTTTTCCTGGGGTGATTCCTGCTTCCTCTGTGGGAGATTTTGAGATTGCTAAAGAGGATTCCTAAGTAGTAGCAATAGTTAAATAACTTTCATCAAATGTAATGCAACACATAGTTAGAAAAAAGTTATCTTCAATTTCATTTTATTTCTTCCTAAAGAAGTAATCTTCTTAGAACAGATGGTCTAATCAAATACCTGCACATCCTACACTAAGCAATGCATATATTCCCTAGAGCTTTACCAAAACAGTGAGCTGATGTTTTACTAATCACCCCAATGAGAGAAATGCTGAGTGCCATTCAATAAACAGTTAATTTCCCAAAGCTGGACTTTTATTTTGTTATCATCAAAATTAGACAGCTTTTCCAAGCCGAGAGAGGCTGTCTTCCCCAGCTCTGACAGTCCTTTATTTTGCATGCTATCACACCAGTTTGAATAGGATGTAGTGTGGTAACTATGAATAAGGATAGCAAAACCAGGTCACCTAAAGCTGTAAAAAAACCTTTCAATCCACGTTTATGTAATATTGCATGTTTATGTAATGTTTTGCATGCTACTTTTTTAGCTCTAAATCTCCAAATGACTTACAAACATGTTCAGCTGTCCACAAAGTTACAGGTGGGGGAGATCAGACAAAGAGGTGAAGTAATTAGTGCTCAGCCAGACCCTTTTTCTTTGCCTCACAGGCCTTTTTTCCAAGAAAATTTTTTTTTTTTTCAAAGAGAGATATTTTTATTAATGCTATGGCTAATGCCATAGAGAAAAGAAAGTGCAAAGCTAGACAACAAATAAAAAGGACTAAAGAGATGGAAGAAATTCTTTTCTTGTTAGGGATGTCTTAGCTGTGCTTTTGGGACTGTCTGCATCTGTAGGCACTGTTCATCCTACTCCAGAGTGTTATTGATTCTGTGCTCATGGATCTCATGCAAAATTGTATTTCTGCAATAACTGTAATTTTACTTCTGATTCTTAATGTCAGTGTTATTTTTGACAATTTTGCACCTACTGATACGTCTGCTGCCATTTTTAATAAGTTTTAGAGCTGATGGATTAACACTGAATGTCAAACACCACAATCAGAATTGCTGATGTTATGCAGAAACACTGTTCTTAATTTATATATATACATCCCCCTCCCCCCCCTCCCCTTATTATTGCTACAGAATCTGCACTAATTTCTGTTGAATTTGGTTGGTTTTCTGTTACAGGATTCCCAGGCTTAGAGGACCTTTGCATGTATGTGAACCACTCAAAGGAAGAATGAAAAAGAATATAAACAATAATGACAGTTGTAAGTGAAATCCAATTTCACCTCATTTCTCTTAAAAGGTGGGCCACATTGTTTTCCCTCCATTTGTGTTTGTCAGGATGATAAAATAAATATTTTTAATGAGTCACAGTGTATACCTACATAATGTGGAATTGTTATAGAAACAAATCTGAACGTTGAATTTCATTATACAGTGAAGGGATGTCTTATTAGTATTCACAATGAATTGTGTGATGTCTCTCCACATTCAAATTAGAGCACATAGTGCTTTGAAAAAGAATAAAGTCACTCATCAAATCCACATTAGGATACTGCACCAATGTAAGTAATTCAATCAAAAAAAATCCCCACATATTATCTTTTGAGGAAGGGCTGAAAACTTTGTGATAAACTGGTAATTTGTTCAGTTCTGTGCTGGAGAATGTCATGTAATTTCCTTATTACATCTGTCCATAATAGAAAATAACCACACAGCCCTGAAAAATATACAACGACTTCCTAAAATCATTAATGCTGTTAACTGTAAATTTATATGTCAGGTATATAAACCACCTCCTAACGACCTGTCATTTAAAAAACTTATTTCATCATATGACACTAGAATATGGAGAAGCCCAACTGGTTGTGTGGCAGTGCAGTGCTGCTAAAAGGGGAAGGAAACCAGCTGCTCCTGTCCCATGCAGAGGGCAGGGGGGCAATGTCTGCATGATCCCTGCTGCTCCCTCAGGTGGGCACCTCGGGGCAATGGGGATAAAACCAGTCCCCAACAAGATTTCATAGCCTCAGGTACTGTCCCAAATGACAGAGTACCTCCCAAGTCTGAATGTGAATATTCTACCTAAAGTAAAGCAAGAGCAAGAAAGACTTTTGATAAGGTATGTAGCACTTTCAATTAACTCATCAGATGTGTAGAATGCAAGCAACTCCCTCGGATTGAGGGAAACTTGCTTCCTGGGTTGATCATAAAGTAATTCCAATCTGAAGACGAAGAGGCTTCTTTCCCTACAGAGCTGTGGCAAGACTTCTGCAAGCTGGGGTTTCCCTGTGAACGTCTGCATGCCTCCAGTGTAACCAGGATCACTGGTGAATTCATGGCACGTGAATTGAGGTAACTCAGTAAGACCAGGGCAGCCTGGGCTGTGTAGTGGTGCAGGGCCTTTCAGTGCTGCTTGCCTGTGGGGGTGTTGTGCTGCCAATTATTTTCCTGTGCTATTAACCCCCTACAGAGATTAAATCTGCATGTGTATGCTAGGACAAGACAACTGTAACTCACCAACATTGTCGAGTGAATGCAACCTAAAAAGAATTTGACTTTTGGTAAGCATAGGTGGAGGAGTTTCTCACAAGAAGAGACTGAATGTAATTTTTCTATGTGGTAAAAATAGACTTTCTACACTTGCCTGCTGGGATGCCTGAAGGTAAAGTTTAAGGACAGGGTTTCCTTTTATCCTAATACATTTCAATCTATTACAGAGCAAGTTGATAAGAGAAGGTCTAAGTATGCTTCCTTCCACTATACCACCCTGGGAAGTAATAAATTACAGCATATTATGTTCCCTATCAGTCCTACCCATCACACGTCTTACAGAAGATGTGATAAAGAGAAACACCTTGGATAGCGTAATGAAATTAACTGCTGCCATTTGAAATGTGAAAAATTACATTCTCTTATCCTAGCCTGTCTAAGTTGCTCAACTAATTTCGAGCAAAAATGCTGTTTAACGACTTGATGGTTGATTGCATGACTACTTTCCAACAGACTTTTGTTCCTTGCAGTAGGTGCAAGAAAGGACAAAACCTTGCACCAGCCTGCAGTGTCCTGGCTGTGCCTCCCAGAGGTCAGGGGTGCTGAGGGACAGGAGAGTACTGGGACAGCCCAGCCCCACCTTAGCTGCCTCTGCGAGGGGCACAACAGGGACAGCCCCTGCCCAACACTGGGATGTGCTGCTGATGTCAGATGGCAGCTGGGCAGGGCAGCACCTGAAGCCAGAACGGGATGAACATGAGAGAGATGCCTCCATGTGTTCCTACAGGGACTCTGTAATTTCAACAAGCCAGTGCTGCTCAGCATTTATCTTTAAATGGAATTTTAGGTTCCAGTTAGTATGAAAGGAGCTGCCTGAAGTGCACTTACTAGAATGAGAAGTACCTGTTTATAAAATAAGTCAGTACTTGTAAGGGTGCAAAAATAAAAGACCTCAGAGAAGGGGAGGTATTCTGTCATCTGACACAGAATGTACCATGCTACAAACCAGAGCCATATGCCCCTTTCTTTAAAGGTATGCAATGCTTACATTTCTTCATATAAAAAACCCTTTGCATATAGCATCTGAGTATTTTCAGGCCCCAATAAAGTGTTTTATGGATAAGAAGTGGCATAGCTTTGCTTATAACAATGTCTTTAGACAGCATACAAAATCACCCTGTTCCACATGGCCATCTGTGATATGTTAATGCAAAAGTAAAAAAGAAAAAAGCAACTTCAAAAGATGTGCCCTTGGATTTTTTTAATTTTCACTTCTCCTAATTTTTCACTGGGCATTTACTGAAAGTGCTGCAGTGAGATCAATGGAAAATAACTCCAAGTTTTAGCTTATAATGGAAGCAAACATAAGGCTGTAAATAGTTTTAAATGGATTTGAGATTATTTTTGTGAATTCTGTTATATAGCACATGAATGCACCAGTTAATAATACATTGTGGGCAGATGCAAATTCAAAAATCTGGCCAATAATTAAAATATATATAAGAAAAAGCAAGCCTCTTAAGGTATCTTTGATTTCAATAATTCATAGTGACATAGTAAGGTTATGGAAATTATGTATTAATGTAATTTATTCAAGAAGCTGGA
This sequence comes from Cyanoderma ruficeps, assembly GCA_008694505.1. Lineage (NCBI taxonomy): Eukaryota > Metazoa > Chordata > Aves > Passeriformes > Timaliidae > Cyanoderma > Cyanoderma ruficeps. Next base: position 5,691,179 of record VZDJ01001247.1, read on the forward strand.
GAGATACTTGTCTTTGTCATAGGAGCTATTAAAGTAAAAAAAAAATCTGCTGTTTACCTCTCATCTCCTTGCAAACATTTGTGACTCTGTATCTCTCTACTTATCTGTATATATTCTGCAACACAGTACTGACTAGCTTTTAATCATAAAATCAATTTCTCCATCTGATATTATGCCTACTCAAGTTCCTTTCCAAGTTCCTTCATATTTCTTAGACTGCTTTTCTAGACTTCATTTTGTAATCGTTATTTTGCAGATATAAGAGAAACTCAGAATCACAACTATATATATATATTTATGTAACATTTTCTTGTAGGATCCTGTAACTCCCCAAACCTGGAGAAACTGCCTGCATACTTGCAGGTATCTGAACTTGGCTGATGCCAAAATTTGGATATGATGCTCAAAAATAGAAACTGCTGGCTTTTTTTTTAAATCTGAAAGCACATAAGAAAACCATTTAAAACTGTGTGTTGAATATATGAAGGGATATTTAAGTGGTTATAAAACAACCCTATGCCATAGAAAATATTTTATTAGGAATTATAGTTTATTTAAATTCTCTGAAGTTCCTTTCAATGAGGCAAATCCTATCCTGAGATTCAATTAATTTAATTCCTAGACATGAATTTGCTGAAACCAACAGATGTTCTTACTGAATAAAACCTGAATAGCAATTGAATGAAAGCTCTGGGAGGTATCCCAGTGCTTATGAAGTCTCAGATCATCCTGTCACTTCCCAGCAGCTTTTAACTCTGCACACATTGAGCTGCTCCGAAGGCAGTGGAGGAAAATGAGGAGGCAGTTTGTGATTGAGGAAAAACTAAAAGCCACCGCTCTGCTCCTGGAGCTTGTAGGTGTGGCAAGGCTTAGGACAAGATCCCTGTGGCATCCTGTGGCTGTGGGGAGTCCATGAAAACAGGGAATGGGGGCCGCAGCCCCACCTGAAGGCAAATAAAAAGGCAGTAAACCAAGTGTGACTCAAGTAAGTCTAAAGCATAATTGTGTTTCTCTGAGTGTAAGGCAAGTGTGTTTCATACCAATGCTTGCCTTCTCAGCTGCTGCCTTTGTTAATTAAAGAAATGCTTTATAATAGAATAGCTGTCACAGATGATATAATGCTATCACTTTGATATCTTAATTAAATTACACTGCAGGCTCTAAGTCCTTCAGGACACCTTCATTTAAGATGCTCTGTGTTTGTCAGTCACCATCAAATAGGATTTTGGTGGTTTGTTTTTTTCTTTTTTTTTTTACCTGCACCTACAAATGCCTGGCTGTATCAGTTGAGTCTAGGCTAGCAGAGTGAGGGTAGGCATGGGATGATGTAACTACAAGAGATTAGACTGAAAATGCAGGTTTGTTGAGGTTCTGACTAGCTTTTATATAGTAATGAATCTTACCACCCTGCAGGAGAATTTAACGTAAGTTATATAGTAATGGTGTTAAAATGTTGATTATGTAGCGGATAGTCCACATTTTCCATTAAAAATCATAGATGTTAAAGAGCCTAAACTCAGTGTTTGTCCTCCTGCTTCTTATTTGCAGCAGAGGAGACAGATTTCAGCTTAGGCAGTGCTCCAAGGGGCATAACTGTGTTGCACACCATAGGTCTGTGTAAAATGTATATAGTTCAGTTACATGAACAAGATTTAGACAATGGTTGAAGCTAAGTAGAGAAAAAAAAGCTTTCTGCTGGCTGTCATTCTGTTGAATGTGTTAATTATTACTATTTGTTTGCATGTTGGTATTGCAGTGGCATGTCACGGAGTGGTGCAAGCCCAGGGCTTGCTGAGGGCCATTGTCCAAACACGGGTGAAGACAACCTCTGCCTGCAGGCACTGCCCATCCTGACAGCATTTTAATATCTCTCATTGTCAGTTTTATTATTTTGTTGATGGCCAGCTGCTCTTTTGTCACTATTACAATGACAAACTGTCAAGCGTGTGCTGATCTTAGCAAAGCTCAGGTGTTTGCTTGTTGCTGTGCCTTGGAGAAGGGGATGCAAACCAGCCCCATCCTGCACTCCTGAGTAAATCCAGCTAGGGAAACTTCAGGAAGCAGCAGAAGTATAAGAAGAAAATATTTACATATATACATATATGTATTTGGTGCTGTTACTCTGGCATTTGTGATGGACAAGTCCTTCATGTGTCACTCTGGACTCCCACTGAGGACTGTGGGAATCTTTGCCCTGATTTAAATTGAAGTAGACCTGCTCCTAGATGCTCCAATTATGGAAACAGCAGCAAGAGCTTATGAGACAAAATTTTCTCACACTGGGAGAAAAAATAATGAAGGGGCACACTGTATTCGATGTGGGACACCAAATAAAATCAGTCTCTTAATGATGAATAGTTGTAAAGGTTAAAAAAACGACATTGCAACAAACAATGTGCCCTTCTAGTCACCTCAGATGAGGACTGAGTTTCACTGTGTTTCATTGTTTGGTGTTATTTTATTACTGGACTTAACTTGATGTAAAATTAATTATTCCTTAATATATCTGCATTAAAAAAGTGCCAAACACCAATTATGAATGATGACATTTAAAATAATTCACCAAGTGAGTTTAATTAAGTTACAAATAGAGTGTTCTGCAAATAGAACTGCTGCTCTGAGGGCAGGCTGCAGCATGGCATTAGCCAAACAGGCACACATGATGAATGTGTGCACTAGACTTTGGAACCAAAACTTTTCTGAACTGGTGAAATACCAAGAATAAGAATTACTTGTGAGAATGATCTTGTAAGGAAATATACCATTCATCTATAAAAACTATACCCCAGTCTGCAGTGTCCTAAGTGATTTCATGCTTTGTATTTTTTAAAATAATTCTTTAATGGGCCATTGCAGTATAAGGCAACTCAATGGTGAGAAGGCTCCAGGAAGGATTTATCTGAGTTTTGAGTACGTAGTAGAGCAGATGAGTGAGAAGGGTTGGGGAAGGCTTATTAATTTTTGCAATGATTCAACACAAGGAAGTACTTGTAAGAGCAATACATTTCCCTTCTTGCACTACATTTGCTTTTTCAGTTTTAGAAGAAACTCGTGTATTTTAACACTCCTCCATGACAAAATACAGAAGTTACATACAAAGAAGATTCTGTGTTGCATTCCTAAACTGCTCCAGAGTTTGAGGGGAGATTAGCTTTCTGGATGATATCAAGGGTGACTAAATAAAATCTCTGGTAAAATATACATTTACTTGTTAGTGCTGTGAAAATATAGATAATCTGGACTATGGTGCTTATATTATCTTTAATGAAGTGCTATGGGAAATCTGTGTGTAAAAAGTGGGAATAACTCTTCTGACTTTGTTAAAGCTGCAACAGACAGCAAAAAAATTAGGAAATTAAATCTTTAAGCATGCGTTAGGTTCTCTGCAGTACCTTAAATCAAATTTCTCTAAAAAATACATTAGGGACTTCAGAAGCTGAATATTTTGATATTTGAATACGTGAACTAAGTTATATTTTGGATGCTTGACCAATTGTAACTGATGCTGGCATCATTATTGGGATTTTTACTTTTCCAAGTGCCCCAGGATGGGTAACTGCTGCAGAAGTGGGAAGTTTCAGGGACAGGGGAGCAGTGGTAGGTTTCACAGGCAGCATTTGCTGACACGTGCTGCTGATAATCTCATGGCCAGGGAATTAAATGTGAATTCTTTATTCACAGCTCAGAGCCTTCACTCCTCAAAGCAGCCACCATGAAGTTACTGCAGCAGCTGTGTCTGAGAGCTGATTGTGTGACAGCGGTATAAATGGGATCAGTGACTGCAGGGATCCCTTCCAGGCCACTGCAGCCCTTCCTCCTGCATCCTACAGGTAGCCTTTGGGGTGTGTCCTTGGTCAAGAAGGAAGTTTGAAAAGAAAGTGGCGGGGAGCAGAGCTGGAGGAAAGAGTACAAGTAAATTTTGAAACAGGTTAGTGACTACTGTCTGCAGCACCAGACAAAACTGAAACAGAGAGGCAGTAGTGGTATGGAGCGGGAAAGCAGGGACGTGAAGCACTCAGGTCAACAGAAAAAAATCCAAAAGCCAACTGAAGTTTAGAAAGACAACTTCTTGTTATGTTTTCTTCCTCTTTAGTCCTCAATTATTTCAGGTCATTCCCCTCAATATGTGCCATGATTTAAGCCAGCTGGCCACCAAGCCCCATGGAGCTGTTCACTCTCTCCCCCTGCAGAAGACTGGGGGGAGAATTGGAAGGGTAAAAGCCAGAAAACTCGTGGGTTGAGATAAAAGTTTATAGGGAAAGCAAAAGCCATGCAGACAAGCAAAGCAAAACAAGGAATTAATTCACCACTTCATATGGGCAGGCATTTCTGCCCCTTTCTTTTTTTTTTTTTTAAATTTGTGCTAAGACAATCCAGATTTCTGAACTACATTCAAGCATATAAAATCACACTTTCATTTTGCTGGGTATGAGGCAAAGAATTGAATGACCAGTCTGAGGGCAGTGGAGGAATTTTGCACACAAGAAGAAAACCAAAAGGAAATAAAAGGTCGCTGTCTTAAGATGGGTAAAGAAAATGGGATGTAAAAGGGCTAGATTACAAAAAAGTGAGTTACCATTAAGTAATTTTCCCTACTGCCTGATTTCCTTTCTCTACTCTAGTTTAGTAGACATTATGCTAAATGAAAAAAGAAATGGTAAGGATAAGAACTTCTCATGTAGAACAACCCGAAGTGCAACTTTGCAAGTTGTATTTTTCTCTGTTTTCCCCCAATAGTCTAATGACACTCTTATAAAGAGTCTATGCCTGTGAACAGAAATGGGCTTCTAATGGAACTGAACCATAATTTATTTTTATGGCTTGCAATGTTAAGTAATTTTACTTAACATGCCATTTTTGAAACTAAATGCATGATAGAAGGAAAAGTATGAGACACAGTAAATGCATGAAGGAACAGTGATACATTTCCACTGAAAAAGAAACTGCTGGTCTGGTTCACTGACACCACATTCCTCCAGCATGAGGCAGCTCTTGCACAGGTAAGTCTCCTACAGTGTTTGACAAATAAGTCCACTTCTTAAGGTGCTTGTAAAATATTTTCTTTTTTCACATGAGGGAAAGGTGTCACAGTTTAACATTAAAGGACTTACTGGATGGACCAGTGTGAGAGTTCACACTGAGCACTGCATTGACTGGTATTGCAGCACAGCATTTTGTTTACTGGATGCAGAGATTTAGCAGCAAGTCAAAAACTTGCTAACTATCTGTTTGGTGTTACTGTGTCACATCCATCATCACCACATGTAGTACCCTCTACTTGACAATTTCTCTCACTATAGCAACTAAAAGGAAAAGGATTCTCTGAACTCTTTCAGACTGGTGCCTGCTACTGGTTCCACCCGGCAAACAATTAGGAAACAAATCTGCTGTTGGAAATACTACCATCTTAAATGCTTGCTAAGATCTTTTATCAGGCTCTAGTGATCATTTTTAAGTTTAAAGAAAGATTTATTTTTTTCTGCCTTATTAGCCCAGAATTAAATTGAAGTGAATTATATGAATGAACAAAGACAAACTTCATGTCTGCTGCAAAGTTATACAAAGCCTTATAGCTTATTCCTATTTTTTAAGCACTGCATTGCAAGGCAATTTTAAAAACCTACTTAGAGCATGTAAGATTACAGAATTGTTTTACTTTTTGTGTTCTTTTCAGCATCTCATACTTTTATTGTTGCAAACAGCTGTATATGATCGTGTGTTTGGACAAAAAAATGAACAATAGGAAATATGACGCGTGAGCCTATCTGGTTAATAAACGCATTTCAGGAGAGGTACAGGAGATAAACGAAAATTCAATGGTTCCTGCCTTTATCCTTTGCCAGGCTCAAGAATATTTTTGAATTTTGAAAATAATATTGAACATATTTTTGAATTCCATTAAAGCTAGTGTTCCTAAAAATACCTGTAAAATCATTTAGATACTAATTGGAACATTGTGGTTTTTTCCACAGGAAGCTTCATATTCCTACTTCTGCCTCAAACCAGCCAGTTTCTAGGAGAAACGTCGAGCAATTCATTTGCATTTGCCTGCAAAGCCTGGGTCACTCTGTTGTCAAATGATGAGATTCAAGGCCTACAAAATTGGATATTTCCAAATTGCGTGCCAGCTACAGGCAGGATCAGGTGGGCTCTTGTTAACCATTTGTCTCATCTATACATATCTGCCAATTGGCATTTTTCTGTAAGTTTTTACATTTCTTTTCCCTTATTTTAATTTTGAGAGGTACATCAGTAGCTAGGGCTGTGTTACTATCTCTAGACTGAGGCACTTTAAAGTAAATGCTTGTTTGATAATCTTCTGCTTTCCAACCTGGTATTAATGCAGACCTGTGTCACGGCTTCCTGATGTGGCAGGTGTAGGTATCCTGACTTCTCAGGGGCCCTGCCTGCCCTCAGTATGTCTGCCAGTGTTGAAGCCTTAAAGCTGTTTTCCCCACAGAAATCACAAGGTAAACGTAACAAGTTATCAATCTTTGGAATGACAATCAGGAAATCTCCTAACGAATATCCTACACAAATGCAATAATTAATCCAAGCTATGACCTGAATGGCAATGAATATAACCAGCTTGAAATGGTGTGCATACTCTACTCATTTTTTTGGCTGTCACAGATAGTCTGTTATAAGCAATACAAACATATTGGGCTGTTTTGAAGAATATTAATTTCAGGAGGAGAATGTGACGCAAGTGGTGCAGGCAGATCAAGTTATCTGTTCTTACATGTTCAGACTAAGGCAAAACACAATGTCAGTGTCAAAGCAGAACAGGAAGGATACAATACACTCAGAAACCAAAAAACCCCAAGCCATCAAACCTAGCACAAACCACACAGCACACCCACTCCTTCAACCACAAAGCCTCAGACAAGCCATCGAGGGCTGTGAGCAATAAGTGGTGGAGAAAGAGATGTGTTTGGCACGGGTTCAAATCAGGCAGTGTAAGCTCTCCTTTATTAATTAGGAGAACATGTCATTTGAAAACTGCAGGCTGATCTTCAGCCACTGTAAATCGGCCTAGTTCCATCTTACTCAGTCCAGTTGAAGATAGTAATGCAATTTTTTGAGACAATACATTTTTAAATCTGAATTAGTAAGTGACACTTCAAGATTTTACAAAATGAATGGGTTTCTTCCTCACTTGGCATCAGCATTGGGCATTAGAAGCAGGTGGGCAGGTTTCAGTCCCCAGTGAGCGGGCTGGAGGCTGTTGTGCACAGAAATGTTTCCAGGGCAGCACTGCATAAGTGTTTTTAATAAGAGCAAAAGCATTTCCCTGAGGATTAAAATAATGCCTCTTCTAACAGACACACACACCTCTGACAATCTTTCCTTTTACACAGGTTTTCTTTTTTTAAATCCACCTACCGAAATTAACCTAGGAAATCCCTAAAGAGATGTCACCAAAAATAAATTCCTCATTGGACAAATACAGGTAATCCTTACTGACTTTCACTATCAAATATGTAAAGATGGGATTTATTAGTTTATTTATTGGCTGTTTGTTTATTTAGTTTGTCATTTCAAAGTGATGGGGCGAAAAACAGGAATTCCTTGTACTTTTTCTGGTGGTAGCTCACAGTAGTTGAGATTGGGTGGATGGTCCCTAGGGACTGGTGAGAAATGCTCATCATGGCATTTTTTTCAAATGACACTGAAATTGTCTTGTGATTCATTAGATCCATCACCTAAATTTAACCATGCATTAAGCATATTATACCAGGTCCATGAAAAGGTAGAGCTGGCCAAAGGATGGAAAAGTCTGACAGGTAACTGTTGAGCAGTTAGATGTCAAGAAGAAAATTAATTGTTAATAATAATCTTGCTTACTCACAAAGAAAGAGCATGAGGAGCAATGGAAAAGAAGGGAAAAAATCAGAAAAGTGTGGAATACAACAACAGGAACATACTAATGATGGTTCAAGAAACATTCCAGCGCAACCAATAAAATTAAAGTATATTTTATTGAAGATTTTTTCTCTTCAACAATTATTTTCTGCTCTTCTCTGTGGTGTCACTACAGACAGCTCTTGGTTTCACTTCCTCTGCCATGGTTAAACATACACTATGTTTTCCTTCTCCGTATAGTGTGAAAGTAAAAAAATTGTAGTCCTAATTTCTCACGCATTGAAAGAATGCTTGTTGCCATTTCCACCGTGCGCTGCACTTTCTTTTCCTTCACCACAGAAGGAATCAGCAACTCCAAAGTCAATCCTTTTGCCTCGCATTCCACAGAGGATGTGAACTGCAGAAAGCAAGCCTCTTCCTTCCCTGTGTCCTCCCTCTGTCCCGTTATTTCCTCTGGCTTTCTCTGTGGCCACTTTTATCGGTGAGCACCAGCAGGAGCTCCCTGTGCCGTGGGCAGGGTTCCCAGGCAGGGCTGCACTGTCCCCACACAGCCCCTGGGCCCTGCTCTGTGCTCCCACACGGAGCCAGATGGGAGCTCAGATGGTGACAGGGACAGCCAGGCACAGGCTGTGCGGGAGCGTCCCCTCCACAGAGTGAACGGGAACAGGCTGGGAAAGGGGGCACAGGCAGCTTCCAGTCCTGCTCCGAGGAGGGCACAACTTGTAGCTCGTGAAAGACTCTGAGATGTCAAAGTCTGGCCTCTGAGCTGAACGTCACACAGAAAACTTGAAAATTTCACTTGGAAGAAAATTTCCACCCATTTCTGTGTCTAAGCTAATACAACCTTTCAAAAATGTTGACACAAACCCCTTTGAATTGGTTTTTAAAAACCAATTTGAATTCAGGTTTTTGGAGGAGGAAAGAAGAAAGAAAAAAGTGGGATACAGAGAAGCAAGAAATGGCAGGTCTAGACCGACCATGACTTTTATTTGTGAGATTTTCATAGCTGTGACAAAATCAACCTCACCCTTTATTTCAACGGACAGAACCATCTATTAAAAACCCAATAAACCAAGCCAGACCTACAGACTATCTCTCACCTGTTCAGTTGCTCTGGTATACATGAGCAGATGAAATATGTTAAGAGTATCCCTGCTGAAATGTAAAATGCAAGTGCTGAGGAGCTAACCAAGCTGTATGAAAGCACACCAGCTGGGCTGGGACAGCAAAGGAGGAAGGTCAGGAACTCTGAAAAGAAAGAGGATCAATACCAAAGTCTTGAGAGGAATGCATTCAAGTCCTACGGAGAAAAAGAAAACTACCTTAGGTGAATTGTCAGAAGCAGAAAAGCAGCTGCCTGTTCAAAAAATAATGGTGCTTGTTCTTTTGCTCCAGTTTATTTTTTTTCCTTTTCTTCTCATTTCCTTCTCTTCTTTCCCTTCACTGATAACAGAAAAAAATGGCGCCTCTGTATGCTACTGCAAAAATGTTGAAATTTGGCAAGTACAAAAAGGCTAGAAAAAGAAAAGATTAAAAATGTTAAAGTATATTCAGCAGCCAAGAAGCTGACCCAAAACCACAGGTAGCAAGTTCATGCAGATGTCAGCCTGAAGTTCAGATGGATCAGCATTTCAAGCAAATTTTCTGCAGTTTTTAGAGAGAAAGCTAAGAAAGAAGATAATAAAACTGGAAGTAATCTTTCAAGCTTACTTTGGCCATGCAGTCCTCTCTGCAGTTCTGCTTAATGGAAGAGACATTCAAATAGTCTAGATTTTTTTTCTTTCTGTAAATTTCTCAACTAGAAATGGTTTATTAATTAATTAATGGAAATTAGTGAGAATCCCCACTAACTAGTAATCTCCAGCTCTGAAGAATGGTTTGCTTTCCCTAGACACGGCATCAAGGGAGAGCTTAGGTACCAATCCTGGTCTAGGGGCAAGGTGCAAGAGGAAGGAGAGGAAGCACAATGCTCACCCTATCTCATCCCGTGCTCTCACGTCTCTCCATCCTTCCTGAGGCTCAAGATTTTGTCTAAATGCTTTGATAACCCTTGCTACGGAGGGACTTAAAAATACTGATGTTGATAGAGAAAATGAGAGCAAACTTGTACTAATTCTGCTAAAGCTACTGATAGTCTGGATTTAACTCGCGCAAATCAGAGCACAGCATGGGCCTAACCAGCTAAGATTAGGCATTACTGTACAAAAGGCAACACTGTATAAACCTAAGATCTATAAAATCTCTTAGTTCTGAGGCGTCTCTGTATTTTTATCTTAGTTACAGCTATGATGTGCAATGAGATATGATGCATGCTAAAGACCTTGGCTATCAATTAGTAATACTCAGGAATGAAAGATGAATATCTAATGTTTGACTGATCCAGTCTCCAGTGAGAGTGGCTGGGTACTTTAAATGCATGCCTGCATTTCTGGGGAAGATACAGTGAGCGGCTTGATGCCCACAGCAGTTGGCACCAAACAGTTGGCAGCTTCTTCATCTGCCTCTCAGGAGAGTGCCTGCTTTACACCAGGGTTTGGTTTCATGTTTAAACCTGCCATGGAGAATGACACTGATGATCAGCAAAGAGACAGTCAGCAAAGGCACCCATGTCAGGCACGGCAAGAGAGAAATGTTGTCTGTGCAGTTCAAGTGACTGCTCAGAAATAGGTTAAACCTCCTGTGGCAGGGTCACCATGGATTCCATGGGGCTTGGGGGGCAGTGTGCTCACTTGCACAGGCAGCAGCCTGTCCCCACAGCCTGCCCCCAGCCCCAGCACAGCACAGTGAGCACGGCTGCTCTCCATCCCTGCTTTTTTAAGCTCCTCTGTTCAGAGATAAAGTTATATCTAAGAGGGATTAATGCCCTGAACGTGTGAATGTCTGTGTGTATCACAGACCTGTTGATAATCTAAACCCTCAGGTACTTAGACATTCTTTTAAATGAATAGCCCACATATTGTTTAAACACTTCAAATGGAAACCAGTGAAGTTTTTCTACAAGAGAAGATGTTTTTAAGACACGCTTCATTACAAAGAGCCAAAACCCAGCAAGATTGTGTTCCTTATAAGGGTAGCAGCAGCTAACACATATAGCACAAATAGATCTATTATTTACTATCCACCTAAAGCTTTCTCAGTGCCACCGGAGAGCCAGACTGAACCTTATCAGCAACACTGCTTTGACATCAAGCTGCTTTTCTCACAGAGAGTTTTCCTGGATTCTCCAGGCCCTGCAACGAGAACTGGAGAAACATGCAGGACAGCGTATGAGCAAACAAGGCTACAGAGGCAGCCTGTGCTAATCATTTGAGCTGTTGGCACACTCTTAACCTCTTGCCAACAGCTGTGAAATTATTCTTTTTTCAGATCTGGAAAAAAAAAAAAATCAGAGGTTTTTTTTTTTTTCCTCAAAAAGTTCCAGAAACAGTGATATGACCTTTAGGGCAATGCTACAGAAAATGGGAGAGATAATGGGTCCTTTGAAACAATGAATCAGTGGGGAAATGTATTTTCTTACACAATCCATCACCCTGATAAAATTTGCACTTGCTCTGTTAGGGAATAAACTGGCTATAAACTGTTCTGTGCCGGGTGCGTGCTGCAGTCTGTAACGAGGACACACAACTGGGGATATTTTGAGCTGAGTGATTTGCATAAGCAAAGAGCCTGATCCTGTAGGACTCTGGAGCAATGGAGAAAGCAGGGAAGCAAAAGAAGGAATCACCTAACTCCCATGCATTCCCATGACTATGGGATGCAAAAGAAACGAATGGAAGATAACCTGGCTGTGCAAGCCCATGGCCGGCATGGGGGGCTGGCCGGGGCACTGCCCTCGGCTTTTCTGCTTGCTGGGCAAGTAAAAGACTGATGGTTCTGAAGATGAAAACTTTCACTTGTTCTTCTCTGGAAGGGTCACACCTTTTGTGAGGTGTTTTGGCAACTTGTGTTTCAGAGTTGAGGATTTTTCAGCATGGTCTGCGGGATTCAGTGGCAGTCAGCAGAAACAGCAAAGGTAACCAGAGCAGGATTAGTGCAGACTGTCTTGGACTGCAGATACCAATCATACAATTGCACCGACACCCTAAGAGTTAAGCATGTAACATACCTAAATATTACAGGTACAAAGCATCAACCAATCTCAAGATAAAAAGATGCATCTGCTAAAAATTACTCTAGCCCATACCAACATAAAATTTTCCGTATAGGCTTATAACTGTCATCTTCCAGCTAGAGTCCCCTGGGAATCAGAAATACTTCATGCTTTGAAAATCTTCATGAATCCACTATGAAAAGGAATCATACACAGCAGTATGTCTAGAAAAAAATCCCCAAACTACTATTCTTTTTAATGCTCACAAAATCAATAATTCAGGGTAATAAAACTCAAAATCATTGCCTTTTTAACCTTACAGTGACATTATTAAACAAAAAAGTGAAACAACTCTCAGATTTATCTTTGCTTGATCATCTGCGTGAGTTTTAGCTGATTACTGTGAAAGATGAAACCCCCAAATTACTACCAGTGTAAAATGAAAATAATAGAGGATTTTTTTCGTCTGCTTTCTCATCCCTTCATCATCTCTCCATTGGACAGCACTGTGGATTTAGTTCATTTCACTGTGGCCAATGCTGGTTTGCTACAGGTTAGGTCAGGCTGCTTCTCTTGTGCAGAGTGTCAGAAACAAACACATGAGAAATGAACACAGAGGAAAAAAATGCTCAACAGTAAGAGCCATGGAAATTGCTGGGAGCAGTAGGTATGCATCACAGCTTAAATAATTTCTGCCTGTTTAAAAAGATAATGTTTCAATTTGGTACTGTCGCTTCAAAACAAACAAAGCGAACTAACATTTCCTTGAAGAAAATAGTAATTTCTTAAAAGACTAGTCTTAAAGTTTGTTTAGCTGTTCCCTTTTCAGAACAGGAATAATTCATAGCAGAGAGACACATTGAAAGGTGTGTAGTTTGTTAGCAGTAAATACTAGTAAATACAATCCTGCTCTCTCCATCCTGCCATTTATATAGTGAAGCTGGCTGAGCTGCCAGCTCTTCTGTCCAAGAATACATTAGCAATTCATCAAAAGAGCAAATGTCATTATACATGGCAAGCCCAGGGAATTATTTTGCATTTGATTTCCAGCTCTGATAGCATTATTATTGATTTAAATATTCTCCTGCATAACATGCACTAGACACGAAAGATCATTGTATGTTTGAACTTCCAATCACAGTCACCCTGAGTTGCCCAAATACTGATGGCTTTAATACAAATGAATACACAACCCCTCAGGTCAGACTTCTAGCCTGCTCACTGATGAAGTTCAATGGAAGCTGCCAGACTAAAACACAATTTTTGAAATATCTAAGAACACAACCCTAAAATAGCTGTATGAGTGTACTGTGTACCCAAAAGCCGGGCATGGAGCCTTTAGTGCAAAAGTCTGGTTTAGGTAGAAGTAGTGAGAAAATGAAGAGAAAATGAAGGAAACATTTCCTTGTGTTGCCTGTCTCAAGTAAATAATGGCACAGTGAGGTCATGTGTAATCACAGCTCAGTTTCCCTGAGGGACTGAGCCCAGGCCTCCCTGTGAGTACAAGGCTCCGCCACCTCCCTTAGAAACACCCATTTTAGGAGAAACATGGGAAAAGACCAGCCTGATAGAGAAGAAATGCGATCATTTTCTCTTTAAGTGACAAGACTTTCACTGTATTCCTTAAAAATGCAACTTTATGATTTATTTAAAACACAAAACTATCTGGCTGCAGTGCTGGCTATAGAGTGGGAAATCATGCACATGTTTGGACTCCTGGGTCATAAGAAAGGTGTTCCTTTGAATGTTTCTGACAGACACCACGTGTCAGACCCCACCTGATGGGACCTGTGATGAGGGGTACTTATGGTACATGGCCAAGGCATCTTCCACAACTTCCCAAGCTGCAGTATGAAGCTTACAGTGCTCCAGAAAACAAGGACTCATTTGGTCCTCTTGAAGAATAAACATCAATGAATGTAAAAGAGACTTGGCAGGAAGCTGGGACACAAAACAATTTTGACAGTGGTTTGCAAGATGTCCAGAAGAAAGATGGGGAGTTGTTTCTGCAGCTAGTGAGACACTATGTCCTGCTATGGGTGGAACAGGCAGAACTGCAGCTTGCAGCAATTTAAGGCTGTGTAGGGATTTAAATCAACACAGCTGCTAAAGGAAAAGGAAACAAAAAGACCTTATGACTCCATGTGGCCGTATCTGAGAGGACTAGCTGGGATTTCCCACAAGGCCAAAATAAAACAAGTGAGGGTGAGAACTTGGTATAAGCACAGTTTTACTGTTCCTTGGTTACTCTGCTAGTAACTAGTATTAGATACAGAGGAGAACTGGTACTGAAGGAATTTGACCCCTCTCTCTGTAAATGCTAAATCAAAAAGCAAACAAACAAACAAAAAACAAAGGAGAGAAGGAGCTTTGTTTAGACCCATCAAAAACCAAGAGACATGAAGTGCTGTTGGGCTCAGACACGATGACACTTCCAGCTCATGAAGGGCTCTGACATCTGCTCCCCAGTGACTCTGGCTGGAGGGATGAATTCATGGCCCCTTCCCTAGAGGTCACAGACCCACAGCAGTTGGCAGATCAGACCGGCTGCTCATGTCAGTGCAGAATTCATCAGCTCTGCTGACTGCCCTGCTGGCCGTGGCTCAGAGCTAAACCAGGGGGGCTGAGGCAGTGGGGGAGCCCTCTGTGGCCTCTTCTGAGGGGAAATGGGCAATAACCCCAGCTAGCAGAGGAGGACACTGCACAAAGGACAAGCTGTCTTCAGCTATGTGGTGCACTTGTTGAATGAGGATTAAAGACACTTGAAACATCAGATTCTGTGAAACTAGAAAACCTCCAGAGGTGGTGGCCCGTGGAGAGGGCAATAGTGACAAATAAGATTACCACCTCTCTTCCAGACGCTTCACTAGATTAGCATCTGCTTTATTGAAATGTGTGTCTTGCTCCAGCCTCTATTCCTGGAAGTGATGGAGTCAATCTGACTTTTATCAGCAACCAGAGTGGACTGTGGTCCCAAGACAAGAGAAGTATGCACAGACATGCACACTGCAGCTTTCCAGACCCTGCTGGCACAGCTCAGCTTCCTCACATTTAGCCACAGACAGGTCACAATTATTTTCCGTTTTCTTTTTTTCTCACTTAGCAAATTGCACTGGGAAAGTTTAGTTATCAGAACTAACTCGTTTCTACCACACTGGTAATGACATACATAACTGCCTACATGCTATATAAAAATTCAGTCATCCCATACCTAGAAAAACACATGTATGTGGGCTAGGGAAAGAGTGGGATGAGGACAGGTACAAACAGCACGATTTAGTTAGCTTGACTGAATGTTAAGCTTTCAATTGTTATTCCAAGATATCTATTTATTTATAGGTTTGGATTTTTGATCATACAACTTTTTTATAAAATTAATACTCTTTTATAAAATTAAAGTATCCTCTACTGAGAAAACGTCAGAACACACTCCAGATATCCAAGGATGACAGTGGATTTGCTCTGCTTGATTTATTTACTGAGGTTTTATCCACCTACATCTTTCTCAGGTGCTACCATTCTGCTTCCAGTTTCACATTTTAAAAGGAGTATTAAGAAGAGGCATTCTTCAAATTCTATGTAATCTCCACACTAGACTGTTACTTCTAAAAATGTGTCTAAAAATGCAGTGCAAGACTATGTTTTCATCATACAAAAACACAGTACTGATGGACCGCTCCATTCCCTATTTAGTCAAGTGTGAGTATTGTAACATGCATTTATTTTTTTCAATTCCATTGTTTCATTTTTTAGGTTGACTTCTTTGGAGAGCCATGCTGAAAACCTTGCCTCACCACGGACCCAGCTTTCAGGAGCGAGGTGATAATTAGACACGGCTGATTCTTCTGTTTGAAAACCTCCACAGATTTACCCAATTAAGGGTAAATGGTGGTTGTTAAATAAGAACTTAAGCAAGCGTCTCAAGGGTGGTCTGTAGATATTGCTAAGTGTTTGGAAGGCTGTGATGGCTTGTAGTCAGTCCTGAGCAAGGTAAGTTTCAAGCTACTTGAATAGGACTCCTGGCTTTTATTCTCCTAGAATTCTGCAACTGTTTTTTTTTATGGCTAGTGCTTTATGGGCAGCCAGTACAATTAATTTTTATGCTGTGGTTACCTGCTGGAAGTGTTGTGTGCTCACCTCTGCTGTGTGTTACTGTTTCTGCTCCTGTTGGAAGGGCTCTCAGCAAGTGGTGATGGTCAGAGGACAATGCTGCAGGAAAAGAATTGATTGTTTGATGTTGGGTCCCTGCTGGAGCTGGTGCTATTAGCATGGCTGTGTTCTGGATCTCCTCAGTGGCAGTGCTGTGTCTCAGCTGTGTAGTAATGCTGGTTCTCAAGCTCTCAAAGCTAAAGGTTTGTGAGGTTGTGTGCAGGGCCCCCTTGGCTCACCAGGGAAGGCTGCAGCACGTCAGCAGACACCAAATTGGAAGGCAAGCCTGGGGCAGCTGCAGCAGTGTGTCCAACGTGCTGGAGTCTCCACCATCAGAATAGCTCTTTTTTTCTAATTTAAAATTTGATATGTGCTGTGAAAGAAAAAAAATCCTTTGAACAATACATGTTTAATACCTTCCTAGTGAGGCACTTTAAATAAGTTTAAGTAATAAAGGACTCTCTATCAATCCAAGGTTACCCTACTTCACAAAAGAACAGTAAGAGATTGTACTTGGTGTCAGAGGCTCTGAGAGCACCTGGCTGCCATACAAACTGTTTTCCAAGACATTAAAAGCATATGACTCCTCCAGTAAGTGATGGAAAAGATTAATTGCCATAACTTTCTCAGAAAAGCTTCTTCCTTGATAAATTTAAGAATCTCCATATTGTATTTTGCTTAAAGCTGATTTCAAAGTATCTTAGCTTAAGCTTTGAGGAGGTAGGTGCCTACTGAAGATTTTTTTAAAGTATTTTGTGTGGTAAACCAAAGTACTTTGAAATCTATAAAAGAACCTAAACCACCACAATGTGTATGAAGCAGAAACTTCCACGGGAAAAAAATTTCATAACATTAAGATGCAAAAAGAATAGGATAAAAAATTGGAAATACTGAGATGTCACTCCATAAATCATTGTTGTATCCTCTCTTAAAATATATTTTTGCTTTCCTCACCTGACATAGGACATTGCAGGAATAGAAAAGACTCAAGATCATGTGACAGAAATGATTAGATGTCTGGACTGACTGCTACAGGAGGAAAAATGAGAGCATGTTCAGGGAAAATAGTGTGACTTGCACAAAAGTAGCAAATGAAGGGCTCTATTTGTTATTTTACTTAATGAAATGAGGTAAATCAGTGGAACAGGCAATATATTTTAAATTAATTACTGATGGAGCTTAATCCTATGATGTTTAACTGAATGCCTGGGCATTGCAAAAAAGGCAACAAACGTGAAGCAGAAATGCAACAAAGCACCATTTAGGTCAAGGCAGATTCTGGACTTATGCTGCCTGTAGCAGTACCATAGCAGTACCGAAATAGAATAAAATGGCTATTTAAAACTTGAAAAAAAAACCCCAACAACAACCAACTGTTTCAAACCCCATCTTCAACCCTCAAAAGGTCAAATTCAGCCCCAGAACAGCAGGTACAAAGTACACACAAGCTGAATTTGGTGCTAGAAGTGTATGACTTTATCCTTCATCTTCAAGGTTTTACTGTATTTTTTTTAAAAATTTTTGTTAAAAGCTTGGACTGAGTTGTTATTCTCAGCACAGTCCCATAGGCTTTAATGTGACTATCATATTTTATTTGTGCATTTTAGTCAAATGCATTAGTCATGTATCAGAGATGACCTTGTAAAGGATAACGTTGAAAGCAGGAGAATATTACAATATTATGAAAGGTAATTTAATTAAAATGATAAAAGTCAATAAAGACAGAGCATTAAATAAAAAACAAGCTCAGGGAAGGCACCAACTCTAAATGGAGGTAGGCAGCGAATATTGTCATTCAGAATTATTTTTGCTCCAAGTATGTCCATTGTTATGGATATTTGCAACTGAATGCAATTAGCATGTTCCACTTTGTCGAATACAGGGCAATCTATTTCACACTGACTCTTTTTCATGCAATATTAAAAAAATAAAATTGCCCATTAGAAAATACTTATTAGCAATTGCAGTATACAAACCAACTGAAAAGGGGGAAATAAAAATAAGACATGGCCACTTTTCCTGAGACAGCATGGTGGGCTTGGTTGTCTGTTTGCATCAGTGCTGCAGGACAATGCACAGCTTCCAACAGAATGCAGGCTGTAGCCCATTCCCTTTGCTGTGGGATGAGAGACAGCTTTCATGTGCTGGGGCTGCTATTGGAGGTGCAGAGCAGCTGTGGTTGTTAAAAATGCTGAGCAGAGCCGTGGGGAGCACAGGGCTGTTGCACACACCCTGCAGGAGCGGCAATGGCAGTGCTGGTTTGTCCCAGGAGTCACCTTCTCTGTCCAGGCTGACTGAACCAGGCTGGCCCCTGGGGATGTGGGGTCTGTGTGTCTGTGCCCAGACAGCACCATGGTGCTCTGAGCTCCTGCTCCTGCCCTAGGCAGAGCTGTGTACAGGACACACAGCGCGACGTGGAGGCTGTGTTTATGCACTGGAAACCCAAAGAGAGGAGCCAAGAGATGTATTTATATCCACTGCCAAAGCAGGGAAAGAAAATGTACAAAATTCTAGTCCTAATTTACACGAAAAACTTAGAAAATGCCATCATTACAGTCTTACGTACAATGTAGCCTGAGGATGTGACCATGGCAATTTGCACATCCTCAGGAAAACTGGTGATTATCTCAACATGGCCAGAAGAAAAACTCCTGACAAAATAGAAATGGAATGAAAAAACTCGATAACACAAACACCACCAACACATATGAATCTGATTAAATGCTGCCCTCGCTGAGGAGAACTGTGCTTTATGTTCAGAAGATGTGCTGTGCCCTGAATGAACACTTAAGCTATTTAATCCAAATATGGTTAAACTGCAAATTGTGTTATCCCCTTTTTAGCCTAAATTGTGGGCAGAGCTTGGCACATGAGGCTTGCCTTTGGAAACGTGCCGATAGCATGTCACTGCCTCTCTGCAGCAATGATGTGATTTCCATTAACCAGAGGGGGATGCTGACTGTAAAGAGCAATCCCATCACCTGACAATAGCTCTGTGATGAAATCTCTTACACAGATTAAAGAGGGAAGGGCAATAACTCACCACAAAAAGCAGAACTGTCTGCTTAATTACTTGAAAAATGTCTGAGCCACTACTTTTTATGACACCTGGCGGGTATAAACATGTCCACAATTTTAATTAATTTTACCTCTCTTTCATTGCACCTGTATAGCCTGGAGAAATGGAATTCTAATGAAATTACAATTGCGCATTTCTATGTGAGTTTGAAACGCACTTTGGCAATAACCAAAAAATGAGGTATTTCCATGGATTTAATTAGAGACAGAAAGCATACTTGGAAACAATACTTCCCAACAATTATAATTATTCCAAATCAAGCCACAGTGCAAAGTCCTTTCTCCTAATTCATATAACTTAGCTTTTTGGTGTCCATTTTAATTAAAAAAGATAATGGAGGAGGCTTTTCTCTGGAGCAAAGCAGAGTTATGGTGAAAATCCCTCTTGGCATTTTCAAAGCAGCAACAGCATAAGCTCATACTTTTGACCTTGCAGTCCTGCTACTCTCATTTAAAATTGATGAGTGAGACCCTTGAATTTATTCTGCTGAAAACAACACTTTTTATAATGACTTTTATAAACATACCACTAATTGTTCAGCATCCTGAAGCGCCAGCTCTGCAGAAAAATGAAAGGAGCAGAGGTCGTTCTTGTCCCTCCCTCCCCCCCCTTTTTGGGGGGGGGGGCAGGAACAGGTTTACTTTCATTCTTTGGGGACATGAGGTAGGAGCCACTGACTTGTTAAGCACAGTCTGAGTTTGTGCCAAAACTTAAGCAAAGATGCCTTGCGTGTTCTTTCTTTCATATTACTCTGGGGAAGATAAAATTGAGATAAAATCCTAAATACAATTTCTTGATAGAAATCCAATGTTCTCTAATACTCACTCAGTCACAACAGGTGACCCTTCTACAGCTGAAATCTTTCACTCCTTTCCTATATTAGTCTGTGAATTTGTAAAGAAAGCAAGTGCTTTAGAGGTTGAAATGGTTTTAGTGGATGAAATCAGGACAAATTAAGGATGCAGGGTAAATACTGGGGGAAGCAGAATCCAGAATGTGCAGGAATAGTGCAGTCACAGCAATGTAGTATTGACATTTCTATCAAACCTCAAGCTTCATAGCCTGGGAGTTTGGGCTGGTGTAGGACCGGTGCTTGGGCAGCAGCCAGGATTTGCAGTGTTCCACGGCACTGCTGATGAGCACAATGACGGCCTCTGGCTTGGCTGATGCTGACCAGAACACCTTCCATGGGCCCCAGCCACAAACATACAAACCTTCTGAGCTGCTGAGGAATGGCTTGAAGCTACCCTCTAAATTTTATTTGTGTCTCAGTCATTAAATTTCTCATTCCATGGACAGCTACTTCATAGTAAATGTTGCTCTAGTTTCTCAAAAACTCATTGACTGATACTGCTTTAGCATGTTCATACAGGTGTATGTGGCTAGGTCTTATTTTATGCAATCAAGCACATTACATTTGTTTTTAATTTTTGCTTCCAAGGCCTAACATCTGGAAAGTACCAAATTAATAACTATGAAAATGTCATCCCAAGTATGAAATACTTTTAAAAATAATTTTGTATCTTGGTTATTTAGAGAAAAAACTCCAATATACTGATGGTAATCAGATTCAAAGTAAAACAGCATGAATTTTCAAGGTTTTTTGACACCATTTTTAGCAGCATTTTGGATTCCATGCTTTCTCCTATCCAGAATGCCTGTGTTTATCATTTAGCATCATTATAAAGCTCTTAAATATTATCAGATATCCAAAATTCTTTACTGCAAATGCATTGAATGGTTTGGGCTTATTATGGGATGTGTGCATCCTGGAACTGCCAAATGACCCTAAGCTGGGCATGTCTTGGAATGACCAGTATATCCTTTGGGAAGGAGGCATCTGAAACCTCCATATGCTTAATTGCCCTGAATAAAGCCACGGCAAACCTGACATGCTGAGGCAAGAGAAATGACAACATGATGCTTAGAAGAGATACAGCAAAAAGACAGATCCAGAAAATGTCTATTCCTTTGAGTGTGTCGCTCCTGCCAGTGCATGTCACTGCTGAGGATGTGTCTCCACACACTCTGTTTGCAATGCTGTGGAAGACAAAGCAGAACTGGACCCTCAGTTTTAAATTTGACATACTGGGGGAGAAAAGGGGGTTGCTGTAGGGAAATTGATCAACAAGAGGAAAGCCTGTAAGTGACTGAAATTGAGAACTGGGAGTCAAAAGCAGGACTGCAGAGAAGGGAAACTGATTGCAGGAAACATTCTGCAAAGAATGACTTTAAGCGAGCAGGATCTGCTGTTACCTCCCGCCTGTCAGGTGGATTAATTTGGAAAGTCACACTTAGGCTAAATATGTTTCCACTGTATTTAGTTGCACAGAGCAGAGAACTGAGCTAGCTATAAATCTGTTGTTTAGATGTTCTTGTGATAGCTAAAAACCCGATAGCTCGGGTAGCAGACGCCTCGCATTGGCAGCACAGTGCTCATCATGGGCTAATTGGCCTTGCTGACAGTGGACTGGCTCTGCCAGATGATTTACGGCTTCCATGCTACATCACATATCACTGTGCTACAGCCTTTCCTATCCATCTTCCTAGTTAAACTCTCATTGAGGCTTTTCCCATACCGTGTTTTGATTACAGCAACAACCTTTTTTCTGGCCTTGACAAATACAATCTAGGCCTGTTGATAACCATCCAGAAATGCAGAATGCTTCTGCTAAGATCATTTTTCTAGCTCTCTGCATGCTCTTGTTGCAGTCCAGCACCAGCCAGTCCTTCTCCATTTCATCAGCTGTTTGCCCTCATTTTCAAAACCCTTCACTGCCTGTTCCTGCAATGCTCATCATCTCCAGATTGATATCAGTCAGTCAGTGCTGCCCTCACATCACTGCTTGGTGATAAGAGCCTTTACTCCTTACCTGTTTGTTTTTTACTTACTTATGCTTTTTTATCACACAGGAACCCTTGTACTTTCTTCTGTGCTGTTTTTCATACTTGGGAGGAGTTCTCCATAAAAATCAGTGAAATGAGATCATGAATCTTCAAAGAGGCCCCTCTTTTTCAGCAAGTGAAAGTATGGTACTAAATATTAATTGTGTGTTCTGTTACAAGTAGTATATTTCATGCTGGCTAGTGGTGATTCCTTACTTCCCTGTACTTCACAACTTGTCCATAAAATGACAGCTTGAATTTGGGGAAGGGGATCACCCAGATGCTTGGACAGCATGCAGTTACCACAAGAAGAGCTCATAAACACATGTTGCCCTGAATAATACAGTTGTATAGATGTTTTTATGGTGACAGCATAGAAAATGCTCACTTGGGAATCAACCAGTTAAAGCCCCATCTTCACTAAGTTTATGGAAAGGATGCATCATTAAGTGCCGACGCAGAGTGTGATATTACTCTCTGCCTGGCTTCCCCTGCAGACTCCTACAACTTTTTAGACATTGTTACTGCTGTTGTTCTCATGCCATTTGATTTCAGAGAACTCTGATTGCCTTGTGACAAAGAAAGGATGAGAAGCTTGGAACAGTTTTTAGACAAAGAGAATCTGGATGGCTTGGTGTAGTTGAAGGAGACATACTGAGACATGATAGATGCAAATAGATTGTTGCTGTAATAGCACCATCTACTTAAAAAAGAAAAACAACTAACTGGAATGCCTGAGTTATAGCAGTAATCTCCTAAATTTAGCTGGCATGGCAAATAAGCGGTATTCCTTGAAAGCTCCCACTGTGACTGACTTTTAAAAACTCTGTACCAAAGCAGGAACTTTAATGCGCTGTGGTCTCCTGTATAGCCTCTAAAGCACTAAAAAAAAAGATACTCAATTCTTTTGAAGGTACCTGGAGTGAACAGTGAGATAGACAAGGAAATATGAAGTATGGTTTTCTGTAATTTTCCTCTGGGAGAATTCTTAATCACAGTATTCAATAGGAGCTTGCCCACTAAAGCATTTAGAACCAGTGCACTACTGTGGCAAGTTGGCTGCTCATCCACAGAACTGATGTGAGCCGGGGTGCAGGTGCTGGCTCCTGTTCACAGCACATTACTGCAAGCACATGGATTGTCACAGGCACTGCAGATAAACAGGAAGATCATGGTATAAATCATGTTATTTGAGTCAGAGTTCTTCAGGTTTTAGAGAGTGCCCCGTGACTCGTTTCTCAACCACACAAATGTTAAGTGCAATGAAAGTCCGTCAGAGACTGCATTGTCAGGAGCAGCCTTACAACTCTGCTTCAGCTCATGGTAAGAAACTGTAGTATAATCACCTACTGCTGTACACATTTATTTCTGGTCATTGCAATTTAGATTAGTTCATGCCTCTACAGCATTTCTGTCAGGCACCCTGGTTACAAGTGAGTCATTGCTCTGAAGAAGGGACCAACTCCATGAACTCACAGAGATCCACATTTATCACAGCACAACACCTACAAATGCTTAGGTCTCCTGTGAAGGGCAGGAAGCAGCACTGATTTATGTGCTATGAACTGAACGGAAACATCATAAAGGGAGTATTTTCCACTTAAAATAATGCTATTCTTAGCTGGCAAGTCTTGTGATTTTGACCCTTCTCAGATACATAGCCAACAGTGAGCTATCTGGCTGCACAAATGCCCCCGCTTTTCTTCTCTCGGTTAAATCTGTGATTCAAATGCATGCTCCAGTCCTCAGGAACATTATGTAGATTTGCAAAACTTTCAGAAAGACTTCCTGTCCATTAGCCACTGGCTGCTTTACAAAAATGCATAAAGATAGCGTTTTCCTCTTGTAACAGATGTACGCTCCTTGCACTGTTGTTGGAACTGCTTGAAGGAAAGCAATATTCCTTTTCTCTTTTTGCTGAAATAGTGGCATCTCTCAGCATAAACTGAAAATATACTTGGAACTTAATTTGATGCAGCTCTCAGAATTTCACACGTGAGGGATGAACAAATGACGATCAGCTTTCTGTAATTAGTGAGGCATATTAAAAGGGCTGCATACTGTAAAGTATTCTGTGCTGCAAGTGACTTGTTCTTGTAGTGCCAAGAAACACTGAGGATCTGTGTTCTGAGCCCCTCACTTCAGGAGGTGGAACGTGTCCAGAGAAAGGCAACAAAGTTAGTGAAATGTCTAGGGACTAAGTCCTAAGAGGAGTAGCTGAGGGAGCTGGGGGTATTTAGCCTGAAGTAATGAGGCTCAGGGAAGACATTTTGCCTTCTAAGATGACCTGAAGGGAGGCTGTAGACAGGTGGGGGTTAGCCTCTCTCCCAGGCAACCAGCAATAGGAAAAAAAAAAAAAGGCTTCATGCTGTGCCAGGGGAGGTTCTGGTTGGACATCAGGAAGAATTTCTTCTCTGAAAGGGTAGTTAAGCACTGGAAGGAGCTACCCAGGGAGGTGGTGGAGTTACCATTTCTGGGGGTATTCAAGAAACAACTGGATGTGGCACTTAGGGCCATGGTTTAGTCAACAAGGTGGTGTTTGGTAATAGGTTGGCCTCAACTATCTTGGAGGTCTTTTCCAAACTTAGTCATTCTATGATTCTATTCTATCTGAAAGGTTTTGAAATTTTCATTTCAGTTGTCATTCTCAAAGCTTATTTGAAACAGCTCCACTTTTTAAATTTATGAACATACTGTAGAAGTTGTTACCTACAGTGTGGGGCAAATTTGTGTATTTTGGTTTCCAGTTTATGCTCATCACAAATGAAGTGGGAGAAAAGTAGTCCTAAAGAGCATTTCATCCTGATTAAGACTTGGAAGAACTCTAGGCATAATTTAGAGCATCCTGTGGGCTACTCTAGCTTGTGTTGGTTACACAAGTCCCAGCATTCTGACTGTCTGGAAGGGCTTTTCTCAGGTCTGCTCCATGTCCTCCAGCTGCTGGCATGGTCCATCTCCTGAATAAGCTTCTGAAATAGGGGGAGGATCAAAGAGCAGATGGCATTGAGCTGGTTTTGCCAATCCTCTGCCACTGGAGGAATTTTTCCTGTGCTAGTAAAAATCTTCTGCTCCATTGTAAAGGCTGGTTGGTTTTTTTAGGTCTACTCAACATGGTGAAGGCAGTATGGAGAAACTAAACCAGGGTCTAGGTGCTTCCACTGTGTCTTCAGTAGGCTTGCTCCAGACTCAGAGGTGCTGCTGGCACTGCAGAGAAGCCCATGGCAGATAAAATAGGTGGTTTGTAATGAATGAGGCAGAGCTGTGCAGTAAATTCGTCAGGGACGCTGTGGCAAGCCCCAGAAGAGAAAGAGGTCTAATATCCATTGAAGAGTGGTGATAAAAATAAATTTTGAACAGCTGCTGTCCTCACTTTGCACTAGACAAGGACATTTTTAAGGGTAGATATTGTTTAGAATAATCTAAGAGCTTCTGCATAATGAATTATCCACCTTTTCTGCAACACCCTTCAGAATAGCTACCCTGAGTTTTATCACAGGACTGTCCACAACCATTTTCCTAAAAAAATCACTAGAAAATACATTCTACAGTTCAAAATCTGGACAAAGTGCTTTAACAAACTTCACAGCAAAGCAGGAGCAGGCTGCTGGGTGAGTGGTGACAAGGTGTTTCATAACTGAGGATCTGCAAACCCTTGCTGACAGCAAGATCAGCACAGTGGGACCAGTGTTCAAGGAAAGATATTTTCAGTCTGCCAGAAGTTTTGTGGCTCTTGTACAACCCAAATCATCATAGAATCAGTTAAGACAATTTTTATTTCTGAAGGGCAGCATCTGGCCTACTTGGCATGCTTAAAAATTTCAAATGTGTATTTTCTCCAAAGCAAGAAGCGTAACAAAAATATATAATTCAAACTGGTACAACGTCATACTTTGGATGACATTTTGTAGTTAATAACAATTTAATATAGCATAAACTGTACTTCTGGTGCAACCTAGAAAAGCATCACACAGTTTAGAACAGAAATGCTAAAAGTTCTTTGCAAAGTGGTGGTGCAAGCAGGCTCTGCGGCTCTTGCAGAAGCAGTAGCTTCTGCATTATTATTAGTGACTGGTTTTAGCATTTGATACTTGGACAAGATTCTGAAATCAAAAGGGAATGTAAGGGGTAACACCTTGGTCATGGCACTGCAAGATTTATACTTATATATTTATATATATATTTATAATATATTTATACTATAGTTTAGTCTGTTCACAAAATCAAAAGGCTGTGCGAACTTTAGGAGACCTGTACCAAATGCAGTGCCTGGGACTTTCCCTCGTGTCCTCACTGGCACAGAAAGCCCTCCCTGTGGCTCACCCCGACCCTGCCTGCTGGAGGACTGGCTCCTGCGTCATCCAGCCCTTTCCTTCCCCTGCCCCGTTTGCATTCCGTGTCACTTACACTTTATTTTCCCTTCACCAAGTGCCCAGACATAATCTGGGCATGTCTTGGAGAGCTGAGCTGTGCCTGAGCAATGCAACTGAGCACCAGCTGCCTTTGTTTGTCCTCAGGTACCATGATACTCCTCCACTCAGTACATTCTGGAAAAATCTGGGTAGCCCCTCACTGTGCCTGGGAATGGCCAGACCCTGGGACATGCACACACCCTGCAGGCTGGAGGGAAGCCAGACTGGCTAATTCCTCATTTGTGTCGATGTAGTTAAGCTTCTTCCTAATGATATTTTGACCTGGGTAGAGAAGAGGAGCCATATGGCATCTTCCACCCCTGACAACAACTGCTGTTAGTGCAATCAGCACATTACCTAGGTGATTTGTTTAGATTCAGCTGTCACTAACTTTTGGCAAACTCAATTTTAATTAAGTTGTGTATTAGGCAGAGATCTAATATAAACTGGTTTCATTTTCATATGCCATTTCAGTTGTATTTTCTGCCATAACCCTTACAGATGAAGTGTCCTGACTAACTGTTCCTCAGGGCCACTGCCTTTCCCACCTTCTAATTCAAGAAGTGAATGGCAAATCAGAGAGCTACAGCATCAGCCAGATAGCTATGCCACAGTTTCAATAAAAATAATGCACAGTCATTAGCCTTAACACATGCCTAAGTCAGCCTTCAGAGCCTTGCTTTTTAACATTTGTTTTTGCTTTTGACATCTGTGTTTCAATTATGCACTAAGCTATTTAAAATGGTGGCAGTCTTTCCTTAGTTTTGGGCAATATACAGCCCAGTGCAGCACCAGGTATAAAGAAGGACTCTGAAAATCACAGAATATTCTGAGTTGGAAGAGACCCACTAGGATCATCAAGTCCAGTCCTTAGGTGAATGGCCAATGGAGGGATTGAACCCACAACCTCAGTGTTGTCTGTTCCATGCTCTAACCCACTGAGCTAATAAACCACTATTTGGTTTTGCAATTTGCTGTCCTTGGACGTAAATGATGGTTCAGGGAATGGCTCTGGGTTGCAGCAGCACTGAAGGTGTTTATCATGTAGGTTTTCTCAAAAAGTGTTGATGCAATAATGATACTGGTTTAAGTTCTTTAAAATACCCAATTTCCCCAGACAGTATCCTGTGTTTAATAACAGGATGAAAGAGCTCAATAATACTAACCCCCATCCTGTAAAATTAACCTTCCTCCCCCAATACCCTGAGGACACAACAGTGATATCCCCTCCTTTTTACAGTACAGATTTCTGAATCAAATATTAATGCTAAGCATAATGTAAATGGTTCATAAAGCTTAGAAGAAACAGAGACAATGTTGACGGTTATCTAGGGCTGTACTATTTCTCAACATTACTGCATTAACATGCTAGTTAACAGAGGGCATGTAGTTCTTAAAAGCTTACTGCTCAAGAATACTGAATGGCAAAAAAAAATTATAGATGCTGTCAGATCACTGCAGTTGATTTACAAGCTTTTGCTTTTGAACCATAACCTCGGAACAACAGGGAAAAAGATTGTAATAATCACAAATAATGATCAAGCATTGAATTATGGCTTTGATAAATACTTTCAAAATTGCAATGATAAACAAATTAGCACTCTTACTATGCCGTAAATAGGCACAACTCACTATTAAAAGAACAAAAGGATGTAGTTTCTGCAGGTATTTAAAGTAAGTGTGGGACAAAATACAGGGCAGCAGACAATGGGGACTTAATCCCAAATGAACACTCTTAATGTCATTCAAAAATTCAGCAATTCCATGAATTGTCTCCATCCCCTGCCTGGAAATGGAGAAGTCCAGAATGAGATGCAAATCAGTGCGTTTATCTAATGAATAATGCAAATGAGTGCTCCTCTTATGGCATGGCAGTCTGCAGGAATCCTCTCTGCCTCACCTCACATTTCGTGTGGATTTAAGCACCATGTGTCAGAAGAAATTAGAGAACAGAATTGCCAAGAAATGACAAAGCCTTGGAGCCCCAAGTCAGTGCAGACAGCAAGGTACATTAAGATGCATAGTAGAGAGGAGGAGAGAGCAGACATCTCATTAAAATGAAAATGTTGCTATTTTTCCTTCACCTCGTTAATTGAATTGTACGACAATTTAATCAGCAAGTGTTTATGTGGCTACTAATTAGAAACATCCTCTAAAATGATACCAAGGTGGGATCTCAAAAACTTGACAAAATCCTTCAGTTTGGCTTTTTTTTTAATGCTGGTGCTATTTTGTCTCTCTGATATCAGTTAACTGCATCAGCATTTTTATCATAGCATCACAGAGCATACTGCATCTTATCCATTAGTCACAAGCCTTGCTGTAACTTTCCCTTGGCATCTAACATTACTCTCCAAAAATATACTCAAGCAAACAAATCTGAAGGCATGGAAGCCCTGAAAATCAACTCTTTTTTTTTCCCCCCCATCATATTTTGCCTGAATGCATACGTGATTCAGAATCCAGGATGGATTTCACCTGCTCCATTAAAACCTCCTAGTGTGCACACCAGCTATGCTGCCACAGCTGGCATCAAGTCTCTCCTCTTCATCATTGCATCGAGTCCCCAATCTGGGGATTTGTGAAACTTTATGCTTTTCTGGTACTCTCTTAAAATACAGAGCTGGAACATCCAAAGGAACAGCCATTTGCTCCCTAGACAACTTCTTAGTTATCACAGAGTGGTGAAGGAGCTGCCTAGCCAGGAAAGGATTTGGGATCCCATGGATTTTGAGATCCACCATTCAGATACCTAGGGGCATGCACAGAAACCAGAGGTCTGAGAATGCAGTTTGGCCAGATTCAGTCAAGTCCAGTTTGGGGTGGAGGGAAATTGCCTCTTGCTCACAAAGGGAAGTGCATCTCTAAGTTCTGGACTGTAAAGCTGAGGATTTGATGCAATCACTAAACTTTGGGGTGCCCATTTGTGCACAATATGACGTTAGGGCTGTGTTCCCATGGGTGACTGAGCTTTGTCATGAACCAGCAGGCAACAAATTGGTGGTTTGATTCAGTGGCCCATCAAAGAGATGAATCCATGTATTAAGGAAGAGATTAGCAATATCTTACTACATGTACTTCCAGGAAATGTGGGGGGAAAAAAACAACCAAAAAACAAAACCAAGATCCAACCCTTTTTTCTCACAAGCTGACAAAGACATCATCGTTATTTATAGTTGTGCTTCAGTTCATCAGTTGGAGGCACACTGCAGAAGATGCTAAAGCACTAGCGACATTGCTACTAAATTAAGAGCTTGCAGTTTCTTCATAATAGTTGAAAGCAAAGCTATTTCTCCATTGGGCAGCTTGTTGCAAACTCCACAATATTGGAAAAACATGGTATATTATTTTGATGGATTTTCTCTCAGGTCAATTCCTAGTGAATCAAGGGGGATTGCCTGGGATGCAGGTCTACAAGGAATTTGGTGTGAATTCCATGAAAATGTGACTTGCAATCAGTAGCATTTTCACTCTCTTAAATTAGAAGGACACGGTTAGGTTCTCTGCTCCTGTTCCTGTTGGCAGTTACCATGCCAGAAATATACAGAGAGTTTAGGTTTCTTATAGCAAGGGCAATGGTAACTATAGTGAAAAAAATACTGTTAAAGCAAACTAAGCAGTTGATTTGAAGCAAGGAGACAATTAAAGCACAGCCTTTCTGAAAGAGTAATAAAAATGTCACTGCAAATGACAGATTGTTACAAGTCCTTGGCTTCTTCCTAGCACTGCGATAGAATACGGTGTTAAATCAGCTCCCAGAGATTATTAGTGGTATATGTTATTTTCCCAAACTCAAGGAACTCAGTATCATTTCATAAATCAACTACAGGTTAAAATTAGATTTTTTTTCTTTAGTTCTGTGACCCTTGCATATACAATTAGCAAAGAAAATTATATTAAAAATAGCTGAAACCTGACTCATCAAACTTGGAAGAGCTAAACACATTTTGCCAAAAACCTAAACCAAATCAAAAAACAGCTATTTTCTATGGCTTCTCAGTGCCTGTGAGTTCCACTGATTGCAGAATAAGACACTGAGACAAAGATATTGTAGGAATGGACTCTCATTTATAATTAGCTTAAAGTTCTGTAAATTACCTATAAAGTGTGTCTGTATTTTGTTGCGCTTACTATCTGTACTGCTTTTCTGTACAAAGCATTAAGAAACCTAGGTCAGAAATTGACTGTAAGTAATTAAAGCCAATAATAACTGAACCCAATCACCTGGCATGTGAAGATCTCCAATGTGCAGGCTTGAAATAAGTTTCTGTGCTGTCAGGTACAGTGGTATTTCAGGCTCAGTTACAAGTTCCTCTGTCTCAGGTGTTTATCGACCAGATAATGTCTTCTAACAAAGTGTCAGTGACAATGCTGTTAGACTCTCACATGCATTTCTTCTGCAGCAGAAAGCTGATTTCTACTGGAAACAAATTATCCAAGAATGCTTGAAGTTCCAAATAGAAATAGGAGGGATCTCTGTTACCCTTTCCCGATATGCAATGTTAGTGTTTGCTTCTCTGCATGTGCATGGCTTGCTTTGGGGGTCTGCAGCACCTCCTGGAACACTCTGTGTGTTGGATGCAGGGCAGGGTGTGCCACCAAGAGCAGCATTCCCATGTAGGTTCCCTACGAGCTCAGATGAGGAGGTTTATAGCTCTCTTCTTTAGCAGCTGCACTTTGCTCTAGCTGCACTGCCAATGTTCACACGTGTTTCAGCAAAATGCTGTGCACCTGATCCTTGGTTAGGAGGGGTAATTTTTGAATTAAAAAATGTTTCCAATTTGCGATCTATTTCATCACTGTAAAAGTAAACTTGTGATGCTTTCCTGTGGTGCTTTATACAGCTGATAACCAAAAGAACATTTACTAACTCAGAGTAAAGGCAGTGACAGCAAAGGTTTGCTCAGCAGTGCCCTTACATTTCTGTGGCCTTGGTGATTGGCTAGACTGAAAGACAAAAGAACCAGCTGTGGCTCACATGACAGGAGTTGAGAGAAGCTCATATATGGTGGTGTCATCAAGAAAGTGCTAAAACAGGTCATCGCAGGCACAGGTGTCATGAATCTCTGTAATACTTTGTGAAGAACATTATTTTTTCTTGGCCAGCTACTGTAAATCTTCTTTTGAAGTTATGAGAACTGGCCTGACAGGAGGAAGATGTTGATGGTTGCATTAGTAGAGGTATAATGACCTTGAGGATGGGAACTTAAAAAAGCCCCTGAGGCTTAAGGTAAAATTCAGTAGTACCATGCTGCTTTCTGATTTTTGTTTCAGATCTTATGATCTAATAATTTTATTATACCAAACCCATCACTTAGTAGTACGAGGCCCTTGACAAGATACAGTTACCAGAACAAAATTTACTTCAAATTCTTAGATTGGTATTGATTGGGAGAGCCAAACACTGCCTTGTAAAAGGGCTGTGTCTGCTTTTTCTGAGCTCCTGCAATTTATTTACTGTCCTAGAGAGTGAGTACCTGGGAAGGGCAGCACAGTGAGTGGGTCCTCATCAAACACTTGGCATTCCTTCTCCTATCCTACTGCTGAACTCTTTAAACTAGAAAACACTTTACCTGTACCCATCTAAAGTCCACAGATGAGGTCTGTGTGGTCTGCGCCATTTCCAAAATGAATATTATCCAAATGGGGTATCAGAAGTCTGTGTAGGAACAAACCCATCAGCGCCCTTCTCAAGGTGGCTTCTCAAGGTGCAGAGCATTAAAGGTGTGACAAGACAGGGACGGAGCCAGAAAGAAGGCCAGCAGGCTCTCCTGTTCTTTGGAACCACTCCCCATGTCTCTGTTCAGTCTTTGTTTTCTCCACCATTTTCAGGACGGGGAGAGAGGGGCTGGCACCCTGGAGGGCTGCATGCACCACACTAGTCCTGCCTGCTGCACCATCCCATTAAATGCACCTACACTTTACACCAGCTGAGGACTTGTAGATTGTAGAAGAGGGAAAACAACTGTCTGTATGGCTTCGAAAAACTCAAACGCCATGTGGCATTTTAGACATCAGTCCGCTGTTTAACACTGAAAAAAGGGCATACGTTCTGTCAAGGCTTAAAATTTGACAAAATGTTCTGCTGAAACCCCTACCTTTTCTGATTAACAAGGGAAGGACAACTGTTGTAGTGTTTTCAGAGTCCGGTTTTTAAACTTATAAAACTTGAAGTTCATGATTGATAATGCCTGGCTAATGTTTGAGTGCTACAAGCAATGATGGTGCAGTTGCGGAGAACAGTGGAAAGATTAGTCAATAATAGTCTTCTGTCCTTTTCAATTATTTACAAATAATCTATGAGGTGCATAAAGCTAAAATTGTATATTTTAATATGCAAGCCCTATTATGTATTCTATTTATGTATCCTAGCTGGCACTTTCCAGCTAGATGCTTTCAGTGCACTCTTGTGTGCCCCAAAACTGTACCCATGAAAATAAGGACAGTGTCCCATTATCCAAAACCTGCTTTGTCACTAGGGACAAAGAGCCTTGCACTGAAGCTCACAACAGCTGAACTAATCCAAAACCCAGCACCAGTAAAATGAGTAAAGAAGATTTTAAAACCGAAAATGCTGGAAATAAGTGAACTTCAGTGAAATTGCTTCTGACAAGAAAAATATTAGAATATAAAGGGATACTGTTAACTTTACCTGAAGATGTTTTTATGGTTTCCAGTTGAGAGTTTCCAACTGGTACAGTGCAGAGAATAAAGCTCACTACTAAGGAAGCTGTATTTTGCTGCCGTCCATTGCTGTCAGTAGGACTCCTTCTGTTGCCCAACACAGGGCACATTAATTTCAATGGAAGATCATATTTTAAGTCCTGTCAATGTAAAGTCAAACACTAGCTCTTGGGCATGAAATATACATGATGAGTCACTTCTAATTTTCTTTTAGTTATTGAAGCGTATCTTTGTTAAAAAATCAAAGCCACTGCTTCAGATAAAAAAAAAAAGCTTCTATGTCCTAAACAATTTATTTTCAAAGGCTTATCCCGCTTATTTTTTTCAGGAAAATAGGGTTTTCAGCTGCAAACGATTAGTGAAAATTTAACCCGCAAATTTAGTGAGGAAAGCTACAATGCTTGAAAGCCCCTCAAAGCCGTTACTCAACGTGTTTGGAAGTCTGAACCAAGCCTTGCAAAGTGAGACGCCTTGCTAGGATATTTCTGCAGGCTATCCCTACAGCATTCATACCACTTGGCAGATCCATATGGTCAAGGAAGCCACGAGGCATGTCAGTCTGGAAGCCTGTGATAAAAATAGATGAGGAAAATAGCATGTGTAGAAAAAGTTGTTTTAGCAGTTAGAAAATTGCATCCTGTACTTTTTACTTTGTTTTATGTAGAGCTATGTACATTGCAGCGTTTAGAGGATGAGGGCTTTTGTGTAGTTCCTTGCTATTCCTTTTTATTTATTTTTTACCATCCCCCTACCCCCAGTCACTTGTAAATGTCACCCACAAGTAGCTCTGTTTCTAGTTTTCACTGGAGGAAGGCGTCTTATGAGCAGGTGTAGCTGGTAAAAATCAAATTGATGAGTTAAAATGTGGCTCATGACAGTTTTACAGATAAAAATCTAAAATGCACCAAGATGTTGGAAAGACATGGCACGTACATGTAAGAAAATGCTCCTTTGATCATAATGGTGTCTTCTTTTAGAGGTTTTACAACTACTTAGCTATAAAAATTCTCTCTGGGCTGAAGCCTGACATAAAATATCCCTGATATAGTACAATCTCTTGCTGGTAGTAAATATAATTAAAATTCATTTGCACCCTTTTCTTTCCTCCCTGTTTTTTATTCCTAAATTCCATATAAACAATCTGCCTAAAGAACTAGAAGATAAGAAATAAAACCATTTTCCAGAAAATGCAACACAGCAAACATCAAAGCTACATGAAATCACTTATGCACGTTGCCAAGTCAGCTCAATGCCAAGAATTTTCGTGTCCTTAGCTATATTTGTACTTGTAGATCAAGATGATGTCACCACAAGTGACCTGTGAAAACACAAATTTCCATACCTGAACTGTGTACAACAGTCATTGTTTCTACAAGTAAAACGGGTACAGAGCTACCCCTATTTTTTAGGTGGGGAGATTAGTGTTCCATTGTACACAGGGATCTGCATCTCATCAGTCAACGGCCTTAATAGTATCTGGGATTATTTTTTTATTTTCATATTCAGACAGAGTTATAACCCTTGAAACAAATCAAGAAATATTTGGATTAACAGATCTCTCGCCGGGTTTTAGCTACTCTATGGAAATGGCAGTTTTGGCAAAACAGTATCAGTATTAAAAGAAAAAAAAGTGGCAGTGGTACTTACACTAAAATTGACCAGCTCCCACAGATTCAGCCCTTTCTAAACTCTTTAAAAGTAAATGACAGGTTTTCATCCTCACATAATGAGATGGGTAATTTCCATACTTTGTCAAGAGGGATTGCTAATGCCTGTCTATTTTTCCCCTCTCTGCTTCCCAGCATAGAGCAGAAGGGACGGAAGTGCAGATTGTCTCAGTTTGTAATTTTTATTTTTTTTTTTGAATGAAGGAGATTTGGATTATATTAGGACTGGATGCTTTATAAGTAGTAACATAATAGTGTAAACATTAATATCATTACTTGAGAGTCAACTTACTGATTTCTGTCTTCTGGAAGGACTCTGGGGAGCCCACTAACCAGAATGGTTGTCCTGATGTACACTAGGCTTGTAGAACTCTCAGCTGACTTCACTTGGCTTTGTTTCAACAAGATGCTTACAAATGGAAATTTTAATATATGGAAGTGCCTCAGGAATTCACATTTGGTTTGCAGTGATTCTTAGCTTTTACAAAGTACAAGCTCTGCAAGAAAGAGACGTGAAACTTTGGTGTTCAGAGATGTACAGGTACTAAATGAAGATGGAAAAATATGTTTATCCAGATAATTTGGACCAACCTGAGCAGCATAAAACTATCTCTGCTCAGTTCTGCCAAGTGAATCCAAAATTCATATTCTGAGACTTGTCCCACTTGACAGTGGGAAGAAATATAATATCATGCTCCTTGTACAGTGTCCCCAGCCTGGAAAGGCTGACGCTGCACAGCTCCCCTGGGAGCACAGGGCATCGTGCCCCTGACCAAAATGTGCGAAAGCAAACGCAGGGGGAGATGCTGCAGCTCTGCTCCTCCAGGCTGCCTGCCTGGCACCAGCAGGTCAGGAAGCAAAGGTCACTCTGCTGAAAGGAGGATTTACCATCCTGGAAAAAATTTCCTGTTCAAGCTTTCTAGCAGAGAAGAAAAGGGCTCACCCAGCTCTGCCTCCTGTCAGCCCAGGAGGGATGTGCCTGGCCCAGGAGCACCAGTTGGGATGTGCTGCTGCACTGCACTGTCCCCCTGCACCCCAGAGAAGCTTGTCAGGAGTCTCTCTGCATGAGCCACTGGCTTGAGATCATCTCTGCCTCACCAGCAGCAGTTCAAATTACGATAGGACTAGTAAATATTTTATTTATAAACTAGCATTATTTTGCTTCACTAAAGGTGCTGCTGAGGGGATGTTTCTGGTCCAACTGCATTGACAGCAAGCCATTCACATTCACTGTGGATGTCTGGGTATTTATTTAACAGTGGAAGATATTTATTTCTTTGTAAAATTGGTGTTGCTAGTTCCATACCCAAACAAGGCCAACAGAGTACTTGGATATCTCCAAGTTCCCACAGAGTACTTGGATATCTCCCCCGAGGTACCCACCTCAGTGCCTTGGGGGGGCAGGGAGGAGGGGGGAGGCACCAGCTCAGGTATTTTTAAGAACCTCATCCAGACAGCCACAATCTCTACCGACACAGTTCCTTGCTTTTTAAGATCAATTGTTATTAAAATAATTGTCTAAAAATGTCTACTATTCCCAGCTGACTTCAGGGGAAAAACAAACCAAACTAGAAGAGCAAGTAGCAAATGGAATCAAGGCAATGCTAGAAAATGCTTAACATCTGCTTTTACAAAGTGTATTTATAAAAATACAAATCTCCTCAAAAGGATGCTCTTCTACACATACTAGTGACATGTGCTTTAAAACTGCAACTGAAAATATGTAAAAACTGTTGATTTTGTTTAGGAACCCTGTTTTACCCTCAAATATTTTTAACAACTGAAGTACTTTGTGGGTGTGCTTTTGTTTTGTTTAAGGCTTGAAAATATTCCAGTACCCAAAGTGTAACTGAGGAGAAAAACAAAAAAGGCAACTGGACAGAGTGTTGTTAATGATTTACTGGAGAATCTTGATGTGTGATAATGAATAAAACGCAAATCTGTTTTACAGCCAATGCTCAGTTTTGATTTATGAGCAATTATTAATTTTTAGATTGCTTCCAGTTGGAAGAAAACAGAGATTTTACCAAACTATTTTTTTTTATTCCTGCTGTCATTAAGTATACCCATTTTTGAAAATCCTGTAGGAAACCAAGGAATCCTTTCCCACGAGGACCAAGGAGCCTTTGCAGAGTGTGCAGCAGGCGCTGCCAGAGGCACAGGTAGGCCACTGCCCAGTGGGAGGGAGCTGGGACACAGACAGGGACAGTGTGCAAGGGGACAGAGAGGGCCAGTCAGTGCCCCTCGTGTCCCTGGGGCACAGACAGGGACAGCCGGTGCCCCTCATGTCCCTGGGGCACAGACGGGGACAGCCGGTGCCCCTCGTGTCCCTGGGGCACAGACGGGGACAGCCGGTGCCCCTCACATCCCTGGGGCACAGACTGGGACAGCCGGTGCCCCTCGTGTCCCTGGGGCACCGACAGGGACAGCCAGTGCCCCTCACATCCCTGGGGCACAGACGGGGACAGTCAGAGGGACAATCACCCCCTGGCTTCTGAGGGGCTCAGTGGGGCTGGGATGGGAACAGCCTCAGCCGTGGGGGCTGAGCTGTCCTGCCCTGTTGGGCAGGGGCTGAAGCTCACAGGTCTCCAAGTATCAGAAACCAAATGAAATATTTAGTAACTTCAAATGAGGCGCCAAAATAAAAACCCCTATAGGCTAAGGTGCTCTCCTACAATGAAAACGTGGCAGCTGTAATATTTATACGTGCCCAAAGAGTTCAAATTGGATGAATGCAGATGTTGTAAATAAAGTCTGCAGTACCTTTGAGCTGTATATACTTTCAAAATACACAACCATGAAAATCCACTTTAAACAAGACAGTAGCAACAGCTTCATGTTTAACTTCCTGTTCCCATTCTACCCCATGCCATCTAATAAGACTCTACAGATAGAATTTAGAATCCTTCAGTTTTATTCAAATTTAGCCCATAAAGGAAAAAAGCCTTTTTCTTAACAGCATCTTTTAATGATATTGCACAACACAGTTTTAAAATGTCTCACTTGAGAAAGTATGTATGAATGCCAAAATGCTTTCAGAAATAATTTTTTGTTTCACATTGTGATTTATCCGTTATTCAGAAAAATATCTGTTAATTTAATTATTTCAGTAAACATAATACTGGTATCACCAGCTATGCTACACAGTATTTCCCCCTTTTTAAGGAATATGAGCCTACTTGTAATTAAAGGGATGCTATATTAATGATGCTGAAAGTCTCAGAGGGAAAAATTTAATGTCCACCTCATAATATTATGCCAGAATTACATGTGCAGAATACTTTTTAATAATCTTTGTTTCTTAATTTAGTTTTGATTGGCTATGAAATACGGAGTAGCACTCAAGGGCTCAAATTTCTACTGTCATCAGCATTTCTGCTATATAAATTGTACAAATGCACAGGACTCCCATCTGCAGGCTCCTTTTTCAAGCTTCTATTTAACCTACAAAGGAAATTAGCTGCAGGCAACCATAACTGATGATAATTTCATCATTTTTAAGCCGTTGGGATGGTATTATGATATCTAGGTCTAAACACAAACAGAAAATTATATTTTCATGTTGCCGTTTGAGCTGCAAACACAGGTCGGTAACATAAATCCGTCTCTAGTTTGCAAATTACAGCAATAGCCACTAGGAGTCTCCTGGTCAAACTCAGGACGAATTTGCTTAGTAATCCTGGCTCAGGTCTGAATGCAAACGCCATGCTAAAAGCTGGGTTTCAGCACAGGGGCCAGCCCATGTGCAGGGCAGGCGGGACTGGGTGACAGGATCCCTGGGCTGTGAGCAGCATCATCAGGTTCCTGATGCTTGTACCAGGGATATAGCTGGCACATGTTTTAGAAGGAAAGCCAGAAGCCACCTACACACTGTTCCGGTAGAGCAAAAGATGGTGATAGTCATGAGAAGTCAGATTTGTTTCTCTTTGTGACTGGACAGAGTATTGTGGAATTGTTTTTACCAAGAGGGATGTAGATTTCACCGACTGATAGTTACTCCCAGGGATTTGAAGCAGATTTGTTTCACACTGAAATGCTGCAGGCCACAAGTAGCACCACCACGTCCTTCAGAATTTGCTCAGTGTCTCTACACAGTGAAACCTGCAGGTCAAACCTGAAAACGTGAATAGCTTCTTTCTCTTGTCCACTTTTCCCTCTCTTGTCTTTTTTCTTCTCCCAGGCTAACTGCACACAAGCATATGGTGCCAGACACACTCTTAGCAATGCCAAATGCTCAAAGTTCATAAATTACAGACCTGCAGGAAGGGGTCACGCTGGCTCAAGCACTGCGGCTGTTCAGTCCAAGTCTGTGACTGACAAAAGATGTCCAAATTTCCTCGAAGGAATACCACTGAAAGCAGACGTGCGCCTTCTGCCAGCATAGGTACCTCACTCTGAGACACTAGAGATTGCTTTAAAATGGACAGGAAAGCCAGAGCTGACCAGTGAACCCTTCCCCACAGTGCTGGTTATCCCGCAGGCAGGAGGAGCACTGTTTATTTTGGAAGGATGCTGTCACATCCTCCTTACAGATACATGCAACTCCACAACTAGAAACTGTAAGTGCTCACTGCTCTTAGCCACTTATTTGTTTGTAAGTTTGTTTTATGCAGCTCTCCTCTTGGGCAAAAATCCTTTCCAAGCTGTAAAAATCCTGAATGACTTTAAATCTGATGAAATTTTAAACAAATAATAATTTGGAAGGTTATTTATTTGGGTTCCGCTTTTTGAACTCCTTGGTTTCATTTTCAAACTCTTCCCTGCAACCAGAAGGACTAAGGAAATAAAGATGATGCTTTAAATGAAAGCTGAGAATCTCACATAATCATAATTGTAGGACTCCAGGGGTTTGAGGTTTCAGAATAATCTCATGAGCTGTCAATATTGAATGTCACCAGAAATGATAATGTTATTCTCAGAATAGATGCCTAAAAGGAACTGTGGGATAATTTTTCTGTTGCATGCTCCCCACAATACCTATAAATGCTGTTCTGGGGGGACACCACAAAGGTACCTGCAAGTGGTGAGCTGCCAAATGCTGGCTATAGCTGCCAGCTAGGGCTGTTATATTTTGCAACAAATTTACATATGCAAAGCCCTGTTATTCAGTCTGTCAATTAAACAAGCTCACTAAGTACAAATTAATCACGGACTCATAAGAACATTTAATACCATGGGGAATATGCAGAAATAAGTAGGGGGCCAATTTAACCACCCATCTCCTCTGTATTGCATGCTTGCACGCATTGCAATGCACGGCTGCGTTGTGTGTTATTGCAGATTATTATCAGCTACTCTCACAGACTGCCTTAGATTCTGCCATAATCTCCCAGCAGGAATTGAATGAAATTCTCAGTCTGGTTTGTTTCAAGGATTTAATCTCTATTACACCTAAGGTTTAGAGAGACTCAACAGCCAGTACATTTGGTGAACAGAAAATTCGTAAGCAAGCCTGATCAAGGAACTGACATGCACATAAAACAGGAGGCTGCTTCAACCTCCTTGTCATTCTGCAGAAGCAGACTTGGCTGCTTGCTACCCCTGCTTATTATTAGAATAACTGAAAAGACCCTGTTCTTTTCCAAGTCAGTGTTAACCTGATTTCAATAACAAAACAGTGGTACAGGTTTAGCAGGCACATAGCCAGTACTTACAACAAGAAAACCAAGCATTTGTATAAGCCAGTTTGGCACTTCACCATGCTGAAAAGAAACCTTTGCATCTTTGTCACTTCAAATTTGGGATTTTTTAGCACAAGAACATGCCTAACACGAAAGAACTCTTTTTTCCACTGCCCACTTTCTCCAAGTATGTCAGTGCTATCTTCTTAACTCGTTTTCTAAAACTAAAAGTGAACACAAAAATAAAAGATCTCAAAAGTGCCAAAGGCTCAGCCCTACAAAATATATAAAACTTCATTTTGAAAGAAATATCTAATTCCTACTGGTAGCTATAGTACAGATAGATATGAAGCATTTTTAGTGATGAGAATGCTCTGCTGGGGGCCATGGGCAGTACCATAGGAACATTAAATATTTCTGTCATTTTCCTTACGTTTCGAGCAAGCCAAGCCCTTACCAATGCATATCTAAATATAGTGTATCTATACAATCTATCCTGGAAACAAATCCCACGGTTTATCATGTCAGTCAGTCACTCTACACTTGTGTGGCTAAATACACCCTCTCATTCTGCGTGCTCTCTTTGCCTCTTCCCCAGCTACTCCCCTTTCTCTGCTTCTCTTGGGAGGATTCTTCTGCATGTCACAAGCTTAAGCTGCAAGAGAGCTACAGCTGTAATCTCAGGTCACTCCCAGGCAAAGTTTCATCCCACATCACAGCACAGATGACCTGCTGTGATCAATTGTTTTCAAGGGAAGTTCCGGCACCATTTTTAACATTAGGTTTAATCAAAATGTCTTTTGTTTGCCTGTTTAAAATTGTTGTTCTACCTTGTGCGCATACTGATAACAAAGGCCTTCAGAAACTTACAGAATTACTTAAGGTAAGCATTGCAGCAGTTCCTATCTGCATTAAAAGGAAGAAAAGTTTTACTGGGCAGGCTTGGTTTTGTTTTGTTTTTTCATTAAGAGAACAACTGTTTGCATTACATGATGAGCTACTAAATATTATTGAGTCCTAAATCACAATTCTTACTATTCAGAGGGAAAAAATGTATTTCAAGATTGAAGAAAAACCCAGTAAGATGGTATTATGTGGGGCACATGACTTTCACTTGTTTTTAAACAGTGGCTGCTTGAAGCTGCTTGGAGGTTTAGAGTGTCAAAGACATGTCAGCAGAGATGGATTAGTGGGCAGAGAGCAAGTGCTGCAGTCAAAGGTTCACAGGGAATGTAATTTATTCATGTAGCTCCACAATTTATCACGTGGTTATTACCATAATGTACGTGGGAAGCAGCTGCATGCGTGCAAATAATGTCTTAAATGTATGTGTGGTTGGATCTGAACTCCTTACAGAACAGCAGTGGTGGAAAATGATGCCACGAGGCATTTAAAAGCAAATTTCCTTCCTGCGGGGATGCTGTCACCCAGCAATGATGATTTGTACACAGGCAAATAAGTATCTTGTAGACTTTTCTCAGTTGTGACAACCTCACTTACCAGAACTCACTGGTTTTTCAAACCTAAATAATGTAGGTAATATAGTGCATGTTTCCAGTGCTGTATTAACAAATGTAAGTGTGCATTTTTTGTACCCCAAACTTGTATTTTCTAGTC
Source organism: Cyanoderma ruficeps (assembly GCA_008694505.1). Lineage (NCBI taxonomy): Eukaryota > Metazoa > Chordata > Aves > Passeriformes > Timaliidae > Cyanoderma > Cyanoderma ruficeps. The sequence continues at coordinate 5,733,247 of VZDJ01001247.1, forward strand.
AAGGAACTCAATATCTTCCACTCAGTATTTAACAGAAATATTCAATGGCAAAGGAAAGAAAGCCTCTGTGGGTGTGAGGGCAAAGAAGTTACCTACAAGTTAAAGATCTCCTTTAACTGAAACAACTTCTCACAGTGTGATCTATCAAACACTGGGGACCAGCACAGCTGTAAAAGACTAATATACATATATATATATATGTGAGTGTGTGTGTGTATACATATATAGCATCTGCCTGGTTTCTTATACCTGTGCACCTATTTACCAAGCCAAACATTTCCAAACCCAGTCTATTTTAGAACCATGTAAAATAAGGAGCTTTGGTCTCTCTCAGTTTGTTTGGATGGCTACAGTTTCAGCTAGGAAGAAAGCCGTGAGTAGCTGCTAGAGCTTGGAGGTGTTTTTAGCTGCGCTGTCCATGCACGCCTGCTGCAGCTTCTTGGGTAGCTGGAAAAACTTCAACAGCCCAACTCCCACCATTTTTTAAGCTTTAGCAATTTGACTTCACTTGGTCTCACTGTTTGGAAATTGTGCTTAATTATGCTATGTTATGATGCTTTAAACTGGATTTAGTGGAATTGGTTCATTCAAGTCTTTCTTGATCAGGCAAAGGCCACCCCAGTTATGGGTTAGCACAATAGGAGTTTTATGCTGGTTTCTTTTGATACATTAAAAGTTGCTGTAGAGAGACACTGAATTCAGATAAAGTCAAGTTAGGTCCTCATAAGCAGAACATCTCATTGCTCAGCTTAATGTACTGCTTAGAGTTTTGTACAGCAGAACCTTTCCCATTTGGAATATGATGCAGATTTTATTGGATAATTCCATGTGCACTCTAGGGCTTCTATTTTGAAACCATCTATCACAAATATATGCCCACTAATTATGCAAAATGAAAAGCTTGCCTTACCATTGCACAGTAAGTCTCAGGAGGATCTCCACATGTTATGTCTGGGGGATCCAGAGTCACTTTTACATATTTGATCATGTCTCTGGCTTCTGGCTGGCAGGCCATGTAATCCCATACTTTTCCTTCTTCCGTGTAAATCTGAGTCTTACACACGTCATAGTGTCCCCACACAGAAGGGTAGTGCTGCATCACAGAGGATACAGTAACCCAGAGGGCGTGAAGTGACAGAAATCTTGACAAATACATTTCTAAATCCTTTTTTGTCAGCTTCGTAAGGATGCTCAGTGCTGGCGTATGTGCAGTCTAGAGATTATATGTACATATACATGTAAATATTTATAAAATAGGTTCCAACTCAGAGGTGGAGCATTAGGATAGGACGTTGGTTTCACTATGTTAAAGACTTTGGTAGAAGCCACGCAGGCCCTGATGACAGCCTTTCACAGCCATGCAGCGCTTGTCCTTCATCTTATAACTTATCTGTCAGGGCTTCTTGTAAAAGATGTCCAACCGCAGATAATAATTTGTGAAGTTGCAGGTCTTCAGCTACACTGTCGATAACCCTGAGTGATCCTCCATGTTCAGGGCTTGCAGGGAATGCATGGACACACTGATAAATCAGCATCCGAAGGAAGAGGGTGAGTGTCTATAGGCTGGTGTCTATTTCCCATCAATCATCCTTTTCTTCTGGCACCAGCACCCTTTTAGAAACAATAAAAATTAGAGTTATTGTCCAAGAATCAATGCATTACAAAATATACGATATGTTGACATTTTGGAGGTTTGATGCAATATAAAGCAAATTGGTACAATATGTATAACCTTTACTGTGGCTTCTGTGCTAGAATGAAGAAACTACCAAAATCATTCACAGTGAAAAGTATTTTGACATGAAGGATTTAACTGTACTCTAACAAAGACAGATTTATAATGTTCCAGGTGAGTTAGAGTTTCCTGCTTCCAGAACTGTATTTTCACCCTAGCAAAACTGGAGAGCAAACTACTGAACTCAGCCATGGCCCAGATGGTGCAGGCAGGCGGGGGAGCAGGCAGCCCAACACTGTGGGGCAGCAGCAGGAAGGTTCTTTTATTAAAGTGACACAGAGATGGGCATCAGGGCTAGCAGGTGCTGGTAGTTTCTTGGCAGGAGGACCTCAGGGAGCTCCAAAAGCCTTACGTATTTCTTTTATGCTATTATTATTTTAAGAATAACAAAGATATGGCAGGCACAATTCAATTTCCTCGACATTTCTCATTAGCATTGCAAGAGCTTTAGTCCCTTTTCTTTTCCTTTGAACTGTGATTTACCGGCCACACTGATGACAAACTACTGATAAAGATAATGGCTTATTTAGTAGTTTACTATAAGGATGCTTTCCCCCCTTTATTTTCTTAGGTTTGAGGGTGGCTGTACCTGAGTACTCAGCATTTATTTCACGGCAGATATGTGTCTTTTCCCCTCTTCAGTAAGCAACTAGAAATTCCTTTGCTTTGTAACACCTGAATCATACAATTACAGGTATAAAATGCCAGAATGTTATCACAGCAACTCCAAATATATATTTCCTAAATAACACAGGTAAAAATCCAAATTATCTATGAGGAAAACTGTAAAGCCAGAGTAAGTACCCTAAAGGAGGGCAAGGAAAACCAGGGCTAGGAATTCCAGTGCATTTGTGTCAGCCTGTGCCCCCAGAGGTTGGGGCGCCAGGGCGTTGGGCTGTCGGCAGGAGGAGATTTCAGCCAGCCGCTGCAGCACTTCCACACTGCCTTGCAGGTTGTCTGGATGCTAAAATTCAGGCAGACCCCTCAGACAGATGTTGAGAAACAACCCTAAGTTGTCACCTTCTGCAGCCCGCTTTGCTGCCCAGCTTTAAATTCTGCCAGTGTCGTGAACCCTCCTACACCCCACAGCCACGGGAAGAGGTGTGTGACCTGGTAAGCTCCTTAACGGGTCACATTGGGAACATGCATTTTCAAAACTTATCTTCAAAGCTATTTGCAAACAGCCTCCCTATATTTAAATAATGCTTCATCTTAAACTGAGCTAAACTACAGACACCATGAAATGCCAACAGATGGTTGAATTGTGTTTCCATAGCAAAGTAATTTACAATAATTGCTGTATGGACGTAAATGCAATTTTCCGTTATATTCATTTTATCAAGTGTTACCATACAACTCTCATGTATTTTATCAGAATACGCAGAAAATATCTGAATTTTCCTGCAGTAACAATTCTCAATTCGCTCAAACATATTTAAGCTTCAAATCTAAATTTGACACAAAAGCAGAAATATCTAAGACCAAATTAAATTTAAATCTCTTCAAGAAGCACGCTGGGTGGTACTGTTGGTTTTGCAGCAACCTTATATTCTTTTCTTTTTGTTTTCAGTGGGAGTGTTTGCATATTATTTTGGAATTTGGTAAGTAAGAGAACACTTTTCCTGTCATTCTAAAGACACTTCTTCCCCTCTGTTTCCTTTCCAACGTATTTACTATTTTGAAGGGGAAAAAAAAAAGCATCCACAAGACCCCATAGCTTAGAACAGTCACTATGAAAATGGAAAACAACTCCTTACTAGAAAAGGCCCCAAATTATTTTAAATTTATGGCAAACCAAATATTCTTTATTGGAGATGGCTTGGTCATAGCTGAAATAAACAGTAAGTAAATAAATATAGTTTTTCTTTATAGAAATAAGAAGTTTCTGAGTTTAATTCTCTTTAGACTGCAAGCTTTTATATTCAGGCCAAAAAAAAGTTTGTTTGCTCTGATATCTTCCTTTCTAGCTCTTCAGTTACCTATAACCTTTTATAACTGCTGAGACTCAGATCCACTAATAAACAGAACTAACTGGATAGGACTAAATAATGTGAAGCAAGCCACTGCCTTAACACACTGTGCTAAAATACTTCCCAAATAACGAATTCTCATTAAAGTAAGCCAGTCATAATGATGGTCGTTACACAGAATTATAGACTATAACATTGATTGAATTCAGTGCACTGACAAGAAAAAAGTGCAGGAGTGCAAGACATCTGAGCATTAGGCAGCTGTAGCCGTGTACAACAGACACTCCTGACAAGAAGCAACCAATTATAGCTTAAATTTCTGGCATATAACCAGTTCTGATTAATAGTTTTCCATTACATTACAGACATATTATTAATGTATTAAAAATGTCAAGCTTTGGCAAGAACTAGTATGGCATGGCTCAGTTAGTCTGCAATATCTTCTTTTAATGAGCTTCCATTGATATAGAGAAAGATATTGACCAAAGCACATTAAGGATCATGTGCTGAGCACTGCCAGGTTTTTTTCTGACAGAGCTATAGGATTTGTCTTGCTTATGTTTGTTCCTGCAGAGTCACTCGCGATATGCATTTTACATTTCTGTGCCCTCTTGCTAAGGACATATCTATTTGAATTATTTTGTAAAAAACCCCAATGTTTAGAGTAACAGTTCTGAAGTTTACAGCTGTAAAATGTGCAGTGATAGGCCTCTAGCTGTGGGCAACGCGCAGCAATGGAGTTTTTTTGTCCCCAGTAACGCCTGAGGATTTGACCTTAGAAAAAGGTAATCAAACAAACCAGGAATAACTACTGTCTGATGCCCTGGTTCTCTCCGCCCTGCTCTGCTAGTCACACAGCCTGGGTGTTGGGGGCCATGGAGGGGGCAAAGAGGGATCAGTCCTTGCGGGCGAGGGAACGGCGGGAGGACTCCAGCTAATGCATGCAAACCTCCGGAGCACACCGCTCCCGGCCGCCGTCTGCTGCGTGGGGCAACAGCGCTGGGGCCTTCAACATTCCCGTGTGCCACAGCCTCTGCACTGTGGAAAACACTAGGAGGCACCTGGGAGGCAGCGGTGCAAAGGCCACATCTGCTCCCTGCCTTCCCCTCGGAGCAGCTCCGTCTGTGAAGCGCCGCTCGTTCTGGCCACCGGTATGTCACAGCCATCGGAGAAGAATGGCACGCCGCTGACCCCCAGACTGAAATCAGCTGTGAGGAGGCTCTGTGCACATGCATTCCCTTCCAGGTGAGGAAGTCACACCCCATGCAGCGTGTTAATTCTGCAGATGGAGGAGACACCCCCTTTACAGGATAGATAAAATGCATCTTGGCAGAATCTGTGCCAGCGAAGAACTTCAGGTCTCATTAGGGGTTGTTAGCAAACACTCCTCCTTTGCCTCCCTCCATCACTGTGAAAATCAACCCCCTTCCCCAAATAACTCCCTCCTCACAAACCACAGCGGCTGGATGTCTTGCATGAGCTCCCTGCTGGGAAATCGCTGCCAGATCCATAGGGGTGGGCTCTTGGGCCTCTCTTTGGCAAGCCACAGGAACGTGAAGGAGGTAACAAAATAGTGACCACGTCCCACACTGACCACGCATTGGATCGAGTGTATCCCGCCAGCACACACGGGCAGGAACGAGAGCCAGCACCACACTCCTTTGCCTGAGGAGAACTGGCTGAAATAACCAAGGAGTGCCGGCTGTCACCTCCCAACAGCAGCAGCTGCAGAACAGATTTTTGCAAAGGAAACATGTTTCAAGTTTGTATCCCGAACAGCTTAAGCAGATGAATGTATCCAATCAAGCCCAAGTAAAAAGCTCCTTTGCGTCCACTTCAGTTGCTAATTATTTAAAGCCAGTTTAGAACATAGGAAATAATGTGTATTAGAAAACAGAACTAACCCTCACGCAACTTACATTTACTAACCTCGTGTTGTATACCATGAGACATCCAGGCAACTTGAGAACCTTGTACATATACAAACCAACCCCCTCTCTAAAGGCAAAATTTTTTATATATTTAAAGGAGGAAATTCTATTTAACGATTTAATACACATTATTTCTGTCAATACCTGTATGAAATGCAGTATACTCAAGCAACTGCTTTGGTGTCTTTGGCCTCAGATGCTGTTCCAATCAAAGTTTAGGTTCTATTCTTATCCAACTTATTTAACTATTTAGCAGAAAAAGATTTCTTTGCCTCAGGAGAAATTTAAAATGTCAATACCTATTGGCTAAAGAAAATAAAATATAGCTACCAAAAAACTGTGATTTGGCACTATACTTGAAATACTTTTGGTTTTCACACATTATTCTTTGCTGACTGACACATCATACTACCACTGCCATTACTTGCCAGGTATCATCAGCTGTCAGAATATGGAGTAAAAAGCATTTCAGCTATTTAAATTTTAGAACCTTAGTACATAGCTGCTTTTTTTTCCTCTCGCATCTTTATAATTGTAGCTTATTGCCTTAAATATCTCTGAACATAGCATCAATCTGTTCTGCAAGTTTTTCCTCTGGGAATTTAAGTTAGCATTTGGAGCAGTTACAGGCTTTGTTTTTGGGTTTTTTTCAATGAGCCTTCACGCACAATAAGGTGATGCATTCTCATCACACTGTATCCAGGGTATAGGGCTACAAAGATTTCAAGTTATGGTGTGAGCTGATGACTTTCTAACTGAAAGTACTTAGCCTCAAAAATGAATGTCTACCAGTTGCGGAATTTGTTCTGTGCTATTACTGTATTTTACATAAATAGCTGGAAAGTTGGTGCTGCTTATCAGTGTCAGAGGGTTGAGGGTTGATACAAAGTTCATAACTCCATGAGAGTATTGCCACTAACTGCTCACAACTCTGACAATCATCCTTTTAAGGTCCAGAAATATACCAGAAATCAACCTTTATTTTTTTTTCCACATGAAAACCACAAAACAAAACAAAAAACCCCCAAACAAACTACCACCACCACGACAACAAAAAGCCAAGAGAAGTTCTGCTGTGGTTTTCTTCCCTTTGACGGGCTTCCCAGGCCACAGCTTCTCTTCCTCAACCGCACTGTCCTTAGGCAAGACAGTGACTTATTCCCTCTTTAAAAGCATCTCCACCGCTTGTTCCACTCACTGTCTCCGCTAAGGTTTCTGTAGAAGTAATGCTGGCTCCTACCACATCAGATCCGGAATATTGAAAAGTTGATTGCAGAACAATAAAAGTCTATCAATCAAAGACCAAAACCGCACATGCACTAACTTTGAGAGTAGAAAAGCATCTGTTTTATCGCGTTTAGCTGATCTGCGCTGCTCACCGCCATGAGGGGTTTTCTTTGGGGGTTCTGCGTGCGTGTGAATGTTTAGAAAAGCCGCCTGCAATTTCCGACGCAAGGGAGGAACTGTTTCCAGGCTGGGTACCAGTGACCTGCCCGCCGCTCCTCGCCGGCGGGGCGATGCCCCGCGCCGCCGCCCCCGCCTCTGCCCGGCGGGATCGCCGCTCTCCCCGGGCGCCCGCGGGTGAATCCGCGCCGCGGGGCGGGTGCCGGCGGGAGGGACGCGCCCCTCCCTCAGGGTTCTCGCTCCCGCAGGGCTCTCCCACCGCTCCCACCGCCCGCGCCTTTTCCAAGCTCGGCGTGGCGCAGCCCGGCCCGGTGAGAGCTCCGGCTCCCGGTTCCGAGCTCCGGCGGAGGAGGCTCGGCGCAGGTACCGCCCCAGCCCGGCCCCGCCGCGCTCCGCTCCGCGCGGGCGGCAGGGGGCGCGCGGCCCGCGCCGATCCGCCCGCGGTCGGTGGCCCGAGCCCGGCGGGGCGACCCCCGCGCACGGCCCCCGGTACCCGCACCGGCCCCCGCGCCCCATCCTGCCCCGGAGCGGCGGGCGGGCTGTACTCACCCTGCGGGCTCGGGCCGCCCGAGCCTCACCGCGGGGCGGCGCGGAGCCGCCGCGGCGCTGGGACGCGCTGGGGCTCCCTCGGCGGCGGCATGAAGGGCCGCGGGGAGGGCGTGACGAGGGGGGGATGCTCTTCCCCGAGAAAGTTTCCGGCGGGTCGCGGGGGGGCTCGGCGGGGCCGCGGCTGACCCCAGGCACTTGTCGGCGTCGAAGTTTGGCGGGGCGCGGGCGGCGCGCGGGCGGGCGGCCGCACTCCTCCGGCGCTCGGCGGGGCGGCGGGCGGGTCCTGCCCGCCGGGGGTCCCCGCCCGCCACCGCCGCTCAGGGCGGGGGCGGCCCCGCGCGGGGCGCAGGCGTCCGCGGCATGGGGCGCGGGGCGAGCGGAGCGCGTCCCTGGCCGGGGCTGCGGCGCGGAGGGCTCCGGCGGCGCGGCCAAACTTCGGGGGGCGGTGGCGGCAGCGACTCCTCACTTTGGACCGACCTCGCCGCGACTGCCGACGAGAGGGGCGGCGGCAGCTACCCCACCTCCGGGCCCGCGCAACGCGCGGCCCTAGCGCCGCCGCCGCGCCCGCCCCCCCGCCGCCGCGCTCCCCGCCCCGCCGCCCCGCGGGCGCACCGCCGGCGCCGCCTGCCCCGCAGCGGGGGGGTGCAGCGGGACCGGACCCGCCGCCCCGGACCGAGTGGGAGCCGCCCAGCCGCCGGCGGGGCTGTGGCTGCTCCCTGCCCGCTGGAGTAGCCTTAATTTTCCCGTGTTATTTCGGCTTCAGCCTGGTAACGCGCAGGCGGAGGTGCTGTCCGTGCCGCTGCCGTCCGAGCCCCGAGCCCGCCGGGCTGACCCCCGCGCCCCGCCGCAGCCGCGCTTGGCTGCAGGGACAGGGCAGCGTCCCGCCCGACTCGCCGGAGGGTCCCTCCGCAGTGCCGGGCACGCCGGGGAAGCGCCGCTTCGTCCTCTGCCTACAGCACCGAAGTGCCAGCGACACAAGGGAAGGAGCGCGACTTGTCCTGTTGTGCTGCTGTGACCGCCCGCCGCGCACCAGCCCTTCGGGGCTCCTGAAAGACGCGAAAACCGCGTCTCCTCGTTCTGCTCTGCTTTCTCGTTTCCTCCTGCACGCCCTCTACTTCTGCCACTTAAACGAGAGGCGCACGCACTTCTCCCTTTTAGATTTCTCCAAGCTACAAAACAGTATCTAAAACTAATGACTAGCGGGTCCCGTGCAGGAATTGGGCTTACTCCTGGCAACTACCTGGTTACTGAATTTGGCCGACTGCAGCTGCCAGCGCTGGGCAGTGGGACACTGGCTGCATTGTGAACGCTCAGAAGCTGCGTTTATCGTTTGTTTGCGTGTTTTGCATGTTAAGAGGTGTGAAATGTATTTATGTAGGCAACAGTGCCGTTGGATTTTGTTGACAAAATTTGGCGCTTTGCAATGCCAGTCGGTAACCAGATGAAATGAGGCAGAGGATTTCTGGAAGAGTAAGAAATTTGTTCTCTATTTGAGCCATGGGATTTGGTAGATTGTGGGAATAACTGGCAGGAGCCAGTTATAGGAAGGGCAGTTTTCTTCTTTCCCCTAAGCCAGGTAGCCCAGCAAAGTAATAAAGATGCCTCCTAATTCCTCCCAGCTTTTGTTTCCCTGTGTGGGCCGTGGTGTTGTTTTGGCCTTTCCATTCATTCTCTGGAATCTCTGTGGCTGTGTTAGTGCAGGTACCACATGCATGGAAAAGTTCTTTGTGTGGGAAAGCCAGGAATGATCAAAGGGGTGAGAAAAACCAGCTTCAGGGATTTTCAATCCCCAAAAGCAGTTCTTGCTTTGTTTGCAGCCTCCTGGTTCCCTGAGGTGATACAAAAGGATAGAAGATGGAAATAAGTGATTTTTTTTCTTCCCACTTGAACTGGAAGCATGTCAGGCATCGAGGCTCCGTAGGGCCTTTTGTGAAGAAGAGGGGCAGAGTTTCACTGCAGTTGGAAGAAAAAGGTTGTTTTCCTAATTGCTAGACAGATGGTGGGCTGTACAGCAAAGTGCAGGAGACTGTGCACACTGAGCCAAGTCCCTGCAGTGGCACACGTGGATGGACCAGCCCTGCTGCCTGTGGCAGCTGTGGGGTTGGTTCCTCTGCCTTGTGGCACTCCAGTGTGGTGCCTTTGTCTGTCTCTGGGCCAGGCTGGATCAGCTGTGTGCAGATCCTGCCAGGGGAGTGGTTTGGGAGTGCTGGGGGAGTGTTGTCTTGCTTTGGACTGGAATTTGGAGAGGATGCCTTCTTCCCTCGTGTGGAGAGTGTAGCTCTTTGTGGCACAGCAATGCCACTGGCAGTGGTGTACTTGGAGAGCAGAGCTGGGCCTGCCATACACACCTGCTCTGCACTTTGTGCTTCTCTGGTCACATTCCCTGAACCTCACCTCCAGGGATGTGCTGGAAGTTTTCTCTTCTCTGTGCAGAGTCTTTGGCCTCTCTCCTGAGACCATTATTTGCCTGGTGGGACTGGCTGGCCACAAAGATTAAAGGCAGAACTGAGTAATCTGATACGTCAAACGTCATTAACTTCTTCAGGCTAATGGTATTGGCCTCTGCATCAAAGGTAGAGCAGCTGGTTTGAGTGCAGTGTCACCAAGTATGAGATTAGATGTGCCTTACTGGTAAAAATGATGGCCAAAAATCAAGTCTAGTCTGAGCATGTGGCCAAACTTTACAGCCAAACTTTAAGCTCATGAGAAAAAAAGGGATTTGATTTAAATTATTTGTCAAAGGCTGTTGAAAAGATCGAAAAGCAGGTGGAATTCAGCAGCTAGAGATTTATCTGTGTTGGTTTTGTGCTTTTTAGAGTCATAAACTGGAGGTAAAGGGAGAAGGGACAGTGCTTTTATAACCAAACTGAAAATACTGTGCCAATACCTGTATTAAATTTCTGACAGCTCTTTTAGTAGTGAGTAATGATTGTTCACATGTAAATGGACTGGGCAACTTGCTGTCACAGCACCTTGAGACTGGACTTTAGCAGGATTCCTAAAGCAACTTGATATGTAGACAGAAGATAAGATTAACCAAAGTTTAAAAGGAATATTTAAAAACACCGCAGGTCCCGCTGCCTGCCTTACAGGATTGGAAATTGACTAAAATGAAGATTTAGCCAGTTGTTAAATACCAGAGGATGGAAAGTCACAACACTAGGAAAGTGTTATCTTGAAAGTGCTTCCAGCAGTATTTCTTATGTCTTCTCAGTAATAGCTGGCATTGGCCCCTAACAGAATCAGGGAAGGGGATTAACTTTTGATTACTGGCCTGAACATGGGAGCACCTATGCCTATTAGGACACTCCTTGCTACAAGGCATAATTTATACTAGAAGCAGCATAAATTGCTGGTACAGAAGTGATATCGCTGATTGCAAACTTTTCTGTGAAACACCAGCTGAACTGCAAGTTTTTAACCAAGTCCTAAATCTAAACAAGCTTTGCACGTTTTCAAGCTGTGGTTTGGCTATTTAGTGCATCCCCTCATGTGCCATTATGAATCTTTTATTGCTTGCTGTAGTCCAAGTTGACCTCTAATGATGCAGCAGAATTATTTTGTTAGTGCCTTTCCCCTCAGCAGAGAACTGCTGCAATAGGCAGTAGCAGAGTACCTGGCTTTGCCTGGAGTAGCAGCTGTCCCTGGAAATGTATCCAGAGACACAGGGAGCTTCCCTGCCTGAAGCTCAGTGTTTCAGCATGGTGGTGGTTGAGGGCTGCAGTGAAAAACGCGGTTATGATGCGGTGCAGTGGCTGGGGCCTGCCCTCAAAGCAGAGAGGCTGATGATGGTGGGCCCGTGGCAGGACAGAGAGGAGGAAGGCAGTGGGTGCAGCTGCAGGGGCTGGGTGGTGGCAGGGAGGGTCCTGCTGTGCGGAGAGCAGCTTGATGCTTCTGCATATCTCTGCTCTGTGGAGCCACTGCCTGCTCCATGTGCTGCTCTGCTCCTCCATCACACTGCAGACATGTTTCTGACCTCTTTTGGCGCCAGCTGAAGGAGTTTTTGTGGAGCAGCAGGCAAAAGGTGTGGGAGATAAGAGTAAGAGTGGTGCTAATTTGCCCCTGCCTCCCACTGCTGAGCTGACACAGGGGTAGAAAAGGACAAGAAACAGCAAATTCTCCCAGAGGCAGAGCTCATCTGTCCCCTTTATTGCTACTTTGCCCACAGTGGTTTAACCTTCTGTAAAATCAATTGGCTGTCTAGAATTTGAGTGCTGTTCTGGGCTTCCATCTTTAGTGCCTCCAGTGCTTACAGCAGAATGATTGGAAAATTGTATTTAGATAAATGACAAAATCAAAAGGTTTCTGTGTTAGAGTTGGAGTTGTTCAACCTGGAGAAGAGAATGCTCTGGAGAGACCTTATAGCACCTTCAAGTACCTAAAGGGGACCTACAGCAAGAGAGCTGAAGAGAGTTTTTTTTTGTAAGGGGAAAATGGCTTTAAACTGAAAGGAGATAGATTTAAATTAAGTATTAAGAAATCTTTTACTCTGATAGTGGTGAGGCACTGGAATGGGTGGCCCAAAGAAGTGGTAGATGCCCCCTTCCTGAAAGTGTTCAAGGATGGGGCTTTGAGCAACTTGTTTTAGTGGAGGGTGTGTTCCTGCCCATGTCAGGAGGATTGAAAGTAGGAACCAACTCAGGACGTTGAATGATTCTATGATTTGTACAGGCAGGGGACAAATCCTGACCTCTGTTCAGTGAAGCAGTGAATACACAGACATCCCTATGTAGTGTTTTGACACTGCTTGAGCTTCAACGTAGCTCAAGGGCAGGGGACAGGGAGGCTACTGATAAAAATGTCACCCCTTGCTCTGAAACCTCCATCACAGTACAGTTTGTGAGAGGTTTTCTCTGAGCAGGCTGGGTGACAGAACAAAAAAGGCTGGCAGCTACAGGTGCCTTGTCTAGACCACAGCTTCCGCCTCAGCACTCTACACCAGCAGACCCAGCTTTGCAGGCTGGGAAGTCCCAAAGGGAAAGGCCTGTGGAGGTAACCCCAGAGTAAGGTAATCTGGGCAGCCAGCTGGGAGTATGATGTTACACTGATGAACACTACATCCAGAGATATGCGAGTCATCCTACTCCTGCCTCTATTTTCATACAGCTTGATAATGACTTTTTCTCCTTAGAGGGTAAGGAGATCTTTCCCAATGATGTTTCAGGGCTGAGAGCTTCTCTGAACAGGACATTGGGGTCTGAAATCTTGAAATAGGGTAGGTATGAAATCTGGGAGAAAGAATACCTCATCATCAGTTTTTCATTTGGCTGGGACTGTTTCCTGCTAGCAGGCTTTGGGACCACATTACTCTTTCCTCAGGTCTAGGGTAGAAATGGACCATTTCAGGTCTCCTGGGAGTATTGTGTTTGTAATTCCCATGCAGTTCCCCAGGAAATGCAGGCAAAGAATTTCCATGAGATGTGCCCTCCATGAGAGGGCAAAGTAAGTTATTTTTTATACAAAGTGTTGTTTTTAGGTATTGTACTTGTTCATTCAGAGATGCATGTAAATTACAGCCTGGATTTCCACTTGCAGAATGAAAAATGTTTTGTTCTAATAATAAATACTGAACCTCTGCTATTCCCATTTACATAACATACATGACACAATGTGTAAATCCTCAACAATATTTTTTCAGAATTTAGCAGCTTGTTTTTCTGCAAACATAAACATTTATTTTTGGTGTTAATAATTAATAATATGCCACATGCACATAATAAATGTGAAATCTAATCTTGTATAGGCATAAATATATCTGCCAAAGTGGTCTTTCTATGCTGTAAATGACTCTCACAAAGTGGCAGCGTACATACTATTTTCAATCACTGTTTTTTTGTTTTGTGAACAGATATGTCACTAAATTAAATGTTTTCCTTTGCAATTAACAAATACTTCACACTTTAAAAACAAGAAAGGAAAATAGTAGATAATTATTTTAAAAGGGGACGTGGCTAATAGAAAAGTCTTTGCAGCTGTATCCTAAGCAAAATACAGACAGAAATGTTGAAAAAATCCCATCAATGGAGGGAAGATCAGGTATGTGAGTCCTTTTCTGCAGTGAAAAGAAGGAAATGACTTATTTGGGGTCAAAGTCACTGCTGCAGTTGGACAGGGAATGGCTCGATGCCGTGCAGAACAAGATACTGGAGTGGTGCAGGGCAGCAGATGGAGGTACACCTTTCTCTCACTTATTGATTCCTCCCTCCAGAGTCCAGTATTTTTAGGTTTCATCACTTCCTAGGAACCAGCAGTAGCCGAGAAACCTCCTGACGAAGTCTTGGGGTTGTATTGCCGCTAATGGCTGTCCCACCTGGCAGCCGGGGGCGCGGCTGCTCCCGGCTCCGCTGTGACTGCTCTTCCTCACAGTGTGACCGCCCTTCCTCACGGTGTGACCGCTCTCCCTCACAGTGTGACCGCTCTCCCTCACGGCGTGGCCGCTCTCCCTCACGGCGTGGCCGCTCTCCCTCACGGCGTGAGCACAGCCGGCAGCGCCGCTGGCTGCGAGCCGTGCCCGCGCTCGGGAACCCCGACTAACAAATGAGATGGTGTTTTAGCACTGATCGCTGGTACGAGGGGCGATGTAGTTTGTCTCATTTTCAGGGAAGCCACGTGGAACTGTGTTTTGCTAAACTGCAGAGGGAATAACCGCCTCTCCAGAGTGGGCTGAGCTGACTTTTTAGGAAAGGTAGTAATGCACTAACGCCAATGGCTTAACAAAACATGAGATGTTCTATTAGGCTGGGTTTTTTTTATTTATATGTTTGTTTTGCTTTTATTTATACTATTCCAGCCATTAACTCTTGTCTTTGTTGACAGTTCGTTGGTTGTGGTTAGTAGTGGGGGTGACATAAGGGTCCTCAGAAATATGTCAAACCTACTAGAAAAGGTAAACCTTCATATTTCACCATGAAATAAGAGAAGAAAGAGATTTACCTGAAGCATTTTCGTGCTATCATTATGCATTCTGTAGAAGACAAAGATCATAAAAGTCCAGTTGCTATTAATGAGCCAATACTTATTAATCAAATGAAAATAAGGTGCCTTAAGGAGGGTGAGTGCAGAGTAACTGGGCTGGGATGACTCAGCCATCTTTACAGCGACAAACTCACTAAATAATATTGTCCAAGGTGCTTTGGAAGAAAGTTTTCAAAATTCCCTGTTTCCTGATTTTCTCTCTGCTCACTTTGAGCACTTTTTCTGGAAACTCTGGACACTCTTTTGGAAACACACCTACACACAGAGCTTCATGTTGCTGGAACTGAACTGAATTCTGGGGGAGCCTACTTACCTGCATGGGTGATCATAGGGTACAGCTGTCAATACAATTGATCCAAAATGTGCATAGCAAGGTTTTTTTACCCTTCCAAAAAGGCTTTTAAAAATGAAATGTTCTCTAGAAATGGCCAGCACCAATGCAAGCTTCAGCCATTTTTCAAACATAATAGTAAACACAATATATTATAAATAGGAATAGATTATTTGTCAAAAAATATTGAGCCTGTTTTTGAAACAGAGGTTCTATCTTTTGATTCTATATTTTGAAAATATTTCTTTTACTTGGGCTTTTTTTTAGCAGACAGACTTGTCAGAGCCTGGAGTCAGGGACTACTGCTTATGTTTGTGTACAGAACCAAGCACTGCTCTCATCTCAGTTATGCATCTAAGGTTGGACTTGCTGCATATAATACATGCAGTAATTAACAGTCATTCATCATCTGTCATCAGATACCTTCTAGCTGTTAATACTATCCTAAATGTATTTCCTTTGGAAAAATCACTTGTTAAAAGACACATAGGTCTAACCTAAATTCAGTTTCCAGATGAAACTCAATGTTCGGACACAGGGACTATTGCATTTGCTGAACTAGCTATATTCTGTTCCCTCAGCAGAATGCATATGTCGAGAACTACCAGTTATTTACCTGATCCCACCTGCTCCTACACAAATACAGACATTATTTAGCAGCACTTTTAATCTGTCCAATATTTTAATAATGAATAGAAATCTTCCAGCAAAAATTTTCTTTATTCTGTTATTGAGGGGTATCTTTCATGGAGGAAAAGCATAACGCGACACCGAGGATGGGATTACAGTAGTGCTCTGAACATGGGATAAAACACAAGAACAGTGGGCAGGGATAGTATTAGCAACTATCTTATCCCTCCCAGTGAAAGGCATAAATAGATATATAAAAACATTTCTTACTTGAAAACTTGGATTGTGAAGAGGCAGTTTTGGGTGTTCATTTGATAGGAATGTGGCAGTCCTGGAGGGAGGAGTAGGGAGAACTCAGTTTTCCTGCAGCTAAGCCACAGTTTTGTCAGGTAGCCATTAGTTTTGATTTGTGGTATACCATTATGAACCAGTGAAGGGCAGCACTATCCAACTGTTATAGGTAACTAGATAGATCACTAATTATGTTTTCAAGTTTACAATGATGTAAACATTAAATGTTTGACTAAATTTGCTATGAAAATGGTTGTGTTGCTGTATTACTGCAAAATAGTAACTTCAAGAGCCTTTAGTAATTGTCACCAGATTTCTGCAGTTACAAATTAACAGCTTGCTTGTAATGGTTTTTAGGGAAGGGCATTTCATTTATTGAAAAGCTGAATCTCTTCCTAGGAGTCAGGTAAGTTCAATTGCTTTATTAGGTTGTAGCATAGAGTCTACACATCAAAACAGAGTTTAGGAAATTGAAATATGATTAGTATCAGAAATACGTAAACAATAATACAGATATTTTTGTAGTTCAAAACACTAGAGGTAAGGTTTTCTACACAAATTGGTAGATGAGATTAGTACTTTTATTTCTGAAGTTTCCTTCGGTATTTTTCAATAGGAATCAATGATCTATGTGTCTGATACTCATATTTATACTCAATATAAAAGGATATTGGAAAGAACTTCCATTAACAGTTTTGTATTTTCTTTGTGTGTGAAAATTTAGCTATATAACTTGTACAAACCCGTTCAAAGTGCTATCCTATTTAGTGTGGTGTTTGAGAGGGAATAAAATTAAAAGGTGTTCTACTATTCAGTCTCTTTTTAAAGGTTCTATGCCCTTGTACACATCTAAAAAATAGCAGTTTGGTTTTTACTCCAAAAATAATATCTTGACTTTCCAGAGGAAGCTAGGGAGAGTCAAGATATTATACTACAAGTCCATGCTAGCAATAGTTCATCTACTTACTTGTAAAAGAAAAGCTATACATTGTTCTGGATTTAAAGTATTTGTCATGTGAATTCAGATGGTGACACTGTCTCCTTGCAATGTGTTGCATGATGTGAACACTTTAGTTTGTTTTTTGTTTTTTTTTGAAGATGTCTAAGTCTTTCTGGCATACAGCTGGCTCTTCTGCCAGAAAAAGAGTCTGACTGGTGAGTACCAGAGCTGGAATTTCACCTGTGGTGCCTCAGGCACAGAAAAGCAGGTGCTGGCTGAGGAAGCTGCCCTTGGCTGCCTAGGCCAGGCCATTAGACAGGTGAGGATTCATCATCCCTGTAAGGTCTGAGTTAGTGAGAACCCAGTGGGAGCCTTTTGGCTTAGGGGTGGGCTCCAGGGGAGAGAGCCCCTGGGTGCTGCCTCTCCAGCCCCAGGATGGCTCTTCCAAACTGCACTGGGGAGAAGTCCTGGCTTTATTTCCTTGTCTTCTTTTTGGCACAGATGTACAATTCCTTCAGCCTTGCAGTAGAGAGGGTGTCAGGGCCAAGATGATGTTAGTTACTTTCTTTCTCTAGCAGACTTGTGTATTTACTAAACATAAATATCAGGATATTCACATCCCTATAGCCAACACCATTTAT
This sequence comes from Cyanoderma ruficeps, assembly GCA_008694505.1. Classification (NCBI taxonomy): domain Eukaryota; kingdom Metazoa; phylum Chordata; class Aves; order Passeriformes; family Timaliidae; genus Cyanoderma; species Cyanoderma ruficeps. The sequence goes on from VZDJ01001247.1 coordinate 5,750,644, forward strand.
TTATATTTTAAATTTAAATTTCACCTGCATTGCAAGACATTTATTACTATATTTAATGTGCAAGACTGTCCAATTAATTCATGAAAAATTCTGGGACACTGGTTACAAATTAAAATGGCGACATTTGCTGCAATAATGTTTTTTATGTTGGAGAACCAGACCAATACATCAGATTATAGAAAGATGAATTAATCCATAAGTGAATAAAATGATTAAAAGCTTAAGTTGGCAGTGAAGTTTATATGTTTACTCTGGTATGTAAAACATCTATTGATCTGAAGTTTGATCAGTAATATTTACAAATTTACTCTCATATACATCATTATGATTGTATTCTCTTATACTAGGAGTTTACTAGTTTACCTGAGTAGGGTGTACTGATTACCCAGGCTGCTGCAGATGCTCAGACATCTTGGGAAGCTCTGCTTCCCATCCCTTGGCAGGGCTTCCACCCGAGGTGGGAGAAAAAATGAGCAGGAGGGCAACACTTGTGTTTGTTCTCAGAGGTCTGTTTCTCCAGGCCTTTTAAAAGTAAAGTTCCTGAGACTAAGCTTTCCTTTTCCTAGTCTTTTCCTCATTTCCTTGATGCTCTGAAAAGACATTATATTAAACATCACACATGCCCTCCCCTCTTCTGATTTTGGACATTTTGAGAGATCCAGGGACTGATTTCAAGACCTGAGAGGATGGGAACTCACTGTATTATGCTTGAAAAAGGCATGTACAGAGAGAAAAAGACGTGAACCTGGAGGTTTCACTTTTAAAATAGAGCTTAAAAAGAACTGTGAACAATAGACAAGTAATTTCAGAAAAGCAAAACTGGATTAAGCAGAACCTGGGGTTTTTTAAGAGAGGAAAGCTGGGCAATGGATGTGGTCTGCTGATAAAAGAGAAAGTACAAAGGATCTCTGAAAGCAAATATTTTAACAGAATTAATATTTTCAGAATGATTCGCAAACACATAAAAAGGATTGAAAGAAAGAAAAGTTTCCAAAATCAGAAGTTAAATGCCAAGGGGATGCATCTAGCATCCATATTTTAGTTGATGGTAAAGCTACAACTGCTTTCAGCGGATGCAGGGTTCAGGTTTGGCTTTTTCAAAGTTGCCTGCCAGGTGTTCTCTGTACCATCTACCCTCTCCGGCTCTTTGATTTCAGCAGCTTTGTTTGCAGAGGTGGGGCTGGGTTCTCAGGGACTGAGAGCTGGGAGAGCATGTTTTGATATTAACATCTGTCCCACTGGGGAATCTGCCTCCAGCCTGCAGTCCTGCCCAGCAGATCAGAATCAATATCAGCTACAGCTGTCACTTTAAGTATTGGCCATGTATATCCTTCTGACTTATGCAAAACTATAAACTAAAATACCCGTTCTCATTTTTCATATGCTTCACCGGATGTCTGAAATCACAAATTATATCCAAAATGAGAAACACTGGGTGCTCAGCTAGTATGCATTGCAACTTTTAAAAAATGTATTTTTATAGTGTCATAATATATTATATTTGTATGTATTCAGTGCCATGGAGCTAAGCAATATTTTTACAGAAAATATAAATGTGCTGCTCTGATTGGAGTCTGCAGTGGCCCTTTGGAAACATTCCATAATGGGCACCCCCAGCAGGCAAAATGGGGCAGGAAATCAGCGGGAAGGGTGTGCTAAATAAATACTCGTAGGAGAGCCAAGCCAATACAACTTATAACTGCAGGTGCTAAAGCTTGTAAGTAACTTTACTTAAGGGAATAATTTCATATTAGTTCTTAAGGGTTCTTTTGTCTTTGTAATTGCATTCTTATGTAAATTAATATGTAGGTTATCTTACCAAACAGATAACACGAAGTCTTTTACAATAGGAAATTGAAATATTTAAAGTCATGTCATGTAATAGGTTGTTGCCTGAACACTCATTTACTTCTGAGAAACTTGGCCCAACTGCTCTAAAAGAGCTGCTTACTCCATTCAGATTCTTATTTAAATATTTTATTTAAAATAGGGATCTGAACTAGTTTTTGTTGGCTTTTTGTTTGTTTGATTTTTAATTTTATTTTAAGGCCCTATTTTGCTCAGCCTGACAGTCTGAGAGTTCAAAAGATAAGCATTTTGTGACACAAACAACCTGAAATATATTTTAAAAGAAAGCCATTAGAAATATTGTTTTCTGACACATTTCACACTTTATTGATGCTGAGTAGTGAAAAAAAAAGTGAAGAAATATATCTAGAGTAATTTTGTCACTGGACCATTATAGAAAGTGTGATTAGTCTCATAATGAAAAATAAACAATGTGCAGCTGAAACTGCAGGCAGAAAGCATGTGCATGACTGCAGTAGAGGTCTCGTGGGGTTAATTGTGTGTCTTAAGGTCCTCTCCCCTCCCCCAAATGAAGAAATGAACATCTAGTAGCACAAATAATTGTTTTTCTGTTGTCTTTCATATACAGGCTGCTAAAAGAGTATGGCAAATGAATTGAGTTGTGTGTCAAAAATGACATTAGCATGGAAAGTCTATTTTCTTCCCTTGGGGCTCTCTGTGATAACTCGTGTGTGGATGTCTCATTGCAGCTGTGGTCTTGTCATCACCATCAATTGCATCTGCTTGCTTATTTCTGCATCCTTTTATTCACCACAGATCAAAATGAGAAGGTCCATTTCAGCTCTGTGCATGTTCTCCAGTCAATCCAATAACTTCATCTATTTTCTCCTGCAGATAGGCTTCTTCACTCCCGTCTGCAGCGTAGGTCTCCAAAGTGGGGTGGAAATTGCTTCAGCAACCTCAGTCTATCAGATAAGAGATGCATTCACTGTGGAACAGATAGAGAACTTTCCTTCCCTTTTAACAGTTTTGAATCATTTAGTTAATAGAGGGTTAGTGGCTCATGTAGCTTTATGGCTTCTTGGCAGCTTCCTGAACAGGTGGGAGTCCTTGGATGGTCTTACTGCACTGTGGTTACATAATATGTGTGATGTCATCCTCTACCACAATGGTTGTTAGCTGGAGTATGGAATTAATCCTGAAGAAGCTATTCTAGTTTTGTCCTGGTGGATACCGAAATTCTTGAGGAATGAATAGGATGAAGTTTGTGTTAATGTCATCTTTGCCCTGCCCTGTATGGTCTGTTAACCATAGCTCGGTCATCTGTCAATGTCTGCACCTCTCGATCCCGTTGCCAATTACTGGAACCAGCCACTCTCTGTATGTATTTTAGAAATTAATCTCTGATTATTAAATCATGACTGCATGTTAACACACATTATTTTTATAAACCCACTGCAGACTCCCATGCATTATAAATAAATTGTATTAACTCCAGTTCATATGAAATATTTATAAATACTATGGAAAGGGCTCACTTTCTGTGCATAGTTATTAGACATTTTAGATTATAAAAGATTGCAAATGGTCAATTATGTAAAATTATGAGAATACAAACTTAAAAACCAGGCTCATAATCCTACAATGAGAGACACAGAAAACCAAGATTCCAGCTGGGTTCAAGAAGAGTGGCATGCTTTATGTTTCTTAATTATCTTTATTTCCCAGTAGCATTGCTATTGCCAGAGCTCAATTTACTATGTGCCAATGAAAGAGTAATAAGTTGCAGAGACACTCCTATATCAGATGAGAGAGTTTCACTCTCCTCTGTTGTCAGAACATAAAGCCATAGAGGTCAGATCATTTTAGCTGTACCGCGTTTGACTCAGAGCAATTTTGTAATTTGGGCCAAAATCAGCTGTGAAGTGAATGGTTCTTACCAAAAACCCTTCTGGAGATGGGCACTGAGGCTATTGATGTCACTTAATATTAAGCAGCTAATAGAAATTACAAATCTACATATTTTTGTAAATCTAGGCCATAAGTCCTGAGCCTTTGAAAATATACCTGAGTGTAATAATAAACCCCAGAAGCCAGAGCAGGAGTATTGAGCCTGCTGGTTGGCAGTGCTCTAGTTTATGGACCAGGGAAGGACATGGCTGAGTGACAGGAAGAAGTTTCTGAAAATATTCATAGATATTCCACTGAATCCAGTTGGAAATCCTCTTCTCTGGGAGAACATGGGGAGACCAGTGAAAAATACCTCTGAAGCCCTCAGCCTGGTGGTCTGAGCTGGCCTTCACAGAGCTGCCCGTTAGCTTCCCTACCAGGCATTAGGAGCTTTTGAGATGTTTTACCTTTTTGTTTTGGTGAGGAAACACCTCTAAGATGACTCTGAATGGTCTTTTACATAAATATGATAAACTTGTTTACCCAACCTCCTCTCATCCACAGCTTTCTTCTAACTAAATCTAGGTTATGTCCCTAGTTAGAAAATTAATAAATAAGTTAAATGTTTGTACAGCACCTTGAAGCTGTAAAGTGCTGTCTAAATCCCAAGTACTAGCAACTTTCTCAATTATGATACAGCATGTTTATACAAATATGTTTGATGTCCTCAGAACATTTGGACTAAGTGGAGCATATTTCCTGTTGAGAATAGATTTTGCTGGTTGGAAGCCATGCCTTATGAAATGCAGACTGCTGTCACAGCATCCAGTTCAGGAAAATAATGACATAAAGAAACTTAATTTGCTGCATTAAACCCACATTTTCTACATATTTGGAAGCAGGAGTAAAAGATTTCGAAGGATCCCTTCTTCCTGGTTTAATCAGAATCATGTTGCTTTCCTGATTACAGGAGCACCTGTGAGTTTTATTACAGTGGCATTGAATTTGACTTTAGTTAATGGTCTGACTATTTTCATTATGTATTTTTATGAGTTTATTGTTTGGACATTTTAAAATGGAAACATAATGAAAATCATAATGGAATTAGGAAGCTTTTCTCTAGAAGAGCAGTTTTCACCATAGCCTGTTCCTACCAGTACTGTTTTTCTTGTTGTAAGCAGAGGAGAGGGCTGTCTTTGGGAATGCTGGGATTTGCTGGGAGGTCCAGGACTGCAGCCAGGGAGAAGGCTTGCTCTAAAGCAGTTCTTCTGTCACAGTTGCAGGAGACATGTAATAAGGTGCATGAAAAGACTAAAAGAAAATGTAGTCAGAGTCAGTCTTCTATTTTCACTCTTAAGACAATGACTTCTCCCCCTGTATATATATCCGGGAGAGTATACCAGGCTATACTTTATTACCATAAGCTTTCTTTGAGTCAGAATATCTCTAGCATTCTGATTCTCGAGTGTTGAAGCTGCCAGGCAGTACCTCAGCAAGCAGAATCTACTTTTTCAGGGAAGTATTTCTCATCATTGCAATGCTTTTTAGCCCCAATTAAGGATGGTTTATGAATTACAATATCACTGCTAATGCCAGTAAAGAGGTCACATTTTGCTATGATGGAAAAGAAAAATTGTGCCTAAGGACTCCAGAAAATGCATGTACATTTTGGGTAAAGAGCTGTTAGACTTCTAACAGCCATGTCAGAATTCATATGCTCATCGTTGAAAGCTGATACTGGATAATTAAGTCATGCCAGCAGATAGCCTCAAAGATATGCTACCAAGGATACACCACGCTATTCATGGCATTAAAAAAGCTCTAAGGCAGAAAGTTCTGAATTGCTCACCATTAGGGTGGCTCTGCTGCCGCTGAAGTAAAAAGTAGAAGTCCTGTCAGCCTTCACAGGAACCTTGCTGCTCTGCTGACACATGTCAGATATCTTCATCATTAATTGCATGACCAAATACCTTAATTGTATATCCGATTCCACCTTACTCATCAGTAATATATTGAAAGTATAGATGGGCAAAGAGCAACAGTTGTTGCATTGACTGTCAAGCCTTCAGCATTGTGTTTATTTTTTGCCAGATTAAATTGAAATTGAAAGGAAATAGAGAAAAACCCTTTCAGAATAGTGTTCTGGTAAGAAATAGCTGCTTACACGGTGATTAGGGAGTCACCCGAGTGATGGTTAAGAGAATGTTCCCCATACTTGGGCACTAGCCTGCCTGTGCATTACTTTCCCTCCACAGCCTGGGAGCCTCTGTGCCCAGCAGAAGTGACAAATCACAGCAGGCAGGGCCGCAAGAGGCTCTCCTGGTCCCCATCCTGTGCCCTCCCTCCTGCAAGATCCCCGCGTGTCCCACTGCATCCCGCCTGCCCGACCTCCCGGCTGCCGGCAGTGCCCGCTCTGCAGGGCTTTCCCCGGCAAACCCCTCCGGCCCGAAACCCCTCCTGCCGCAGCTTCTCCAGCTTCCGTCCTGCTGCTTCCTGAGTCCATGATAAATCCCAACCTTTCATGTCATTTGTTGCCCTGAAAAGCATTTCTGAATGGTGCTCAAGTCCCTGGGATCTTCCCTCTCCCAGGCTATTGCCTTTCCTTTCCTGCAGTGTCTCTTCATCAGCAAGGCTGTTAATTCTGCCTTCTTTTCTTTTTCTTTTTCTTTTCTTTTNTTAGCTCTTTTCTCTGATATTTTCTATTCCATGGAAATGAGATGACAGTCAGAACTACAGATGGAATTAAACTGAGTAATACTCAAATTCATTATGCCAGACTTCTACCTGTGTTCTCCATATCTGAAATCTGGTGATAATTTTTCTATGGATAATTTATCGTGGATGGAACCTTTTCTTGTCTTAACTTTTTTGCTTATCTTATCAACTGAGACCAAGCCTGTAGAATAGATTATCCTTCACTTCCCTGCCAAACTCTGTATGGAGACCTGCTGGTTTCCCTGCCTCTGATCCCATACCTACTGCATCACTGGACTTGTCTCAGCTATCTCATTGTTTTTGTATGAAATACATGACACAGGTTGAGCTGTCCTCAGTTTATGCTTTTTGTTCCCATAACACAGTGGCCATGGGAATGGGTTGCTCTACTTTAGCCTACTCCATGTTCATGCCATACCTGTTTAATTGCCTAAATATCTGATTTTCTGATTGCTTTAAATCTTGTTTGGCAGGTGGATTTTTTGATGTGTCATTTGTGTATAGAAGCTTCTCTTCTTTTCCTGTGAGTGTCTTTCAGTTGAGGCAGCCCATCAGTGCAGGCTCCCTGTGTGACCTTGAAGGACTTGTTGTCCATAGGAATTCCAAATCATCATTTAAGCTGATTAGTAAAGAACATTTACTATAGATACTGAAAGCCCAAATGCTCAAGATATCTTCATACTGCATAAACTCTTATGTAGTGTCTTTACTGTGGTGTTTTTTATTTTTCTAAAATCACCAATATGTCTTATAATTGGGTGCTCATAATGAGCAATTTCCGGTGTTGGTCAAATATCTTATACTGATTCCTGAAGCTTTCTGGCTGTCAGCTGGAGTAGTGACCCAACTTGCATTTTTGGTGTACAGTATGCAACTTTCTTCTTGAGAATGATCAGAAATCTTAATACCGAGTTGGGAGATTGCTGTACTTTGTTCTCCAGAGCCAAGCCTCTTTATCCTCCAGGTTGTCCAACTGGGCAAAGTTGCATCTACTATCTACACGACCTGTTTTAATGATGGTGAAGTGATGGATGGTCACTTCCATCCAGAGTGGCTCCTTACCCCGTTTCTTTAGTAAATATTCAGACTTTTTCATGCTTTATTAGGCAAAATCCTATAATCATAATTACATACATAATTTACATTAATGTAATAGTATTAATGTACACTGGATTATGTTGTTAAAACTGACCAAATTTGATTTATTAAATTTTATTTAATTAAATGCAATTTCTAATTAAAAAGGAGTTCCTATGATGTTATTTGCATTCTTTGTAGCATGTGCATTGTAAAGAAATGTTCAGTATATACTGAAATCATACTAATTGGTATGAGGGTTACCCGAGCAATAGCTTTAACTGAAATCCACAGTAAATAGAAGAATAAACCCCAAGGTAAATATCAGTAGCTTTGTAGCTCCCCATAGCACAACAAGGACTGCTACAGGAGAGCAGTCAATTTCTATACCAGCTTTATTTTTCAGTGCTGGTTTTCCAGCAATTTGAAACTGAAAATGCAGAAAATATTGCTTTCACATAAGCAAAATATTTTCTCCAGCACTCTTGTCCAATGGCCTGACAAAGAAATGGCCAGTGAGACATGTGAGAGACCCCCAAGCTTCAGCTCTATTGATCTGGCTGAGATGAGGCTCCCTTGAGAGCCACTGCACAGAGTGAGACTCTGCCCATCCCAGCAAAGGTGTTGTGCCTTCCCTGGGATGGAATGTGCCATGGGAGGTGGAATGTGCAGAGGCCAAGGTTTCAGAGGTGAACGCTGCCTTTCAGCTTCCCCTTTGAGCTGTCATGTCTAATGACTCTGGAGAAGCTACTTCTGCTTGGTTCCAGTTCTAGTTCTCCAGCTTTATTCTTTGGTTACTATGAAATACTTATATATATACACACACACATAAAATATTCCCTAACGAACTATACTTAGAGAATTTTACTTCCTGGTATTTATTAAAATGTTATTTATTAAAATGGATGTGATTTCTGGATGCACATTATAATATAAATGTGCATTGAAATAAATGAAGGATTTAGCTGTTGAAATGTTCTTAATTAACAAAATTGTAATATCTCACTGACTGGGGAAGAAAGAAATGAAGCACAGGCAAGTGATGTTGTCCAATCTTGACAAGAAATATGAATTTCACTTTCTTACACCAGAATATTTCCCAGTCCTCCCCCCTGCCCCCCTTCTGAATTCAGAGTGCAGGGCTGGAAGGCTCTTGAGGTTGTCCAGTCAAACCTTCTCTTTCTGTTACACTATCCTGTTTGCTATCAAGCTCAATATGTTGCTGAATTAATTATCAAAAATATATGTAACTAATTTTTAGTTTGAATTAATCTGCTTTCAGCCATTGATTCTTGTTACACTTTTTTTCAGCTAGATTGAAGATCCTTTTAGTGCCTGGTTTTTCTCCCTACGAGGCGCTTATCTGTTGTAATCATCTCACCACTCAGTCTTCTTCTTGATAAGATAAACAGATTGAGCTGTTCAGCTTTCTTACTGTAAGGTATTTCCTCCTGCCTAAAATAGTGTATGTGAGCCTCTTCTGCACATACTTCAATTTTTTTTTAACATCCTCTGCCTTTTTATATCTAAAAGGAGCAATCTAGCACAAAAATTGCCTTTTTTCCCCCCCAAAGAACAATCATCATACAATGACCCTATGCAAGCCTCAAAATAACAAGAACTGAATTTCTTTTGACAGCACTCATTTATTAGGCCGCAAGGGCAGCTGAATGTATCTGAATCTTACTGCTTCATTTTTGGGTGAACCAGGTTGCAGTAAAATCCTCTGATTCATCAGAGGGGGAGGTGAACAATGACACGTGTCCCCAGGAGAGGCCACCTTGCCTCACAGCTGCTGATGTGCCGGACTTATATGTGAAAGCGTTGTGGAGGGGTTAGGAATTGTGTCCAGCACTGGGACAAAGCTGGGGATCGTGCCATGGCCAGCCCTGCCACTCCAAACCTGGGAGCATCTTTGTACCACAGAGATTTGGGGATTTTAAACAAATTCCACACCAAGCAGGGACAAACATATTGTGGGTGCAGGGCACTCTGTGGAGCAAGACAAGTCAGATGAGTAGTTCTGGTACTTCTTTGGGGGTGGGTGAAAGGGAAGGTTTACCCTGGCTGTGCAGGCGATGGCTGAGAGCAGAGAGAAACTTTCCCTGCTTGCCAAAGTCACTCAAACCTCTTGTTTACGACTCTTGTGATACTCACTGGTATTGTTGGTAGTAATGCAGTCCAAGAACCAAATGGTATCAGCTGTGGTGTGCTGAAAAGAAAAAGTGATTTGCCCAAATTTGGTAATTACCTCACTTTAAAGCACAGAATAAGTTGTAGATAATTAAAAAGGCAGTTTTAGGGCTAGTAGAAAGAATTGCAGAATAAAAGACATACTAATTAAGTTTCTCTCTAATCTGTATACCTGGTGGAATCAAACTGCATTTTAGAAAGCTAAGTGAATTACAGGTGAGTTCCTCCTGATGCTGTTTTACAGAACTTGGCTTTTCTGCTGTTTATGCCTGTAAACCTCCATGTGAGTGCAGGAAACTGCCCTCAGAGAGTTCACTGCGTGGCTGGGTTCTAAACAACCAAAAATTCCATCACTCTTACACAGGAATATGGTGAAATGTGGCATTCCTGCCTTCAGCTGCTGAAGGATGGAGGAGATGAGGTGCTGGGATTTCAATAGTTGCCTATGACTGAACAGTCATGGTTCAATAGTTTTCCCCCGCTGTTAAAAAAGCTATTTAAGAAATTGCTAATACCTCATTTAAAATCTTGATCCTTTTGATGTGATGACAGGGGGTCAGGCTTGGAGGCGGTGTCACAAACAGAAAGATACGAATGTTCAGCATATAGAAGTATTCATTAATGACTCATAAGCAAGTGTGCCTGGCAACTAATTGGAGATTTTTGTGCAGAAATATTGTATTTATGGGCTCCATAGAATCTAACTTAGTTTTGTTCTGCGGCTTGTGAGGCTATCTTTTTGGCAGGAAGAACTCATTAATCAAAATCTTTCCTTTTGTAAATGACAGAGTATTGAGAGGGTGGGGAGAAAGAGGACAGGTAGAACATGCATCTGAAATGCCAGAGAGATTTTGTACTGATACAGCTCATACCACCAAATAGGAGACGGGGTGTCAGAAAAGAGGAAAACCTCTATTCTAATGCTGCTAATGTCAGGGCATCATTGATGAAACCTAGCTCTACTTCCCTGTGAAATCTGAAGTTACACTTTTATGATCCTATTATATTTGTTCATTTTTTTAAAGCAATGCAGCTAAAATCCAGACTGCTTACCATCAAAGTATTTGAATTAACATTTTACATTCTTGGCCTATTTCTCACTGTCTAAGGGTTCTTGGTGGAACAAAGGTCTGTGGACAGCTGTAGGTTTGGGCAGAGAGCCTGATCCTGTTCCTGCTGGGTACAGGATATCCCCTCTCTGGCCATGTGCTACCTGGAGAGCAGGCTGCACAGAGCAGTGCTGAGGTGCCTGGGGTACCTAGAAACAGAGAGCAGCTCTGGATATGCCTAACAATAGCTCCCCTTGGGCTAAGGCCAATGCTGTTTTCACATTTTATTGCTATTGAGCAATAATCAGGGATAATTTGAACAGATTGAAAGGTATCTCCACCCTTTCAAAGGACTGAAATATGCATTCTCTGAAACAGTTTTCTTGGAACAGAAAATGTGGCATTTAAGCTCTTTTTGCTTATGCTGTGTCACAGACTAACAGATAGGGATTTCACATGTATCTACTGGCAGAAGCACCTTTTGTCCTGTTCTAGCAAGGCCCCATTAATCTATCTTTTTAAGATAATAAATATGTCATTGACCCTGTCTGCTCCCATACTTTACAAATTCATTAACACTTTTCTATGTTGTATTTTTTACTGTGCTATACAGCTATGCAAAGGGAGCTCCAGCCATTGTACTGTAAATCACTAATACCCAGACTGAAAGCAGTTGCTGTTAATGAGATAGCTCACCTACCACTTGCATGTCAGAGATGTTAGTAGAAGCAGGATGATGTGCACAGGTTTGGTGGAGGCTGAATTTGTGTCTCTAATAAATGCACGAAAACCGGACAAGATGCTTGGCCACACACCTTAGCAGCCTGTCTGTGATGCCAGCACTTTGCAAAGGACATTAGAGAAATTAACGGAGATGTCCTTCTGATTAGCCAGCTTTTCCAAGTCTAGCTAGCATAAGCTCTTTAGTCTTTGGAAGGAAATACTTCCAAGGAGGATAGAGAATTGTTTTTAGTGGTGCTAATCTTCCAATAAATTACTTCTGACCAGGGGAAGACTTGGAGGACCAAGGTAATCCCAGAATAAAGTTGATTTAACTTCTCCGTTATTCTCAGGAAGGCTTTGGGACTGGAGGTTTGAAGAGCTGTATGTGACATTTTTAAAAGGTTTCAGCAGAGGCTTAAACTCCTATAATGTTAAATATATTTTCTGAAGCAATGAGATTCTCATGCCAGGGGCAAGACACAAGGGATGGTTTTGTGCGTGCACTAACGTAGATGACATTGGCTTTTTGACAAGGTCACAAGATGCAAAAGTACTTCTGGGTATACAGACTTATTGCTTTCCCAATTAATGACAATCAGGGAGTTTCCATTTTTTTTCTGGAATTAAGCACTGCACACAGAAGAAAATTCTGCTATTGGACATGACTGTACATCAAAACCGTGTCTGACCCGGCCTCTGCCCGTGTGCTCTGGGTCTGCCATGGAGCACATTGGCAAGGCTCAGAGTGTAGCTGGCTGCCCTCACTGGCCTGTGCATGAAGAGGGTATGACTTTGTTAGTCTTGAGAACCGGTGCCTTTTCCATTCAGGTGCAAGAAGGAAACCTGAAATTGTCATTTTTTGACAGGATGTACCGATTTGCATTACAAGGCTGGGAAGAAAACATGCACTTCATCTGCTTTGACAGTTGGCCTTCTGAATTACACTTATCAGCTGTATTAGCCCAGTGGCCTTTGGCAGAGGAGGGGCAGGGGTGGGTAGTGTTGTTCTTGCTGATCAGGGACCATGCATGGCTCTGGATTTCTGCATTCCCTTTGGCACTTTGGTGGCATTTAAAATTATGACAGCTGTGAATTAGCTCAGCTGTTTACAGGCTGGATTGCACATGGCTCACTGACAGGCAAGGTGCAAAAGGTTTTTTTCTTCTCTTTCACTTAGTGTTTGATTTCCACCAGGAAAGCTGTGGCAGCCAAATATAATAGTGGTCACAAGCCTCAATAAAACTCTGCTGATCTATTTGCCTTGCTAATTTCTGGAGACAGTTGTGTTTGCGTCTGCAGTAGGTCTCAGCAGGAGAGCTCTATGTGCTTGTGCTACTGGATAATGAAGATGAAGGAGGCTGCACACCTGAATTCCTGTCCTTATAGAGGACCCTCACCCTTGTTGCTGTTCGGATGCTAATCATGTTTCTGGCTTTCCCATGGCCTGTTTGGTTGGTGTTCCCTGCTGGATGAGCTCTGTAAGAACTGCCAGTGCATGGTGAGCAGCTCACATGGCCTCTGCACCATTACTTTGTCTACCTTAGTAGAAGTAGGAGGGGAAAAAACTCCACAACCACTGTTGCTTTTATTTTCAGAAGTTTCTTTCAATGTTCCATTTAGTTTGAAAGTTTAAATGCTTTCTGAATTTCTTTGCTGTCATAGACAGAAGTGACTTTTCCTTAGAGTGCACTGGCATGTCCGTATACAAGTGTGCGCAGGAGGTGCCCGGTGTTGTGGGAGAAGAGAGGATGGGAGCTCATCAGGAAAGGCAGAGAGCAGCTACAGCCTCAAATCCGCCCAGGGTGGGCAAGAGTAGAGTCTCCTAAAGCCCCTGTTTGGCTTTGCATCAGGCTGTGTCCTGGCAGGGTTGAGGCAGGGCATTCATCCAGACCAGGCCATTCTGTGAGTGGCTGGCATGTTCTTGCCTACTTCCTCTTCTCATGGAGGGACTGCCTGTCAGCCACCAGGAGATTAAACAGGGAAGACCTATTCCTTCCTCCAGACAACAGAAAGTCTCACTGCTGCCTTCTGTGTCAGTCACAAAGTTATCCATGTTCTTATTGATGCTGATAAGGCTCCCCATACATCAGTGTCTAAGGGTCTTAAAACAGGGAGATCCTTTCCCCTCTCAGCTGTCTGGGAAGGATGGTCTTCTCTTGTCAGATCATGTCAGAACATGTCAGCAACATCTCTGGACTGCCTTCTTGTCTAGATGTAATCATATGTCTCTCTTATGTTATATACTGTTTGTTTGTGGCACAGAGTAGAGGATTGGTGTGGAAAATTATGTCTTACAAGAGTTATTTCTGTGTTTGCACCCCCTTCCCCCCATCAGACTGTTAGAGTGATCTTTTCAAATTTTTTCAGTACCTCCCATACAATTCTGCACAGTCACCACCAAAATCAGTTATCACGGAAAATCCTTCCCCTTCTGCCCCCTCGCATTGCTAAAATCTAATTTTAGCCTGGGAAAAAAGATTTAAAGGATTCACATGGGTAGGGTGAATTTTGTGACAGACTGGTCCAGAACTCCATCCTGGAAGCAGTCCTGCCTGTCAGCTGAGCCACTGCAGTATCTGTAATTTTTATGTATTAGGGATCTGGCACCTTTCTCTGGCATCTTATGCCGTACAAAATTAGCCCAGCATATGGGTAGTGTAAATTGGAGGACATAGGTTTGAGTAATGAACAAACAGTGACTGTGCTAATTGGCTCCATGGACGTGGAGTTCAGTGTCTTCAGAACAGAATCACCTCAGCTGTTTTACAACCAAAAATAATAAAAATGAGAGTCCCTGATTAGGTGATTTCTGTTTTTTCTTTTCGTTTTGGCAGTGGCAAATATTTCCAGCCTCCTACTTATTGTGACTAGAGTTTATGTGCAGCCTGATTCTCTGCATATTGTAATGGATGGCTCCTACAAACAGGTGAGCCAACATCCTGTTCCTTTAAGTTGTTTAGTGTAGCTGCAGTTGATAATAAAGATCAGCACATCCGAAGGTGTTCATCACATTCTAACATCAAAACAGTAAGGAAAGCAGGAAACGCTGTGCTCGTAAGAGCTGTAAATATCTCGTAAAACTGAATATCAATTTTCAAAAAATAAAGCTTGCTATAAAAAGAAAACCTCAGAAAAATATATTTTGCAGTAAGATTTATTTTATGAATTTCTACTTACTACAGTGATTTCCAAACTTGCCAGGCTGTTTGTTTTTAGTTTGGCTTTTTTTTTCTTCTTCCCTTTTTTTTTTTTTTTTTTTTTCCCTGCAAGCATTTTAATGATCCTCATTCTTCCTCTGCCTGATCCTAATTCTGCTGCCCGTGGTCACTGCTGGCTTCTGTGCTGGAGTGACCTCTGGCCTGGAGACTGCTGAGTCAGCAGCAGCACTGTCTCCCTTGCCAGCCCTGTTCCTACACCCTGGCTGGCAGAAGCATCCTATTGCTGCAGGGCTGAGCATGTTCTTTGTCCTTCCAAAAGTTGTGGGCCCTGTTGGGTGGGCAAGAGGGGTCTGGCATGGAGTGGAAAGCCGGGACAGCTTTGGGAAGTTGTTTGCTGCCATTTAGGTCCCTGCTCTCAGGGTGAGCAGGTCTTGCAAAGCACTAATTTGGGGATTTAGTGCAGGCTGAGCTTGTGCAGAGGCAGTGCAAGCAATTTCAGTTCTCACTATGAAAAGGATGGGGTAGAGGGAAAAGGAAAGAATAGGTGTTTTTGCCTTGTGAAAGCCAGCTCCTTGGGAGATGGTACTCTTTCTCGTTGCTGTACAAGCACACCTCTGTCCTCACATACAATTTTGCAATCTGTGTTCTGGGGAACATAAAAGGTGATCCTTCAAATAGGGTATTCTGGATTTTGTCTGTGGCTCTTGGGGCTTTGGAGGTATGAAACTGAGAAGTGTGATCTAAATGGAGTCTACAGAGGCTGCTTAAGCAGCCTTTGTTCCTTGTGTTGGTTTAGAACACCAAGTACCTGCATTTTAGGTACTGTTTGTGTAGTTTTAACTGTGAGTAAATGGAGAAATTTGATAGTCACGTCTATCCTGGAGGAGAGGTAGCTCTAAGTTATACATGTTTCTTGACTGCTCATAAATCATAATCACAGGTCTCAGAATATTCTGAGTTGAAAGGGACCCATGAGGATCATCAAGTCCAGCTCTTAAGTGAATGGCCCATATGGGGACTGAACCCACAAGCTTGGTGCTATTAGCATCATGCTCTAACCCTCTGGGCTCATCTCAGGGTCGTAAAGATCATGAGGATCCATAAGGATTGACCATTATTCATGGTAAATGAGCTAGAAAAATTGTCCTTTCTGTCATACCCCTTCTCAATAACCTGATAATCATTACTGTGCTAAAAACCTTAAGAAGTATCCTAAATAATTTGCTTATTAATACAAGCCTTTATAATGGAGATATGTGTGTATTTGTATATGCAAAAGGCTAATAGTACTGTTTGTGTAGTGCTGATATTCTAGGATTTAAATGGGCAGGGTTTTTAGAAGGGTGATATCTTTCATTAGATCAGCAGTTTTAGTTGGGGAACACTGGTGAGTGCTGGTGTCTGTTCTCTCTGCCTTGCGAATGTACTGCCTATTAGTGCAATGCTCATGTGGTTTTTGTCTGTTTTTACTGGTGCTGGGGCTTGAGTTCCTCACCTAATCATGATCATTTAAAACACATTTTGGTTGATTTACATCGCACCTGCTGTAATTATTGGTGGAAAAAAAAAGTCCTGTCCGTGGCCCCTCTAGCCAGGGACCTCCTCACAGTATATGTTATTTAGAAATTTCCTAGCCATGGCTGTCCACAATTATTCTCAGTAATTTTTCAGGCGTACTGCTCTTTTCTTAAAATTGAATTGCAGGGTGCTCCTCATCTCACAGTTCATGCAGTAGGATCAGGACAGCAGCAAACGCTGTAACTGCTGGCCAGTGCTTATATCACCAGCTGGGCTGCTCTTTGTTAGAGGAGTCCCTCTTTGTTACTGTCCATGTGCCTCTGTTGCTGCCCAGTAACTTCATCTGCTGGGTGTGAAAGTAACCTAATTTTGAGTAATTTTTAGAACAGACATGGCTAAAATCTCCTGCTGGCCTCAATATCTGCAAGATTTCATGAAGCATAGGAGCTAAGACTTTCGCCTCCCATATGCTAATTTCTGTCAACTATCTGAGGACTAAGAGAAGAATCAGAGGGGTGATGTCATGACAATGATAAACTTGTGTAACCATGAACACAAATTTTAAAAGCAAAAAATCATGATCTATACATCTTGTTTTGCCTCTTAGTTTTCGTGAGTTGTACACAGCGGATGCAACAATAACGTGTTCTTGATATTCTTGACAAATGACCAAAACCAGCCACTTACTCCAAAACCCAAGCATCAAACATTTTCAACTTTTCTAGCAGATAATTTTAATTATTTCCAAATAAAGCAGCACAATTCAGGCAGTACAAAGCTCGGCAGGTAGCTTGATGATGAAGATTGAACAGCTTAATTGTGTTCCAGATAGAAAGTGCCAAAAAGAATCAATGATATAGGAGCCGGTAAGAAACAAACTTGGGCAGTCACCCTCTCTTGGTTTCCATCAGAGAATGGAGTGATTTGTAATTTAGTATTCCTGTATCAAATATTTTGTCTTTTTCTTCCACAGAGACGTTTGTAGGAGAAATTCAGAAACCTTTACAAATACTTAATTAAAGTTTGATATTCCATTATTATTATTATTATTATTATTATTATTATTATTATTATTATTATTATTCCATTTATATAGGCATATCTAGCAAAACACTCTTCCTTTTTTTGGTTCAATGTGTAAACTGTATTTGAAGAGGCTCATTTCAATTTAATAGCTTCCCACATATCATAAAAGAAAATCACAACTTAAAGGAGCCAACTGCATCTTGCAGGTCACAAACCTGCAAAGAAGCTTGGTGCAAAGTGTTTTCCAATTCTAATGTTTTTACCTGATTTGCTTTTCTATAAAGAAATTAGGCACACCCTTTAAAAATGTATTTAATAATATAATACCCAGCAATTTCATGTAGATGGTAAGGATGTAGCTTACTGTCTTTAAATATAAATAGAGGTGTACCCTTTCAGTTACCTGCTTGATGTGATCCATTGAATGCCAAGTGCTATAGTGGCAAATATACAAGAAGGGAAACAATAATGAAGAGAAAAATCCTTGAACAAGAGAAATACAAGTTTCCAGCTGGAAAATAACACCTTTGCTGTTCTTTTTGAAATATAACAGATTTATGATAGATTTACTCATCCCAGAGCTGAGCTGATGGTCACCCCCCACCAAGTTCTGTTAGAAATAATCGAGGATACCATAAAAGCACTTCAGTCTTACACATTTGCTTTAATAGTATAGAAAATAAAGTTAATAGATATCATATCACTACTTCTAGATTTCAATTTTAGCTGCTCTGTAAGTTAAAAAAAAAAAAAAAAGACAGGGAAAATGAAGACAAGTTTCTTTCCAAGGCAGAAATCCTTTCACCTCTTTCTGGTCTGGGCCACAGTAGCTCAGAAATATCACAGAACAATGCAGGAGAGAAAGAAAAGATAATTCTACATTTGACTGTAAATCCAGGAATAATTTAATTTGTCCGAATTTCAGTTTCTCCTGGACACTGTCATATTGAACACTGCCACACTTACAGGCAATGCTGTGTGCTCTTCAGCAGTCGCCATCCCCAGGACCTTGGCATTGTGTTTCCCACAGAAGCTGGGCTGCTTCCCCACACGGGCACTGGGACTGCTTCTGAAAGATTGTATTGGGTCTCTGAGGCTTCCTCTCACAAGCTCCTTTACTGGGGAAGAGGAGCAGGCCCAACCCTGCCAGAGCTGGGATATCTTGACATGGTTTTTGTTCACGGTGTCACCATTCTCAGACTCACCACCAAGGTCCCTGCCTGGGAGCCGGGGAGGGGCAGTGACCCCCCAGGCCCTGTGCCCACCGAGGCTCTTGCACGTGGCCTACCCTGTTGGCAGCTCTGCTTCTATCAGTGCTGTGCTGCTCTTACAAATCAGCCCTTGGAGGGCCCTGCCTGACCAGCACCACCTTCCTTCTGCCTGAGCCTTTCTGAAGCCCAGCGAGGAGGAAGCTGGGGAGATGCAGTGTGCCAGCTTCTCTCTTCCTTGGGCTCTAGACATGTTCCTGATGAAACAGCACTGCTGCGGCAGACCCTGTTCTTGGAAGAAGCTGCTTTTCCTGGTGGCTCAGTGGCACAGTTTTCAGGAGCTGTTTGTACGGTCTCCTCCCTGCCTTATGAATCAATGAACTGCAGAGAGGTTCCAGTGTGCTTTGCCAGCTCTCGTGTCGCTGGCAAGGCTTGCAACACTTTTGGTTGAACATTGACAGGGTTTGTAGCCAGGCTGGGCAAGTGTCCCCTCACAGGCATTGTAGGGCATTGTTGACTCTTCTGCTTTATTTCCCTAAACTAATTAGATGCAAAATGGAAACCTGTGCCTTTCAACACTGAGTGTAAAATCTGCATTAGTTTGGTATTGGAATAAACTGTGGACATAATTCTTGTTTAAAAAGGGAGTCTGCTCTGGTAAAACATGAAGATGATTATATATGGCAGTAAGGGGCAAAAAATTGGAAAAGCACAAGCAGTTCATGTGCTTATTCATGTCAGCAACTTAGTATTCCCTCCCTGTTCTTACCCTGTGTCTGAAAGGGAAACATCCCTCATGTGAAAATAGTTAAAATTTGGTAGTACCTCTTATTCAAATTAGAACAAAACTTTATGTTTTCAATAATCCCACGAGCCAAACAACTTGCAAAAAGTTTTAGATCAGAAATGCCAAAGCAGGAGGTTCTTACTGCCCCATCAGTCAGAGGCAATTTCACATGTTAAAATCAAACCTTAGCACTGTTCTTCCACATGGCCTCGGTTTCAGGCAGGGAGTAGCTCCCATGTCTCTGCTGGTGGCACCCATCCTGGTGTTTCCTGGAACTGAGGCAGCCACCCTGCTCCAACCTCTATTGCAGGCAGAATTCCAAGTAGGAATTCAAAACTTGTGCAGGGATGAGCACATATTCCTCCTAGTGTCCTCTCAACTCTTTTAAAGGAGTTTGCATTAAACACATACTTAGCATTTTCTTCTATCAATAAGAATGCATAACAAAAATATGCTGCTGCCTGTGGTGTTTGCACTATGCTGTTTCAGTAAAGGTGTTAATATCAGGAATATAAGGAACTGAAACCTTTTTCCTGGTGTGTTGGTTATTATTAGAAAAGGTGTAGACCTACACAGGATGGAATGGAAAATGCTTCTTCAAAATATAGTGACTGGTCCTATATTTTTATGCTTCCTATTATATGTATACATTTGTTTATGTTACAGCACAAAGTACTTTTCCACGGCACAATCAAGAGAAATGCAGTAAATGCATGTGTATTTATCACATTTTTTGCTTGTACACTTGTGGCGAAAATTAGGAATAGAATAGGAGTATGAATACTAGGACAATGTGACAAGTAAATGTAGAACAAGAGAGTAAGCTGCTATCTGGCACTAAACTTTGTAGAAGGGTTTTCTTTGTGAGGATACAAGGATAAATCTGAAACAATTCCCCAGAATTTATTAAGGTGAAAAACAAATAGAAAATTGAAGCAAGTAAAGTCCTAACTCTGAGTCTTCACCAGTCTAGGGAAGAATTTTGGAGACTGCTATTTAGGCCTAATTCTCATCAAAATGTGTGTTCAGATATAATTGAAGTCCAAGGCCAGTAATAAAGCCCGTGTGTGCCCTGAATTTATATGAATTATTTAATTACATCTGTAGCTATAAAAAAATTGGAAATAGTCTAAATTTTTGAGGAAAACAAACGTTCTTCAAATCCCACTTCGATGTAGTTCACGCCAATTTGCCTTCCATAACAGATGCTACTTCTCTTGACAGTTTATTGAGGCCAAACCATTTCTTTCTAGCCAGAAAACTGAATAAATGACAAAAGCCATGCTGGAGGAAGAGACATGCTCTTGTCAGTGGAAAGGTTTTCCTTCCCGCCCAGAAGATGCTGGTTGCACAGGAGGTTGGGTGCCTACCCAAGTGCATGTGCAGGCACACACAGACACACAGACACACGGACACACAGACCCACANTCTATATGTTGTCCAATCCTTTCCTAGACTGAAAGGTACATCTTGGTCTATAGTGCAGCGTTCCTTTTGTGCTTTCAGAAGATATGAACCTCTTCCACTCAATATCAAAATAACTTTAATAATCACATGCTACTAAATCAGAGTTGCAGCCTGCTGAAGGTACAATCTTCCATTGTGTAGAAGATCCAGACAATGATAATTATATAATGATTTACTAATTTATATTTTTCCCTCTCAGAGGTTCTAAGCAGATCATTACACTGCTTTGTGACAGCAGTGAGAATTTTCACATGGTAGAACACTTCACGAAATAAGCAAAATTGTCACATAATGCACTTTGTAAGGATTTAGAGTTATTGCAGCCAGACACAGAGAGAAGCATTTGCTTTTACTGGACAATAGTTGTGCAAAACAGAAGAGAAAAAGCTCAAAGGAGTGTTTCTGGGGGAGTTCTACTTTCACACCAGAGTGCCCAAACTTCCCTCTGCTCTTGAAGAAACAACTGATCCAGATGTATTTCACTCTTGAATCAGGAAAAGGATCCATGAGCTTTGAGTACAAACTGTCCTCAGAAAGCTTGCCTTCTCTGAGCCAGTACTGTATCTTTCTGTCTTCTTCAGTGTCCTTTCACAGGTTGAACAGCCACACACTTACAAGAAGCTTGCAAAAGCTGAATCTATCTTGACTGCAGTTCCACAAGATCAAAGATTTCTGCAGAAATTCCAAGGAGTTGAAATATTTTTCCAGTAGCAATTGGGAGATGGGTACAATGAGGAGTAAGGATTTTGAAGAGGTAAAAGCAATTTCAGATCTCAGATTCATGGGCAGGATGTGCCTTTCAACATCATGATTTTTTCAGACCCTGCCTTGAGGGTCTGAAAAGAAGATCCTGGCAGTGGTTTGCAAGTGACCAGAACCTCTCTGCCCAAAATGATCTGTGTAAAGGTAAGATATATTCTTACTAATAAGACTTTTTGGATTCCCTTGGTTACAATTACGTTCACAGTGTGAGTGGAGACATGCTGCTAAGACTAAACTTGATGCTTGAAATGTACTATAATAAAAATTGAAGATAATTTTCCATAGAAAGGGAGAGTAAAAGGAAACCTTTCCATCTTTACTGATGGCATAGCAAACTACCAATTGTTCAGCCTTCCACCAGCTCTGTACTGCTGTATTACATGGGAAGGAGGCAAAGGTTTCATGGACTTTGAAACCTTTAATTTCTCTAAGAAAATAATTTTTCATTATTTGTAATTTTACACATTTCATGGCTTGTCACAATCTTACTTGCATTTGAATGCAGTTTCTCTGTGTGTTAAATATAGCCTTTTAAAATAAGTGACATTTCCTGTATTTTATGTGGTGACAAATTGCAAAGTAAGAGTCTTAAAAATATTAAATGACGTGCATGATGGGCCAGTGAAAACAGAAATCTTGGTGTTTCACCTCTTTATGGGGGTTCAAGCAGTAAGCAGTCCATATTCCAGTCCATTGTCAGCAAAGACACCACAGGATGCCACGTAACAGACATTGCTGTCTCATTCTTCTCTGTGCCTGTTCCTAAAAGCTAGAGTCATGACTTGGGTTCAGTGTGTTCTTGGGTACTGTGAGGAAAGGCAGTCTCTGCCCCAAAGGGTTTGTGACTAAACCCAATCTTACTCTGACGTTTAATTTTATTTTTTCCCCAGAATGTTATAGATAAGAATAAATTCTACTGCCAGTGGTGCAAATGGTTTCTCTTGATTTTGCTGAGCATATAAAGTGAACTATTTTTTATCAGGTTTAGGAAATATTTAACCCTAAATTGTCTGTTTCTATCCTGCAGCTATGCATGTGAGGATCCACCGAGGACTGCAGTATACTTGCAACGTTGTAATTTAGGAACTGTTGAATCAAGTTTTTCCCTCTGTGTGCCAAGGCAACAGTTTTTACTTTCTTTGTTGCAGGAAAAAATCAAGGGAAAAATATTATTCAAAAATTCTTTAGTAAGAAATCACTGACCATCACTAACATCATAGATATGGGTGGGCCATATTAGATGAAACAACCCAATCCACACGTGCATGTATTTAAGCTCTCAGATGATTCTAAGCAGCGTAGCACATCCCTATTGCATGTTCCCAGATCTTGTTAATGTCAGCCTGAAAACATCCCAGGCAAATCTGTTCAGAAAAAGAGCACAGGATGTACGAATCTCACTAATCTAAACAAGATGGAATGCTGCTTACAGGTATGCAGTTTACAAGGCATGGAACATATGTTGAGCGAGCAAAACAAAAGAAATCGTGATCATGTAGCAATCAACCCTCTGAATAAGCAAGGATGCTGTGCACAAATGTCTTTCTTCACTTAAATGATCACCTGCATTTTCAAAGGCCTTATTAATGTATTTGATGACTTTTTTGCCTCTAGTGCCATTGTTTCATATTTGGTTAAGTACTATTTGATATCGTTGATGCAGATAAAAAGCAGAAATCTTAATAAGCTAATAAAAAGTCTTAATAGATTGCAATTATAACAAAGTATCTTGATCAAGAAACCCCAACATTCCTAACCCTCCAAATCCAACCTGATTGTAATAGGATGTTTGCCAGCTGTTCAGATGGGAATGGGCCAAAATTCATCATCTAAAGTAATACCTAATTAGTATTTTTTTGCAACAGATATCAAACTCTTTTTTTCTAGACCTGAGTGCCTATATTTTTGTGTATTAAACATGTCCTCAGAATCTCATTTTTGACCTCTGTTTTAGTACAGTCCAAGCAGAACTGGCCCTAAAGGAGCAGCTGTGAAACACCCTGGTGCTCAGATGTGCAAAAGTCAGTGCAGGCAGCAGCTCTGGGGACCAGAGCTGTGCCCCAGGGCTGCTGTGGGATGTGTAATACACAACCTGGGTCACAACTGGTCACTTGCCTCTGCTCACTAATTTGGCTCTGTGGCCTCCTGGGGTCAAAGGACGGCAGGAGGCCAAGGGCACAAGACTGTGGTGATGGTTTTTTTTCCTTCATTTTGTCCATTTCTGAGCCAGTTAGTTCTGCCTGTACACTTGTATGGCTTTCATCCCACTCGTGTTCCTGATCGGCGCCTGCAGAGGTGTCTGGAAGTGCACACCATGGCCAGACGCAGCAAAGAGAGTCAGCTGCAGCCTGCATGGCAGCCCTGAGCTGTGTCCCAGCAGAGCTGGTGGCATGTCCCAGGCCTCCCACTGCAGGCAATTCTGCCCTGCAGTCAAGAGAATTTGCTGCAATTGGGCTGTCCCCAGTGATTTCCCTGTGCCCAGCTGCCATGCGGGCAGTCCAAGGCTGGCACTGGCAGCCCTGCTCAGGAGCAGGTCAGGGGCCAGCTTGGGCTGGGCATGCCAGGGACTGGCACAGCGCTGGCACAGCCATGCCATTGTGGGCCTTCCTTCCAAAACACTGCTATGCAATGCGCATGGGGAAGCACTTACAGGAGTGTCTGAGGAGTTTTACAGAGAAGCCCCATTTTGCAGACTCAGAGCGAGAAAAAACACCCCCAGCCATAAGAGAAGTGACAAGGAACATGAAGGAGATGAAAACTGGAGAGACAAGAATGCAGTGATAGGGAGGCAGCTCTGAAATGCTGCATGCTTTTGTTTTCTCTGTCATCTGATCTGCTGTCTAACCTGTAGCTCTCCCAAGAAAGTAATAAAATACAGCTTAGGTTGTGGAAGTAAGGAGGGCAAGTCTGGAGTTGGATTTGACCCACTTTATATAGGACCAAAAATTCTAAGGGTAACAGTGTAAGACACAGAATGATGGATTGGAGTGAAGCACAGAGATGGGCATGGGGGGATGCTCTGCAGGGCACACTTGATATTTTTAAAACAAACTGCAATAAAAAAGGCACATGTGCTTGTGTCTGTATAAAGAAAACTGGCCTTACCTCCAAACAAACTCCAAACTGAATTTTGCAAGTGTGACAATAAATTTAAAAGCAAAGGCTTGTATTTTCCTTCTCTAGACCTTATTCTGCTTCTGTTTTCCCCTGTGAGAGGGAGGTGAAACAAAAGTGGAGTTAAGCCATAGCAAGACGGTGCTTCTACAGCCTGACAGCACTGGCTAAGGCTGGTGTTGATGAAATCCCTTTGGTTTTTTTGTTGATGCTTTTAAATATTCTGAGGGCAGTGATTAAAATATTTGGAGCTGACAAATGACATGGAGGAACCAACCTTTGGGGGGCACAGTCTATATGGATGTTTTAAAAGACTGAGTTCTGGAGTCTAAAGTTCCTCCAACTGAGACATTGAAAAAAGTACTCTGATCAGGAAATAACATTTTGCTTTATTTTGAGCTTCCCGGCTTTTGTTGGCTTATAACACACAGAAATATAATAGAAAACTGTTATACTTTAAAATTTGGCATAAAAATACATACTATTTGCCTTCTTTAAAGAACTTAATTTAGGAGCTCTCCCTTCCTTCCGCTCCCAATTTTTAAGAATGCATGGGGAGAATTTTAAAAAATGAAAACTGTGTGATGATGGGATAGCTTGCTTGACATTTCTCAACAAAAACAGAGTTCTTGGTTTGAGGCTATTTTTCTAGCCTGAATGAATTTTCATGGTTACATCGTAAACCCTTGAAAATCACAGTTTATAGGGAAATGGGTGATACAACCTTAGTTATGATATATAATGAGCTGCCATTCTAAAAAAAAATTGTTAACTCCTTCTGGGAACTTGTGACTATATTGTGATGTTCATGCACCATCTGTTTGGTTATATTCCAAAAAAAACGTGATGGTGAAACATGTATAGTCTAAGTGTCAGTTTAGATTAAGTGATCAGCTCCATGAACTACAAACACAGACACACACCCACGCAGCTAATCAATCTAGACTTCATTTGTCACTTCAGTGCATATCATTTGCAGAGGAGAGAGCAAACTCGTATGTTTAATGTGGTTAACTTTGCAATAAGGAGGCTTCTCCTGATCTCTCTGTTTTCCCTCGTCTATAATTCTGTTTTGGTAACAGAATTTGAAACTGGGGAGTTACACTCTCAGGAATGCTGATGTTGGGTTAGAAATCATGACTTTTGAGATGTAAAGACTTGGGAATCTTATTAATTTAGTCTCTAGCCCACTTAAAAATGATTTTAACAAATTAGAAGACATCTAGGAGTGGGACTTAGAACAAGTTCTAACAATTATCAATTATTTGGCCAAGCAAACACTTTGAGCAGGTGGTTAATAGGGTCTGCCCTCTGACCCCATGGCGTGTATCAGGCAGGAGCTGGAGCTGCAGGGCTGAGCAGTTCTCTGGCTTTCACCGCTGCACTTTCACACTCAGCCCTTGTGGGTCACAAAGCCAGCAAGACTGCAGGTACAAGGAAATTTTGTTAGCCTAGTCCAGCCATCAGAAGTTTTTGGCCAAAGAAATCTCAGCAGCTAGGGATGGATATATTGGAATTACTGGCTGAAAGAGAGCAGAACGGGTCTTCCTCCTCCTGGCTCTGCGCAGAAGGAATGAATGAAGCATAGGGATTTCAGTTTAAGTTAATGCCGTGTTAGCTGACGCACAGGCAGCTTCAATTCTCTTTAATTAGTGCAGCATTAAGTGACAAAGTATTTAATCAGCAAGCTAACAAGTGCAGCGGCTGATTGCTCTGTGCATGCTCTTGTGTGGGGGTGTGACTGAAAAAAGTAAATAAAATTACTTTCCTCGCTTTAAATGAAATGGGATCCCTAATTTTATTACAGCTGCAATCAGTTTAGAGGCATGATAGAGCAATAAAAATTGATTCTATCCTGTTTTATTCCTTTAACAAAGTCTTTAATTTAAAAAGCTAATACTGTAATTTAACTGCTTAGCTTCTTGAAGTATGAATTTAGGCCTTATTTCCACGGTGTCTCTGTCAAGGAAATGGTCCAGCAGTCTTATCTTGATGTTGTATTCTTGCATCTAAAGCACACTTCTTTCTATTTGCCACTGATCAGATTGAAGATTGAGCCTCCTTTTCTTAGAAAGGTCTAGAAATCATGATCCAAGTACATAAGCTTATTAACTTCCAGTATTGCAATTCATTACATCAAAGTCTTAAGATAAATACTGTGAAAACCCTCTAACTGCTGCAAGCCACTTACTGGCTTAGTGATGCAGATTACCATCAACATGTCACCCTGCACTACGCTCTCTGCTGGGCTCCTGTTCAATACGGTCCAGTTCAGGATTTCTGTCTCGGATCCAAACCCCTCCGCACAGACCCTGCGGTTACCTGTGAGATTGTCACTCCACTGCACTAAACCAGAACTGCATGGATGATTTGTATGGTCCTTTCTATGATCCACAGAGTTTGTGGAACTCACACACATGAGCTGAAAATGACCCATGCAGCTGCTCACTTTCAGACTCAGAGCTTCCAGTTCCAAGTGGAATGCTTGCTGAACCTGATGTTCCAGGCAAAGGGGGGACTTCACGTGTTAGGTACACACCAGTTAGGAAGGAAAACCTTATGATAAGCAATTTCTGAAACTAAATCAGACAGGAGGTAACGGTGATAGGTGAAGGAACTCAGAGAAATAGTGAGTCTGTATTAATTTATGTGGGCATTAGTGTGAGAACAGTGGAAACTCAAATGGGCTTTGAAGTAAGTGAACCAATTACTTTAGTATTAGCTAATTACCTATTTGAGAACTTCTTTTGTAACTCTCTAAGAGGGAGAAAAGACACTTTTCAATTAATTGATAAAAAACATGACTCACCAATGCAAAATGATCCCTTGTAGCTGAGTGGCAAAATTCCTAAATATTCATTGAGATTTTTGTCATTGTTTTCAAAGAGCTCATAATTTCAGCCATAATTGATAATTTATAGTTGGAGCCATCCCAGAAACATGGGCCCAGCAATGACGGCTGAAATAACTCAGGTGAAAAGGCTGAAGTAGCTCTGATGTGACTGAGTGGTTTGTGGAGGAGAATGGTGCAGAGCACACCACTACCCAGCCCTGGTAGCAGGGGACGGTGGCACACGCCACAGCTCCTCCTACATCCATGCCTGAGGCAGCAGAAGTCATCAAAAATCTGTAGCATTTCCTCCAGTCTTTATCAACAGCAGCACTCCTGGGAAGTTTGTTTTTTTGAATTTACAGCAGGGTGCTGGGGGAGGTTAGCCTGAGAAGACAGACATGGAAAACAGACCCTTGAATATGAAGTTGACAGGTTTTATTTAGAAAGCTGGCATATGCACTGGCTGCATTCATATCTGCAGTGTTCTCCAACTTGACAGGCAATCTAGAGTATGGTGTATATTAAAGAGAAGTAGTTTTGAACTCAGATTTTGGTTCCCTTCATACAATTCCTGTAACACTGAACATTTTTAGACAAGTACTGGTTTTGTTTTTCAGTAAAGACTACATGTTTTTTTTTTAACAGCTCACTGAAAAAAAAAAGTGCAGTAGCATAAATCTGGCTGCCTAGTTAGGCAAGTTTACTTGCATTTTTTTAAATGCAAATATAATACCATCAGAGTTGATCATAAAAGTGTGCCTGAAGAGGGTATACGAATGCATGACAGAGTTTTTTATGGTTTTAATTTAATCTCAGAAATAATGTCCAGCAAGTAGAATGCTCGACATAACTTAATAAGCAATATCAACATAACCAGAATTCCTTTGAATTCCTCAGTCACCTTAGGAGGATGGGTTGATTCTGCAGGTTTTGTCAGGCTAATACCTCTCCTCTGAGATGACAAAGTAAATGGCCTGTTCATGGGGTCTAATGTTGAGTTATGTCACCTCATTCAAAAAGAAATATATGTATAAGAAATACGTGGTTGCTCATCCATGTGCTATTGACCTCGGTTCAAGTCCTGACTCAAGAAAATGTCTCTGGGAGAGCACTTAGCACAATGCCTGTGTTTACATGCTTTCTGAGGGGGAGTTGGGCCGCAGAATGTGTGCAAGTTCTTTCTTCAGCTAAGAGAAGAAAATGTACATAGTGCTGTTGTGAATCTTTCAGAA
The DNA here is from genome assembly GCA_008694505.1 of Cyanoderma ruficeps. Taxonomy (NCBI): domain Eukaryota; kingdom Metazoa; phylum Chordata; class Aves; order Passeriformes; family Timaliidae; genus Cyanoderma; species Cyanoderma ruficeps. Next base: position 5,779,205 of record VZDJ01001247.1, read on the forward strand.
TGGGAAAAATTAGGAAACCTCAAAAAACCTGCCAGACATAATTGTTGAAGTGTATTGGTCCAGAGTCAAGGTGTTGCTAGATCTGTGTAATGAAGACTACCAGGCTGTACTTTAAAAAATTTCTTTCCTTCATTGAAGAGGGGCTTCCCACACAAGCCTTTCCTTGTGTGTAGAAGCATTACTGAAGAACTCTGTCACGTAATTTCTTGCCCTTCACAAGCAGTTTCTGATTGCACACAGAGCACACCACCATCCTTGTGATGCTCCTTCGTGACCCTAAAACCACAGGACTGGCTGCTGGGAAAGATGCAGATCCTGGGAAAGCAGCTGAACAGTCTTGTAGATAACCTTAAATTGGTCCCAATGGTTAAAAATTATCAACTATTTTAGAGTTTATGAAAAAACTTCTTTTATGCACCAAAAGGAAAAACCTTCTGCAACTTTCAACTTAAACCAATCTCAGACATGGCTCAAAATCAAATAAAAATTAGTTAAGTTTTTATTATGCAAGTTAAAACAATTTAGGTTTTAAATTAGTCTCTGTAATATTTTCTTACTTGGATTTATACAGACTTATCAATATATCCCATGAGTTTTACAGTTCTCTTACAGATCTTCATTACATTGATTCATTGAGAGCAAGTGTGAAAAGAACAGAAAACAAGCATATGACAAAAAATGAATTATTAGGATTTCTCCCAGACTGAGAGCTTAACCTGTGTAAGTACTCTACATGGAAACAACCCCAGCTGTTAAAGGCTTTTTAGCTCAGGAGATGATGAGACCCAAACTCTGGCACCTGCGTGACTCAGAATGCAGATGGGGGTGATTGTTCTGTGGCTAATCAGCCCATTTCCCAAGTAATATCAGCAAACTCTCAAGGCAGCTGTTTCTGAGTCAGAGCTTTTCAGATTAGGCCTTATAAAGCAAAGAGTTTACTCTCTCTTCCCTCTCCCTCCCAAAAAACCCCAAACCTCACCAACCAAAAAACAGGTTATGTACTTCTTTGGAGTATAAAGTGTTTTAGCTTCTGTGTGGTGCTATGAAGCCTGAAGAGATGGAGGAATTACAGAAAGCTGATTGTTTATTGACTGGTAAGTGAAATGAACTTGTGGTTTTAATCCAAACCTCACAAGTGCATGTTCAGATAATAAATCCTGTAGCTATTGGTACTTCTGCTTTGGTATATCTTAAGAGAAAGTTCCCTGGAACTGTCATTTGGGGATGAGGCTGAAAGGCAAAAAATGAGGGTCAGGAATCACACTGTCAAGAAGGTTTCCACTTTCATTTGTCCACTAGATGCTGCCTCTGATTACAGCTAGAGATTGCTCATAGTAAAATGATGCTCATGGGGGAGGATGCTACTGCATGGTCTGAAAGGTCTGAAATGAGCTTGTGGCAACACGGAGAGTTATTCCCTGAGAGGAGAGCTGAGCTTCTGGAGAGCCATGGACTAGAAGATAACATGATAGCAGTGTTTTGCCTCTTAACAGTATAAATACTCTGGCTGTTTTCTGCAGGCTGAGTTCTGGCTGGACTAGCCATGGATTTATGGCATCTCAGTGGTTTCATGACACTGCCTACTGTGCAAACGCTGGAGCTGGTTTCTACTGGAAACTAGAGCAACACAGGGACCATAGATGCACATAGAAGTGAGAAGTACAAATGGAAGTGATAATTTTGGAGTGATCCTTTCCTAGATTTTTAAGGCTCTGATTGTACTACACTGGCATATAGGAACTATTTTTAATGTACATTTGTTTTTGCTTGGTTGAAATGAAATATTTAATGTGGCATGCTTTCTGTCTATCTGGACAAACAGGAGTAAACAGAAGAGGGGCAAGGACAGGGAAAGGGGAGAAAAGAAAATCTCTGAAGAAGCTGAGGAGCTTTCCAAAGAACAAATAGTATGATCTACTTTGTGGCTAAACTGATTAGCTCTCATATAATCACATCTCAGCTGATGAACTTTGTGATCTTCCTCTGTCGAGCCCTCCATGGCTGTTCTATTTCATTCCTTAAGAAGATTAGGTGGGTAATCCTGAAGCTCCACAAAACCACCTGTTGTTTGGGCTGCTGTATAAAGCAGCTTTTGAGGCAATCCTTTGACAGTTCAGCAGCAGGATTGTGAGCAGGCTCAGTGATTTGTGTACCTGCTGGTTGCAGCCTGTGTGTGCCCGTGGCACTCTGGGCTGGGTTTCCAGCAGCATGAGTAGCTGGCCCTCAGGAAAACCCCACCCAATCAGCCTTCCCTCCCTGCTGCTTTCCCTTCCCGAGGGAGCGTTTCTGTCTGCAGCAGCACTGCATTTCCTCGCTGTAATGACATTTGCAGAGTCTGTGTCTTCGCCATCTGGCTGTTCTAGGGTTTCAAATGCACCAGGTGTTGGTAAATTCATCCACTTCATCAGGAAGGGTGCCTTGCAGTGTGCCTAGAACAGAATTATTAAAGAAAACAAAAAATGACCTGAAAGCAGATAAATGCATTGGAGAGAGAGAGAGTAAATCCAGGAAAGCCAGTCAGTTGCAGGTTGAGCTGTAAACAATAGTCATGCCAAAACTGGGTCAAAATCCTTGTTCTAGATAATCTGCTGGGACACAATGGTAACTGTTCAGGCTGGGATGTTTTCCTGTAAACTGCACTGTCTGACCATCCTACTGAAAATGTCACTCACTACGAATGAAATTCCTAAAATTAAACCCACAACCCTAACCCCAGAGGAATGTAGGAACTTTTTTTTCCTCAGAAGAGTTCAGAAACCTGTGATGATAGAATGTATTTGCAAGATATGAGTTAAATACTCTGGGTTTCCTGTTTTTCTGCTCTGCCAATGTTAAGGATGCAATCTAACAATATGTTAAGCTGGTGCTTAATTCTAAGCATCTTAATGATCTAATGGTAGTAGGCAGTAGTGTGGCTGTTAGTCTGCTTTGATTTAAAGACTTCCTTAAATGCATTGCTGATTTTGGCCTCCTCCACCACAGGTTAATACATTGTGATTAAAAATGAATAAGTGGAGTCATATCATCAGCCACAAAATTGTCTTTGTCAATCCATTAAAATAGGATTATTCTCAAGTATGTTTATTCTTTTCTATCCACCCCCCCCAATGAAGCCTGTGAGGGAAGGAAAAATAATTTTCAAGTTATAAATCTTATTATAAATGATAGAGGGATTTCAGACAAAGGCCTTAAGAATGTCTTACATTTAGTGCCCTTTTTCTATGAAAATATAGACAGACATTGAAGTAGTTTTCTCATGTCCTGCTTACACATCTGCCTTTCTGACCCTGCAACAGTATGTTTTGGTCAGAGGGTTTTTCAGCATCTGGAGAATACATCCTGGGAGTAAGAGTTGCACACTGCTGGTGTCTTCCCTTAGGGCCATGATGACAGGTAGAGCTACAGCTGTTTGCTGCAGTTAGATTACAAACACAGGATTTTGTGAGCCATGGGTGATGAGAAAATCGTGTAACAACTCATCAGTGCTTTTCTGACTGTGGGAATCTGATTTCTTTTTTAAAAAAGAAAACATATGGCTATTGTGTTTGATTAATCTGTTTCTTCACGTTCCCTGGCAAGGAACGAAGGGGTCACCAGACTCAAGCATAGATAAGTCACTTCTGGTTGCCCTTCAATTTGATTTCTAGTAATCACCATTAATGTTGGTGCAGCTCAATTGAATGTTTTGTATTGCAAAATGGATCAGTATAGTTAGCACTTTTCATGCTCAAAATGGCTCAGTAGGAAAAGAATTATCTGAAAAATGTTTTTGACAGGGTGTCTTAAGTGGCGGAGTTAGAGACAAAAACAAAAGGTTACTGTTGTGAGGATGAATTATAAAATGGAGATGTTAAGGGTAAATGGAAAATGGATTAATCATCCTCTTCCTGACAGTGCAGGGCAGAGAGGGTTAATAACGGGAGTATTCTTTCACTGTGCTCTTCTGGCTGAGGAAGCTCAAGGTAACCAGATGTAGGGATATGATTTGATCGACAATTTATTCATCAAGGCATTGATTGTTTCCTGCCATTCAGCTTGTAGACAGGTTGCTGAGTAAAGAAGTGTCTAATTAAAATTCTTTTGTGGTGTGATTCCCCTAGAAACACATGAAGCCAACAGTTGAGGCAGCAGAAGAATTTAAAAGTACTCTTTTCCAGTGTTTCAAAGTACCTGTTTTGCATGATCAGTTTAGAAACCTGATTCTGGAGGTTTGTCCTTCGATGTAGCTGCCCTGTGAAGTTCCAAGGCAGGCACGTGCCTCTGCTTTCTTTTTGCTTTTGGCTAATGGCTTTGTATTTTCTGATGACAACTTACCAGGGGAGAGCTGTGGTAAACTGGAGTTTCTCTCAAGATAAAGAGTAAACAAACCAGGGAATTTAGTCTACTCTTGGTTGAGGAGGTGAATTTGAGTTGTTGATGGCTTCTTTTCTTCCTCAGAAATTGATGCATGAACTTAGGAATAGAAAGGAGCTTATCTGTTTTAGCTCTCTGAAGGGTAGGGAATATGATAGGAGAAAACAGCTTTTTTGCTTGTAGCAATTACATGAACAGCAGAATTTAAACCTTGAAAATTCTCCCACTCCAGGAAGTCAGCGTGCTATAGCCCAGCCTTGTGGTTGCTCCCATTGTACTGATAGTCATTTTCTGTCCAATAGTTTTTGTAAGACAAATAGTCCCTATATTGCAAATATCTCCTCCTGTTTACTCAAAGAATTACACTGCTTCCCAGCCTTCCTATCTCCCAAAGGAAGTGTTAGACAAACTAGGCTGTCACAGGGATTGTAAAATCCCAAATGTTTTGTATGGGGTGCTTTTAAAGGGTAAATTAATGCTGAGCAAGCACAACTTTTTAACTTTTATACGTTTCTATTGCTGTCTTGTAATCTGCATGACAGTAAAAAAACCTTTTTCCTAGTAGAGAACTCTAAATTGTATCTTGCAGAATTGGAGAACATTGAGTGGCATTATATCCAGAGTACTGAGATACAGCTACAAAACCCTCAGTGACAGAGCTGGGGGGGTGGTATGTGTGTGTTTTTATATTTTTTTATATATATATACACACACACACATATACATACATATATATACACACACAGCTGGCAATAGCCGTATTTTTTATTGCAACGAAATATAAAGACCCATGAGTGAAAAAGTGATTGTAACTACATTAAATGCAGCTATTTGCATATTCCATGACGATAAAGGGATTAAATGAGACTTCTTTTAGATCAGTGTAAAAGGATCTTTCAATATTGTAGTCGTTCATTCTGGATTTTACATAAAATACTTGTAAATCAAGCAATTTTTCTTCATGCCTAGGTATTTCTAGAAGCTGACTGCAGTGTCATTGAAGTATTTGAAATAGGGGGAAATAAGAGTTGTATGGCTTGAGACAGATAACTCAAAAAGTCATCTCTTAAAGAAACAAGGCCTGGACAGATGAAGAAAATAAGTTGCTGGATACTTTATTTCTTAATGAAGTTTTTGGCTATGGAGAATCTGTATTGCTTAATGAGATAATTTCTGATTATTTAGTTATAAAACTTTAATGAGGATGCAAGTCGACCACAAACTGCAATCCTTCTGATTGTGCCGGGGCTCTGATGGAAGGCAGCAGACAGAGCACTGTCACTGGCAGGCAGTGGAACCCATAGATCTACGGTTAGGTTTTTTTCTATCTAAAGAAATTGTAGTAAACCTCCCTTGGAGCTTAAGTGAGATAGAGTAGAATAAGTCATAAGAAAGACTTGGAGTTATCTGAGTATCTAGAAGTACTTGCTTGTAATTTACTATTTTCCTAAAGGAAGCGGGACTTCAGTCCCGAAAGTGGCAAACAAATCATTTGACTACATTTGGGAAGAATGTGGATAATTCTGTAATGTGATTTATTATGCATCATTGAAAGCAATTTTGGTTTAATCAGAAATCATAGAAAATATGTAATTAAAAAGCTTTCAAAATGTATGGGTTAAAAATGTCACCTAGTATGGGTTTATAATAGTTTCATTTGTCCATTCTATACTTGGAGCTGTATGGAAGGACACAATCACATGTATAACACAGTGATTTATAGAGCTGAGAGCAGACACTAATGAGAAAAAGCTTTTAAAATAAAGACTTGTATTATATAATTTACGTAGCTATGGCCATAAAAATTTTAAAAATACTGAACAGATAGTTTCTAGGCTTAAATGTAAACGTGTCCAAGCTTTATACCCTGATGCATATAAGAACTATAGTAGGAAAGAGCTGACAATAAATCTGGAGGACAGCTATATCTTGCTAAGTGGCACTTCAAAACTTGTATTAATTCTAAAAGCTGAAGTCAAACTTGCCTTTTCGGTCCCTTCCTTATGCAATGAGGAGTTTGGGGTTCAGCTGGTGTTGGGATTTTGTATTGTAGATGAATAAATACCACTTGCACACACTAGAGAGGCACAGGAGAGAAGCCCATGATATCCAATACAATACAGCAAAAAGTTTTTAATAAATTATTTATCTGAAGACTTTTTGTGGTAGTGAAGGCGGTGCCCAGCTCTGACTGGTGCTGCTCAGCAGTGCTGACATTAGAAGCTCAGGGCTGAGTCCATCTGCTGCCAGGTGATAGAGCCCATCACCAGCTCTCGCTCCTGTTTAGTAGTTGGCTGGAATTGCTGTGCAGTAACATGGAAAAACACTGGCAGCCTGGAACACAGCTCTGCACACAAGTTGGAAACAGCTGTGGAGGGAATGCTGCTACTTGTCCCAAGTTATGAGGACCCTCTTCAGTGAGTTGGGTTTGAACAAATTTCTTTGCAACCATTAGCAGTTGTGTCTCTGTCAAAAAGTCCTGCTTGTGCTTTTGAGTTGAAAAAGGTTTCACTAATAACAAGAGTGAAGGGAAGAAGCAAAAAATTATAAATAACATTTCTAATAGATAACGTCATCAGCAAACAAAACCTTACTGGAGAGTTGAGTGATCTATTGTCTAGGCACCATCATGTACAAATAGATTCCCAGTTCTTGAGTCTTAGTTTACCAAGGCATGTAATGCTAAGTATATTTGGGGTTTTTTTCTGACTGACATCTAGTAACTGGCTCAGTAACACTAGAGAACTGTTCTGAAGGCTCTTGCAAGGCAGTCTATGCATTTCATACAGCTTCCATAAGCAATGCTGCAAACATTACAGTGTTATTTCAACCAGTAGCTCAGAGTGGGGTCAACTTGGGGTCCCTGTTCAAGAGGGACTTGAATGAAATTAAATAAACTTTTATATATATATTTATATATACACACTTTCTTAAAAATTCTAAAAACACTCCAAAAACCAAAATAAAACAAAGAAAGAGAACTAATTCAAGGACTAGTGGACTGCCAAAAATGGATTTTATTTATGAAGAAATGTGAGGGGTTTTTTTTTCTTTGTTAGTTGCTTCTAGCAGCAGGATTGAGGAAGCTATGTAAGAAACTGTAGTGGACATCAGTAAACCAGGAATAGGACAGGTTTATAAAGCTCACTCCTACCTGTGGAATCACTGGAGATCCTGTAGCCTTCCTTTGGGGTCAATGCTTCCTTTCACTAGAACCTGTTCAGGGGCTCAGTTACATATCCTGGTGAGTGTTGCCTCAGCACCTGGGGAAGGACCTTGCCTGCTACCTCAGGTAATATTTTTGTGAATATCATAGCCGAGGAGAGAAACAGGCAAGTCTTTTGCCCAGCCCAGGAACCTGAGCCAGGCTGGAGGTCAGTGCTGTGTGGTGTGCATGCTGGATGACTGCTAGTTAAACCACTGCCTTGTTCAGATTGTTCTAGCACTGTATTTCTGAGGCAAATATTCATGAAGGATGGTCAGAAACATCCTGTCAAACCTACTGCATGAGGAGGAACTATTGCATTCCCAAGTATAACCTCTAAATTCCTGCCACCTTGGGAGCTACTTCAGCCATGAGAGCTGGCTGTTTTGTGTGGTATAAAGCCTAGAGTGAGTCCTTTGTGTAATGTAGCATGGGTGGGTTTTTGCATGCATATTAGTAGAAACAGCTATATTAATATACCTGTTAGTTCACATACTTGGTGAATTACCAATTATTCTAATTATAAAATAATTTATCTGTTTTTTTTTTTAAGGGTTCTTCATTCCTAAACAATAGTCAGTCTTAGAGGAAGCTACCAGGGGACTTTATTTAGTAAATATAGTTGAGTGTCTTCAATGAAATGTTCTCCTTTTAAGGTGTTCTTGTAGGTAAAAGAAAAATCACTTTTATTTGTGTTTTCATAAAAAGAATCTAATTTTCCCTCCCTTCAGGATGATCTAATGCTGCAGCAAATAGGGGGTGGGGAGTGGAGGGGAAGGGCTGAGCAGCCAGGTTGTTCAAGCACTGCTGTCGAGTTTGAATGGCCAGTGCAAATTAATTGCTTTTCATAGTTTCCATCTTTATAAGCACTTTGCATATCACCACAACTTTAACTGAAGGAAGCTTGGTGACAGTGCTGTGGTAAGAAGGCAGCAGAGAGAGGTCTGGAAGTACAGGTGAGAGGCATGAGGACAGCTGGAGAAGCAGAGTCTGCTCTTGCTTTGCCTGCCCCATGTGGACAGGCAGAGGGGCAGTGTTGATGGGCTGGGATCTGCTCCTCTGCTGCTCTGTGCACAGTGTTGGGGTCAGGGTGATTCCAGCTGCTGGTGCACTGACAGCTTGACACATCTGTGGCTCTTAGTGAGTTCTCCTGGCCTGCTGCCCTTTCCCTCTTCCAAACGGTGCTCCTTCACTGAGTGCTTCACTTAGGAGCTACATAAAAGAAGTTTCTGGTTGCTCCAGTCCCTGCCCCAGGGGCTGTGAAGGGTTGATGTGCAGGGTGGTGGCTGCCAGCAGGTGCCCCTCCCTCACATGGCTCATGGGCTCCAGAGCACCTCATGTCATGGAAAAGATAAGGGAGGAATGATATGGCCATCCACCCACCAGCAGCTGGGCTGAACCAAACATTGTTTTAAACAGGTCTTCTGCTTTCTGCTGGAAATAGAAACAAGTGGTAAGCAAGAGAGTAACATGGGCTCTAGTTTCAGCATTAGCAGAGATTTGTAGTGCAAAATAATGCCTCTTGTTCCCTAGAGGCTGTCCAGCACATCATCTGCTGCTGTGGGCTACATGCTCAGCAGTCAAAAATTGGCACTTGGGGAACAGATATTAAGTATTTTTGCCTAATTTTCCAGAAGTCCTATTGGAAACTAGACCAGGAATTGCACTGCCTGACATGAAAATATTAAGTAGTTCAAATGCTTAGTCTGAAAAATAAGAACTCTCATCCTTTCACAACTGGAATACAGAGCAGAATAATCAGGTAAAAATAATTTATGACAGTAATTATGGTATAAACCAACTTTTCAGCAGCCAGTCGCTTAAATTTCTTCTTCCCCACTCCACGCTTATCAAACCTGTAGGGAAATCACTGCAAGAAATACCCCTTCTGCCTGCTATATTCATCAGAAATAGGATGTTGTATGTGAACACTTAACTGTGTAATGAAAAAAGGATCTCATATGCAATGATCTGGAGGATCAAGAGGTCAAACAGTTCTCTGAAACTAAGTCTAATTTTTACTGGCAACATCTAATATTAATTACTAAAGCTCACACCTTTCCCCATTAAATTCTGAACATTTATGCACATTAATGTGAGGCATCTAATAGCTTGACAGCTTTAATTTTTTTCACTGTGTGCATTTCATTTTGTTTAACCACAAGAAAACTGAACTTCTATTTATTATGGGAAAAATTGATTCAGAATAAATCCTGACAGTGTGAGTTACTTCTGAGCTTTTGTATTTAATGGAAACACAGTATGAAATCCCTTTCTATGCTCCCTGTGTGGGAAGGGGGGATTTGACAGGGGGAGAGCAGATATCACCACTAATAAAAGTGATTGCATGGCAGGGTGGGACAGGCATGTTGTGCAGTCATTTTGCTTCAGGACCCTTCCCCAGCAGGGAAGCCCCAGCACAATGGTACTTAAGTGCAGATAACTGAGAGCAGCTCCAGCAGGCAGCATTAGTTGTGATAAGTGTGCAAGATTGCTGATATTTCTGCCTTTACCCCAGGGGTTTCTGCAGGCCAGAGGTAGTCAATAGATGATCAGATGGCCCTTCTCCAACCAGCTCTTGATATCTCCAGGCAAGCTGAAAGCCTGTATGGCAAATGCAGATTTCAGAAAACAAGCCTTGGTTTGGTTGAGCTCTTCCTCATTGCCACAAAAGCATTGCAGAGGTCTGGCACTTACTGGACTTTGGTTGAAATGCTCGGTCTGGTGTAAGAAGCATGGATGCCAGCTGGATCATGTATGTATTGCTGCAAAACTGGAAAGTGGTCACCAACTCCTCTCACAGCAACTAAGGGAGAGATACCAGCTCAATAGAAAGGCATAAGCTTGGTATGAGAATTAAGAAAGAGAAAAACCCCTGAGCCATGTTTTAATCATTAAGAAATAAAGTATAAGTGAAATGTTGGCTGCTGAAGAAGGCTGGGTGAGGATATTGTGAGGCCCCAAGGAAATTCCTTATAGGCTGACAGTTACTGCCAGCAGAGTTCAGAAGTGGTAGGGAGACACTCAGCAGCAAGGAGAGAGTGGAAAGCGTGGATGAGCTGTCCTTGATAGGACAAGGACATGACTATTAAATAGCAATTTCTGCTATTGCTTGCTTGTCTACCTTGTTTTTTCACTTTGACTCAGTGTGAATAGTAGCATAATAACTGCTTTTGTTTTGGTAGTCCCCTGACAGGAGTACTATCAGGCGGGATAAGCTTTGAGAAATTCAGGACTCCTGAAGCAGAGGTGGCTCTGACCTCAGGTGCTGAAGCTCAGTCCCTGCCCCCCTGTCACTCCTGCTTTTCCTGGCAAGGAGGGGATTTCTCCTCATCACTTCTGACACTTTTCAGTCTTTAAGATTGTTTTGTGAACCATGAATGTTGAAAGCACGTATATCTAAGCTGTCTAGAGTTCAGGCTCCTGTGCAAGAATATTGCTTGACAGAGGGAGAAATCCTTCCTAGTCCTTACCCTGCAGTAACATAGGATAGTGAGCAGGAAATGGTCTGATAGTTAAAGCAGATGGTTTCTCAGCAAAAGCCTTCTGTGGCTTGTGTTCTCTGTAACTTTTTTTAGTGAGACGAACCAGCTTTCCTGATATGACAGCTTCATTGCTGTGCCTTGTGGAAACATGCTGCCACTTATACTAATTTTACCTTGTAAGAATAGGAGAGCACAGTGGTAAAGCAAAAAAAGTCAGCTATGATTTGAGAGATGCTTTTATTTTTTTTTGTGGCACAAATGGATGCTAATAGAAGGAAGCAATTTTTTAAACTATGCAGAGAACAATAGCATTAAAATATAGATGTGTTCCTGGTTTTCCTAATTTTTACGTATTTGCATCATGAACCAATGTAATTGCTAAAAGTGTGCTCCCCAAAAGGGCTGTTCTACAGCTACGTGGTTTGTAAATGACAACAGTTAGGGAAAAATAATAAAGACAAACTTATTCCAGAAGATTGCACTAACAGGGTTTAGAGTCTGCAACAGTGTGCATGCAAACGAATGTAGAGCACTGGTGTTGATAAAGGCCAGGGAATGTTGCTGGCAGGGCTGGGGAGCCAGGAGATGTAGGAGAGCACTAGATTTCCAGGGAGTGAGGGGGACCAAGGAGGTGGTGACACATCTGACACATCTTGGTTAGTGCAGACCAGGGGAAAGAGGGAAGTGTCTGCCTTTCCTCTGAGGTATAAAAGAGGAGCAAACTGGTTCAGTGTCCTCTCCTCCAGCTGGTGCCTTGGACCTTTGTGTAAGTTGGAGATGAAAATATGATATTTAGTTTGTTTTTGGCTATACTGATTTCCATTGAATATATCAAAATGTTTCAGATTAGAGCCTGAGTGACACTGAGGTGGTCTTCCTACAGTGCTATCAACCATGTCTTCCTACAATGCCAAGCACTGTGTTTGATGGGAAGGGGTCACGGTGGTGTCTGATGCTGTTCATGCTTGTTTTTAGAGATATTCTTTTTTGGAGTGATTTGAGGTCTCTGAAGGTCAAAGTACAGCAACTACAACTAATAATCACTTATAACAATTCAGAAACAATCTCTGGAAATGCTTTTACCATATTAACTGTTGGTGTAAAATAAGAATTCTTAAATGATTGTGCATTCATCGTTCACATTTCAGCTCTGAGGCTGAACTCACTGATTTTAAATTCATGTCCCAAACCACTTTCTTCAGTTTCCTAACCCTGTACTAGGGCTCTAAATGACAAGTTGATGACATCATGATAATTTTTCTTATGTTGTAAATGGTGAAGCCATTACCACATGACTTAAGGGGACTATATGACTTTTCACCAAAGAGAATGGGTTCTCAAAGAAAAAAGGTTCTTAGTCAAAAACATATCTTCAATAATAGCAGGGAAAATACAGAAAATTACTGTCAAAGTAAATTGCATTTTGGATGAATAGAGTCTCCTTTCAAGTTTTCCCCACCATGATAATCCTTCTTTATTTACTGATATTGGCCTTTTCTCTTTGGAGACCTTTAGTGAAGACTTATTTTATGTTTCATGTATCACTACAGTGGCTTAAATGATCAAGGATGCGGTAGGCCTGATATTTATTTTTAATTATTAGCATAAATAAAGAGCCATCTATATTCCATACCTACTGCAATTACAAAAATATATTTTCTTCATTTATAAAACAAATTAAGTGCTTCAGGGAGTCAACCAGAGAGAAGAGAGGCTGTTATTTTTGGTAGTCTCTCTATATTGTCAATGTTTATTAGATCTGACTGCAAAGAACCGACAATGTGGTTTTGATGCCATGCAATTCATAATTTCCATGCAGTTCCTGGGAAAGGTATCTACATAGTAATGAAAATAGAATTGTGGAAGAAAAATACTCCAGAAGGGTTTTATCACAGCCTCATATCTACACACTGAGCTGTGCAGCTTTAGATATTGTATTTCTGAAAACAGCAGTTTGGTGAGAAATGCTATATTGGTCACAAAAAACTTAAGCTAGAACAGAAAAGAGGCCCCTTCAGCTTTTAGATACCATCTGATAAGCACTTCAGTTTAAATTTTGGTCACTTTAAAGATGAAAAGTTTCATATGAATTGAAAAAGCTCAGCTATGTTTTGCTCAGCATTGCTTTCTATCTTGTGTTCCATTTGTACGTGTGTCAGCATTAGTTATAAACTGTATATGTAATTACATTTTAGAAAATACAGCACTTTCAATTAATCTAATCTGAGACTCCATTTGTCAAAGTACTCGGCTTTAGTAGTTCATACTCCCTTCTCATACAGGCTGTCATATTTATTTTTTTAAATGAAAAGTCTATCATGAAATAGTAATGGTATTTTAACACTCTTGGCAAGACCGGCTACAGTACAACAGTGGAATCAGCTGGTTACAACTAAATAATTCCTCTTCAAACTGTAGTGCCTTAGGTTAAACAGTCTCATCTAATAAGGCTGAGAGAAGCTTTCTGTACTTTTCTGTGTGGTGGAAGAAATCCTATTTCATATTGAGCTAGATAATTTCTATTTCCTAATCTGCTCTTCCTGTTCAACAGTTAACTGACTTCAGTGCTATCCTGTACAGAAATGTAAGATGTCTAACATTTGGATGTTTTCAGTCTGGAGATTTCTTGTGATCCCATTAGATGTAAGGGGGCCACACATAGTCTGCTGGGGTCCATGTGGCTCTCTGAGGCTTCCCCATCTCACAACACATCACAGCTCTTCACACTTGTGAAGGTTTTCACAGCATGGGGTGTCTAATGTGACACGTTTGCTTCTTGTGACACACCAAGATTGTCTAGCATTTGTCACAGTACAAATTATTAGCTGGATAAATTTTGTTAAAAAAAGAGATAAGATGGCAATTTGGTAATTTAGTGTAAATTCATAAATTTGTTGTTTAAAAGTTAAAGCAATTAGTTAAGAGCTTTTTGATTAATGATAGCTAACAGCTTGTATGTATGAATATTATAGTGCTGAGTGGCTGTATTCCAGGTGAAGTGATTGATTGTGTTCTGGGGGTGCACATATGTTCTGGGTGCATATAAATTATTGTTAGTCATGCAGTTTCACTAATGGGATTATTTTCGGTGGTATCTCTGCCATTTTAATGTGCTCGCTTTACAGTCTGATTCTAGATATCCAAAACTGCTCTGTCTTGCATCACTGTAGTCATTCTCTTGTTCTTTCATGTAACTGCCCTCAGGGACAATGGTAACAAGAAAAATGAAAAGAAAATGTATTTTGATGTCTTGAAAACAGCAACATGGACAAGAAAATGCCCCAAACCAAAAAACCAACCCCATAATAATTTATATTTTAAGCAAATAAAAGGTCTACTTTGAATTTCTGATGCCAAGACAACTTGGGTTTTAGTATAATGTTTCCACATATGTTCAACAGTCATCTAAGTCACCTCTTTGGATGTGTGTCCATTTGCTTCAGTCTGAAGTAGGAATCCAGACTATATGGTGAAAGAAACTGGTCTCTAGAACGTTCACACAATTTGTTCCTCAGGATATAGACCTTTATATCACTTGACATTCAGGGAAGCAAGTGTTCTTTTGTAACAAAAACGTTTCTTGAAATTTCATTTGAAGGCAACAAACTGAACTGCGTGGGCCCATCTTACCAAGCATGTTGCAGCTGCTCTGGTGGTTTTGTCAGCACAGAGAGCCCACTTGACATCTCTGGCTATACCAAGAGGTCTTTGTGAACACTGAGCTTCCAGGATATGGCCAGAGCCCAGGAGTTTGACTGAGACCTTGCTCTGGGGGGTTAGCCATCACCTTGAGCCAGTGGGGATTTGGATATACGATCTAATATGGAACAACCTCTGATGGGGTCAATTCATACCAAGCCACCAAAGGGCAGAGGGAATGCAGATGTGGCATCAGCTGAGTTTTGGCCCCAGCCTCTGACCTGCCCAACAGCTCTTTGGCTGCAGCCCACAAATGCAGAGCTACAGAATATGTTGTTCTGGGAAACAAACCCAAGGTGCTAGGCTGACAGCAATTTCTGTGCAGTGCTCAATTGTCTCAGTGGTGCAACTAAAAAGGCAGCAATTGGGCATGTCTTCTGCCAGTCCCTATTTCTATGAACCTTATCCAGGATTTGACAAAACCATTTCTAGATGTAAAGATGTCCCTTTCAGGATTTGGTCTCTATGCTCATACTGTCTGGAATTTTGTGGGTAGGATGCCTGTCTCCCACAGCCCAGACTGGGACCATCCACTCATTTCACACAGCGAGGAGAGCAGCTGTCAGACAGTAACTGCTTTCATCCACTGACCCTCTCCCTCTGTTATTTGCACATTACTGTCATTTCTGCCTCTCTTCTCATGTGCGGCATATCTGCCTCTAGATGTTCTCAGCAGTTTCTGCATTCAGATCTGGGGCAGGTTGCCTATCAGAAATCAATATTTTAAATGATGTTTTCCCCGCAAGATTATTATCATTGTAAAATCAAAATATTTTGCAGATCTTGAAAGCTCCAAGAATATTCTGTGTATGAGCTGACAGGAAACCATAATCAAATTGTCAAGCAATTGCTTCTACTGTGGCAAAGTGAGAATGTTAGATTACATGTGTCAGCATGTGAAGATAAAGACTGTGTAGTGAACAGCGCGCTGAAGGCTTGATAGGAGATGGGAAGTTTATCGCTGTACGCTGTGACCTATTGTGGACAGTTCTGCTACCTCAGCAGTCCTCAGTTTGCATTAAAAACTATGATCAATAAAATGCCTCAGTTTTGTCATTCTACCAACTTTATTTGGTCAATTAAAGTGAAAACTAATTGCTATTCCAAAGGGTTAAGTAATAAAACATGCAGAATGCTAATACATGTTCAGTAGTTGTTTACTGAATCTAATATTATTATTGCTGCTCTAATCTCCTCAAACTGGCATCAAAATGTATGCTGCTGTGATTATTTGAGTAAGAAAAATGGCTCATTTATTCAACATATGCATTGGTGCTGATCTGGGATTTCAGATGTTCAAAGATTTATGTTCAAATTATTTTTTCCAGTTTTCCTGTCCTTTTACCTATTCTTCTGTAAAATCTTCAGTCTTACTGTTCTCTATGGCTGCTCTATGTTCACTGAAAACTTCTTACCTGTGTTTGTTGCTGAGCTTGGGACTTAGACCCAAATTGTGCTGAGAACTTGAACTCGTAAAATTCAGTCAGAATTAATGACTCATCACCTTGCAAGATCAAGGCTTGTGGGACATGTTCTCAAGTAGCCCAATCATTCCCATAGCCTTTTCTCTTGGAGAGAAAGAAAACTTATTTGCAGGAGTGGAATTGAAAAGGTTTTTAACTTTGCTAATGAGATTGCTGTTCAGGGTGGTTATTTAACTGTAGCAGAGAACAGGTATTTAATATCAGTTAAATAAATTAGTCATTTTAGTAAAGTACAGTATTTAGCCAGTCAAGTGGTACAGCCTTTGTCTGACCATGAAATGACTTGCAATTCCCCAACAAAGTTCAAAAGAAAGTAAACAATAATACATGATGGGAGAAGGAAAATAAATAGTAAACAATCAGAATTAGGTTGCCAATGATAGATTAAACCAGTATTGTACATTGAGAGGGTGACTGGTGAAGGGAATGCACAAAATTTATCATTTTGGTTGCCCAGAAAATATTTACAAGGGTATTGTTTAAAGGTATATGGAAGGAAATATAATGGAGAATGACAAATGCATGAAAACTGGAAGCATTATGTGTATTAATTTAAAGATAGGAAAAGGGAAAAAAAAAGATAAATTGTGAATGTTTAGACTGATTTAGAAATAGATTTCTAATCTTTCTGTGGTAAGGGAAGCAGCCTTCCAGCAAGACTTTTAAGTGGGAAATACGCTTTCCCCTGCAGCCACATGACTCAATTTCCTCTGACTTGCACTATAGAGGGCAAAACAGCCAGTGTTGCCTGTGCCTCTGCTTTTCTGTTAGTGGGTGTTGCAGGTGGACTGTCACCTTAATACTAAACAATAAGGTAAATTTGAGTTTAAACTGGAAATTAGTCCGCTAGTGAGACAATCATGTAATGTGGAGCTGGGACTAGACAAGGTGTCCAATGACTCAGCTCTAGTTTTCTAGTCTTGCATATTTTATACTAAAGAGCACATTATTTCTCAGAATTATGTCTGGTAGGGGCATTAATTCACAGATTGAAGGGCAAAGTCTGTGCTTCTGTGATCAGTATATCGGCTGCTTTAGTGTGTCATTTCAGAATGTGTACTGGGGAGCAATGGGGCCTATGCTTGTACATTTATTAACTACCTAAGAGGTGAACTCTCTAAATTTAAATTTCTTTGCCCCTTTTGGGGTTCACATGCATTTATAGCTGAGTCCTAGCCCTGTTAAAGCAGTAGGAAGATGACAGATGAGATTCTCTTGATTTGGAGAAAATATTCTTTGTCAGGGTCTTGAAGGCTTATCAAATGTTAGGAGTCTGAGACTCAGAAGAAGAGAGACTGAGACTGTGACTGATACAAGATCCAAGTGTAGTGCTAGGGGGAAGAAAACCCCTCTTTCATTCCAAGCTACTAGTTCTTTTAAATGAGCACTTCAGTGTCTCCTCTCTTCATGATTTCTCTCCATGAGATCACTTTGCCTACAGTCCACAGCAATATAAAGCAATTTGAGAATGCTGTTGAAAAAGGTAGGATTTGAACCTGTACAAAAATGATCATATGTGGGTAGTATCCTAGGGGAAGATTGAAGTACAAAAGGAAAGTTAAGAAAACCCTGTGGGCTGAAAACTTGCTGTTGATGCATGTTCAGTACACACTAGTTCAGTGCTAAGAAACTTTTGTTTGCCAGCAATCTGTAGGCCTTTTCATTAGCAAATTGCTGTTTGTGTTCAGTCACTGTTTTATCATCCCAAAGGCTATTTCACTAAGCAAATGTATCTCTTCAGTGAAATTTGCAGTCCAGAAAGCCAACTGCACCCTGGGCTGCATCCAAAGGCCCCTCGGCTCTGGTGAGACCCCGCCTGCAGTGCTGTGTCTGGGGCTGGGAACACAGGAAGGACATGGATCTGTTGAAGTGAGATCAGATGGGCGATCATGAAGATACCCAGAGGGCTGGAGCACCTTTCCTATGAAGACATGCTGAGAGCTAGGGCTGCTCAACCTGGAGAAGAGAAGGCTCTGGAGAGACCTTAGAGACCCCTTTGAGTACCCAAAGGAGAGCCTGTAAGAGAGACTTTTTACAGGGGTGTGTGCTGCTAGGACAAGGGGGAATGGCTTTAAATAAAAGGGGGCAGGTTTATGTTAGACTCTAGGAAGAAATTCTTTGCTTTGAGGGTGGTGAGGCACTGGAACACTCCACTCTGTATCTGTGAGAGTGTTCAAGGCTTTAAGGGACCTGATCTAGTGGGAGGTGTCCCTGCCCATGGTAGGGGTATTGGAACCAGATGATTTTTAAGGTCCCTCCCAAGCCAAACTGTTCTATGATCTTAGTTGCCAGCTATACAGCTAATAGGTTTTGTTCACGCCACCTAAGCAATGAATCCTGACTGGCTACTTTCTTTGTGCTGTCACAATGGGAACTGCAAATGAGTAGGAATTAAGCAGCAGCTACTGTTGCTTTAACTCTTGGTTTGAAACTGCTTACTTGTGGTTTATTTTTGCACAGCTCTCCAAGCTGCCTAGCTGAAAAAGCATTTAAAATGTTTGTTGTATTGCTGGGAAGGATAGCCTGCCAAGGGCTATTATGATGACAAAATAAATGCCAGTGACCGTACTTTGCCAATGGAATATTGGACCATAACTTTTTTTTTTCTTCAGCATTTTCCACAGTCACTATCTGAATGGAAAATGGCAAGAGTGTTGTGGTGAAATGCTGTAGATTCAGAATTCTCCCTTGACTTGTTCTCCTCTTTACTTGTAGGAGCTTAAGTACACACCTTCCTGAAATGAATCTTGTACAGGACCCTACTTCATCTTCCTGCCTCTTTCAATTGCTTTGATAATTATAAGAATTTTAGCATTAGAAGAATGCCTTTGTAGTATCACTCAAGGAGGAGTCTTTGTTGTCATACATCTTAATAATTTATCATGCTCCTGATAAGAATTCTAGATCAGTAGCTAAGAGTAAACAGGCTCAGGGAGACAGCCGTTTGATGCTGATGTTAATTTTGCAGCAACTGAATTGGTCTTCTGTCATTACAACTTAAGATGTATAATTGCAAGATCATCATTTTGGGGAGGTTACTACTGCCAAATATTTTACAAAATGTGTATTCATTATGCAGTTCAAAATGAAATGCACCTTTCCTTACTAACATGGAAGAGGAAAAAACTGTAGTGTTGAAACCTTAAAACATTTATAAATGAGGAGGAGAATGTGCTGCAATCTCAATGCTAAAATAAGAAAGAGATTTTTTTTTTTAATATAACCAAGCCATGAGAAATGGGCATACTAGTTCAGCTAAAAATAGAATTAAACTGAACCTATAGTTAATATTCAAAAATACTGAGTTCTTGAGAAACTGACAGTCACTTTTGAATGTCTCAGTAACCAGTCTCATTAGCAAGGGCTAAGGAAAGCAAGAAAATATGTAATAAATAAGATAATTCTGGAGAGGGATTTAGTGATCTCATTTTAAGTATTTGGGAATTTCTATGTGCTTTTTTTCATGATCATGTCTGTGAGTGTGTTTACAAATAACTGTAGTAGGAAACCATATGGAAGAACAGCACATGAATGCAACATCAGTTTGGTGGGAAATGCCTGCAGTTGCTTGTGAACCTGACTGTATTTGGGAATGATGAGCTTTGTAATGCCCTTTGTCAGTGGCGAAAAGAAGGTGGTGGTTCTTAGCTCCCTCTGCTACTCTCCTGATGAGAAGTGACAGCGGATCTGAGTGATCTGTGAAAAAGGAGAGCACAAAAAGTGTGACTTGTATCAAGTTTCTGCTCAAGTGCAATGAGAACAGCAAAAATGGCTGTTGGATGTTAATTAGTCTGTTTCTACCATACTGGAATAGTCTTAGCTGCTACAGAATTCTTCCTAAAGAATTCTGAAAATCCATTTGGGAGCGAGCAGACAATTGTATCTGGGCAGATAAAGCAACAGCATTATGGAATATTTCTGGAAATTTGAGGAAATGAAACCAAAGTGCCTTTCAGGATCAACCCATTGAGAAGTTTAACGATTTTGGACCATAATGGAAGGGAGATAGTACAGGTTTATTTATTCTTATTGGAGGAAACAGGAGTTTAGGCTCTAATCTAAGATGCAGTGGTAGAAGCCAGAAATTACTTTATAAAAATGAAAGGCGCTACAGTAGTAAAACAAAATCTGATCTTGTGGCTCTGGTGACTTGGGTTCTGCTTGTGGAGTTACGTTTGCTTTTAAAACAATGTGTTCAAGCATTTGCCTCGTTACTACTCTGAGCTGGTTCTGCTTTTACCTTTAGGCAGACATGTCTGTTGATCCATTTAGACTAGACCCCACCACTCAGACCAGCTTACTGCCCAAAGGCAGGAGAAGCCTGGCCTGTAAATCTGCTTCTTTGTGATCCAAGTCCCTGTCCCAAGAGCACTGATTACCTGCTAACATTTCTGGTATGAGGACGGCCGTAAAAACAGCTATTACAGCGGAATGAAACCAGGAACAGCTAGGAAAAAGCTAACTCAAAATGAAGGGGATGAGGAGCCTGGAAGTGGTAATGGTCCTGGAAAACATTTTGGCCCTAGGACAAAGGGTTATTTCTAATAGGTTTTCTTAAAAGCATTGTCAACACAAATTCCTTCTGTTCTGTGGCGATCTCTTTCTGTTTCAGGTATCTTTCACAAACCACTGTCACTGTGTAGTTGTTGCTGTCTCATCTTTTCCATCTGGACACTTTCTCTTCTTCGAAGTGATTTTAATTGTTGCAGTAACATAGCTACTCTATGGATCTTTGTTGCATTCTCTAAGAACTCTTGCCCAGTGCCGAACCAGGGTTGAAGCTGTCCATTACGAACGAAACACAATGCGGCTTCACCAACAGCATTATTGAAGAGGCACTTTGCATTATTCCAAGTACCCACTTTACTAACATGTGTCTACTCTCAAGAGTAATAAGGGCTGCATTTGATTCTCTGTGAACAATTCAAGGGTCAGGGTCTAGACTCACTTGTGCTGGGATAAATGCAGTGGAGCACCACAGAAATCAGTTGTTGTAATGGCTCTGTGTGGCTGGAGCAGAGATTGAAATGTTTTTCTCTGTATCACAAGTAGGGCTCTGCCAGGCCAAATACGTAGATTATATTTCCTGAGCACTTACCACCAAATAGAAGAAATATGTATTTAACAACCTTAGAGAAATGAAAATAGGATTTAGTAATTTAAGTTATTAACATTTTGTCAATCTCCAGTTGTTTGTTTGCCCTTTTTCTCTAACATTATTGTTTGCAGCTTTCCTTTTTATTTGGGAAAAAAAAAAAGATGAAAGAGAGGAGTAATATCTTCTAGCATTTTTATAGTAACAGTTATGGTAATTTTAGAACATTGTCATGCCAGTTGGTGTGTTAAGGTAATTTGAAGACATTACAACAAGATGGGAAAAAAAAAATCTTTTATGCTGATGATGTCTGATTTACTCGCAGCAGAAGCCTGGGTTTTCATCACTGTTAGTGTAGCAGGTCTGCTGTTACACCTGCCTCACTACTTCCCAAATAAAATATGATGGGCTTTTAGGAAGAATGTTGATAAACTTGAGACAAGGAATATAGCCCAGTATAACTCCTGGTTGTCGGAGATTCCCAACTGAGTCCTCACTGCTGAGAGTCTGACCTGTCTGTAGCTGCGCAGTAATGTGCTATGTTGTTTCAATGAAGAGGACTGAAGGCAAAAAGATGAAGGGTATCTTTCCCCAAATCATGCACGTGTCTGTGCCAGAAAGCCTGGGGTCTGTTGAGGCTGCCAATGCAGGCTTCTGGTGTGCACCCTGGGTGACACAGTGTCTCCCATATCTTGTGCCTTGCTGCCCTCACTTTCCCAGGGGCCAGCTCTCCTTTCCTTTTCTATCTATCTCATTGAGGGCAAGAAGATGAGGTTCTGTTGAGCTGAAAAGGAGAAGAAAATTTTACTTTTCCATCTTCAGTTTTTAGTTATTTTAATGGGCATGGCTGATATGGGAGGGAGGCTGGAGCTGGCTGAGGGGTAGAAGTTGCTATGGGGTTGTCCTGGGATGTTGAGGTGAACATGGGCCTGTAGCCTCAGACAGGAGCTTTGCTGAGGATGAGTGAGGCTCCCCCTCTGCGAGGAGACAGAGCTCATTGCCATGCAAATTGCTGAACCACAAAGGCTGATCTGTTCAGAAGTGCTTTCAGACCAGGGTGGTTTGTGGAGCCACCTCTGCCCTGACCCAGTTTTCCAGGACAGTGTGCTGGAAGTGGCCATGTGGAAGGGAGAGCAGAAAGGAGCCAAGAGACTGAGGTGAGGGCTATGGGGATTTGTAGGGGAGGTCTTCAGAGGTGAGCTGTTCCTGAACCAGTGATTCCTTACCAAGGTGAGGACTAACTTCTCCTTCCTCATGAATTCCTGCCTCTGGCTTAATGCCAGTGTCTTTATCCCTATTAGATTTAACCTGTTCAGTGGACTGAAGCACTCAGCCTGTGGCTGTCTTGGAGCACAAGGGGGTTGGTTTTGCCTGTCCTGTTTAGCAGCACAAATGCAGCAGAAGCCCTTGAAGGAAGCTGGTGCCTGGTACCTCTGTGAGGGAAAGGATGTGTGACCTGGGGAGTGCATGTCTGAAAAAGCTTTTTCTCACCTACACAGGGAGCAACAAGGAGAAACAGGGCCAGTCTGTCGAGAAGTTAAAGCTTAAAGCATCCTTAACAGGAGAGTGGGAGGGAATACTGTTTAATCTCTGAGTTTTACCACTCTCAGGAGATAAGTGGAGGAGTGAGGAAAGTACATCATGACATACTCTGTGACATGGCAGAGAAATGTACTCTTTTTTCAACATTACTGAGGAGCACAAGTTATTGACTTGCACTCAGTTGTAGCCAGGTACTGTACAAACACGGCAAAACCCCGTAAACTCCTTGGATAGGGGCTGTCTTTCTAAACCAGGGAGTACAGGCCCCTTGTTTTATGTTCTGACAAGCTGGTTTTCCTGCAAGTCAAGCAGTATTTCCACAAAAGTCAGAAACAGGTGCTTGTTTCACATGTTTTCAAGTAGTACCTGGTTTTCACTGCCCTCTCTAATCATGTGCACTCTGTGTGCCCAGGGGACTCAGCATCTTTCCACAGTAAATTACTCATTGGACTTACCTGAGCTTCCTGTGGTTTCACAGCAAACAACTGAGTAAAGCATTCTCTGAGAATCAGCAACTTTTATTATTTGTTACAGATTCCTGAATTTATACACAGTTATTAAAAAAAGGTGAATTTCTTGATGTAGCACACATCGGTATACACTATTCTCATAATAGAGTGATAGCAATTCAATGTTGCCTTTTTTCCATAGAGTCTGGTCAAAGGAAGAGATGATCAAAGGCTCCTTTTCACCAAATCTTTGCTCAGAATGGCACTTCAGGTGCGTCTACAAAATACAGAACAACACAGTGTACAATTCTCATGGGAAGTGATCACTACCAATGAGAGACTTGTCTCTCAGTGCCCACCTCTTTTTCCTGGCAGTTGGTGATAGCTCTTGGATTGCAACAGGTGACCCAATGGCACACACGTGTGAAGGTGACAAACCAGCTGCTGTGCAGCACCTGCCCCAGTTAAAGCCTGCTCCTGTCACTGCAAACAGCATCATAAGCAGGAGCAACCTGCTGGGGGTTTGATCAGGGCCTGATGAAATCAAGGTTGCTGTGGGTGATGTGTTGGTAGACAACCTACTTCACTGGTGAGGATGCCCAGGGTGGGGTACTCATCTTTCCCCAGCTGGTTACTGGACAGAGATCCAATTTGTTTTTTCTCTTTGTCCTGTTCTCGTACTTTTATCACCAAAATAACTTGCACTATTGGAGTATGCCATTAGCTATGGACCCTACTAATAAGGTTTTGTGCATGTGAGTCTGTCTCAATGTACTTTGTGCTACAATTAACGTGTTAGAACCCGATATCCATTGTAGTCTTTGGTGGTGGTAGTAATGCAGCAATGCAGTATCACAAATCGTATTTGCATAGGCTGTCAAGTGTTGCTGTGGTGCCACATAACCCCTTCTAGAAAGACAGAGAGACCTGAGAACTTTACAATAAGCAAAGAGGAAAAACTACAACTTGAATTCACTTATAGTTAGGATTCTTGTCCAGTACACACTTCAGATGGAGCAATAAGCTTTCAGCTTCCATGTAACTATGCACAGCAGGTCACCCACTTGGTCTGTCTGGATTTAGATGAGAAAGGAGGTTCTTGTCAGAAATCCAAAGAATGCTCTGTGGAGCAGATTTTTAAAAGAAAAGTCATTATCCACAATGCGAGCCAGGCTTCCTTCAAAAGCTTATCCCCAGTTTAGGCACCAAAACAAAGTGATCATATTCAACCCAAGGGCTCAGTGTTGTGCATGTCTGTGCAGAGTCCTGATCTCTGTGGCACTGCCAGGGCAATGGGGGGGCAGCTGCTTCTTGAAATTATGAAAGTGTCTAAATATGACCTTGGCATATCAAAAAATCTGTCCATCCACAAGTGAGGGTGCTGAGCCCTTGAAGATTTACCCCCTGGGCTCTTATGAAAGTCTGGCCCTGCATCTGTTTGATGTGGAAGTGCTGTGAGGGAGCTCTTCCTATGCAGATTTGCATTCCTTGTTGAATTCATTTAGAACTGGTTATCATATTTTGTAATTACTCTGTCATAAGCGTAAATATATTTGGGGGAATAAAAATCATTATTAATTTGTTAATGTACTATTAAAAATCTCTTTGGCACAGTTTTCATTCTCTGTTTTGTTAGAAGCATGTATCTTTTTCACAGCAAATTGCACTTCACTTGATTAAATGCTGGGAGAAACTTTGCTCCCTGTCAGTGGAACAACCTTTACTAAGACAGTGGTTGTTCTACACTTTTCACTTTGACTAACTTCAGAGAAGTAAGTTTAAGAAATAATTAAAAGTAGATTACATCTGAGAGAATTTTTAATTCTTTTGTTTCCTCTTTTCCCCATTCTTTTTTCCCTTTTTTGCTTTACTTCCTGGTAATGTTGATAAAAGAGCTCTGTTCAGAACTCTCTTTTGGTTTCAGCGTGTCAGGAGGTCATCATAGGGCTGTGGTCTGCCTTTACCTGTTTTGTTACTTTTAACTTAATTTATTACTTGCTTTGCAACAACTCAAAAATTCTGGGATGTTGTGAGGAGTTCTTAAGAGCACAAGCCTGTGTTCAAGAAAATGCAGAGAAGATAACAGCTTAGCTAATGTCATGCACAAAAGCAATTGGTACAATTGAGAACAAGCACAAACCTTGCAACCAATCATTTTTTCAATGTTTTCCAGAATGGAAGCCCACTTATTCAGACAGGGGGTTGTGCTGTGAATACAGACAGTGAAACACTCTGATCCTCTGGCTGAAAGAGTTCAATCAATATGCAGAACTGTGGTTATTACTAATGATTCACATTACCCATTTTTATAAATAATTTGTGGTTTTGCTAAAATAGTGCTTTGACCCATTGCATACCATAACACTTTTTCAGTATATTCTCTCAACCTATAATCTTTAAAAACTTTAGCTTTTGTTCTGTATGTTTTTATAATTGTTGACAAACAGTTTGAGTATGCACAGTCACATACACCTTATGTGGTGTGCATTACTTCTCTTTCACTGTTTAATAATTTGCCAGAACACAGCCAGTACTGCAATCCAGCAGAAATTGTGCTACACTGTCCCTGATTTGCAGTAAGAGAAACACTGGGAATCACATTCCCTTATGGCACAGCTTTAATCTCACTGGATTTATCCTAATTGAGAGTATCACCCTTGCTACAGAGACATACATTAAAATGATCCCTTTTTTTTTTAATCTATGGATATTCATTGACCTAAGGGAATATCCTCAACTTGTCCTATGGTGAATCTTTTAATAGCTGGACAAGCAGAGAGAGTATTGAGAGAACAACTTCTGTCTGATAAGTAGTAATTCATTTCTCTTGGTGCCCAGGGTTAGGGCACGTAGCTAAACCAGTGAAAACCTACCATCCATGAAAGTCAAAGGTCCCTTTCACTCACCACCTGTATCCCTGTATAACACTCATCTCTTAACTTCTGTACATCCCATGGAGAGCCTGTGTGGCACAAAAGTTACATACAGTCCTGTCTGTTT
Organism: Cyanoderma ruficeps; assembly: GCA_008694505.1. Classification (NCBI taxonomy): domain Eukaryota; kingdom Metazoa; phylum Chordata; class Aves; order Passeriformes; family Timaliidae; genus Cyanoderma; species Cyanoderma ruficeps. The sequence continues at coordinate 5,805,517 of VZDJ01001247.1, forward strand.
TATGGATGTTGAGAGTAGTTTGGTTTTTGTTGTTGAGAGTAGAAATCACATTTCTCCCCATGTCTACAGTTACTGGTTGAAGAGGGAAGAGTGTTAGTGGAATAAGTTTATGGTTCCACCTCTGTCTTTAAAGAAGAATGTACAGTGAATGGTGGGTGCTTTGGTTCTTTAGCAGCACACCTGGGCCTGACTGGCACCAAAAAGGAGCTGGTTCCTCTCTGAATCTCAGACCCTTTGCAAACCCTGAATAGAGTCATTAACTCTATTTTTTACATGAGAATATGAGAGACATGTTAATTATGACCTTTACATTTAAAAAAAAGTAACTTCTGACGTTTGGATGCCTCAGTTTTGTTGTAAGTGATAGAAACATTATTCCAAGTCACGGAAATATAGAAGATGTAGGCAAGAGTATAAAAAGGATTTCCTAGCAAGATAATTTTTCAAAGTAGATCTCTTTTTGAAAGATTTGGCTTTGGTTTGGGATTTTTTAATAGGTTATTGGAAAGGTTTGCTTTTGGTTTGTTTTGGTGTTTTTTTAATAGGCTATTATTAATAGGCAGTATTTTTGAAAGTCCCAGGTTTTGTAGAAGTGTAGGGAGAGACTTTACCTTAGTTTTCAGGGAGTAAAATAGGATGAACAAAAAGTAAAAATAAAAGGTCGGGTTTGTTGTTTCGCGTAGATAAGAGTTTCACAACTTATGGTGGTTTTAATGTTGACATGACACCAAGGCATTTGCAGGAGGCAGTGAAGCTCCTGGAGTGCAGTGTGGATTCAGGCTTTTAGTGACCTAGAACAGTGGGTAATACGTCCACCTGGACATTATGGACAGAGAAAACAAGAAGTGAAGGAAACCAAAATACATTCAAAACAGAAACAGAAGTGTTTGACAGGCAAGAAACAAACCAATGATTTCATTTGCAGTCAGCCTCAAAATGAGAGGATCTAATTCCAAGGCCTTTTGTGCTTGTTGCAGTGTTTGATTTCAAATGCACAATGTAAGTTTTCCCTGCCACTGTTTTTACATGTGATTTTAGCATCTTATGTAAAAATATTACTAAAATACTTTATCATTCTTTGTAGAGTAATTCCAGGTATCTTTTCAAATGACACCATCATGGAAATGTCATTTTTATTTTTCCCATAAGTGGTTTTAATCATTTTGGGAAAGCATCTGTGGTAATTGTAGAGTGTGTTTTGTTTTACTTATAGCCTTTATTATTTTAGATGATTAACAATAAAATGGCCATTGTTGTTACTACATAAAAATCTTGAAACAAATTAAGTTTCAGCTTAAGAACTTCAGATAACTGACAAATGCTTGAGACAAGTGTGCCCTGATTTGCTTCCACTGTTGGCAAGAAAGGAGGGGGGAAGTTATATCTGCAGTTATTCCTTTCCTGGGGAGCAGATCTGAGGAATGAGTTCTGTGAACACCTGCAGCAACACTCAGTATTTCTCATATACTCAAAATTAACAGCCACACAGAGGGCTTTTGCATAGGAGACACATCCTCCAGTGAGCTAGACAAGAACTATAGATGTCCTCCAATAATGATAGATTGGCTGCATCTCCACAGTGATTTAATGTGCAACAGCCTTGTTGGTAGACATGAATCCTTGTCACATCTATGTGAGCGATTCTGCACAGCATCCTAATGGGTTCCCAGCAGCCTGTGGAATGGTCTGCCTCAAACTGGTCCTTAAAGGGACCTTAAAGACCATCTAAATCCAACCCTACATTCCTCAAATATTCCAGCACCATGAGGACTCCTGTACTTACTTTTCTTAAGGGAACTTCCAGGTTGGAGACATGACTGAAAGGATATAACAGCTCACTTGCAGAAAATGTTTATAAATGCATACTCACTGTTAACCTGGACCACCTACTTAACCTGTAATCCATTAAAAAAGAAAGCATTTTTTAATTTCTTTTGATAACCAAGTTATGGATTTAGAAGCTTTGTAGCATCGCTTTAAAATAGATCCTGTGGGTGCATTCAGAGTGTTAAACAGCATTTAACAAAGCATATCCCATTAAAATCATAGGTTTCTGTCTGGAAAAAAAAGAGCAGCAAGAATGTAATGGAAAACAAAATAAATCAAGCAAATGCACACTGAATCTTAGCTATGAATCTGGCCTAAGGCAATTTGGCACCAGTTTGCACCCTTGGAGATCAGCTGCATTGCAGAGGAGCTGCTCTCTGACGGGAGGGTGCCTTTTCAAGCCTGTTCAAGGCTCTGCTGCAGCCCTCTGCCAAATGAGTTTCTTCTGCCCAGGGACAGGTGCTGAATCACGTCTCTCTTGGTCAAACAGGAGCCATCTGCTTCTGTACCAGCTCTGTCCTTTCCTGGTGGAGATGTTGGCTTCTCCTCTGTGATGGAGAGCCTGCAGGATAATTGTGATTCTGAACCTAAGAAGAGGGATCAGTGGCTGAGCAGTGAGTCTAATCCTGTGTTCTAAAGAGCCTTTTTTGGTCAATGTGGTGAAGGACTCACTCATTTCATTAACCAGCTGAAATGAGAGGATAATTCTGGAGCCACTTGCCTATGTATCTACCTACCAAAACCTTTGCTAGAGACGCTTATTTTTAACCAGCACCCCTGAAGTTGCATAAACTTAGGAATTTGAACAATAAGCACTAATTGAGAGCACCAATTAAACAGGATGATAAAGTCAAGCTTATAATACAGGAGGAGAAATCCCACCTGCCTGTGCAACTGGGTTGTTTCTGCAGGTCCCAAAAGAGGGTGAAGAAGCTCAATTTTCAGTGGCACTGAGGTGCAGTAAACCATCAAAACCCAAGTGCTGTGTGGCTTCAGGTTTATAGTAGTGTTGTTTGAAACCATCCTGCTTTGGTCCTTTCTTACAGATGTAAATGTGACTTGTACTCAGATACTTTTGTGACTGAAGTTCTAAGCCAAGGCAATAACTCTGCAGTAAGTGTGTTTTTGGAGGAAGTGGTTGACTGTGGCCTAGAATAAATGGCTGGTCCCAGAGTCCCTGGAGCAGCTTGCTTTCCTTGGACAGCACAGGACGGGCAGCACGCTAAGTTTCAAATACTGACAAATGTTTTTTGAAGTGCTACTAGCTATATTAAACCTGCAAATGCTCACAGTAGCCCCATTTTAACCACTTACCCTCATTTTCCCTGCAGTCATTACTTGTTCCCTTCATTTTCTTGTAGCTGAGCTGTTTTCTGCCATGAAAATGGCACACAGAAACAATATTGACAAAAAAAGGGGAGAATAGATTGAGAATATATACGAAGATGTAAGTATTTATGCATCCCACATTAGCTATTACCATAGAATGTGCCAACTTAAATGAGTCTTCATTGATAACTGCTTTACAATTGCTTGAAAATATTGCGAAAGAGGACCTTGATCTGTAAAGAGGACCGTGGAACAGATGCTGGAAAGCCTTCTGGTACAGGAAAGTATATGTTTCATTTTAAGGATGTTTAAACAGTCATGCTGAATATCTTAGGACTCATCCTTTTAAATGCATTCCTAAATTGTGACCTAAGGCTTTCCAGCTATCTGAAGATATGAGCAAAAATAAGTGTGTTTAATAAGTGATGAATTTTAAAATAATAAAACCAAAAAAAAGTTGATGCTGGCTATGTTCCTAGGATTAGCAAAAGACCATTTGCCTTCCTCATCCATTAATTAATCCAGGAGGAATTACACAAACTTTTGTTGTCATCCCCCTCTTCCAGATGAAGAGTAAACCTGTGTTTCTTGGTGGAATGTGGACTTGTTAAATACTCCCTTTGCCTTTTAAAAGTACAGAGGTGCTCTTCCACTTTGGGGAAAAGAAGAAATTAAATCTTTAACTATTTAAGAGCAGACTAAATTTTACATTTTCCCAGCCTGAACAAGGATGGATATTTGTCTGGCCTGTTAGTAATAAATAGTTCTTTTACTTCTCAAAAGGATTATATGTGTACTTAAGGTAAAACAACTTATTTCATTTTATATGTAAATAAAAGTTGAATTTGAAAAGGTAATCTTTACTGATAAGAAAAGAAAATTGTTGCTAAGTAATTTCTAGATGCTATGAAAACGTTTTGTAATTTTTTTTAAGAAGAGCCTCAGAATACTAATCTTCCATAAATATTTTTTGCCTATGAAGCATTCAATACCAAGAAAATTATGGCAAAAATTAGCACCACAAAAAAAAATAAAATTGGATTGTTGTCAACCAGAGCAGAGTGCCTGCCAGAAATATTTAAAGCAGATATTGATTGAGATACCATCTTACAGTCTTGGCAACGAGATAACTTTTACACAGAACAGGGAAAGCCAAAAGCTAAATTCTCCGAAGAGCAGGGTGTTCAAAAGCCTGCCCAGGCTCATGACCCAAGAGCAGTCTCTTCAGAGTGCTTTTGAGTGAAACAGTCTATTATTGATTCAACAGGCTTTCTTGCTTTCCTTGTCTTTAGTTTCTTCTGCTGTCCTTCATTTCAGTCATTTGGGGCTTTTCAGGAAATCTCAAAGAAGAAGTATCTGATCTCTTGTTTTGCAATTTCTATTATTCCCATCCAGAATACCTTGTTAAAGTGCTAAGAAGTTTGAGAACACACTAGTAATTTAAAGATGTAGAGCATTAAAAGAATATACAATTTTGTGGATATAGTGTGTAGGTTTTGTCTATTTTTATATATTTAAATACATTTATAAAACCCTACATTATTCTCACAAAATTTAAAATTCAGTCCAATGCCCTATCAATGCTGAATGTCAATGAAACTGGAGAATTCTGAATAATGGAGGTGCAAGGTTAAGGTCACTGCAGCCAACTTCTGTGCTGTTCTTGTTAGTAGGACTATGAACAGCCCTTTGCATAGTTTAGGAGATTAACCTGAGAGGAGGAGCACTTTTCTGTAATGTGCAAGAAGACTGTGGTCTTATAAGACTGTGGTCTTATAAGGAGCTCATTGCAAGTTTGCCAGAAGCATAACAGTATATTTTTGGCTAAAACAAATTGGACTTTCCTTTAGAAAACCATGTGTGGAGACACTTCCATTAGCAGAGGAATGAAAGTCAGTTTTTATGAAGGAATGCTGGATTAACATGGCTGCTGCCACCCCACAGCCAGTGGAGTCAAAGTTGCTGTGGGTGTTTTTGTTTGTTAGCTTGTAGGGTCTTTTTCTTGTGTTTTATGGGGGTGTTGAGATTTTTTTGTGATTTGGTTGGTTTTTAAATTTTTTTCAGAACAGTTCTATTCATTGAGGATTTTATTCACTGAGGTCAGTCAGGGCTGCAGCTCTTGCTAAGCTTCTTAGGAATGTGTCATTTGGTGGGTACAAACACCTCTTTTGGAATTGAGGAAAATGGGGCAAATCAAGTACCAAAAGACTTCTGGTTTTTTTTCTTCTTCTTAGCAGGAAAAAAAAAAAGAGTCTGTTTTTTCCTGTTTCTGAAAGACTGAATTACAAAATGCCAAATACAGAGTGCATGTGGAAAATGGGAAATGGAGCGAATAGTGGAGATGTTTGGAAGAGAAGGTGGGGAAGTAACACAGCTGAGTTCAACAATCATTCTGGTTATGATCGGATTCGTTACCATTTCAGGCACTTAAGACTGTAGAGATCTTCTTTCTTAGTGTTGACTCGGAAGAGAAGATACATTATTTGATATTCTGGATACATTAACCTTATTCTCATTTTCATTCTGTTTCCACTGGAAGACATTTATTTCACAACATGTTTCTGGAGCAGAAATACCTAAACTTTTAAATTTCAATTTAAATTGACCATATGAAAGAAAGAACTTGAAGACTTGCACTACAGCTGGCTGGGTACCTCTGAACCTCCATCTTTAACAGCACAGCTGTGCCCAGTGCAGTTTATTCTCTGTGCAGCTCAGGTTAGAGCAGTTTTATGAGGGCCTGGCTTGGAGCAACTCAGCCTGGGGCTTTTCCAAGCTGTCAGTCCCATTCTCTCTAGATCTTAGTGCTTTTTAGTCCCACCTCTTTTTATGGGACTGTATTTCTTCACCAAGGCTGTGAAACATGTAGCAGTATTTCTGACACTTCTGGCTGTTTATTAATGGTTGATGCTAAGTGGGCACACAGGACAGAATAGGAGCTGCTTTCTCCAGCTGCTAGCTAGCACTATATCCTTTGGACTGTAACTTTATGATCCAGTGGGTGGCAAAATTTTCTAGATGCTGTGACTCCATGGGGATAGACAATAGACTAGTTAATGAATTTCCATTTTTCTTACCATTTTAGTGCAAATCTGTATACTGGGGTATAACTTTTTTGGCATTATAAATCCATGTAATTTATCATTATCAATAGCTGGTTCTACCTGCTTTTCTCTAACATGCTTAACAATATGATCTATGGACTGAGGATCTTAAAATACAAGTAATATGTTGGGTTCAATCCTCAGGATAAAAGGTTCAGTAGATTTACTACAGCTGATCTTCCTTAAAGTCCTGTCATTTACTAAATTCCTTAGAACTGAGACTTTGCATGCTGTATAGGAAACTTTGAGAATGATTTCCTGGATGTAATACAGCAAGTCAATTATATAAATTCATTCTTTTTAGGTGATTTGCTACTGGCTGCTTATTGATCTTTGATGAAAAAGTATTATGAAAGGAAATTTATGTGCCCATAAACTTGATGGCAATAGTGATAAACAGGATTTGCATGCAGGCATAGCTACGGCTCGCATTCCCAACAGAGAGGTTATATTGCTTCCCTCCCTGTGACTGGAAGTGAGAAATAGTGCTCTGACTTTTAGATTCATGAATTTGGCGTATGTGTGTCTGTGCACGTGTGCAAGCATAGAATATACTCATCATATTGTAAAATAGAGATATTTAGCTCTTTCATTTGCATTTAGTGACTGTGAAGCACATCTTGGGTAGATCAGGCCCAGCTCAGATTCTACGCTACTGACACACTTTCCATACAGGAAGTGTTCCCCTTCCTGTTTTTAGGGATTTTCACGTTATTTGTGCTGGGGGAATATCTCCAAGGGGGCTCCATCCTTTCTCAGTTTTTCAGAGGGGGACAAGTGGTTTGTACCTGTTTAGTTTATGCTGGGGTTGGGTACCATGAATTGAATATTCCCTGAATGTTTTTTTCAGTACTGCTGACAAATAGGGATGGGTTGTTGGATGTCAGTGTAGGAGTTGGAGTCACTTTGAGAGCTCCCCACTGGTATGGGGGAGGTTGTCAGACGCTTCTGGAGAACCTTTTGGTGCAAGGCCTGTGAGGCTCAGCCAAACACAGCACGCTGTCAGCAGTGCATTTTTTGCCATGTTTTAAAGTAGAAGTCATGTGAAAATCGGTGGCTCGTAATAACCTTGTGATCCATCCTCAAGGTGTTAATCATCCTCACAGTACATTAAACAGTCAATTTGATCTGTGCATCAATCTCCCACAAAATGATGGCAAAAACAATATCATAGTAAAATAGCCCAACAAAATAATTAATATGCAGTATTAAATCTCTCATAAACGGACAGTGAGGAAAAGAAAGCTCAGTCATTACATTGGATTTAATTTGCTGAGGGAAACAGCCTTCACACCTGAGCCACAGTCACAGCTTGGTTTTCTCTCAATTAAATCCATGCTTGTCTAAAGCAATGAGGGTTTGGAGGACAAGATCAGGGCACATGCTAATGAAATTCCCTGCAGAACAAGGACATTATGCAGAAACTGTTACAAGGCATAGACCACATAATCTGTTTTTAAAATTCTCTCTAAAGCAGTGAATGCAAAAGCTTGGTGAACATTAGATATAGATCACGCTATTAATAATGAGAATTATTTTTTCAAAGTAAAATTCTCTGGATAGTCTAAGCTTTTGCTATAGGATGTTGCTATTCAAGAGTACTTATCATAAGATTTATATTTTTACACCTATCCTTTTGAAATCTAAACAAAAAGTGGCTGCTTAGTGCTCTCCAGAATAATTTAGAATTCTTCCCTTCATAAACTATGTTGTTGGCCAAATCAAACTAAAGCGCTATGATCTACTGCAATACTGCTCTAATTAGGTTTTCTTGCCAGACTGTTAGAATTTCTGGCAGTATCACATAGCTCCCAGAGAATCTCTAAGTTGGGGCTTCCAGAAAGTTGCAAGTAGTTACTATGAAGGATTCCTTTTCCTTTACTGAAAACCATGCCTTAGAAGGATGATGAGCAATTGCATTCAAAAACACTTTGAGGTATGCCAAATGTAGATATATTTTTTTTTTTCTCAAACATGGCAAAGATTTTTCAGGAACTTTTTCAAGGTTCATCTGTATACATGTATAAGCAAGTACCCCTATTAAATAATTCTTGAACCTTTTGCACATACATTCACAAATTCCATCCCTGAGTCTAGAACTGAATTTGAACTGCTTCAAGTCATTCCTAACTAATCCCTTTCTTTAATTCTGTAGGGCATTTTTTGGCTTCTGTCTGTAACTCAAAAGAATTTCATACAAGAAATTTCAAGGAGCTTAAGAAGTTTGTTAAAACTAACACTTTTTACCTCTAATAATGTTTTAATTTGCCTTTAAAATATGAATTCTGAGGGTGTTTTTTGTTTTCCTCCCCCTGTCCCAAAGTCATCAATCTCCAAATTTGACATTGGAGAAATCCAGCATTGCAAGTTTCCAACTTTAGGAGTCCCATCCTATTCTGACTGGCTTCAGTCCACATAGTTTATTTAAATATAAATATAATACAACTCTAAATGCCTGGCAACAGGAAACCCTTTTTCAGAAATTGTATATTTGGAAAATTCTGAATTAAAAATACTGGATGTGAAGAGAGAAGGTCTAAGAAATAATTTAGTTTCTCTCTTCCCTTTCCTGCTTATCCCTAGGCTGCTCTTGGTTTTGCCTTGTCTTAAGCAGGGGTCTAGATGACCTATTTCCCCTCTATCTCTGGGAATTTTGTCAGCTATACAGCTATTTTTATCATATTCTTAATTTGATCCAACTTATGTCATATGTCACATTTATGTCATTGCTATTTTTTGTCTAGTCTTGCTGTTTATACATGACAAAAAACTTCCTAGCTGAGCCTAATCATTGGGCTCCTATCCCAAAATTATAAACCGAATTTCAAATAGTGAGCTGAGTTGGAAACAGGAAACAAAACCCTTAAGAAAGGATTAAAAAAAACCCCAAACCAAACAACCCAACAAAAACATCACCATATGTTGGTAGCCACTTAGGATTACATCTTTTGAACACGCTGAGGTACTCCTGCCAGGAACAGTGCTTAACTAGGCTATTTGGAGGTTTGCTGTTTAATAATTTATGAAAATCCCCCAACTAGTAATTTCCACTTTGGTGCGGTTTTGCGATTTGTTTGGGGTGTTTTTAGAACGCTTTCTCTCTCGGTAGGGTATTTTTTTGCCTTCTGACCTTGTCTGCTTCGTGTAATCTGATGAGTCATCAAGGTTTGGACTCTGCTTATGTGGCTTTATTTGCATATGAAGCCCAAAGCAGCAGTGGTCTGTTCACAGAAGCAAAAAATATCCTCAGTTGTAAGGGACCCATGAGGACCCACGTAGGGGCAAAGTGTTAAACATCTGAGAGCATTGTCTGAATGCGTGCTGGGCACCACAAGCTTTGGAAACTTGGCCACTTCCCAGAGGGGCTTGTTCCAGTGCCCAACCTCCCTCACACCTCTTTCACACTGACTTTTCTGGATGTTTTGTATTCTTCGGGAAGTAAAAACAGTCCACTGCTTTTTTGGTTCAAAGGCGTAACCCCACCATTGAAAATTCATGTTGGCAGAAGAAAATTGGAAATTATAAATTCTTCAAACTGTGAAATGCGTACAAGTCAGCCTCAGAATGTTTATAGAGCCAAGCCCATTTTTGGAATATCGTGTTTATGCCACTTTCATGGAATTGCCTTGAATCTCCTAGCACTATTGATAAGAATTCTCAGTATGACCTGAAAACAAATTTGTGTGGAATAAATAAGTAACACTCCCAGGGGTCCTGTGAATTCTGAGATTGATGGGTATGGCAATAACCAATAAATACATGACTCTGCAGATCTGAATGTGCAAAAATAAGCAGACTAAGAGATGTGAGAAAAATTGGCAAAAAATAAAGAGCTATTTTTTAAAAAGTCTTAGATGATGCAACACTTGTAGTGTAAATGGATTTAATGATTAAATTTAAAAAGCAAGAAATGGATGAACTTCACCTCAAACTACAAAATAAGACTCAGGTACAGTCTCTCTAAGTCAGAATAGGAAAACCTAAAAAAAAGGATGGGTCTGTAAAGGATTTTGCTGTTGCACATAAATCCAGAGAAAAGAAAGAATGAAGAAAACCCCCACATCAAGCATTAAAAATTATCCTAGAAAGGAAGGGACAATAAAAATCTGTTACTGAGGGAAACTTGGCAGTATGACTGGATCTCTAACCAGTATTCATGAACAACGCATCAGTGCAAAACGTTTCCACGTTAGAATTTGGCATTAAAGAGTTGCCATGTTTTCTTGTGGTCTGCTTTCCACTTTTCATGCAAAAATATTGTAATAGTGCAAATCATACTCTAATTCACTCTGATCAGAATGACCCCTGAGGGGATGTGAGAGCCAGGAATGGTGCCTTATGCATGTTCAGGTTTGGATGTCATTAGCAGCATCTAACTGTGGCAGACACATGATTTTGTGGAGTAAAGAATTAGTAAGAAATGGTAACGTGGGTGCACAAATGATGGAATCAAGCTATGTGTGTACTAAATCAATGGTACCTATGATAGGTTAAGGATCTGAAGAAGAGTGTGGCAATGATCTCTGTGAACATAACTTAATATTTTCAAAATTCTCCAAGACTTCTTTCTGATTTTCCTTCCTAAAATTTAAAGCATTGCTTATTTATTTATTTATTTCACTAACTAAATAACTAAAATACATGGTATGTATGACATGATTGAAGGTTGCTTTTTCGTATTATGGCAAATAAACTTTGTATGTTTTTAAGGAGAAAAAGGAAAACAAAAAATGTTAAGAGTAACTACACTTTAATTTCCAAAAAATGAACCAAAAGATTGCCTTTCTTTTCCCTTGTGGATTTGCAAGGGCAGCTGTCCTCCAACCTTTCTCCTTCGGTAAAAGAAATCCAAGAAAATTACATGTAAGCTGGTAATTAAATCTGCTTCACACTGTGTGGTTCAAAATGCAAAGGTAAAGCAGAACAGGGAGAGAAGAACTCTCTTCTGCACCTATTGAGCTGCAGAGAATTAACTTCTTTTAGAGCATCCTGTAATCTCAAAGGAAGGACTGCTCCACAGAAAAACTCAAATGAAATCCCAGTAATCACAAATGCTCAGTGGTTTATAAAGAAGTTGTTATAATGGGACTAAGGCGTGCACAAAACAAACTTCAGGTTAGAATGGAAGGCAGAAACCAGCATTTGGACAGGCTCAAACTATAAAAAGGTAGCTCAAGGTGCATTCACTCAGTTGTGACTGGTCATGTTTTCCTATTACTGTTACAGAATGAAATGTTTGAGTAGGAAATGCACTGTTGAAGAGTATTAGCCTAAAAAGTAAAAATCAAACACAAACCTCTCCAAAACAAAAAAATCCCTAACCCCTGCCTCCCCTTCTTCAGACCAAAAGAATCCCTGAAATAGATACCCAAGTTTCTTTATGGGAGTAATGTTTACAATTACTTTCTCAAGGATTCCTCACTGAGGAGCCAGAATGAATAAGATATAAAGTGATCTCATTTGTGAAGAAACACTAAACAAATATTTTATTTTTATTTACCAACCAAGACATTGTTTCTGTCTGTGCCTTTTTTGACAGAAACATTGGCTCTGAAGCCAGCTGTAGAAAGTTATAATGACATAATAAACTTGTTGCATAGGTTAGGGTAAGAAACTGGTGATACCATTTTAATAATAAGTTTGCAAAGGAAGCAGCTTCTCAGGGATGCCATAGGCAGATAAGAACTTCAATAATGATCATTTTTGGGACCCAAATTATCACTGGAAATGCCATAAGTGATTTCTATGGTCCATAGCTTAACTATGCAAGGCATCTGTTTGTAATGACTTTAATTTTGCACAAAGGTATGACACGGAAAGAAGTGCATAAGAATCATGGAATGCAATGGGCAAGGTTTTTGAGAGTATTGGAGGTCCCTGGCTCCCTGTGTGCAGCAGGGGCCCTTGTCAGTCTGTTCCCATGTGAAGGGACCCAGGGCTGTGGCCCTGATGACCTGGGACACCTTAATGGGATGCTTGATATGAAAGAATCAAAGAAGAAGAAATAGTTTAGACTAAAGAAATGATGTGACAGCAAATTCCTCCACAGTAGTCTGAAAGTTTGGGTGTGTTTTTCAAGGGATACATTGCCATTCCAAACTGGTAACTGACTGTTTAGGAAGAAAAAAATTGTACTCTGATAGTTAGAACTGAGGTACAAGGATTAGAGGGTTGTATCTTTATATTTTTATCTGTATATTTCTCATGGAAACTGTGAGGGAGGAATAGAAACAGGTAGCTGAGAACACACCATGACATACACCAAGGTTTCTGTTGAACTAAGAGATGTGTCCAGGACTGGAAGTTAGAACTTGCTGAGTTATATGCATTACATAATGATACCACATGTGACACTTAAATAGAGTTCAAGAACTAAATTAAATCTATAGCCTCACAGATATGTTGGTTTCCAATGCATGTCTGAATAGAGAGCGAGATGGTACTGTGCAAAGAGCAGCGGGTACAGTGCCAGACATGGAATTATTTTCACAGGAGATTTCTGGCTGTGTAGGCTGGATGCAAGCCTGAAGAAAAGGGTGTCAGAGTAACCAGAAGCTGAGAGGACCAAACTCTGTCCAAAGCTGCATGGAGAATGCAGTGAGTCTAGAAAGGGGGTGGCTCTGGTAAAGGATAGTGAGTCCCACCAGAACCCTATTACATTTGCTGAAATAATTATCTATATTTTGACTTTATAGGAATATGCAGTGATGATATAACAAAAGAGAAATTAAAAAGAACAAAAATCTGTCATGTGTTAAGTTGCACTATGTCATAACTTGTTACAATATGGGAACTTACTTTTCATAGAGTTTGTGGTTGTTTTCCCAGTTCTTATGCAAGTCAGCATTGTTTGTTGTTCTTGTTGTACCTTCTCAGTTTGAATTTCCCATGGGAGCTTCATCTGACAGCTAGAACTTCGTTGAGAATTTAGTAATTAAGATTTGATGTTGTCTTTTTTTCTACTGACCCCTTATATCCCTGGCTTTGGGCTGTCAGTATCAAGAGAATAACTAAACTAGCACTTGGGATCAAACCAGCAGGAGTAAGGGCTGAAGACAAAAAGACCCTTGTGGAACCACCACAGGTATTTGGAGACAAACAGATTTGACACTGTGAAGAAGTAAATGGAGAAAGGAAAGAATCCAGAGAGGCAGTTGTAAGGGGAAACCCTGATATGATTGCATTTCAGATTTTAATTTCTTGGGTTGGAGCTATCGGATGACTAGCTGACCTATCAAAGAAAATGTGGCTAAATTAGCATTTGAGATGGGCCTGATCTTTTGAGACCTTTGCTTTGTGAGGACAGGGTTTAAAGAAAAAATGAACAAACTAAAAAAAGCCATATTTTCAGGTGTAGGTATCTGAATTTCAAGGTGTGTCCATTTTCAAAGTAATATTTGCATAGAAATTTGCTAGAATGTAAGCAAAAAACCATTGTAATTATAAAGGTTTTTTTATTTTTTAGATTAACTACCAGATGGATTGTAATAACGTTAATACTAAGGAATATTTTTGGGGCAAGAATCAGGCAGATGTCAGATATTTCACATCCAAAAACTTTGAAAGCTTTGGCCTTCATAAATTCTAGACAGGAGAAAGTATCAGATTGATTGTCAAGTATGTGTTAGTTACTGAATAGAGATAAAGCAGTGCTATATCTAGATATTTGGCCATAATCCAGTAAAATCTTATTTTGTCCAGATTTTTACTATATACTTGCTAAATTAATTTCTGTGAGAGTCACTAACTGGAAGGAGCAGTAGAGCAGTACATGGGGGAGGTATGCTACAGCATATGCTCTGGTTCTGCCCTTGAATAGAACAGTTCTGAAAACAAATTATATAATGTGTTGACAGAAAACTATAATCCCTGAGGTAAATTTGGCTTCAGAAAATATTCTCTAAGAATCATTTGACAGGTCCTTTGAGAACAACAATATGGTAAGAATGGTATCTGATGAACTGTTAGCAGATTTGAATCTATCCAATATTTTTAGAGAGATCTGAAGTATCTGTGATTTATAGCGGGTATAGGGCAAATACTATAATATTTGCTTAATTTTGAAGAGTATTTTTTCCATCTACAGGACTATGTTCTAACACATTTGTTCTTGATCCTATATCTAGCAAAAAGGGTGCAATTCTGCTAAGAGTCCTGCTGAGACTTTGGTCAAATTTAGCACTCAGCTGAACCTCTAGAAATCCAGAACTGCTTTAGTTAGTAAGGTCTGTGTGAACTTGTACAAAAATTACCGTCAGAGGAACCTGACTCAGTCAAGTATTACCAAGTGGTGTGTATTTTATAAATGACTGGTATCAAACTTACAGTCTTCTCACTGATGTAAGCTGGAAATATAGTAGAAGTGGAGGAGAGTGCGTGGTGCTGGGTCATGGCTCATGCTTCGGTGGATTGTTTTCACAGCTTATGTGAGACTGTTTTAAAGAGAAGGAAGTTTCAGCAAGGAAAGTTTAATACAGTTATTTTGGTACTGGCTGGATTCCACTGCAATGAAAGCTGAATAACCCTTCTTACGTTTTAAATCCCTTGTTAGTCATAGGAAGAATATACTGTACTACTATATTTACAACAAACACCATTTAACTGCTGTTTGGTGTGTGAGCCTGGGGTTGAGAAGCTCATGTGTTCGAGACCATTATCACCACAGAGTCACTAGATTGGCTCTTTCTGAGCTGATCACATGTACAGGTGTTCTACAGCTGACTGAGCATGACTGACACTTTAAACTTCACAGGAAAAATAGCAATTCATAGAACAGGCAGTTTTGGGGGCTTCCTTTGTAAAAAGAGGCATTCAACCTGCCAGTGAGTTTATTAACTCCTAAGGGTTTAGTGGAATTAGGGAATAATCATTAGTGGTCTGCTGAGAAGGTGAGAGAGTTTTGGAAAAGCCCGAAGTGTTGGTGGCTTAAGCTTGCTCACAGAAACAGGTGCGTGCTTTGCTGAAAATGACTTGTTGATGTTTTTAATGATACTTTGTGCCTTGAAACATGAGTAGCTAATAATACATAAAGGTCAAAAGTTGCATTTCACTGGTGGAAGCCATTTAAAAGTGAAAAGGCTCTTCAAAGGCTTTATGGAAAAAACAACAGTTTACAGCACATATTTTTTTCTGTTTTATTGGATAAGTTCTTTTTCATACTTTCAGTGCATAATAGGAGTGTTTGGTCTTTGGTCATTCAGTGCATTAAATGGTAATTGAATATCACTGGAAGCCTTTTGTTTGGGTAAGAGTGAAATGTCATGGTTCACGAGCAAGCTCTTGCATGGTTGAAATAAAGGAAGATCTTGCCAGTCCTTGGTTCCATATTTTAGTTTATCCATACTTCCAAACCCAGTATTTAAGGTATGGTTGAGAATTTTATTTACTTATTCCAAATAGTTGGAACTTTGTTTTGTTACTGGAATTTAAATGCTCATGGAAACAAATGATGACACCTCAAATATAGTCCAGATTTGGAAGAAGTGCAAAAGGATGAAGATCCTTTTGGAAACTTCACATATATCATACCAGAAACCTAGAGTATCAAGGGAAATGGTTCCTTCTTGCACAGTCCATGAGGGGGGATATTTCCATTATTCCTGCTTCAATTATTGTTTTACTAAAATATACATTTAATTTTTTCTCTTTTAATTTTATTCCAGTAGTATCCAGTAACTGTTGCCCTCTCTGTACCCTGCCCTGCTCCAGCAGGGAGAGCAGAAGTTTTTGCTCTGGATGCTGCATGCAGGTTTCTCCGTAGGAATTGTTAGGGGCTGTGAAAATGTCGCACTTCCTCTGTGATATCCGTGGATATCCCAAAACTTTATTAGGGTACAAAAGGCTTGAGGAGGTACTTTTGCCTGGCTATTGTGACTATGTCCAGCTGCCCTACTGAGATAGCAAGACTGTTGCAGCATAAAAACCTTTTCTTGCTTTGAGAAATATATTCTGTGGTTTTGTATTAAGTACTGGAAGGGGTTTTTTTTAAGCTACTTCTACTTTCTCTCAGTATTTCGTTCTTACCTACAAAATGTTTCCACTCTGTACTTGTGAGGTCTTCTGTGACATTCATTTGGTCCTTGCAGGGAAATCTTTTACCTGCACAAATTCAAAGCAAGTCAGAGGCCACCTTGAGGAGCCCATGGTGGATGAAGTTGCAGTATAACAGTATCATGCTCAGAATAATGATCCCTCTTCCACTTTCAATAGAAATCAGAGGTACTTCTCTGCAATGTAGTATTCTCATTCTGCTCACAGTCTTTATTGATTTCCAGTGCTCGAATCCGATTTTATTGAAGTATCCTTCCCACCAACTGCAAAATGTCAACACAGCTTACAAAATTTTTCATCTTTTCTGTGACCAAATTCTATTTGATTAAATGTGTAGCATCAGCAAACATTAAAACTCCAGAGTTTTCTGAAGGAAATAATGCGGTATAGTTTTTAAAACTTATTTCTCTTACTGTCTGAGGTCTTCATTCAAATGCAGTTGAATAAGAAAACTGTCATTAACAGGCAGCCTTTTCAGCAGCTGAAAATGACTGTGGAACTGCTGAGCATCATTTGTGTGTTAGACAAAGTCACTCTTCAATAATTATTTAGCCAAACTGTATGACCTGATAATTTACGTGACTTCCAGGGATCAGAGCATCTGTGAACTGGATGTTACTAAACTAAGTCTGTGCTGGGACTGATTTTTTGAAATGGTGTTTTCTGAAAGTATCTTGACCAAGAGCTAAATCCTGCTGCCTTACCAATGATAATGAGTACTGATACTGTGTGTTCAACAGTGTTAAAGGAAAAAGACATTGCTTAGCATGAAAAAAAAAGGGTAGAGTCATGCTTTACAATGTGAGCCATTCATTCTTATAGGAGGGAAAAACTAGATATCATTGAAAAGAAAAAAGGAATTTTTAAATTTTTTTCTTTCTGGGGAGTATTCATCAAGGAGCCAAATGATCCTTGGAAATCTGTTCAAAAACCCAAGTGTGTTAAGACTTAATCTCACACAGTTCAAATGTCTTACTCTAACAGCCCACAATGCCTGCTGCAAGGGTGTTTGAGTGTTTATTGCCAATTAGGGATATTGTGGCCAGTCCTGCTCAGTGGGTATGAAATGAAAGATTGTCCTGCTGAACCTCATTCTTCAGATGTCATTTTAACTATTTTATCTTTAGGGATCACATGTATTTGAGTCCCAGCTCTAAAGCTGATCCTGCTTTCTGCCTTAGTGGACAGCCAAGTTCAAGTCATGCTATAATAAATCAGGTGCCTAGAAAAGAGTAAACAGGAAAGCTGAGTCAGAGCTCTTCTCCTGCATAGCCCATCAGCTTTTTGTGCTTCAGGCAAACATCATCGACCCCACACACTTTCCTTCCCGAGCACACTGACAAAGGGATGCCCCTTTCTGCCCCAGAAGAAGGTGAGGATAGAGACACTACCTGGAGGGTTTAGTGATCCAGCTTTCTGTACCACTTTCCTGGCCCTGTAAAGGGATTTTGAAAAGGATTGCATAGGCAGTGACTCAGACTTGTTGACTTAGAGTCACATTGAATCAGCCCACAGGAGCTCGAGTGCAACATATATACTTTATCTGACCCACTTGAGAAGATCAGATTTAAAAGGGAGATGACTGAAATATAGCAAACAAGAGGAACAAAAAAAGATATGAAAGTCTGACCCATACTAAATTTTTCAGTGCTTTTTTTCACTTAAATTGATTCACTTTACATAATAGGTCAAAGGAGCTACATAAAGTTTGCAAGGAAAGCTTGAATTTTAGCCTTTGTCTCCTAACCAGACAGGAGACATAAGCTTTCCTTTGTACCTTGCTCTCTTCTAATGACAAAAAGCACATCCTTTTTTTCCCTAATTACTTCATATCTGGGGTCTAATTCACTTGGTCAGATTTTGTGACCAATTTAGGCAAACACCGTATAGTAATTTTATTTTCTTAGGTTTGTGATAAAGTTTTAATTCCTCTGGACTTGATCATAAAAATGAGTGTGCATGAATAACTACTGAAAGGGTTTCTGCCACTCATACAAATGATACATTTCCAAGGGACTGAAGGACTCTTCAGAGTGGCGGAAGAGAAACAGAGGATTGTCCCACTGGAAATGCTCCTAGAGGTAAAGAAAGGGCTCATCATTTTTTTTCACAAGACCTCTGTAGAGTCTTTAAAAATTATGAGAACTTGTGTGAATAGTGGAGACAGCCAACTATTAATCATGCCAGTTGAGGTGGAAGGAATCTCAGCCTGTGTTTGGAGGGGTTTGTTTATGGTGGTGCCTCCTGAAAGAGCATTTGCGCTCTTGGTGGCTCCTCTTGGGTTTGGAGCTCCCGGCAGCTCCCAGCATCTGCCCTGCAGGGCCTGGGCAGGCACTTGGATCCTCACATAGCAGCTCCCCTGCCCACACACAGCAACTTGGATTTCTCACTTTGGAATTCTGTTGTCTTTTTTCCTCTGTCAAGATTATTTCAAACTCTAATCCTGCTTGTCAACGTTACCTGCAGTCCCTCTTGCTTCTGTGTCAGTTACATACTTAATTTTACATCTGTCTCATAGTAATTTCACTTGCATCATATTTCTGAAGCTTCCCTATGAGAATGTCATGCAAAACTGTCAAAAGATTTACTAAAACCAAAGAACATGACACTTATTCCTTCTTTTCTGTTCACACAGTCTGTCTTGAAAGGAAGCTGGACAGATTTGATGTTTGCTCTTGACTTAACACAGTGGCTGCTGTTAACCTCCCTGCTGCTGTCCCAGCGCTCACAAACAATTTTTAATCAGTGTTCCAGACTTTTTGTCCATTGAGCCAATTCACATAAAATTACCCACTTCTTTTGTTTTCCTCTTTGGCTCCACAAAGAAACAGGGTCACATATAAGAGTTTATGGTTTAGTAGACCAGAAGTTTGTAGTAATGGCTTTTTTCTTGGTAAAATTCCATTAGTGAGAATTCAGATTTGTGAAAGGAAGCTGCTCAAAGGCAAGCTTTTGTTTTGGTGTTAGAACTGACTAAATTTGAATCTGAGGGAAATCTTATAAATCTCTTGTAAGCAATAGTATATTTGATAAGAGGCTGATTGGGAAGAAAAGGTAATTTTCTTTAGAAAAAGCTATGTGATTTAGCATTAGTGAAACCAAGATCTAGGGCTGTTATTACAAACGATTTTGGCAACATATGAGTCTGAATCAATTATTGCCTGGTGCAAGGTCAAACTTTTAATGTTTGCAAAAAAGAATACCTAATTTTAGTAAATAATCTATATCTGAGGATATGCCTGGGTCTTTAAAATGTTGCCAATAGAGAAAAGGTCCTGTGGCATTTATTTTCTTCTGGTGCTTTGTTTTTCACTGGAAAGCATGGACTCAAAAATGCCAGCTATTCACAAAATTTTGCAACATACCTAGGTAATAAAAATTAGAATATTTAAAAAAAAACCTATTTCAGCAAGTTTGAAACACAATATTGCCCTCTTATAATTTGAGTTGGCCCTAAATATACATTCATGTAAAATGCATCACATAGTACATGCAAGACATATAAAATGCTTAATAAGAAAGAGTTATTATATTTGTTAACACTGAAAAGAGAGGCTGGAGGAAGAAGTTTCTGTAGTTTCTAAGAATCAAAAGGCCAGAAACAAGGCACTAATTACCTTAATTTTAAGAAAAGCTGATTTAGATCAAGTAAATATTAATTTTATGGATATTTAAGAACAAAAAAGCTACCTATGGAGGCTGTGAAATGCTCTTAACAGCAGAATTTTAATTATAGATCTTGCATGGAGAGCATAGGTATACTTGACTTTGTATCAAGGTCTGGGGCATAAATGAGATGACTTCTTTAGGTTCTTTCAGGTCTTTTATTACTTTTGTAATAAATATCAAAGTGGTCACATTTAAATATTTTGAAAAAATAAAGTGACACAGTATAATATATAACAATATGAAATGACTTTCAGATTCTCAAATGGATTAATGTTTTTTTTTCCATCAACCTGGGCAATCAATACTGCTTTGTCTCTGTCTATTATTTAGCACCATCATTTCGGCTTCTAAAAGCTGTGATTAAAAGCATTCTTCCCACAAATAGGTCTTGAAGTAATTGGCTGTCTTTGACAGAGTTTATCTAACCAAAACCGCACGACTTCAACTGTTCAGGGACACATCATTGCATCTGGCATGAGGGGAATGGATCATGTGTTTCACCAAAGCAAATGAGTGTGATGCATTATTATCTCTTGTTTGCATGGCACCAAGAATGACCCAGGTGTTATCGAGGCAGGCTGTAAAAAAAAGGAGAATGAGCTCCAGACATAAATGGTGCTGTTCTGCACCAGCCTGGATCCAGGCATAAGAAGGGAATGAGCTGAAAGAAAAGCAATAAGTAGCCTTTAGCCCGGAGACTCAGCAATTATTGTGTGGAACCCATTAATGCTGTGATGTACCAGGGTACAGGATGGCATTCCAGGGCTGATCCTTGGGGTCATTATGGAGGTGATGACATTTCTGCAAAACTGAGCATGTCTCCTCTGGAAGCAGTCGTTATTCCCCCTGAAGGTGGACAAAAATGTACCAAAGGAGAGAATTTGCAGAATCATGCACACAGCGTATGTGTGAGGAGACTTGTTTTGAATACAACGATCTGACTTTAATAGTCAGCGATTACAGAGAGATTGAGACCTGAACCTCGCTTTATGACTGCCAAAATAGTGTTCAGCTGTATGTTATATAAAATCTCAGGAATAAAAATGCAAAATTGTTGTCAACTGTAATTTCAGAAACTTTGCAATTGACAGTAACTGCTGTAAAAGGAAAACAGCATTCTCATTAATGAACTCTGCTGTGAAAACTCATCTGCATGTAAAGCATAATCTTAAGAAGAATTAGCATTTCTCATATAAAAAGAGGATTCCAGTGGCTTTAACAAGCAATATTATTGGTTTATCCTTGTATCTAGGGGAACATGAAAAAAAAGTTCCATAGTTTCAGCAGATGAAACTTAGTTACTGCAACACTCATGAGCGTCTGTTCTGTAAAGGTCATAAAATGAAAGCTGGCAGGGTCAGTCCAGCAGGTCCTTCAGTCCGAGGTAGGACATACCCTCTACTCTCCAGTGAAAATAAAACAAGTATTTGCTCTCATTGCAGAAACAGCAAAATATTTATTATTATTGAAAGGTCCCACCCCTTCTTTTTTTTTTCTGGAAAAAAATGAAGGTATGACTGCCTTGTTTGTTTCTGATTAAAATGCCAGTAGTTTGTGATTTACATTGCAACATGCTATTGTCATAGTGCTAGGAAGGATGTGTGAAAGTAACCCATGAGCTTGCATTTGAAGCAATTAAAACTGAAAAATAGAAAAGAAGGTAGGACAGGAAAGAAACTTCAATTTGTGTTTTTCCTACTTTTAATCTGCTTTTTTCAAATGAGGCTGGGTGGATCAGAAATGAGGCAGACTATGCAGGGGAAATATAGCCAAAGAAAGACATTTAAAAACTAATAAATACCTCAAAATTGAGCCTGTAACTTGTAGGGCCTTTAAGAAACTTCCTGTCCTTTCTAATAGAACTTTTGAGCTTTTTAGGGCATGTATTTTCAGCTTTTCTTTGTACTTATGAGGCTTTTTCCTATTACCTGTAAATCAAAAGTTGACCTACTCACAAAATCACCAGATTCTAGCATATAAAAGTTTGCTCAGAGTTATGAAATGCTGAATGTTGCAAAACTGAGAGAGTGGGCAATATTAGCTTGAAATCCATAGGATTTAAAGGCAAATATGCCAAAGCAGAAGGAGGGAACTGAAGTAAGGGAAAAAGAAAGTAACAAATTCAGAGATAAAAGGTGTAATTTGCCCCATCTATGGCCACAAGAAACAGATACCTCATACCTAAAAGTAGCACAAAGCTCTTCTTAAACCTTTTTGTTTAAGCCCTGCTTTAGCTTATTGTCCCTGGTTCCTCCATTTAGAGGTGTGCAGAGCTCTCAGGTGTTTCTTTTCTGGGCCGCAGTGTGACACTCTGCATGTGGCCTCGTCAGTTCTCCTGAAGAGAGGAGAACCTTTGAGCAGAGCCCTCACCTCCTCCCTTTGCTGTGTCCTTTTCCTGGGAGTCTTGGGGCTTGTGCCAGAGTGCATCATGTACCAAAGGACGAGTGACTGTGTTGGGGACACCGGCACTGCCGTTGGCAGCGCTGAGGACACTTTGTGCTTGTAGGATAGAGGAGGTGAAATAGTGGAGCTGGCTGGTGACGGCAAGACAAGTCACCCTGCTGCATTGCTGTAGCAGGAAATCAAGGAAATAGGTTTTCTCTGAAACTTCAAAAGAATGGCAGCCCAGTTTTCTTCTATTTTAGATGCTACTGTGTGCCTCTAAAGGAGAGAAATCTGCTTCGTGTTGCAAGGTTTCCTGTAAAGAGCATCCTGACTCAGTTTCAGAAGCTTCCTCTGACCCTGTGACAGGGTCAGGTAAAGCCACTAAGATCCTGTGATCTACCCAGAGAAGAGAATTGATGAGTAATTAGGAGGCAACACTACTGACACAAACACCTGTCTTGGAAAGTATCAAATCCAAAGTGCTACATAAAGTACTTGACATGAGACAATGTAGAGATTCCAGGCTCCTGCAGATTGCTATTGGGATGGGCAGTAATTGTGACTTTAAAGCAGTGGTAGAGCAAGTCCCACAGCAGGCTGCAGTGTTCATAAACTGCCATGTTCTTTGGATCACTGAGGCACAAAATGTTTTCTGTTTTACAGAAGTTGATTTCAGTAACATAATCTTGTTTTGTTTTATAATAGCCTGCTGGGAAACAACTCTACCCCATGAGGGGTGTGGTTAAAATTGCTCAAGGCCTGCTGTTACGGTGCAAAAAAAAAAATACCATTGTTTGTACATATGAGTCACACGTTGTCTTTCATGGGTTGGAGCAAGATGAAAAAAATTAATAGTTTTACCAGATAAATTATCTTTCTGTTCAGGAAGTCTACCTACCTAAATAGGCTTTTATAAGACAAGGAAATAGTGGTCATCCTTTTCATCTTTAATGATGGTACCAGAATAATCTAGAAAAACGGATTTCATAAAACAGCTTGAGGTCATGAAGCGCAGACAAAGTGGGTGATAAATATGTTTATATAAATAAGTTACTTCTCTGATATTTAAAGCAGTAGAAGTTACTGAGTCTGTATCATCAGCTGGTGAAAAATGGGTTGGCATAATTGGCTTAAGTTAGGTTTGTTGGTTTACTCTGATTTTCATCATCAGATTTAGTGGTTGTAGCTTTTAATCAAAACAGGACTAGAAGAAAACTAATGTGAACTCTTTGCTCTTTAGCTGTGGAGCAGTTGCTATAATAGCGTTGTTTGTTTTGTTAAATAACCCATTACCTAAAACTCCCCCACCAAAACAAACCCAAAGAAAGCAACATGAAAAGGATGATGGTTTCTTCTCTCCTGTTTGCCAAGCAAGTACAATTCAATAAGAAACACAATTTAAAAACTTCTCAGGTTGGTATTAGACTGTGCAGAGACTCTGATATGAGGATGGGATTTTGGGGTCCTGGGAGTTGTTTCTGCCATTTGGGGCACAGAGCCTCAGGCATGAATATTGTCTCTGGCAGCCCCGTGCCAATTTCTTACATGAGAAAAAGGCAATAAATAAAGTAATGATGCTCCTGTAAAAAAACCCATTCTGACTTGAATGGAAATAGGAAATGGAGGAAGTTCTGCTATTCCTTCTGCCTTGCCTGTATGCAGACTTTCAGGGTTACTCTACTACAAAATTATTGGGCTTTATTTCATTCTCACTTCATTTTAAAATGCTGTTGGTTTTGCTATATTTTTGCATATACTGTGGATTCTCTCCTAAAGCATTAATGGGCTTAGAAATATAATAGGCGATTTTGTGATGCAGAAGCTTAATTTAATTAAGCTGTTACTCTTCAAAGTTTTGTTTGATTCAAGGCAATGAAAGGCAAGAATTTTACTTTAAGGTCTTTCTGTTGCAAGCTTTGAAGGCTGAGGCAAGTTTATTTGAGGCTTTTGAGAGCTGGAAATATGTGTGGGGGTGGTACTCCTGTCTTGAACTTAACAATTTCTGAAAAGAAGACAACTTTCTGCTTGCAACCTTTTAAGATGGGGTTTTCTGTCCATGAGTTTCTATTAAAAGTCTGACATCCACCTTGGCTCCATCTGTGTAGTCTCTGAACTAGGTGAAAGTGTTGTTTTAACCAATAACATAATTATTCCATTATGATCTTCCCTTAAAAAAACTTGATAAAAGTAATGGGAAAATAATTTGTGCACAGAGCTCATCACATATGTCTTCACAGGCTTTGTGGAAGTGTAATGTAGCAGGAGGTTAAACTTGCTTGTGGTGCACTGAATCAATATTTTTGTCCTAACTACTTAGTGTCAATAAATCTTTTCATATGCCTTATATATGAAAACCTCATTTTTTATGTCGATAAGCAAATAACTATACACACGCTTTGCAATTTTTTTCCTGAACATAAAATTTCTTATTCTTCCTCTGCTTTTAACAAGAAAGGGATTTAATGAATTCCTGCAGTGATTAACCAAATGCAGAAGTGATGTAAATAACATCATGCTGGTGTAACTTCTAACAGAATCTTATCATGCATGTGGTGCTTGGGGATTCTGACCACTGAGTTCCTTCTAACTTTGTCTCATTTCTGTGGGTTACAGCATTTTTCTTTCATGCATCTGTCAGATTTTATAAAGCAGAAAGAAGTAAGAAATAAGCAACCAGGTAAAGTGATAATCCTTATTTTTTATTGCCTGCTCTTCTGGAGCACCATACCTTGGTTCAGCTTGGAAGTTACACCAATATTTGTGAGCTTCCTCACACCAGTGCGGGGTTTTAAATTAAGCTCTAGGAAGGGATGATAAGAATCTGTAAGTAAGTGGTGTTGCTTCTTGGCCAGAGTCAAAAATCAGAAATTTTATATATATTGTTTATATGACAAGTTCAAAGAGACAGAGAATAATAGTATGAAAGTTTTTAGATCACCTTTGATCTCTTTGTTAGGCCTATACAAAGTAGAGAATTTTTGGTTTTGTGAAGTAATTTATGTGCCAGCTATACTAATACCTGAAGAACTTATTCAACAAAGACAAAATCTTGAAAAAACTGAAAAAAAGAGTCCTTCAAGGAAAGAGGCATAGCTCTGTGCATGAAATCTACTTGTGCTCCTTCCAAGGCAAAGATCAAGGAGGACAGTAAACCTCTGATCCTTGGGTGACAGCTAGAAAGGCGAGCCATGATGAGCACTACTGGTGGGATGTTCACTATGAGCATACACTACAGTAGAGAAAAAATCAGTCAGATCCTTTAAATCAAGCTCTGTCTCTTCTTTTACTTAGTAATTGAGAAGATTTTGGGGACAGATACTTTTTTATACTTGATTTGTACCTGCTAGGTAAATTCTGGCTGATTAGTATTAAAGTCAGATAGTAGCTACCTCATTCAAAGGTAGTTTGAATGAGGGCAGCCAAAACATTATAGAATCTGTGATTTCTAGAAAGGTTCTTACCTTGCAGAGCAGAAACAACCTTATCCTCCCAGGCAAGAAAAAAAAACCCTGCAAAATGTGCAGTAAAGGAACCAAGGTATTTCACAAAGATAGTTTTCAATTTTCACAGAAAATTCCCAAGG
This sequence comes from Cyanoderma ruficeps, assembly GCA_008694505.1. Classification (NCBI taxonomy): domain Eukaryota; kingdom Metazoa; phylum Chordata; class Aves; order Passeriformes; family Timaliidae; genus Cyanoderma; species Cyanoderma ruficeps. The sequence continues at coordinate 5,831,464 of VZDJ01001247.1, forward strand.
TACTTTTTCTGAAAGGCTGGTCCAACTAAAAAACAAACAGTTACAATGATTTAGCAGATCTTATAAGGAAAATATTTTTAATATGCTTTGGGGGAGAAAAATGTAGTTGAGGTTACTTGGAAATCCATACCCAGAAAGCTGTTTGGTGGCCCAGATTTGAAATGAAGGGCAATGTTAAGCAGTGCTGTTCAGTTACTTGTCTTGGGTCTGGTCATTTTCTGTGTGCATTTATTCACTTTTTTTTAGTGAATGAGCTAGAGGACTGAATAGTGTCACAGCTTTTTAAATCTGGAGTACATCTGGGAGAAAATTTGGATGTGTTGGAGGATGGAAATGGAATCCAAGAATTATATTGAAAAATTGGGGAAATACTGTGAAGATGATGGATGAAGTCTGATGGTTCTGCTCTGCAGGAGGGAAAGCAGGAACAGCTGGCTACCAAGTTCTGCAGGGAGCAGCAGTGGGCTTCTAGTGGATCATGACCCAAACGTGGCTTTAATTTGTCTAAAGTGGCAAATTTGCCAGATTTGCCATGGCTGAAAAGAATTGTCATGAACACTCTAGGGAAACGCGATCCTGATAAAGCTGAGACTGATATGAGCAGCAGTGCACCATGCCAGGTGCAGGGGGTAACTGAGTTCCTGAACAAGCCTCAGCTGCAGTGTGGTTGTTTCCACACTGCAATTCAAGACTGATACAAGAAAAAGGGAGATTCTACAGAAAAGGAAAGAGAACTATTTGAATAGAAATGGAAATAGGTATAGAAACATAAGCTTTGCAAAGAAAAAGGGGAGGAATTGGGAAAGACTGAAGAAGAACAGCTCTTCAAGAATATAAAATGCTGCTGCAAACCAAAAGGGAATGAGCCATTCTCCATCTCCACAATGATAGGACAGGAAATATCCATAGATTTCTGCAAGAAAAACTGATGTTGGGAATGGGATGAATCCTGTTAGCGCAAACCCAAGAGATTCTTGATGTGGGAAATGATTGCCTTTGAAAATTGTGGAATGGTGGCAATGGAGACTTGCAGAACAGGAACCGCTCAGGACTGAGGGTGGGGCCCAGCCATGCAGTTGATGACTGCTTGAAATATCTTCCAGGTGTGTGTTTAAAACATTCCTTTACCATTTTTATGACTCTCCAAAGAAAGCAGAAAAAGTGAAAATGAAGAGGTTTTGCAAGGCTCAAGCTATCCTGTGTCATTGCTTCTTACTGTTCCAGGGAACTAGGTGCTATGTTACCTGGTAAACTGATTTTCTTGAGTTGGTGCTGGAGCTTTTAGCGATGGAAATGAAATCTCATAGGGTTTTTTCCATTCATATTTAACCTGAGTCAATCGCCATATAATGACTACTTTAATTTACACAAGAAATATTGGAATCAGAAACTCTGAATATACTGAGCAGTAAATACTTACTTTCATTCATAAATTCAAGAGTAGGAGAAACAGAATTTGCCACATCCAAATTAACCATTGTGCATCTTAATTATCCAAAAATTTTATATATATATATATATTGGTTTTTCTAAGGTTTGGAGTTTTTAGAAGTTACTTATCTTTTAACATGTCTGGTCTAATTTTGTCTTAGCAACTCTTCCAGGTTTTTTTTTTTTTTTTTTGGTCAACATTATGATGAAAGATGCGGGAAACTCATCCTTTGAGCTGATTAAATGATTGTATAAATGTAATAGATTTGCTAATCTTCTTCAGTTGAAGAATATATCATTGGACAATAAGTCTGCCAAATGAATTCAAAAGCTTGACAAAATATTTTTGTACAAACGCATGATATTAAATAGGCAGCTGTTATCTGGCATAGAGGCTTGGATCTATATCTTGCAGAACAGCAAATCCACATCTTTATGAAAGGATTATTTCATAAAATCAGCAGGTCTTGGTCTTTGTGACATTTTATTACCCCATGCTTTTCAAATCAACATTTAGTTGGACTTGGTAAATGTTGTTTATTATTTTTAGTCATTCACAACATGCATGAATCTGTGTTCTCATGGAGGCAGTAATGCATTCATCATAAGCGATACAGAGTTTTGAGCATATTTTAACAGAAACAACCACAGTATACAGTCATTTAAAAACACATTTGCAAAATACTGTTTTGCAACCAGAATGAAATGCTAATGCTAAATATAGACACAATATTTCAGATATGACAGATTCCACTTTCTCTTCTCAGCTTCTAACATTATTGTTACGAGTTGTCATGTGTAGCTGAGTGCTTGGTGATTCTGAATCCTTGTGATGGTGCATTCGATTACTGCAATGAGCTTTGCACTTAGAGAAGTTGAGTAACACAGAGCTGAGTGTTGGTTTCTCAATTCCTTTTACGTTCTTTAAATATTGGAAGGGAGCAGAGGTTTATTAAACCTTGGGGTCTCTCAGTAGATGTGGAGCAGGGTGGGTTTTATAATTTGGAGGAGGGAATGCATGTTCAGAGAGAGTGAGTAAGACACAGAGGCTTCACTCTCTGTGAGAAACACTTGGAGAGGAGGGAGAAAGGGGAGGGTTTTCCCCCACTAATCCAGAATCTAATTTGCTACTGAAGGTTTAATCATATGCTTGTGTCTCAGGTAATTGTTACCAGCAGTTAGGATGGTTTTGCTTCATTTTCTAAAGCAGGCAAGGACAATTTGAAATAAAACTTACCCTCGTGGAGCTGGTCACAGTTTTACCTCATGGAATGACTTAGCTCATACTCTTTTTTTACTCTGTGGGCCTTTTGGGGTCACGTGAGTGCATCTCTACAAATCTCAGTGCTGATAACCAAACTCAGATTACAGTAATGCACGTTTACAGTGCACAACATTTGTAGCAGAGCCAGCGTGTTTCTGGCAGTCTCAACACAACGCAGTAATGCTTTATTTTTGTGCACATGAGGTAGTTTGATGGGTCGTTTGGTGTCCCATTTTTCCATACTTTTTTTCTGATGTTACTGATCAGGTAGTAAGATTTACTTTATCTGCTAAATAATACCTGGGATTAACAAAACTATTCCTACTTTCTATCCTTACAAGTACAAAGACAGTCAGATCTAGTTTGTGTCTATCTGTTTATTCTTTAAAGTGAATTTATATTTTAAAGGAATTGCACATTTGGAATTAATTTAAATAACCGGTGGACATTGCTTCTGGCTCTGCCAAAGACAGGAGCAAGCATATTTCTCTCGCTGTTTAAATATAGACAAGTCTAGGCCCAGAAGTTCTTAATAGGGCAGTTTTGGAAGCTTGCCTCCTGTCTCTATTCCCCAAAAGTTGTATTTTGATTTTAGTATTCATAACCAGCCATTGATTTTTCCAACCTAATTTCCTCCCTGATGTATTTAATATCAAGCCAGATCTGCCATCTATCTACAAATCACCCTGGCTTTACAAGCCAGCTCTGCCATCCATCTACAAATCATAATGGCTTTAGTCAGGAAATTAGAATAGGCTTAATTTTTTTTTTTGAAAGTAAAGGATTCTTAAACCACTTACTTCAGCCCTCTCTCATGACTCAGCTTGTGTTTCTATTTGTTGCAGTTCCTGGCTCATGGACTTCATCAAGTTATAACATGCAGCATATTGTAGCTGATTCAAATTCTGGCAATCAGAATGGTTAGTTGCATTTTTTCTTTTTAAAGAAAGAGTCTTCCTTTTTGGGCAATAATTCTAGAAATATGCATTTTAATGACAAGACAGACAAAATCAATTACATTAGAAGAAGGAAATGTATAGTTTAACAACAGTACCTCTTTAATAAAGAACAGGAAGCTATTTAAAATTAATTGCTGATAATTTATGACCATAATTATGTCCTGAATTTCCTTGATATGACAAACTCTATAATCAAAACCTTGTTCTTTGTAAAAATCCTCTCAGCATATATTACCAGAAACAAAACTGAAGTTATAGTAAGAATAAAAATATTGAAGTTCAATGATCTTAATTTCTGACAGATTTTGAAGATGATTCGAAGCCATCACAATTGTTCCAGTTAAGCAGACGCCAAAGACATGGCTCCCAGTGTGTTCCAGACATAGAGGGGTGATCCATCACCTCTGTTTTTGCTGCTGAGAGCAGAAATTTATGAAAATCAGCATTTGGGAGCTTACATGGACTCACTGTGCCCTAGAATGCAATAGCAAATTTCAGATGCTCTGTTGATATTGATTAATGTTTAAGATCACCCTATAATTAAGTTGTTACTATTATGTATTAAGCTTATAATGCTTAATATAGAATATTCATCAGCATAATATATACAATCTCATGTACTCATGCTTTGGTTTCATATGACAGTATATTTTTATGCTACTTTGGGGGTGGAAAGACCAGAGAACTACTTTTAGAAGAGGTAGGTATGCACCCAGATGGATTTTCTAAAGCATCTGAAAAACAGCAAAGTCTTACCTTTGAACTGTGAAAAATTTTCTAGATTTGAAACTCCTGTTGGGGCTATCTTCACAAGTTTTAAATCACATAGGGTAGTGTATTCTAAGGGACAGATCTGCTTATGTGTTTCTGGTGTTATTGCTGGAAGAGGCACTTTCCCCTTCATGTGTGTCCTGCAGTGCCCACCCATTGAACTGAACCCACTGAAACTCCTGAGTACAGAGCTATATGTTGTCAAAGAGAATTACCTTGAGCTTCTGCACGTAGATTAAAACATAGAAGACTAAATTGTAGAATTCTTAGCTTAGGAATAAAAATTCACCCTCTAAATAAAATGTCATGAAAGTCTCAAAGTCTGAAAAACTTTCTGAGATGTTAAGGGTCAAGAAAGGTACCACCTGCAAACAGCTAAAAATTATTGAGCAGACAGTGGATTTAGGAACCTGGAGTACAAGAGCATCAATACCAGGCATTATCGGGTAATGCTTATCAAATCAGCTGTAGGAGGCAGCTTTTCTGGGGGGGCTGTTGTCCTCCCAGTATTTTTCCTGAAAGACCAGATATTCTTGCTATTTATGAGATCATTTCATATTTTTACCTGTACTTATTGCTTGTGTGTATAACTTTTACCCTCCTTATAAATGATGTCCTACAGAGATATTTACAAAGATGACTCAGTTTAGTTGTATTTTGAACAGATTTCTTGTAATGTATCATTCATAGTGAAAGGAGAATTCATCTGATAGAAAAAGAGAGCTGATGCTCTACAAAATGTTCTTTGCTGCCAAACTCTTCATGCATATGGACTGGCTCTGTGTTTTGACAGTGTGTGAGGGGAATACCAGATGTCAACTAATCAATGTATACAGCACGGCAAAAATGTTTATTTACCAATAAGTTATTATTTTTTAATATTTTTTTCTGTGAGCTGCTGAAATGAGCTGTTCGACAGCTCCATTTAGTTATTGCTGAGGCTGTGTCCTGAACTGAAAGGGAAGAGACCCTGCTGGAAAGAGAAGTCCTGTGTCTCTTCTCCATGGGAATATGAAGTCTTGGGGAATTAGATAAGGGTGTTGAAAAAGCACCAAGCGAAGGTTTAAAATGTTGTTATAAATCACTACATAAAAAGTCAGTCATGTACAACATATCAGGATTTATGGAACAGAAATATAAGTTTCAAGCAAGTTAAAATTTTTCTATATAGATAACAGAGCAGTGGACTTCAAATCAGTTGGCTCTACACCAAAAAGTTTGAAGATTTTAAATATTTATCAAGATGTACCTTTTAACCTTCACTCCCACTGCAAAGCAGCCTAAACTCTGTCTAAATCATTAAATTAATCCTCAGTGGCCTCTTCAAAATCAAAATTTCATTTCTTTAGCATGCAAATGATACTATTAATGCTTGAAAATATACAGTGCAAAAAACTCCTTATCCACCTGTCTATTTTGGTCTGGTCTGAAATCTTCAGTATTGTTAAACTAGACACATGATATAAAACATAATTTAAAATTAATTATTGCAATTAGATGGCAACAATTAGCTTTATTTGAAGGGTTAAAAGATTAGTCTTTTTATCTGCTTTATGCTGCTGAAGAGCATATGTGGACAGTGTAAACTGAGTTATGTAAGAGGAAAAGGTATATTGCTACGAAAGATTCTGCAGTAAGTTTTGGGATTGCCTCTTTTGACACAGTTCAGGAGGGTCAGCTTTAGTGCAGGGCTGCTGAGTGCTTCCCTCACATAGGGAGCTTGGTGCCAGGGGAAGCCTGGGGATCACCCTGGCTCCAGCTCAAGTGCCCTGGCTCACCTTCTGAACTTCCTTGGGTTTCCAGTAGCAGCTCCTTGGTGAGAGGGACTTGTAGGTTCCCTATGAAAGTACCTGGTGCCCATGGCTGTGTTACTGGTTTTTGTAAACTCTCTGTGACTGCATCTTCTTGAGGTGGCCCATGCTGGTGGAGCTGAGGTCTGTGCACAGCTCTGCAGGTGCTGCAGCTCTCCTGAGCAGCCTCAGCCTGGGTGCTGCTGGTGCCTGGCCTGTGCTCCCCACCCACCCTGCACCCCTCAGCCCTGGGGACACAAACCCCATGTATGGCTTTGGGGAAAGGTGGCACTGGGGTGTCTGTCATCTTCTTGTTCCAGCTTGGGGGGGACACCTGAGGCTGAGCCTGGAGCACTGCCAAATCCAGCAGCCAGAAACGTGAGAGCCTGGGCTGTTGGCATGACCTGGAAGGGGAGCAGCCCTTGCACCTGCACCTTCTGGCTGCCAAAATACACAAGTGAACATCATCAAGTTGTATTTCTTTTCCTCCTGGCTGTTGCTGCAGTTTCAGGACACATGGGTGGCTGAGGGGTGGCCTTATCCAAGCTCTTTAGGCCCCCACCCTGCACTCAGGCTGATCAGTGACTGCACTGAGGGAGGGCATTGCCACTGCTGCCCCATGACCATTTCCATCCCTGGCCTTGTGCTGACATTTCTTTATGTTTCAATAACTACTTCAAGGTTGTTTAATGCACGCACAACTTCCACCAGAAATGTCTAGGGAAGGAACAGCACCAGATTTCTTGTGAAGGGTAAAAATCCACTCTGAAGTGGAAAAATGCACTCTGATTGCTGCTGTGTGGGTTGGGTGGATACAGAGCACAATGGAGAGTGTATATAATTGCATATAATGCCATAGAGGGTGTGGTGAGCTGGACCATGGATGAACTGAGCTTCCAGGCAAAACTACTGAACTTTTTCAGTCATGCTGTTCCCCTCTCCTGCTCTGGGGACAAAGTTTTCTGTAGAAGGAATTTAAGAAGTTTGAAGGAAAGCAAAGCAAAGGAATGCTCTTTGATACCACATGGCTCCCAGCAAATCATTCCACTTGAAGTTACAACTATCTATTGGAGAGACCTAGTTTTGGGAATCTTAAAGCTATAATGAGAGTAGTATCTGAATTTTTCTAAATTTTTCCTGTAGATAGTATAGAGATAAAGCATGATTAAATTTAAAGATAGATGATTGAATTTAAAGCTTTGAACTGGTTTGATATGAAACCAATTTATAAAATTTCAACAATATTTCTATGGTTGATCAGCAAATACTAAAGTCAAGTTAGTTTGGATAGAATATCAGCATTCTTTTGTGGAAATCAATGGAGTCAAGCTTCTCTTTTAACTTCAGTGTTCTCTGTCTGCGGAGACATTTAAAAATTTCTAGAAAGAGAAACATGATGGTAATTTATAAAAAAAGATTAATGGAGAAAAACTTATGGATGAGAATTTTGATCATTAAGGAGAATTTTTCATCGTCAAGGTCTTGTTCTATAAAGTGTTGGCTTTGCTGTGTTTTATTGAATCATGGGGCAACTACCATATGTCCCTGAGTTTCATACCCTTTATATATCTGGAATAATCATCCTCCCACCTACTGCCTAGCAGTTTGCCAGAGATGCTTTGCTTTATGTAAATATAATACTTTGTATTATACTTTACTTTTAATGTAAATAATGTAACTTACTGTGTACTCATAATATATAGGGAGAGTCAGATTGACATTTTATAGCCCAGATAAATAGCTCATACTAATAACCCTACTAAAGACAGCAGCTGCTATCCATGTGAATAACTTCTGTTCAACTTGGCCATTTTTCTAATGCTTGTACAGTTGCATGGAATATGGCAGAGCACCAGAAGCTCATATTAGTATTTTTTGAAAGACCTTATTAGGAATATTAATTCATGCTATCCTGTGGCTCCATAATATGTATTTCTGTAATGACCCTTGAAGGGATAGATGAAAACTTGGAGAGATTTTACAAAGATCAAGTAGGTGAAGCCTCAAGACCCTGGTTTGTGGTACCTAGTATTACTGTGCTTTATTGATTAGGAAACATCTGGAGAAACATGGAAGAGTTCTGTTCTGCCAGCAGGCAGGAGTGAGACCTGTGTGATTTGCCCAGAGAGTCACAGGAATCTCTGGCAGAGCTGTGAAGAGAAACTGAACCTGTTCCAGTGACCAGGGAAGAGGATGAGGGAACGTGTCCCAGTCCACAGCTGTTTGTGGATGTGTGAAGGTTCCTCTTTTGCTGAGTGCACACTGAGGGGAAGTTCAGGGCATTTTGATTTCCTCTGTTTTACCACAAAGGGATAAATAGGATTCAAGAGTCAAAATTTGTAGATTTTTTTCTGCTGAGCTAATACTGAACAGATCACCATGTCTGTGAGGTATATTACCTACCAGTACTATAAGTCAGTCTACAAGACGCCTAAGACATTTTGGTTTAGATCTCTGTGTGTTAATGTGGGGATCAGAGGTTTTTGGGTTCAGAACCTGTCTCAGCCACACGTTATTTTTTCAGATTATTTTTTCGGGGAAACAAAATGGGGTTTTTGCATGGTTTCATCATTAGTGAAGTAGTTTGCATATTTATCTGAAGCTGAAAGTTTAGCAATATAGTCAATCAGTGCTTATATGTTAATTACAGAGATGTGGGAATACTAAATTGGTTTATCCACAAATGTAAAAAGATGAGACTGTATAATGGACACTCATTGGTACAACTGCAAGACAGTGTTATGAGTTAAGATTTTAATTTCAGAGTATTTAGAAATTAAATAGGTATTCTCTTTTATTTTTCCCCAAAAATAATTGTCACAGGCATCACAGTGATTAGTGTTTTCATAAGAAAAATATTAATTACTTAGAAGAGGCCGCTGGTTCCTTACTAGACCTTCCAATCATTCTTTCTAGTTTACACAGCCTATTACTCTAGAGGGTGAAATCCAGAAGTCTGAACTCAGTATTTATGCAGTTTCAATTGAAATCAAATCCCCAGCAGCTTCAGTAGGACTTTTACCTAAACCAATTTCTGAATAAGCACTTCAGAATCTGGACCCTAGTGGAAATATGTAATCTGAATTTAAAAAGAATTGCTCTGAGTATACAAAAGCTGTAGCGTTCAGCAGCTGAAGAAGAGAATTCACGGCGTCCTAGGTTTTAAATTATTAATTCCTATGAATTTGTTATCCTCTACTTTCCTTCAAGACTTTTAACTGCAAAAGAAATTATCCTTGTTGGTGTTGGGTTTCTGCCAGTGCCGGCTTGCAGGGCTCTTCCTCAGAGGCAGTCTGGTTACTCTTTGCTAACCAGTCCCCTACCTGTACCCCAATGAACCCCAGATCAGGTATAATTTCTTGTGGTAGATGAAGGAATCATCCAGGAATGAGGCCTCGTGTTTATGAGTTAATACAGAGCTGGGGTTCCTCTGTGCACCTCATGTGACGACTGTGTTTGAGCACATTCAAACTTTAAATAACCTACTTGAATAATAAAAGCTTTGATAAATATTATTGGGACATATGATAATGCTTCTGTATTTGTTGTTGCCTGCAATATTTCATGTCTATTTAGAGGTAGTATTCAATATTTGATCTTATCTAAGACTAAGCAGGAAGAGAATTGTGCAATGTGCACATTTTTTCACCCGTCTTTGACCTTCCATATCTCCCATGTTTTCAAGCAGCAGTGATTTGGCTGGAAAAATTCCTTTCTGTGAATTACTTTTTCCACAGTAGTTGAAAACAGACCAGCTTATTATGGAGTTTCATGGTTTTTTTGAGTTTCTTTGGCAGTGACAGTATTTAGTATGGGCAATACAGCCCTGGTCCAACTAGGTGACAGACTTCATATAGATGACACGTTTATATAAAGGCTGATTTGGATAACCACATTACTGATTTGATCAACTGATGGTATCCAAATATTATCTTTCCTTGCTTTACTGCCTTATGGAAACATGTTCTCTCTCAGGGTAATTGTCTCATGAAGATCCAACCTTTTCCCAAGTTTAGGGAAGAGAAATGTTCTAAGACAAATCAAGTTAGCAAATATCTCTGTTTGATTTATTTAGTAAGTCGGTTTCACTCCCTAAAATTTTCTAGATAAATCAGTGTTGGGACAAGGGAGTAGTTCAGAGTATATTATGTAAATAAACAAATCCAAATTATCAAGGAAAATTTTATTTAATCAAACATTGTGGAAGAAACACTACTGAATATGGTAATGCTCTTATTTTCCTTGTATGTCCTTTGTTTGCATTTTATGTGACTTGAAGTACTGAATTCTGTATTCAGATGGGTTGGAATGGGTGATAAAGTACAGCAGTGAATATTATCAGTATTTGGCATTTGGAAACTAAAATATATCTATTTTGGTGAAGTCCAAGTGTGACTTGATGTATTTGTTTCCCGGTTCTATAAGTGTAACTGATCACATGCTTTTTTTAAACAGAACTCATTCTCACAATTTCTGAATCCCAAGTCCTAAACACTTTGGTTTAATGGGTTCGGATTTTTGGTTTAGAGAAATAAGTCTTGCAAAAAGTTGTTTTACAGGAACCTAGTGGAATAATAAATGAAAAAAAAATGGACACAATAGTAGGATGAGCACAGCCTGTGTATACTTGTTTAAGAATTTGGGTCTAAACCTGTTGCTGAAGATAACAAACTTTAAAGTGAGTGTGCTGTATTATCCAGGGAACCATATGGTGCTAACAACTTTGCTGCTTGGATCATTCTATCCCTCAGATGACAAGTAAGAAAATGGAACTTGATCATTCGTGAAGTTAGTGAGAGGCCTGCCACTGACTTTGATCAGAAAATACAAGACCTTTGCTCCCTGCCTGACCTGATACCTCCTACAAAACCTCTGTATTTTGAAGTCTTATACTGAGACTTAACATCTTTGAAAATGTATATATATTTAGAGAAATAAGAAATTATAATCATGTGAGAAAATGGAAAGACNCCCCCCAAATTAAAATAGTCTCTAAGGGTATGAGGGAAAAGGCATTTATTTCTCGCCAAGGATTATGTTTTATCTTATGATGTTCTTAGTAGTTCCTTCAATCCACTTGGTCTTAAATGGTATCAGTACTACAATATGCAATCATCTAATACACATTAGGAAGCCATAAAGATATAACTGCCTTCTTCATACGTTTTCTAATAAACCTGAATTTAGATTCCTTAGTGCAAATAAAACCGGGAAAGATAAATTTTCAAAAGAAAGTAATTTTTCAAAATTAGTTGTTGAATTGAATTTCCTCTTTCCTACAGTCAGCTGATAAAATCAGATTAATCTGTATGGGTTTCTCTTTGGGCAGCATAGGGAATCCTCCAGAATGACCCAAGCAGTCAATGAGCAGTCACAGTTTCTTTTGCTGTTCCTTCTTGTTCTGTACTGGAGACAAAGAAAACCTTTGAAGTACGGAAGTGAAGCTCAAGGACTGGAAATGTACTGGCCATTTTTCATTAGCTACCTCTCTGCAGCATGGAACAGCATCACATAATCGAAAACTGCCTAAAGCCTGTCTTGAAGGCAATGTAGGTGGTACAGAATCCAAGGAGTTAGTATACTGAGAGAGAGTTTGATCCAAAATGGGAAGGTATTGCATGAATTCTTAAAATCATACTTTTCTCTTGTTTTCTATAGATAGGCTGGGGATATTTTTAAAATCCTCCTACCAAGCTGCCAAATCACAGGATGGAGTTACTCAGTGACTCCTTTCCATTGAATGTTTTGCCACATGCAAACTTTCATCTCCTGTCTCAGTGTACTTTTGTGTTCTGCTAGGCTTACGTTCAAAGGTAGGTATTTTGCTAACGTATGAAACTGCTAGGAAACTTAATCATATAAATGACAGAGTGCAGAGTCACAGGTCTGATGTCTTTGTCTAGTGATGCATTTCTTATCACTGTGTGGTCTGATGATGATAGGAATTGTTTTTTATTGTTTTATACCCTGAAAATAGACTGCAAAGAAAACTCACTTGTATAGGTTGTAATTATATTGGATTTTTTCTCCTAATTGAATGTGGATTAAAACCAAATTGAATCATGATATCTCGCAGATTTATTTTCTTTGCATTAGGAACAGGAGAAGGTTAAAGGTATCCAATAATATTTTCTCTGTGGAAAGAAGCTACCACAAAATGCATTGCAGCTGCAAATGTGTGACACCAGAAGCCCTTTCACCCTGACTCACAGCTTCGGTGTCAATAGCTATTATCCCTAGACTAGTAGTTTACAGTTAGTGTCAAAAGCACCTGACATGTTGCTGGAAGCATGAAATAGATCAACTAATAATGAAGATTACTGCTGGTCTACAAAGTTTCCTAATCTAGCTATATTAATAATTCCTTGGAATGCAGGTGATTTTGTCAGAAGGAAACAGTCTGATTACAGATGTTTAAAGGGAGACAGAAGGAGATGAGGCTGTTCTGGTGTGTTAGAGTATCAGTTTCAGAGCTTTGATTAGTTTGATTACTTTGAAATGCCAGCAGATTGAATTAATTCTGAACTTGTTATTATTGGGTCTCTTTCTGCTGATTTCAATAATCTTACCTAGAAGTAATAAAAAACCCTCCCTGAAACAAAACAAAAAAACCCAATCAAAGCCTGCACAAGCAGGAATGCATAATTTTTTTTAAATATTAAATAGGAAGTTTTGGTATTTATTGAACAAAAATTATAGTAGGATATTTCATCATTGTTCTCTTTTGGGGGTTCAAAATTTTTTTCATAACTTTTCTGAAGGACTCGGACATAAAATTTCCTTATTTAATGACTGGTCAAATATTAATTGACGCTACTTATAATTTTATTTCATTGAAATTTTATCCTTATAGTCTCTCAGGTGGATTTCATATATCACCACAGGCTTTCATTAAGCTAAAATATTTACTGGGTGATACTGCAGGCCACAATGGTTTGGTACATTTCAGTTCCATTTCAATATTACAGGAACCTTCTTTGGGCCGTTCTACCCTGTACCCTCCAACCTTAAATGAAGCAGCTCCAGTAAAGGCATAGAATTTAAATGCATCATAGAAAACATTAAATATGACTTCATATTTTCCCCCATTAGTTTGTGTTGGATAAATAAAAGGTGCTCTGTACCTTGTACCATCTCTATAATCCTGTAGTTTCATCTGAGCCCACAGCAAAGGGAATCAGCACACGCTGAGCGCCGCTTTATGCTCGCGGTAATCTCGCTGTGACACATTTACTTTAATCTGCCAGCGATTCATGTTTGACACAGACCTGAATTAATGTTAAGAGAATTAAAAGAATAGGAAAACCTTTTATTTTTAAAATAGGGATGCAAAACAGGCAGAGAGTTGAATGCCTCTAGCCAAGACAATATATCAAAGGATGTTCTGGGAGATAGACCCGAAGATCAGGTGCCCTTTCCATGAGGGAGAGGAATTTGTTTAGAAAAAATATATAAATAAATCTAGAAAAACTAAACAAAAAATGCCATTTACTTTCCTCCCTCTAGAATGGAAACTGTAGTAAAAGATGATTAGGTTTGCATGCAATGGACATAACCAGACTGAGGCACGATGAACTAATGCATAGGCAATTTCTGTAGCAATCAATAAACGCACCAAAGAAGCCAAACGTACCGGAGACAACAATGTGTCTTTTGTTTCATAAAGAGAAACTTGGTGCCTGATGAAGGGTCAAATGAAAAAGTGATCAGACGAAAAGGGAGGATGCTTTCTTTAAATCCAAGAGTTTGGCTTCCACTCTGGAAAAGCATCCAATGAGTCATGTGTTGCTGGTACTGTCATGGTCTGGACAAATTTGTGACACCTCCCTCTCTAAGGGATGATGTTGGAAGCCTTGTAGGTTTCAGATCTACTTCATATTAGTAGCTGAGAGGGTCTGTGTTGGTACCTCAGATGTTTTGATGGTTACTCTTGCTTCCAGGTCCAACTGGGCAGTATTCATAGAGAGGAGGATTTACATGTGTCCGCCAGCTGGGGAACTCCCTTTCAGATTAGTACCACATTAATTTTTCCTTTTAACTAGGTAGAACCAAGAACATGATCATACTATTTATCAGCAGGTCATTGTGCTCCATAAACCTGACAGAGGAAACTGGCCTGCCTGGTCATCAGGTGGAGTTTACTGAGCTAAATCCTAAAAAATGACTGTTGACCTGTATTGGGGCAAATACCCAAGTGAGGCTAGGGCAAATTTCCCTTGAGTAACAGCTTCTGAATTTTGTGTGTTTTGCTTTAGAGAAATATTGGTAGGCAGTATTTATGGAAGAGCTATTTTGAGGTTTCATTGGAATAAAAAAAAAAAAAGCCTGTCCCCCATATTTTTACTAGGAAAAAAAGATCTATAATTTCCAGAAGAAAATTATCATTTTAACTCTCTTGTTCCCTGTTTTCATGTGAAGGTGAAAAGAATGGAGTGTACTGGAGTGGGGAAAGCTCAGTGTCGGCTGGAGGTGAAGTCACCAGCACTGCGTTTCTGCACCAGTCACAACTGATAAGTTCAAAACCACATCAGGTGAGATGATTGTACCCTTGACTTGAGATGTGAAAGTCAGTGCCTGTGCAATCACATTTCACCGTTAAACCTCTTCCTTGTCAAATCACATATCCTTAATGAGTTTTTAACTGTGAGTTTGGCTATGGAAATGGTCAGATTTCTTCTGCACTCATACGGTATGAACAGATAGGTAAAAATACCAATGTTGTGGTAACTTCTGCATTTTAGGTTAAAAAAAGTGCATATAATTTTCCTTTTCACTCAAAAAGAATGGCTAGCAAATCAAAATAGAAAACAAGCAAACAGAGGAGGGAATATTTGAACTAGTACACGCAAAATAATTATTCAGCACTGCAGACTAGTCTTTTGCAAAGTTTTAAATAATATATGTGCAGAGATTAGAAATCCCTGCAAGGAAGTTTTTAATTTTTTCCTGTATGTTTCTCTCCAATATTTTCTTTGAAGCTCACATGGCATATCTTTTAGCCTAATTCAAAATGGTGGTTTTACATCAAAAACTGCAGCCAAGCTGGTATTTTACCTTAAACTGGTTGTTCAAAGGGGAAAGAATTGCTAAAATTTGTTGTTTAAATACATTCTGCTTCATGTTAGTCAACGTGCAATTCCCCCCTTCCCCTTCCCCTTNCTGTATTTTTTCAAACATTGCATTCACTGAAAATATTTTTTGCTCTAAAACATGATAAAAAACCAGATCTTTTTCTTTAGGTAATGGATGGCCATAGAGTGGTTAAAAATCCAGCAGTTCTTAGTTGGAAAGTACTAGTAAATGGTACAAACTTTTTGTGTTACAAAATTCTTTAGCTGAATTACAAAGTATGTGAAAGAAAGTGCAGCGTGATCAGGGGTTAGAAACAAAACTAGAAAAACAAAGGTATAAAGACATACTATATTAAGCCCTGCAGCAGTGCACCTTATTTATACAACAGAGAATGTCTACAGAATAAGCAACCAGCACAACAGAGGTATGACTAATAGATAGGTATGAATCAGTGGATTTGTATTCTCCTCACACATCCCTCTTCCCAAAAGCAGAGAAAATGAAAGAAACCCCCTCCTGAGCTTTCTCACACATTCATCCTTTTCAAACCTGATGCTCACAGTTATGATAGTTAAATTTTAGCTTTGGGCAGCCCAGGGTACTAATCTTGCATGACCTGTTCCAAATGAAATCATGCCCTTATGACTCATTTGCTTTCCCTGTCTAATTTTTTTTGTCTCTTTGAGGATCCTGTATCCAAGGACTATCTCTATCAAGATAATCATAATTTAAAAAATAATCTAGAACCTCTATCTTGTTGCTATAGATATAAACATGAAGAGGTAGAGCACAGATTTCAATATTGTGGGATCAGGATTACTTCTAGATCACAGTTTTCCTGCTTCAATTTAGTTGCATGGAAGGACATTTTCTTAATATCAGGTTTATAACTACCCCTGAGTGCCAATAAATCAATAGCTAATTGCAGTGCAGTTAAAATCAATTGATAAATTTGTTTTTATGGTTCTTATAGGGAGGCAACTACTAAGAATAGAAAGTAGCATCTCTGCCATGATAAATCACCCCCAGGAAAACAGGCTTATCCCAGCTCAAGGTGGCCACAAAATCACCATTCTAGCAAGTTGCTTTCTCTCTAAAAATAACCCAGATTTTTTATCACTAATTATTCAGATCTTCCAGGTTTTTTTTCCCAAATGTAGCACTTATGGGTTACTTGGAGGTATGTGTATGGGTTTTAGCCTTTCACAATACCTCCTCACAAAAAAAGAATGTTTCTATTTTTTATTTGAGAAGATATATATCACTATAACCAGCATGTTCCTTAAATGTGTTTTTCTGGGGTTTGAGAAGGTTTCCAGTGATCCATAGGCCTTGTCCTGGATCGTGTACAATAGCACATTAACCTTGGTGGAATATGTTAAAAGAACAGGGTCTTGACCTTGCAAACATTCCTGCATGTGCCGAGCTTCCCCTGCGGGACTCCCTGCATCTCCCCCGGAAAATGCCTAGAACCATATATGGGAGAATTGATTTGGCAGGGGAAATAATGTTAGGATAAAACCCATATTCTGTACTAATCTCGCCTTTCTAATGTAGCACAAAAGCCCTGCAATCTGCTTTCAGCTGCGATTGGAGTTAGCAGATGAATACAGTGGGCTTCTGTAAAGGATTGTTGGTTTTACCCGATCTCCCTGTGCTTAGCTGTTCTTGTTTGCCTCTGTAATTAACGACAATGTGTTTTTCTGCTGTTTCTTATCTATGGTTGGGTAACTCCAGACACAAATGCCAGCTCTGATGAACCTGAAAGGCAAAGTAGGTGGGAGCAAATTTTCCAAGAGTGTTATTCTAGTTGACAGGTCTGCCTCTTGTGACATTAATAATGCTTCACAAATGTTGATATAAATCAAGATAAAGCCAGAAGCAAACCCTAGGCAGAATGGGGAGCATTGGCTCTGCAGTTTTAGCATCCCCAGAGCTGATAGTAAGACTGCAGATTTCAGCTGTGAATACTTTCCTCCTTATCCCAGAAACTTGTACAACAACATAGGTTCTGCATCTGCCCGTATAGATGAATCACACCAGGCACCCCCAGGGCCAGATCAGAAAACTTGATTGAAAATTTGATCCAAAATACAGTGTTTTTTCTTTTTAAAAAAAGTTTTTCATGGACTTTGGTGGGCTTTAACTCCGCATATATCTGAAATCCCTGATATCTTTTTCTCTGGCTACTTCTATGACTTTAGAGGTCCACATTTCTGGAGCACTTTGGTATCAAAATTCTAACTTGGTCCTCCAGTCCTTATGCAAGAAGGCACATCTTAAATTTACAGAAATAAGAATGTAGCTGGCAATCTTGCAGCATTTATGTGCAAAATAAGTTGGTTATAAGTCTTATGCTGCTTCTGGAAGTAAGGACAAATAGTTCCTCTTGGTGCTGCAGAGCCCCTCTCTAGCTTTGGTTGGTGGTGAAGTGCTCAGTCTGAGATTAGTAAAGAACAGGGCAATCTACAAAGTACACAGGAGAGGAATGAGACTGGAGCCAAGGTAAGTGTTTGCAGTACTGTGTTAGAGTCCCTGCCTAATAATGAGGTACCTTTTGGAAGTGAAGGGCATTACCTTTCCTGAATGTAGAATTCTGTTCCTAAAATATGTCTTTTAACACCTGCAGCTGCTGATTTTGCTTTTCTGATGCTGTATGGTTAAGACAGCAAACACCAGAGGATAATATTTTGGCAGGAACTACTCTGTCTGCACTTTTTCTTCTGTGGAAGATGCACGAAGGTCAAAAGATTTCAAGGGAGGTTTTGTGGACAAGAGAGCTGTATGTTCTGTGTTCTGTAGTGGAAGGCAGATGCCACAGTAGCTTTATAAGAAATTGGCATTGTAACTTTTTTTTTTTTGTGGATGTTCTTGCAAAGCCCTTGACTTCCACTAGTGTGTGGAGCTCTCTCCTGACAGACATAATTTTTTAACTCTAAAGCCATTTGTCCATCTGGACCAGTAGTCAAACTCTGATCACTTAACCTCCTGCCCAGCCTCTCTCTCTCGACTCTTTCTCTTTCTGACTGGTCTCAGAGTCTTTTCTCACTTATGCTCCCTTGCAAATGGAGAAAAAGCTCTTCCTTGCTTTTCTACCATTTCTGACAGCTTTTACCCCTGGAATCTAGATACAAACTGTTCCCTGACTGCTGCCTCAGTCCCTTCTTTACCTTACTAAATGTACAGCCTTCATTAAAGCAGTATGTATCTCTAAGCAAAGGCATGATTTTTTCAATTAACAGTGAAATTTCATGTAAATTCTGGAGCAGTAATTCCCTCTTTGATGTACCTGTTTTCTGCATCATTTAGATCTCTGTACCAAAGAAGGATGTTGCTCCAAATCTGAACACTAATGCATGGAAAAAATGCCCTCAATACCTTGAGCTTCCCAGGAAACCTTCATTTAGTTCCATCAAGGTATAGGAAAGGGCAATTAAATGCCTGCACTGTCTACTGAACGGTGGTTGCTGAGTTTAATGCAACATTTGCACCTGGCAGGCTAAATCAGCTGTGCAGCAGGTTGAGCTTCTGATTATAAGATAGGACAATACCCTACCTGTAAGATATGAAGTCACATCTCCAACAATGTGATGAGACTGAGACAGAGAAAAAGGAAAAAAGAAAAAAAATCCCTCTGTCCTTGAGGAAAGTGGACCTTGTGTAGACCTTGGAAATCTATTTGGCTATTCTGCAGTAAAACAAGGGAACAGCTCTTACTGACTCTTTCTGGGCAAGATTTCTGACCCCAGCTATTACAGAATGCTGAAACTCCATGGCATGGAAACTTCTCTCCATGTCCATTTCTCTCTTGATGGTAAACATTTGAAATATTGCCCTTAAAACATTTCCTTGGGTTGTAAACTTTAGTGCATTTTTCTGACTTTACTAGAGTTAAAATTCGTGTATTTCAGATGTGGGCAAGTTTCTCCTACATTCTTGGATTCCAACCAAGTTCCCTGCAATTTTTAGTTTACCTTCAGCAGGTCCTTAAGTTTCCAGGGAACAGACTATGACAATTTAGAAAGGGTTTTTAGCCTCCTTTGGAGTTGTCTAGCAAACTATGACTGTCTCTGTTCCCCTAACAGTTGCTTCAGTTCCCACTTGAAAGAAGAATTTGCAACTTACTATTGCACATATTACAATGTAAAATTGTCTTTTTCATTCAATATGGGAACATTTCACTATTTTATATTATTAATTTACTTTCTTTTTCTTTAAATGTAAATAACCCCCAGTAACAACATCAGATGATGGATTCTCTTCATTTATATAACCTTGACTTTACCAGGTGCATTTATTCCAGAAAGGCCTGGCAAGCCCCAGGGTTCTCATTTTTCTTGTAATCTCCTTTCATTGGCATCTAAAGTAGCATTAAGTATACAGACATTTTGACCTTGAAGTCTTCTCGATAGAACAGAAAAGCAAGACCCCTTAAATAATAAAAGAGGCAGTTCATAGTTTTATGGTTATAAAATAGGATCCCATTTCTTTTCAAATGCTGTGATGATTTTTTAGTGTCTACATTTACTGTCTCTTCGGAGACTTACAAGTTTGTTTCTTTCATCTCCTAAAAAAACAACCAAAGTCTAGAAGGCGGTTTCTCTTTTAAAAAATGCACCCCATTTTCATTTCTGGAAATGCTAGTTCTCTTTCACCATTCATACCCTTTCAATCTTCCTATAATAACCACTCCTCTTTTCCCATTACTTTTTTTTCCTTTTTCTTGACAAAATGCTTTGTGTTTCATATTGTCATCCTCCGTTTTGACTAAAGATCCTCTGGCATTTTGGATATTCAGTATTAGTCCTTAACTGCTCATTGCACAGACTACATAAATACTATATTAGCTTTCTCTTTAACAAAAAGAGCCAAAATGTCCTATTTTTATTAAGAGTACAGTGATGAAAACTCATGTAATTTGCTTTTGGTACAGTCTCTCATTAAGAGAAATGGAAAGCTGATTTTATAGTCTGAATTGGTACCTTGATAATATAATAGCATATGTCTCATTGACAGAACACAATAAAATATATTTCATTGATACAACACCCCAGTTTCATTTTAATAAGTAAAGAGTTCACAGTATTCCAGACAATTCCACTGTGATCAAAGTGTTGGCAGAGATTAAAAAAACCCGTTGCCTGCTGGACATATTCTCCTACATTTCTCTATGGCACATAAAGCATTTAGGACTAATTACCATTGTCACCTTTAGAAACCATGACTTGAAAAACTGGAAAGAGAAAAATTCAGCCCTTACCACTGTGGCTCTGTCTCCATGATATCTCCAGGGCAAGGGAGCAGCAGAGTCTGTGTCTTTTTGGGGTGACCCCATGTCTGCCAGGAGAATGGCTCTGGCACAGCAGGGCAGAAACCTCCCTGGGAGCTCATGGTCTCTCCAGCAGCAGGCTCAGAACCTCAGGCGCCTCTTCTGAGGAGGGCTGCAGCTTAGAAAACAGTCCTTGCTTTTAAAATGAACTGAAATTTCTGGGGGCTTTTGAGCACTGACAGGAGGATACACAAGGATGGGGTGGGGGGTTTGCAGGGCCTGCAGAATAGTATTTTAGATATTAGTTACAGTTTGGGAGCCATTATTTTGATGTAGGAAACTTATCTGCAGTGAACCTCTGTGCCAGGTTACCACTGAGTGAGTTTACTAACCCTTGAAAAGGGAGGATGGCACAGCTCAGTGGCCTGTGTAAGCTTCTTGTCCCTTAAATGCCAGTCTATGAGAATTTTATATTCTCCCTCTGTGCTTCTTTTTCACACTCAGTTGTTCATTCTTCACAATCTCAACTTTGTTTTCATCCTATTTCTCACTGGAGTTTTTTTCTGCTCCCTCACTGATCCTTCATTTGTACTCTCCCCTAAGCAGAATAACAATCAAGTGACATTCAATTTTGTACCAGCCTTTTCACAACAGTGTGATTTGAAATTAAAGAGCTTGAATATACTATCTACAAATCTGTACACATATGTGCTATGGATAAATCAAAATTAAAATATTTGGGGAACTTTTTTAAAAATTGCAGCTTACATATGAATTTACAAGGATAGTCCTTAGCCTTGAAAAAACCTTTAGTGGAAATAAAATTGGGCAGCGGACTAATCCCAGTAGAAGACATGCTGCTGATACTAGATAATTTTTAATGTAGGATAAAACTGCAGAGATTGCATGTGTACTCTGTGTTGCAAGATTATGTATAATTATATTGTTTGCCCATGTTTTTGTATGTCTGTTAATTATATATAAATGTGAAGATTAAACATATAACATTGGATAGGAATTTGTGTGCATGTAGAATTCAATTCCACAACACCATCATAGAAAAAAAATCCCTGTCCCCAAACTATCCACACATTCTTCTGCAGCAAATAAATTGACATGTGGATAAGTCCTTCAGTTCCTTTGAAAAGCAGACTTCTAAGCACATGCTTATGTACTCTGATGTAGATAAAAGTAGTTTATGGTCTGAATTAAGATGTATGGGAATAATCCCTCAGTACTGAAAATTTAATTGTTGAATTTAGTATCATTGAATGTTAATGTCTGAAAGCCTGGCCCTCATTTACACCTGCAAATTCAGTTAGTATTCCATAGTAACAAGTTTTTGGCATATAAAGCTTCATCTGCAGTGCTAAAAGATATTCTTACAACGTGCTCATGTCAAAATCACCTGCAAGAGTTTTATACAAAGTCAGATACCTCATCTAGTGTGTCTAATAGTTCTGAATGTGTGCATGTGTTATGAATTATAGGTACAATAATTCTGGCTTATTTCACTTGTATAATGCCACATTTGTGAGCTGAAGGCCTGGATTCTGAGAATTCTGAGAAATCCTGAGAAATGCTTTATCTAGAGTCATCTTCTCTAGATGATTCTTTTTCATGACAGCTACTTTCACAGTCATGTCTGCAGGAAAAAAGTTTTGAAATAGCCATTCAGATTATCATATGAAACAACTCATGCAATTTTATCTTCTCACACAAGACTTAAATCTTTCTTGAAATACATAGTTAATTTTTAATGATTTTTCTCCAGAATGAGCCAAATTTTTAAAACTGAAGCTGATATTACCCCCTGAACGAATGACATCAGTTGAAATGTACTGTTTTTTTCAAGGTGATTGATGTAAATTCATATTAAAGTGACCTTTGTTAGAAATGTTTTGACTGTTATGATTTCCTGTCCTTTTTACTCAGCAATTGGAACAGCAGAACTGGCATCAGCCTGTTTCAGCTGCTTGCTGTTAATGCTTGAAGGGAAGCAAAGTGCAGTGAATGCCTGCCTGAAGCATGGGCGGTGGCTACAGGTGAGGGCCAGCACCAATGAGCAATGGAAATTTAAAATCCCAGCCTAATGGGTTAGTAAGGAACCAGACTTGGGCCTCATACCACTAAAAGCACGTCAAATCACTATCTTGGATTTAAATATTTTACCTTAAATTTCTTAGTAAGAGGCTTTGTTCTCAAGGGAATTGCGTTTCTGACATGTGCATGGGCTGATTCATGTTTGTATAGGCTGAACTTCTTTGTGTTGGAAGCCTGGCACCTAGAAAACCTGTGATTTATGCTTGTAAATGATACCTATTATATAGTTATAGAAACATCTCTGCATTTGTAAAACTGATTGATAGGTCCTTATATGAAGCCATCTTATTACGAGTGACTAGAAGTGCTGAGGATGGCAGTGATCTTTTGTAGATTGTCTGGATGAATGTTGTTTAAAGGATATTTTCATTTAACAGGCAGAAGTACATTTAATTTTTTTCTGTGTGAGAATCATTCTAAAAAGCATGAATCAAAACTTTATACAGTCGAGGAAAACACAGTTACAAAAAAAAAGTAACATCTATTCCCACTTCAAAAGAAAAATTAAGAGTATCCCTAAAAAGAAGGCATTATAGGTGGTTGGCTTAGATGCCTCATGTGACCTGCTGGTTTTAAAATATATAGGCAGTACTGCAGGCCTATTTTAATTTGAACACTATTAAATATCATATCCATACAGGCAGAGTATTGAGTAAGACAAACTCACTATGGCAGATGTTTTTTTCCTTCTTTTTCTTACTTTTTCCGTAGAGAGGAAAATAATCTTTAACATGTAAACCCCTATTTATCATTTCCTCTTTGTAGGAAGAGATGTAGCAATATTGCTGTCATGCTATTCTTTCAACTGTGAAGTGAACTTTTGAATAACAACTCTGTGATCTGAATATTTTAGTAAATAAATCTGAAATACAGGATGTAATAGAATTAAAAGGATCTGTTTAAAAATGAGGTTGCAATTACAAGCTACCAGGATTTATTTCATAGAGCATATGGCTTCTCTAATTAAGAGGAAGGCTGTTATTTTTTTTGTCTTTTAAGCTGCATATAACACTCTAAGTTCTATTCATGTGCTGCCAAACTTGTCAAATGTGCCTGCTTTTGCTGCTAAATTTTTGCTCTTGTTCAACCCCCTCTTATCAAAGGCTGAAGTTAAAAAAAAGCACACAACATAGAATAATATTGAGCTTTGAAGCTAATGCTGGGCTTTCTTTTGAAATTCTTCCCCTATTCTAAGTCTTTTAAATTTACTGTCCTGAAGTTCAGTGCTCCCATCTATTTGAAAGTGTTCACCTGATCTTCCTTTATTTAGGGCTTCTGTCTCCTAGCTTTTAGGTTGATAGGATGATGCATCTATTACATGATTATTGCCACGTCAGCTATTCTGAACATAATTTGAATGATAACCTTAAGGATGGTCTTGGCTGTTGCAATATAGTATAGGACATAGTTTGCATGGTTTAGAAAATAACATTTTTGTCTTCTCTGTTGTCTACTTAGTAAGAAAAATCCCAAGAGTTTAAGTAGACTAACAATCTAGGAACAATTAGGCCAGAGTTTGCTCCAGAATTCTTCCTTGCTTTGCTAATTATACCTACTAGAAGCTCCAAACTTGCCAGCTGTTAATCGTTGTGGATACTTGGTGGGCACACTGTGTATTGGTTTGTTTATTCAGAATGGAAAAGGATTAAAGGAGAGTTTTTGTCACATGCATCTGACTTTTTAGATAGCAAGATTTTAGTGCTGAACCCAGTCTTGCTGGGACATAGAGCAGAAAGGACATTCCAAATTGCACTAAGTTAGGAAAAGTAATTGGCATAACCTTGTGTGCAGGGCTTTAGGAAAAATGTGTCTCTCCTGGATGTACCCCTCTGTGTTTCTGCTCCTCAGTGCAGTGTGTCTGTGGGTTGCACATGCACCAAAACCCAGCTCCAGGGCACCCCCAGGCTGGCACAGCTATAGGCACGGCCCTGAAAGGAAAAGGCCTCGAAAGGCCTCAACTTGGAGATCTGCAGAATAAGATTTGGCATGTGTTTCCTAAAGCTGATCCTATGACAACTTGGGCAGCTGCTGATGATCCTGTGAGGCTCTTGACTGTTTGAATAACTTCTGGAGGATCTGGACTTTTACTCTAGATCTCTTTTAGGAGAGCGTTGGTACCTCTGGGAATTGAGGTTAGATGCTATCCCAAAGTTCCCCTTGCCCTCCTCCAGGAAGTAATGAGTTTATCAACTAATAAGTTTTGCTTCATCTGCCTCCATCCTGCTACCCTTCCATTAAATAGCACCTAGTGCACAAGTCATCCTTCTGTTTTCAGTGGGGTTCCTCCTGTGTGTACCATTGCACACAGAGAGAATAATGGGATCAGCAACTGTCCACCATGTGGTTGTTATGACATTAGTGCTTATTGGCTTGGATATACCCACAACTTCCAGTTGTTAAAAACACCCAAACCAAACCAAAACCCCAAGCAAATAAAAATCCCCCCCTCAAAAGTAGAAAAGTAATGGGAATTGAGGATTATTGATGTCTTTCTCCTATTGTGTTTGACTTTTTTGTAATGCAAGCCTACCCACACTACTCTTATATTTATGAATTCACATGCTAGGCAGCCTTGTAATGATTTTTTTTTGGTAACAACAAGTCCAGCCCGTTCTCTTTGTATTTATTTTGTACATTGGCTTATCAATAAATCATTCAAATGATCTTAGTCATCTACTGCAACGTGAAGAAGCTATTCTTTGTTTCTGTCAAATCTGCTTCTGAAGTTATCTGTTCACAGGTACATGAATATTTATGCAGATGACATTTTCAAGGCATTTTTGGCCCTAGATTCCTAATGGAGAATAATATTCCCGTTTAAATTGTTTTCTTTTAATTTTCTATGAAACATTATCACTGCACATAAACTAATGCTTTGTTCACTCGTTTTGATCCCTAATAATGTAATCATATGCAAAAATTATAAGCGAGCTATAAACATTGGTGAATTATAATTAAAAGCACATTTAATAAGGTGCTCTTAGCTGCTAATTGCCTTCTTGAATTGAAATCTGAAGATTCATA
Source organism: Cyanoderma ruficeps (assembly GCA_008694505.1). NCBI lineage: Eukaryota > Metazoa > Chordata > Aves > Passeriformes > Timaliidae > Cyanoderma > Cyanoderma ruficeps. The sequence goes on from VZDJ01001247.1 coordinate 5,857,147, forward strand.
CAGGATGTCTTTAAGGAAAGTCACGTTAGGTATGAATTTTGTGAATATATTCTCTAATGAAGTCAGTAAAGAGGAAGGAGGCACTGAGCTATATTCTTAACACTGATGCAGCCAGTGTCTACTGTTGAAGATTCACCCAGTTATTGCATTACATGTGGAGAAAAACACCATGGACTTTGCTTTCAGGTGCTGGGTCTGACCGCGTTCCTTTTTATCACCTCAGGTTCTCATTGGGAAAGGGCTGTAACAAACATTGCACTGGGATCTGTTGAAATGTGTCACACTTGATCAGCTTTCTGTAAAATGTGCGGAGGTCTCTGCACAGGAATGGCTCTTAGGAAGTTATAATATATTCACAAATAAGTGTTTTTTTCAGAGGAAACCTTTAACAAGGTGCTTCTGGGATGTTATCTGTTCACTGCAGTATCCTTAAACTCCATGCTCAGGGTCATCTTCAAAAGCTGAATTTGTGAGTAAGCATGAAACAGATTTGTCAAGCTGCTATCCACAACGTACTCAACAACCTGCATGGTGAAAGGTGGAGGAAAAAAACAGACGCTTATAGCTTGAACACTTATTACATTTCAACTATCAATTTGTTTAAAAGGGGATTATGTTGTTTGAATAAAATAGCATAAAATTAATATGAGACTCAGGAATTGTCTCATTTGATCATCTTGGACTACTACAGAGACAATATTTTGTGCTATATATACTATATCTATATGTGTCTCTTAGCAAAATACCTACAAATAATCCAGTGGCTGGAATTGATGGGTCCCTTGCGTGGCAGGGCCTGTTGTGTGAACTCCCTGAAAGGAGCCTTTGTTTCCATAGGCAACAGAGCTGCTGTGGCACCATGGATCAAACACATCCGGATTTACTTTTATGCCTCTGAGGTAAACAGTTGCCTGCTGCACTACATAAATACTGAAAGAAAAACTCTCTTTCAGTAGAAGACCTGACCAGCATGAACTGAGGGGAGCTGCAGGCTGCTGGGGAGAGCCGGGCACTGGCAGCTCCTGGGAGAGCACTACATGCGCTGCCATTTTTGCCTTCTCTGTCATTTAGTGCTCTTTTTTTGTTGTGTATTTCACAGCTTAAAGACTAATAGAAAAAAATCTTTAATGTGATCATTTTTTCTTCCCCCAAATCCACGGAGAATATGTTTTGGTTGTCTTGTCACAGTGAGGCTGGAGATAAAATTATCAAATATTTCTGCTTTTGACTATTTGAATTGTAGAATTAACTACACTTTCTGATCTCAGCCAGCCCAAACTGTTTGATACAGCTAAATAGAGTTTTAGAAGACAATGCAAAGCTGGCTGGGTTTTGAAAGCATACACTTCCATTTTAACCAGAGTGAATGAAATTAAAGCAACATATTATAGAAGAAGGCACAGGAAAAATGACCTTTAAATAAAAAAATGAGCTGTCTTATGATTGTTGTTGTAGAAAACCATGAGGATCAAAGAGAAATGTTAGCTACTGATAAGTTATGCCTGGGTTTGCTGAGTGTGCTTATTCATCTGATTAAAATTGTCATCCCATGCAATCTATGTTTATTTTATTTTGGACTTCCTATTTGTCTTGCTAATGGTTTTGTTCTCAAAAAGATAGGTTTCCAGAGGTGCAAGCCACAGAGAGCTGGTACACTCTGCTGATTTGGTGCAAGTGAAGCCTAATCCTGAGTTAAGTACACAAAGTTTTACAGATGTTGCAATGAGAATTTTTTGATTGATTTTAATGCTATCCACTGCGACATTTCTGAAACCACCGTTAACCTGCAAATAATCAAACCCATCGAGCTTCTGTCTCTGTGATATTAGATTGAGTCTCATAAAATATGTTTGTTCTGCCGCTAAAAATGCTCTTAGTGCTTATTTATGCATCTTAATGAAAAGTGAGTCCTCGACCTGTAGGCAGAAGTTTGTGAGAGTGTTCAGAGCACGGAAACTCGGCTGCCTCCCTCTGACAGGACAGATTTGTCCAGTGACCAACTTGTGCCCCTGCAGAGCATCTCAGGCCCCCTGTGCTGAACTCCTCCCCGCTCCACAGGGGAGGCCCAAGCTGTCCTTTCCTGACCTTCCACTGGGCCTCCTTCAGCTTTCTGGTTCTTCTGGAGCAAATTCTCTTCAGAAGGAGGGATGGAACATGCCTTTTGGTCTGTGACTTTCTCTGTCATAACAGGTCAACTACCGAATATTTTTATCCCAGCTGCTCCTGTCACAGAAATACTCCTTGAATTCATGTAAGTGCTCTGTTTATTTGTCCTGATTAAGGCTACTGAATAAATTAATTATTGAGAGCAAAATTTGAAATGTCATTTTAAGGTAGAAATATGTGATAAATCACAAAGTGAATATGTGAGAATCCCAAAGTGATGAACACAGTCTGCATGGCAATACATTTTTTTTTTTGAGTTCTGTGTCCTAGGTCTCTACATCCTTTTTTGGTTAACATGAAAGCTTTTCAAGGTCAGCAGTGCCATACAGGTAATGATGAGCCTGGGGAAGGCTTATGTTAAGTGTGTCCTCAGTGTTCAGGTTAATCTTTTCATTTGGGATTTTCTTCCCATAAATGGATACATGGAAAGACATTACCTGTGTCACAAAAGTAATTTTCATGTCTTTAAATATTATGGTGGTCTATTTTTCAAATAAGAGGTTAATTTATGCATTAAAAACTGTGACATTCATTAACAATTACCTAACTTCAAGCACTTTAGGAAAATGTAAACTCTGTATACTTACTGCTGGGTTGTATAGATATAAAAAGTAAAGGGAGGGATAAATAAAAATAGGGCAGCTTATCTGCACTTTTACATTTAATCCAAAATTGCATGTTATTTTATCTGACCCAAATAGGTGGAAACAATAAGTTAGTGAGTTGAACAGATTACCAGTGTCTTGAAAGTGGAGATCAGTTTAGATATTGCTGGGCTGAGCCCTGTAGTCCTTATCTGATCTCGTGAGCTCTGCCTGCTACCTTCACTTTCCATTTATTTTAGCGAGGTGTTGATTTTCATTAGCATGAGTACCATTTGGTGTTATTTTGCCAAGATTTATAAGGGTCATTGTTTGCCAAAACACTTTCGGCTGCTAGGAAATCGCGTGTTGTTATTCTTTCCCCTGAGACTCCTGAGCCTTAAACAGCAATCCAACTTGTTTCTTAGGACTTCCTTATTATAAGGATCCAGCTGTCATATATTTCCCTGTGCATGAAACTCAGCATGAAAAGATAAAATAGTTTTTTGGAAAATACTTTTAGTCTGTTTTTTACAGCAATAATATTTTTGCATTTGTGTATGACTGTCTAAATGTCTTGTCTAATAACTTTCAAACCCACTGACCGGTGTCAACCAAATTTGACAGAAGGGAAGTAGTCTCAAGGATAATTGAGTTCCCAGTAGCTTTGGAAAAATAGACCCCATAAGCATCTTGAGTGAAGGAAAGACAGCAGTGAAAGCTCATGTTTTGTGAGCTTTTTATAAATTTCTATACCAGAAGAAAAGCTCAAATTAGAGCGTAAATCATGAGATACAAATCCACAGAAAACCAAGCTGCATTTATTTCAGGCTTCATTGTTTCACTTTTGTTTCTAATAGCATCTTATGGGATTTAGAGATCAAAAAAATTTTAATCTTTTGTATTTGTCATTATTTGCACTGTTTATTTAGTTTTCACTGTCCAAACTTATTGAAAAGAGATTATTTTTCTCTTTTTCCATTTTGTCAACATAAAATGAAGCATCAGTTTATGGGAGGTGCAAATGGTTGTGTTTGCTGTTTAATTACTCATTTCTATCTGTAGTGTGCTGCTTTAACAACATTATTCATTCCATGTTTTATTCTTTTTAATACAATGACTATGTCACAATCTTTCTTGGAAAATTGATTTGAAAAATCTGCAACCAGTGAGCTGTGAGACCCTCATTGCCTCTGGGTCTTTGACTTACACCTGGAGAAATAATTCTGAGCTGTTGTTTGTTTGCTACAGGCATCTTACTTCCCCTAAACATGCAATGGGATTTGACATCAGTGCTGTTTCTCCCTGCTGGTATTGTGCTTAAACTCCCAGATTTAAGCAGGTATTTGAACATGCCAAACAAATCCTTCACCTTTTCTAGTCTTCCCAACCAAAGGCCACTTTCATGCCCACTTTCCTGCAACACCTTTTCTATGCTGAGGAAGGAAGGACCCTGGAGAGAAGACGTGGGAACCTGTGGTAATGTGCACTTTCTGTGACTGCTCGCTTTGGTGAAAAATTACCAGTCTTTTTTGCTTTTATTTTCCTAACATTTCCTCTACATGTTAGATCCTGGTGAGGAAGTAAGAGGGACTGTGAATTCCTCCTTTCTTCTGTATTTATTCTGGCAGGATGAGCTGTGCAAAAGGGAGCACTCTGTCAGTAGTGTGCACATTGACAGTATAATTGTAGGTGGAGCCTGTGCTCTCTGAACAGTGCTTATAACGGTGTTAAAAGATTAAACCAGATAAATTATCCTGAAAGTTTTCTGTATAATTATATATTCCAAGCAGTTTCTAAAAAACATTTTACACTTGGAACAAGCATTTGTTCAAAGTGAGTAGGAACTGAGGGCAAACAAGCAAAGACTTCAGGGTCTTGGGGTAGCTTGCATGCCTGTCATCTAAGTGAGTGCCATGTCACACATCTGCTTTGTGATATGTCACTGCCTTTCTGTAACATGCCACATCCTAAGCACTGTGCTGAGTGACAGCATGTCACTCACCTCACTGTCATGCACAGACTTGTAGTGCTGAAACCTTCTTAGCAAATGGAGAAAAAATTAAAATTTGCTCCATGTTTGCACAGTGAGTGGTGAAAGAGTAAGGAGAAAACTGATTAATGGAAAAAAATGGAATAGACTCCCACGTATTGGTTGCTTTGTGTTACCAGTTAATTCTAGTCCAGTAAGCACATATTTTAAACCACTTTGGTACCATATTCCACCCATTGTCCTTTGGAAAGAAGCTCCCTGTATTGGAGCCACTCAGGAGCTGGGCATTTTATAAATGTAAGGGTTCTGACAGATTAGCTCTGACAGATTTAGATGCAGTGATAGGATGCTCACACTTTACACCTTGCTTCTCAGCTGGGAGTAACCACCTGAAGAGCAAAGGCACCAGAATGGATGTGTGATCTACCTCATAGGACAGGGGCAGTCCAACTGAAACTATTTATGAAGGTAGCACTCCCAAACTGGGAACTAGCATCCCATTTTGTAGCACTGGGATGGAGATGGGTGGAGGGAACACTGCAAACCACAACAGGTAAATACCTGAGGGAAATGGAGCTCTTCTGCTGAATGGGCCAGGGGATCTGATGGAGGATGTGGTAAAGGTCAAGATGCTGAGCACCTTCTGGCCTCAGTCTTTCCTGATAAGGCCAGCCTTCAGGAATAGAGTCATCTGCTGCTTAACCACCTTACTGAAGTGGCCAGTGGGTGAGAGTTCACCCTGTGAAGCTTTGCAGTTGATACAAGACCGGGAAGAGTCTTAGCTAGAGCAGGTACTGTCATTCAGAGGGACCTGGAGAGGAGCGCACAGAAGAGATCGATATTCAAAACCTGTTGGGACCTGGCTCTGAGGAACTTGCTGTGGCTAGCCCTGCTCTGACCAAAGGGTTGGGCTAGACAATCTCCTCCTGAGGTGCCTGGTGCAGCCAGTCTGAAAGTCTGCGATTCTAAAGCTCACATATCAAACTCCCCAGTCTCTAGACCTGAAGACAGTTGTGCTTTAAAATTTGCTTGCTGAGTTGCTTTACTTTTGTTTGATTGTCAAGAGAATACAATGTACACTACTGGGCTAGATTGTGAAAGACTTGTACAACCTCAGGGTAATAAGGGTAACAAAAGTAGGCAGTGGTGCAAATCACGAGCTAGTAGTTTTAAAAGGCGTCTACTGGAAAGAAATTCTTTATAGGTATTTCTTGACCATTTTCTTGGAATTCTGTGAGGTAAGTTTCCTTTCTTCTTATGGCTTTAGATAGATGTACAAACTGCTTTGAAACCAAGCATACTGGAATTAACAGTTTCTTCAAGCCATTACAGACTTGATTTTTTTTTTTTTTTGGCATTTCTTCTCTTAGAGACTTCTTTAAGAGATTTAACTTTGAAGCCTTTGTCCCTTTGAATGTTATTGTCTTCAGCAGCAATTTGTAACTCCCAGCATTCCCTTTCTACTGCAAATATGAATGTAAGTCTCTACATTATTCATTCTTTCTAAAGTGAGAAGGGAGAGTTGTAAACTGCTGAATTACAACCTGCAGTTGCCAAGAGGCAGGAACAACTTAAGAGCAATTTAATTGTAGATGTTTTCCTCCTTTCCCCTTTAACTCTTTCCTCAGGGAAGGATAAACACTACAGGCAGTTGAATAGTAAAGGAGCTGTTCTGGAGACAGAGACAAGCAGGGATAGAGAAGGTCAGAAGGAACTTTGCAGCTAGGAGAGCAAAAGACAGCCTGAGTACCAGACCATCTTTAGAAGGGCAGGTATTTGAAATCAGTAACACTGAGTTACTCTGTTCAAGTTTGCTAATGTAATGGACTTTACTCATAAAAAAAATTAATTTTCAATTTAACATTAGGAAAGGAGTTAAAACTGTTGTGTAATTGTTAGTGGGTGAGAATCCATCAATGCTCTATACCAGCCCAGCCAGCTCCAGACAGAATTTTGTGAAGGAAGCGGATACGAGGTAAAGGTAAAATGAAGCTAACAGAGGGTCATTATAAAATCAAAGGGTATGGTCCCAGGCCAGATGATGATGTCATAGTTACATTTTTACTGATATTTATGTTAGTCTGAGAATGTCATCATGAAAAGTAAGTGCTATTGTGGAACAGTCTAAAGAGCATGCTGAATTTGGTGCTCCTCCTCTTACGTGCTTTTTTTATCCATTCTATTATTTGTTTATGACCATGGGAACTTGTGTGGTCCCTCACCATCATTTCCACAGTAATAATGTGGGTATAACCTATCTCCTAACAATGTATCTCTACAAGATGTCATCTCGAAAAAATTGTGTCGTCTGGAGAACCTTGGGCAGATTACATCCACAGTCAACAGCAGCCCTGCAATCCTGAGCTTTGAACTGCAACCTGCAGTGGATGACAGCAGGGTGAGCTCTTCCTGTTGACTTGAAAACATTCTACTTTTTATTTAGTGTGAGGAGTGGTTGAAAGGGACTTAAAGAAACACTTATTTTACTGTCTCCCGTAAGCTTCATGTTAAAAGCAGTACAAAACTGCAACCTTCTTACCTGGGTATCCACTACTGGAGAGGGACAAGCCTTGAAGCCAAGAGCTTTTGTAAAAGGCATGAATAATATTAATGCTATTACCATGGTTGAAATAGAAGTGGGCATATTCTTCTGTTGTTGGCTTTGTGAGAATGTCTTATTTTCTACTACCAGCACGAACTCTATGTACTGCCAGCTAAGGGTGACCCTTTTTTTGTGCACACATTACACGCTGTATCTATGAAGTGCACAGGCATTTTTGCATGACATTGCAGACTATTTTTGCAATTCCTGCGTGTAGCTGAAAGGATGTTTACAAAGAAGATGTAATGTAGGCACCTGCAAAATTATTTTTCTTAGGTTTTCTGCCTGAAGTGGAAGGTCTATAAACCTGTCAACACATTAATTCACTATATGAGGTGTCTGCCATTTTTAGATAATCTGGTTATACCTCTGGTCCTCAGAGTCTGTTAAAAAAAATCAAAAAATGCACAAAGGTATTTAAAAAAATCTTTTTTTTCTCTTCCTTTTTGTCTAATTTAATTGAATTCTCACATACCATTTTGTGAACTAAAGAAAATAGGAAGACAAAAAAAGTTGGCTTTTTTTTTAATCCCTCTCATTTTGATGACAAGTCAAATATGGGGTCATTTGTTTTGTCTGAACTACAAGGCAGTGTTAGCCTTGAGCTTGTTTCCTCTTGAGAAGAGAGATTATGTAACAGCACTAAATGGTGTTAGTCTGGACAAATAAATAAACCTGGTTTTTATGGTGTTAGTCTGGACTAAATAAATCAACATGGCTCACTCCTTGAAGGCAGGTAGGGATGAATATATAACAATAACGGATAAGGGAGACTTCTATAAGAGGCTGAAATTTACTTGTGGAGCCACACACTGCTGGTGTCATTTTAGCTGCCTTCCCCTTTCCTCATGAGGAAAATCCTCAGAAAGGCTGGATGTTTGCAGCCATTTGACCAAAAGCTGGAATTGCCAATACACTCTACTATAATCAACTCTGCAGTGCTCAGTGGCATGAATCCTTGTGGCCCTTGCAAGTTGAACAAGTTTTCTGAGGAGACTTGTCTTTAACCTCCTGAGATTTTTCACCACCTTTATCCCCTCTTTATGTGTTCCCAGCCCATTGTTCTGTGGTTCCATGTGCAGTTGCCTCAATATGGCTGACACACAAACTTCTGGGAACTTATTCTCAGTCTGTACTATATCAAAGCCATACAAGACTGAAAAACAAAACCTACTGTTGTTCACCACTTTAAATAATAAAATCTTGTGGTGTTCCACAGCCATTTACTGAACACAGTCTCCAACCATAAAGAATTTTATACCTTCTAATCCTATTACTAAAGAAACATGTCATATTACTTTAACAGACCATTCATGGAGAGGAAATATTTTTCGTTGGATTTCACATTTTCATTCTGCAGTAACCTCAAACACAAAAATTTACTTTAGTTTCTTTGTACTCCTATGACTTTGAATTTTCTCTGCAGTGCCCAGAATATTCTGATTTTAGGCTGGGTCCTCACTCCTTCTGACATGACATTCTTGACACTTTTGGGATAAAAAGTGCATCATGTGTGTAAGTTTTTTCTTCCAAGTCTTTCTGTATGATTTAGGTTTTCCTCTTAATGGTGTCTTGGTTTAGAAAGACAGGTATCTGCCAGGGAAACTGGGATTCCCCTTAGAATAGAGAATGTAAACCCCTCACTCCCCACCAAATTATAATTTTGCAATTAAGGGCTCTCAGGCAATGATTTGGGAATAGGAATAACAGTTCTTTACTAGGAATATCAATAATACAAATGTGGTAGAAAAAACAAAACCACCCCACCAAACCAGCAAACAAACAAACAACAATTTTGGAAAGCCCTGACAAAGTCAGAGCTACAACCTGATGCTCTGTTGGTCAGGGTGTTGGAAGCAGTCCAAAAGTGAGTCCTCCTGGAGTGGCAGATGTGGTTCTGTTGAGGTAGAGATGATCCTGTAGCCAAAAGGGTCCAGAGGTGGTGAGAAGGGTCCAGTCTTCCTCTGGTAATCGGGTGAAGCAAGAAGGGCGTCCTGGTTCGGAGTCCCAGTTTTATCCAGGTAGGAACGGTTGGCTCCCCCCACTGGGTGGAGCATCTCCCAATAGGATGATGGAATGTGGTTATATTTTGGCAAAGGAAAACAGCTTGGAGAAGAAAACAGCCTGGGGAGTCGTAATGGCCCATTATGGAGAAAGACAAGAACAGTGCCCTACCTGGTATTAACCGTTGGGCCATTATCAAAAGGCACCCACCCCCCTCCTTCCAGAGTAAACAAGAGATAAAGAGGAACAACCCCCCAATTGTTTTCAGCTGATGAAAATGGAATAATTTAGGCTCTATAACCCAAGACAAATGGTTAAAGTGAGCAGTTCTCTTAGTGTGTGTGCGGGGACCCTGTGTGAGCACATCACCCCCTACAAGACACATTGCAGCTGGGACATGCTACTGCAACAAGTATGTTGTTGGGGATAAACAAATTACCTCGAAAATCCACATCTTGAGTTTCCAGAAAGTTGCATATTTAGGTGATTGAACATTTATTGACTGTGTGGACTGTCTTTTTAAAGTGTTGGCTATATTTAAAACAAGCACAATCTTAACCTGAAACAATACTACATAGCAGTTCTGTTCTTAACAGCCATGTCAGAATTTTCTGATCTCTCTGTGCATGCATCACTTTCATTCTGGGATATAAATAAACGTACTCTGAAGGAAAAGCACTTCCTATTGATGGCTAAGACTATATGCCATTGCTTGGGAAAGAATATTATTGCCTAATTTTTTCCCTCAAATGGTATAATACTTCACCTCACTTCCCCTTGTACTTGGTTTATTTATCTTTAGAGCAGTTCTCCCTATCCTGAGGGATTTGAGTAGCCTAACTTGCCTTTCTTTTAATTTCTTTTAATGTCCCTATTTCATGTCTGCACAAGGAGGAATAAAGCTCTCAAAAACTTTTGCTAGATTAACAGCATTTAAAATACTCAAGTAGTACTTCAAACCCAAGTGTTATTCAGCAAGGACTATGAGAGGAGGGAGAGGAGGGGTGGATGTGTCTCCATGTGCCCTGTTCATGTGGGGAGAAGGTTACTTGCAAGCATTTTTCTCAGATGCTAAGTTGAAGATAAAAAATATTTTGAATAGGAGAGCTGCTTGATAATAACCTACAGTTTTATGGAATAATTAATGAAGAAATGCTTGTATGAGACAAATAATTTCTGTCTCACAATGTGACAGAATACGGCTTGAAATCCTTTTAGCAATATTCTGTCACTATGGGCAGGACAGTGACCTTTGCTCACAAAATATGTACGCCTGATTTGAATCATGGTTGTCTAGGTTGATGAGCAAGGAAGAAAGGACCACAGTTTTCTTTCAGATTTTGGGACTGCATAGGACTCAGATTTTATTAATAGTTTTTTTACAGTAATCCCTGAAATAAGTTGTGCAAGATTGATAATAAGCTAGTAAGCTTGTCCTCAATTACAAATACTTCAATATTAACATTTCTAAAAGATAACAAGCATTCTACAATGTATGTTTTATAATTATTTTTTCATCTGGCCACTCTCAGGCTATTAAAATTCACTTTGAAATTCTTGAGTAAGCACAATTTTTCAGTTTGGTTTTTTTTTTTTTGATAATACTGTTCTGTGATCTTTCTTTTTAGCCAGACACACCAGACAGATCTTTGTGATGAATTTGTAGCACATGTAATACCAAAATCAAGAACACGTGAGCAGCAAAATACATTCCTCTGACTTGGCCTATGAAAAATATTAGAATTAATTGCACACAAGCAGTCTTTTCATAGCCATCCTTAGTGATGCTAAATTGTGAAGCTAATATTCTGATGAAGGTTACCAAAATAATTCAGAGGGAAGACTTTTGTGTAATGGCTGCATCTTAAACCTGCAGGGAACTAAATATGGGGAGCTATTCACTATCAGATATTTTAAGATAACTGTGTATAAATGTAAAGGACACAGACTCCTAAAATAAATTTAGAACATCTCTTTTGATTTATTTCTTATAAGAACCAGAACTTGATCTTAAAATGAAGAAATATTTCAGGAAATAGTTCTCCTCCCTTAACTTCTGTTTTTCTAGGTAAAACGTTGTTATTTGTGGTGTTTATATAATTATATTCCAGTGTAATTCAAGTATGTAATGACATTTCTTAAATGAAAGCATTTAAATAACTCAGGAAATTGTTTTACTGTTCTGTTTCCTGACTTAAAACCCATTTTGTCATGTTCATTTTATTGTTCAATCTGTCTGAGCTCATCTTTGTATATTCTTCTCCATACAGAGTAAAGTGAAATATTTACTAGCTGGTCATCTCATATATGTTTATATAAAAATATGCATGTTATATTAAAAACATTCATCGATATCTATACCTATATCATCTATATCTATCTATATCTCTATCATCTATATCTCTCCATACAATTATTATTTTCACCCCTTACTCAATTTTAGTTCATATAAAAAACCAGAAATCTCACTCATATAGCACTGGAATAAAACTATAACAAAAAAAGTGTAATCTTAAATTACAGAGTATCAAATAATAAATCTATTGGTTATCAAATAAAAAAATTTAAAAAGAAATCAATTTAATTCTTAATATAGTACCAATCAATTGTAAAAAATATAGAGCTTTTCTTTGTGTTTGGCAATTCAATCAAACCAATTCCTCACATGTACAGCTCAAAGGGATGCTTTGTTTTGTTCAATGAAATAGAATAGTTTGGTACAGAACTACTATTTTTCAGCAAAGAAGGGGAAAATTTACCAGGCTTCCAGGAGAACTGAGTCTTCTTTTACCCTAAAGACCCTTCTATGAGACAAGTGATAGGTTAACCTGTCTCATTTTTATCCAGAGCTTTTTTAATTTAGTGGATAAGATTAAAGAGCAAGCTGAATACCACAGGTGTAGCTTGGGTTTTTAATCTGCTTGACTCAAGTTAATCTAGTTCCTGAATGGGGCTACTAATAATATAGTTCCCAAAGTAAAATAGGAAGCCTAAGTACCGCAATGCTTTTATTCAGCTTTGAATAAATCAGAGGAGCATAAAATATACAGAAACAGATTAAATTTGATTCCTGCAGGGATCAGTTTTAGAAGTTGTAGTAGAGATGGAGAGAAACTCAGCAGTGGAGATCAAAGGCTGCCCAGGGCAGCCAGGCTGTGCTGGGGTGCAGTGCCTAGAGAACCCCCCTGGGGCTGCTGCAGGGCCCTGGGCACTTGGCCTGAATAAACAGCTTAGCCACAGCCATGCTCCTGGTTTTCATGCAAAGAATAGACACCAGTGAGATTATGGTACTTATTTTGTTGTTATCCTGCACTGGAAAATATGTTTCCATGCTCCAGGACAAAAATGGAAGAAGATGCAGAAAAACACCCTGAAATAATTGCTGGTATATAAGTAATGTCTATTTGGGCACTACAGCATAAATTCTTGGGTGCCTTTTTTAAAGCACTTTAAATTTTATATATTCCAAGCCAAATTCTTTAGCCCTTAGGTGAGCAGAACTCCTGCTGTTCATGCTGGGAGGTCTGCTCAGTTAAAGAGCACAAAAGCTTCTTCCTGTGTTACACTGATAGCTTTGATATTTCTGCAAGTTTTGGGATTATTTTTGTGAGCTGAGGAGTCACAACCCCTTGTCTGTGTCACCCAGCCCCTGGCATGGCTCTGTAAAGGCAGCAGAGTGAACCCTGCCCTACAGGAGGGTTTGCAAGGGGCACATGCCCCTCCTATGGATAGGGATCAGCTGATAGCAACACCCCTCTGGAGACCAGAGTGAGAGCAGGAAAGTGATGGGAGAGAAAAAAATGTTGGTACCAGCAATTGTAGGATGTAGTTCAGAGGAGCAATGGGTTTTGTGAAAGCCTTTTCTTGCCAGAAAGGAACACTAGAATGTTTAGTTCCGTTTCGTCTGGGAAGCAGCAGGGCTATAAGCCTTGCCTGGAAAGAGCTCTGGGCATCCCTGAATTTGTGGGAAGGAGAGCCAGCGCAGGCACTGCACAGTGACTGTGGTAGAAGGGTGGATGCAGCAGCCCTGGACACAAAAGTTCCACCTGGAGAACTTCTACCTGTCCCCTACCCAGCTAAGGGTGTGAAGTGCTGATTCTGTGAGTGCTTCTGAGCTTTTCCTACATCTTAAACTTCAGAAAGAAATGTGAACTTAATCTATTTTTCTTCATTGAAACAAGCTGCATTTCCTAGATGTTGGCTCTAAATTTGGCAAAACAAATCCACTGGATATGACTGTAACTGTGATGGCTCAACTTCATTTATAAAATGAATATACCGTCATTATACTATTTAGGGAGACTGAGCAACTTGAATTTTTGGTATTTAGCTCAGCAGTCAACATATACTTGCATGGTTTAGTCAATACTCACTCATGTATGTCTAAATATAGTCTTTTTTTTCCCCTTGTCTTCAAGTTAAGAAACTAACACATTCTTTTAACCGTATTATTTACAGAACTTTTTGAGAAAATTTCATGATCTGAATAACTGCTACAGCATGTTGTAGCAGTGAAGGCCTAAGGCACTAACAGAAACTCAAGTGTTTCTCTAATTTATTGAAGAAGATAACCGTAAGTATTTGAGAATCAATGTAAATACACATCTTTAAATAAAAATACATGTGTAAGTATGTCACGGAGTCCTAGCTTCCCCGGATACTTGCTTTGTTGTGAACGGTAATTACTTATAGTAATTAAAAAGGGTAGTGTATGTGTTAATCACTTAGTGTGCTGTGGTTAAACCATTCTGCTTATTTGATGTTTAGATAATTTTGATCAAATAAAGAAAACCTTCTGGTCCTCTGCTTAGCAGTTTATGAGTGCAAAATGTGGAGTAGTTTTTAGTTTTCCAAAATTAATCATCTTCTTAATATTTAAGAAATATGAATTCTACCACTGCTATGTACTTGGCAGGTATTTGTTACAAGAATCTTTGGAACTAATTTCATATAAATGTATTCCCACAGACTGCAAGGAAGGAAGGAAGAAGTAAAGGTGAAGAGATTTCAGATTATATTTCATATAGAAGAAACTGCATACCCGCACCAGTGGAATGATGTTGCCTTTTCAAGCCTAACCCACCCCTCCTTAACTGGTACAGAAGATGTTTATGGATGTTGATTTTTCTGTGGTCTCTGTTACTGTGAGGAATTCAAGCTTAAAAAGAGTAAAAAGTATTGAAAAGTCTTGCATTTTTAAATTCAGATACCATCCATCTAAGAAATATCATATATGATGGTCTGCAGGGGTTCTCTCGGATAGACTAACTGGGGTCAAGGGGGCTCAGATGGCTCCCCTGTGTGATCAGTTATGATGTATTATGTTGTGTTAATGGCTCCTAATTTAAATCTTGTAAAAAAAAAAAAAGCCATAGAAATCCCAATTAAGTATCTCAATAGGTGCTTCTTTGAGAACAAAATCTGCTGAAGAAATAATAGATACTACTGGAGTTATTCATGCTTGAAAAATATTGCATCTTCACTGTTAGAAAGCCCTAAGGGCAAAAACGGTGGCTCCATCCTAGCAGCTCTGGGGAGGCAACACAGGATGTCTCTTCTCCTCACTGGAAGGTAAGTTGTGCAGGGTTCAAAATGCTCTGGTTAGTGGCGAGTCAATGAGAACCTCATCAGTTTCTGCTAAGTGTTCTCTGCTTGTCTTGCAGGACAGACAATACCTGACTGTCTGACAGTAGCAGATGTGATGCAAGCTTCAGTGTGCAAGGAAGCAGAGTTCAAATTCCTTTTGTGTCTATAAATACAGAGCTGCCGTGAAAGTGTTTGTGAATAGAGCTTGGACCTAATACATGAGGACCCTTGAGGCAAGAGATGTGAAGGAAATAGGGAGGCATATTAAAACACACACCTGGGAACAATTGTTTTCACTCCTCCATTTGAAGAATGGCTTCAAGTTTTTAGTAAATGTAATCCATCAACAAAACCACACAGTTTGGAATGAACAGGTGAGACATGTAGCTGTCAGTACGGTAACTTTGCTCTGCTAATGACAAGTTCCACCTGGCTGCAGTTGCTTAACTACTTTACAAAACTTTTCAACTTACTCAAAACACCTGTCAGCTCACCCAGCAGTGCAGGAGCTGTCATTACAAACTTTCAAGCTCTATTCAAAGTCCATCAGTGCTTTAGAGGATCACCCTTCCAAGATAAGGAATCTCTACAAAAGTTATTGTCCTGACCAAAGCAGCTTATGGACAGTTAGATACTACCTACAATATATTTTTCCTTTTTGCTTTGAGTATCTCAGAAAATGTGAAATTAAATTAATGTGGTAAGGACTTCTCAAGTGAGATAAGGTGCAGTGATTAGAGCTGAATCAGGGACTGATGGTCAGCCTAAACTGGATTCACCTGAATCTTATTTCTCCTCTGCTTTATATCCTATCCCACCACCATTTTTTTTCTTTTATCCCCCATCCATTTAGTATCTTACTAAATTGTTTGGTGTTTTCTTGTCAGCTTTAAGAGCTGATTGTTGCAGGCATATGCTAAAGTCTTTGTAAAAAGTTTTTCAATACTGGATGTTTCCTTTGGTCAGAGAACTATAAAGCTTCAAGAAGCTCTGAGGTAAGGCTTTTCTTCTGCTTTCTGTTGATCCACCTGGAACTGTGTTACAAGTGTTCTGTAGCTCTCTCTAGCAAAGTAAAAAAAAAAATAAATCTGTCTGCATTCTTTTTCTGGATTTTGTATCTTACATCATATAACAGAGTTGAATACTTATTAACAACATCCTACAACAACATGAGTTTTTAAAAATGCAGAAAAAAATTGGTACTACTCTGTGCTAGGTAGAAAAACTATATTTGAAGTTGTGCATCTGAATCTCTCATGAAAGATGATTCTGGTCAATTTGGATAGTGAAACTATGTACACATGTGGGCAAGTTCTGTTTCTTTGTCTGGAATCTCTAAGATCACTAAATGTCAGGTGTTTTCCCTGAAGACCATGAACAAATAAAAGTTTCGTTCTCTGGGGCACAAGTTTTGGTCATTAGAGTCCTTGTACCAAATTCCCTGATTCCTGATTTGGTGTTACCTATTGTGCTATTTAAATAAAACAAAACAAGACCACCTTAATATTCTTCTCTTCTGTATCTCTAGTTATCTAGAGATAAGCATTACTCAAAGCAGATGCCCCAAATGACTTTATTCATGTATATGACTAAAGCAGAAATTTTAAATTCTAATAGACAATTATGTACATACAATTATGTACATGATGAAGGTAGATTTTTAATTTTTAGGAAGATTTGTACAAATTTTTGTTTATTTTAAAATTCAAATACATAATGTTTACTGAAGAGATGCCTTTTTGTGGGGAAAAAGAGCCATTTATGTATATTTATCCATATCTATCAGTACTGGGTCAAGGAAAGAATTTATGGAAAGACCTTGGTAACTAATGTTTCTCTAATGACAACTTACCAGTGCTTTTGTTGGAAGGTATTGGAAGGGAAAAATCTCAAGATTTTGAACTACAGAAATAGCCATGCATGTAGGTGTACCATTATCTGACAAACAGAAAATGTAATTTTAGCATTATAACTGCTTTTTCTTTATAATTTTCAACCTCTATATTGGGCTGGCCTATAGTTAGTATTTGGAATTTGAGACCCTTTGAAGCATGAGCAATGTCTTGCATTTGATTGTTTGATTTGTTTGCAGTGACTGGATTTTACTTTATTTGGGCTATTGGGATAGTTCCAGATCTCAAATTAAAAGCTACTAGATCAGTAGCTCTGGATATGGTTGTCATATGTATTTGACTTAAAAGCTTTCTTTCATTCTAGAGTGGGACTATTGCACAACCAGTTGGAATATTGATTCTTCAGCTGCCTCTGTAATACACACCTGATTTCTCTACCATTTCAAATTGTGATGTGGGGATTGTTAATGGTTAAATTATAAAAAAACCCCAAACCTATAATTACTGTCACTTTCTAAAAGAGCAAGATTATTTACTTTCAATTTACTTGCCTTCATTTTATGAGACTGTATTCTGCACAGATGAATCCTATTTTCAGAATAGTGATCTTCCTGCAAGAAAATCTAATACAAGAGAGCAACATCAAACTGACAGGAAGATTGAATGGGTAATATATGCCCTCTTCTTTTTAATGTGGGGTATCTTTATGATGCTGTGGCCTGTGGTCTACAACTTTGACCCACATCTTTCTTTTTGGTTAACCTCCATCAACTATTTAATATAGCTTCACATGTTTGTCATGTGAACCTGTAATTAATGCCATTCTATTCCCCATGTTAATATGTTCACTGAAAATGATATAGAAGGAAGGGCATTTAGATCTACAGAGAATTAATTAGCATGTAATTTTCAGCATATCATCTAGTGTTAATTAGCAGTTAAACCATCTTCTAGTGCATGACCTGCTGATTTAAATACAGCATTCTGTTACAGTGGCCCTGGGGGATAATGTCTTGAAAGGGTATTCTCTTGAAAATGGAACTCCCTGTTTGTCTCTTTATTTCTTTGTGCCTTAACATCAGATCTTTGTCAGCCCTTTCCACCACACAAAAGCCCCTTTACTTAAGTGATCAGCAAGCAGCAATTTTGATATTAATCACAAAAGATAATGATAGATCTAAGCATGCCAAATCATGCTTAAATGTGCTGCCTGATAGAGGTGTGATAACTCTGTTGTTAAAGGAGGGCCACATCCTTTATGATGGATCTCTAACTGCAGTAACTTCAGCTTTGCTATCTTTTCTTTAAACACATAAAATGTTTCCATGAGGAACTGTAATACTGGCTAGCTGAGCCATTCAGGAACTCTCTTTACTGTGTAAAGAGAGTAGTGTAGTGTATCAGCTTATATTTCTTGTGAAAAAAAACCCCAAACAAGTGCTATATTATATTTTAACTACCTAGCTTAATCTGCTTATGTTTTGCTATTCCTCTTTTCTTAAGTTGTGAGTGATCCTTTAAATTTTTTATTTCATCAGTGTGAAAATATCTAAAGCTCTATTTTATTGAGCACTTCCATCACCCTGAATACCTCTATTATACTGCTTTTGAGGTCTTATTTTTCTATGCAATCCAATTCCCTTGACCTCAGAAGAGTATTTATTCCTGGTATCCATGCTTTATATTATAAAGGCTTTACCCTGGTGTGTCATCAAAGCTGTTGCGGTGAAGTGGTGAGTTTTAGTACTGTGAAATTGAACTCTTTCATGGTGATAGAGAGCAGCTGACCCTAGTTCTTCAACTAGTTGATGATGGATTAGGAGATGAAACTAAGTGAGAGGTTGCTTGTGCTCCTTCTTGTGCTGCTGGTGTTTTTTTGTTTTTTTTTTTTGATGTGTGTGTGTTTTTTTGGTTTCATTGTTTTGTTTGGATTCTTTTTTCTTAATATTTCCAAGGTCAAGTGTTGCAGTGCAGGATGCTATTGGACTGAAAAGAAAATATTCTCTTGAACAGAAGAGATGACTTACCCAGGAAATGTCCAATGTTTGAGTTTCTGGAGTAAGTCTCTTAATGACCAAAAAAGCAATCCTCTTAGCTGTCACCAGAATTGTGCAAATTCTCTTGATAGAAGTTATCAGATGGGCAATACATGACAGATGCCCAGTATATGTTTTAAGAGGCAGATGTCTCAGATGGTTGCAATGAAATTTCTGCCTAAATCAAAGATGGATTGTAAATCTCTTCATTGCCATTATGAAGTACTTTTTAGGGCCAGTTAGAAAAGACTGTAGTTTTCCATTAAGTGGTAAGTAACTTAGTGATCAAAAATTTATTGTTTGCAAATTATTGCATTGTCCAGGAGCTGATCTCAACTTCATCGATGTATTCATTGCTCAGCTCTCCTAAAATATTCTGTCACTATGGATTCATCAAGAATTTAGTGCTGATAGCTAAACATTGCTTTTATTTGCTCTCCACGGGAAAGATCCAAACTGAATTGATAGAATTAATTTCTGAATAAAGCTATATTAAACCTGTACACCTACTTTTGTGTTATGAAATCACTGCCTACTCAACCAGACCAGTCTAAACTATCAGTGGTAAGTTTAAGGGCTGATATTTCCCCAACCTGTGACATATTCACTTTCCCCCCCCAGCCATCCTAAAGCAGCACTGGCTAGTGCTAGTAGTCTACTGATTACTGAAACTAAGCTCAGTGCGGAAACCATTTGCCAAGCATTGTGTGGCTTGGTCCTTAAAGGGTTTCATGTGATGTGTTTCTGGCCTGGCTGCTGGTCTCCCTTCAGCTGGTATGGGTTGGGCCAGGAAGAGGCATCAAAAGGGCATTATCTGTGCTGCACTGTACTGTGAGACTGGGAGAGCTGTTTAAGGTGAATTGGTGGGGGAGTAGTGCTCTGGTTCTTTGGTTATGTATTTTTCCTCTGGCAGAATTTGGGACATCACTGTTTTCAGGAATGGTAAAGTAACGCAATAGTTTCCTTTTCACTGTGATTATTAAATACAGCACACTTTGAACATTTCAGAATTTGCATTTGTAATTTTTTTTTTCTGCTTACTGAAAAGGAAATCTTGGTGTTACCAATTAAAAAAATCAGATACACAACCTTTAAAGCACTTTTGCGTGTATTTTAAATAAGTAAAATTATTGTGTGTTCAGGACAGTGGGAGGCAATGTCTGAGACTGAGAGAGACCATTCTTACTCTGGTAAGTCTCCTTTTCAAAATCAGAGGCAGGGAGTACCTATTTGCATATCAGTAAATGAAAATATTAAATGATCAAGCCTGGCTATATTTTATATACAATGTAGTAACACCAGTGTTAGAAATGCTCCAGTATGTTCAAATAACCTGTGCTACTTCTTCCTCAGCACAGAATTAGCTCTCGTTGCCAGACCCTAATGGATTTGTTGAAACCTATTCTGATTATGACATCCATCCAAAAAAGTTTGGGCTGAAGCTTACTAAAGCTATTCCGTCATTGTGGTTCCCACTTTTCTTCTCTGCAAAAATTTCTCTAACTGCTTTTCTTGTATAAAATAGCCAGTTGCTCTTTCCCTGGCATTAAGAGGCTATTACAAACCCTCTGATTGCAAAATCTTGAGTTCCCACTGTCAGCACTGTTTCAATTCCCAGATTCTAGGTCACATTAAAATACTATGGTGGTAGCTTTTATTCATCTTTCCCTGTTTAAATGTCTCATTTTATGGGCTCCTGGCATAGCATTCACACTGAAAAGTGTTACTGCTTGTATGAGTAAGTGGCACAAACAGACTTTGCAGAAGCCTGTAAGCTGTAATTTGCTGAATGATGAAAAGGGATGAATAGGGTAAGGTTGGTCCAATATGCTCTGTTTCTCACCAAAAGCTGAAGTGTTGAGAGGATGAAAAGGAGATTGTTGAAAAGAAATCTTTGTTGACTGCCTAATGATCCATAGATGTTTTGTTCGCTAAAATTGAAGATTGTGATTTTTAACACTTTGGCGTTCCTTGTGTCAGCAGGGGCCATGATGGATCCTCTTGGCCTACAGAAATGAATTAAGTTATTTGAATAGACTGCTGTCGTAATTCTACTTCTTGTGCAACATTTCTGATTAGTTCCTACGTAGATGCCTATAACCAAACTAGAGCTTTCAGAAAGAATTGTAATTTGGGCATTGCATGCAGGCTTACCAAGAATCATAAATTTCCAGAAAATTTTCATGTAACAGTCCTGTGAAGATGCAGCTCAGGAGATCTGACCATCTTCTAGTCTAATAAAAATCCCAATATAAGATGAGTTATTTATTGCTGCAAATTTTTGATTATTGCTATACTTATGGTACTATAAAAGCAATTTATGATGCTATATATACAAAGATGAGGCAAATTCTGGAGAACATATGAAAGTTAAAAATATTTCTAATTGTTGTGTAGGAAAACCTGTAACTATTAGCCTAGCTGGACAAAAAAATCGAAGCTTTTAAAAAGAATGTTTACATATTCTTTTGCTTCAGTAGGAAAAAACCACTCCCTCTGTCAGAAGGTGCTATTTCAAATCTTTAGGCGGTGTGAAAGGATGCAAGAATGGAGCTGTGTCTCTTGAAACTCACTTCAAGAAAAAACAACAGTAGCTTGGGCAAGCTGTGCCCAAGAGGTTGCAGGGTAGGCTTGGGACAAGCCTTACCAGGGACTTGTGATTGGGATGGTCCTTATGAGTCAAATACTTCTGTTGAAAGCCAGGCAAGCCCTGCCATAACAAGCTTGCTTCCAAAGCCAGGGCTGGTACTGTTGTTCTGGAGTGCATGAACATGGCTTCCCAAAATGGTTAATATGTTTTCACTCTCTCCTGTACCAGAGAACGTTAGCTCAGCAGCTGATTGACAAATGTAAAGCTCCTAATCTTGATTTGAAGTCTGCACCTTTTAGATTTGTTTGTGATATTTCTGGTTTAAATTGGGATTGGTGTGAGAAGCTGCATCTACAATGAAGAACACACTTCTATTTCTGGTCTGTTTCACACAGACAGCCTGAAAGGCTTCCGCTCGGATGGAAACAGGTCACATTTCATCCCAAAGCAATTGAAATGACAGCTACAAATTCTGTAAAAAGTTTATAACAAGCCTGCTGACAGATACTCAAATAAGGATTATTGGAGACCGCCAATAGAATGTTCATAATGGCTCTCATTGTACAAATCTTGATCAAGTACGAATTCTACCAAACTTCCTTACTGATGCTAGCAAATACTTTAATAAGTAGTCCAACTGCAATTCAAAGAAGATATCAAAATAAGGGAGAAGGAAAGCAATGTCTTTCTTGACCTCTCATAAAATTCTCACCTCTTCCTACATCATCAATATATTCCAGGAATGGCATATATTCCACTATATGACTGTCTTGTTTTTTCCTTAACTGCTCTTAACACCTGCAGATTATTTTTTCAATCTTAATTTACTGTGAACAGATTTTGGATGTCTGGAGTGTCTGGGGCTGGTATTGGTACCATAGAAGAGACATTATTTTGGAGCAAGTGAGATGATGGCCCACATTGCAGGCAATGTCAGTATTAAGGAACCAGTGAAAAAATGGTGTGTTTTGCTTTCTGGAAAATACCTGGCTGAGAACAGACACTGCCAACCTGCTTGTGATGCTCTCAAAAACCAACACACCAGCCTAAAACTGTTTGAAGTGATCTCCACATAGTTAAGAAGATTTCTGAATTCAAATCCTTTAAAGAAGAGAGATGTACTGGGCTGTTTCAGTGTGAGCAGAAACATTAGTTGCAATTTAGGTTCTGAGGAAGAAAATTATCTACTTTCTGTTCTCTCTTAAGGTGCCTTGGATTCTTAATCACTTGGTGTTGGGACCAGTGCTGTGTTCAATTAGTGCATTGAGTGCTTGTTATTAATCTGTTTTTCTCAGAGTAGTAACACTATCACTCCACTTTGGTACATGTGTACTTGGAGTAAATGCACACTGAAGGCAATCAAAGCTACATCTAAGCTTTGAGGGGCAGAATTTGGCTTTCACAGTTTAACTGGTGACACAACAATGACCGAATGTAGTAAAGTGGGAAAAGCTCATTTTCCAGAAGACCTTAGATGAGGTTAGTGGCACATAAATAATAGCATAGAGAATTCATTCTTTTTAGCAAGTCCCAGGCTATCAGGAGGCTGACAATCCGATAGGTTTAATTCCTGAGGGTCTAAAATGAGACTGGCCAGCTGTGGTTCGTGGATCACCAAGAGTCCATGGTGGTCAATCTGTCATAAAGGGATTAGGGAAGAATTCATTTATCTTCAGGCAACTATGCTTTCCTAGTTGTTTTAAGGATTTACAGAACCTTCATAAATAATTCTTTTTCCTCTTGCTAATGGAAATAAAGATATCAAGGACTTGCCTGTCCTGTGCTGCAATGTCTTTTTCTGCTACCTTTTTGCAGGAAATTTGACATTTTACTCTTCTGAAATGGAAGGAAGAGAAGTGAGGGTGCAAAGGCCAACCTTGAATCTCAAAATGACCAGGGAAGCTTGAAGTTGCTTCTACGAGAGAGGAAGATATGGGACTCGTAATCCTCAGCAGTCAGAAAAAAGTAAATATTACAATTTCATAGACATAACCAAGCACAGTGGAATTCATTATATCTTTTCTCCTTAGAACTGTCCTACTTTGATGCTGCAGTAGGATGGTCACACGAGGGAACACATTGGCTTGTGGGTGAGTTTGAGAGCACTGCTGGCCAGGAAAGGAGATCTGCTCTAAGAAGTGGCCTGAATATGAAGTAGTCTAAGATCTTCTTTTAAATACCATAATCTCCCCAGGGCATTAACACTGACTAGCAAAGAAGTCACTAAATTATTACAGTTTCCAGTTGTGTTGTTTAAGCATGTAACCCGATTCTCCTTACTCAACATTGAAATTCAGTTCCAGAACTTTGCTCTTAACTTTGCTGACTGGGACTCACATATTTCTTCCACGACTTCTAATAATGCTTTCTTTGGTCTTGAGCGGTCTTAAATGAAAAAATAATTCATTTCATACAGATTTTTTTCTAAGCTCTTGCAGTTCTAATCGGAGGGTATTGCAAAACCTCTATGTTAAAATTTAAATAGCAGGAAAGAAAAAGGCAGGCAAGAGGCAGTAAGAAAAAAGAGCACAATGGAGGATAAAAAGAGGAGATAATGGTCTATAAGCTCTTTGTGGCAAGGAAGGATTCCTTTTGCAGAACAGCACACCAGTGGGCCTAATTAATGCCTGTTACTTGCCACTTAAGTCTTGTTCTGAAACTGCTGGTAAGAAGCAAAGAGAAAATGAGAGGAAGAAAGAAACTCTGGAAGGGAAATGCAGAAAACACAGCACAGATACCTCCCTTGAGATTCCTGCTTTAGACTATAGGAACTTCTTGGAAGTAGAGACTCCTACAGCTGCATGACAGTGGCTGTAAATTGGGGGTACAACAATGTTGGGTTAGGGAAGGGGAGAATATCTTTACCTTTTCCTGTGAGATTTGCCCCATGATAGCATTATCATGGTTTTATTATAGGGTGATTTAAGCTGTGGGTGCTGGTAATAGGCTTCAAGAGGACATGTCAATGTCCAAGTGCTGCTGAAGCCAAGAAGGAAAATGAAATGGAACCTGGTATCTCTGGCTTGTGAAAGTATAGAATAAAAATAGAATGGAAAGTACCTGAAATAGAGCAGCTGCTCAGCTAAGTGTTGATGCAAAACTCTATCCCATTTTTTGGGAAATTTTTTTTCTAAATTCAAATCTTGGCAATGTTCATAATGATACAAATAACTTTTCTAGGCATTGTTTTATAGACATATTTATTTTTACATGGTTGTTTATATGCCGTCTGAATTATTGCTGTGATACTATCTAGTATCACATTATCAACTGTGAAAGGATAGTCTGATCTGTCTGAAAAATGGAGTTGAGGTGTAAACTGTGTACATCAAGGGCATTTATCTAGTGAGTAGCTTGTCATATACCCACAAAGGACAAATTTCAGAAATGGGCTTTTTTCTTGAAATAATATCTAAACACATCTTTTAAAATCATGAGTGATCCCTGTTCAAACTTATAGTTTTGTGCTGGGGGAGCTATCCACTAGTGACATCCAGAGTGAACTCTGATGCTTCAGCACTTGTACATCATTGCAGTTCCTCCACACAGACACCTCGGAGAAGGAGCTGCTGCTTTGGGAACTGCAGTAGGGATGAGTAGTGTGGCCCTGCTTCCTTGAAGGCCCCTCACATTTCACATGCTGGACTGGAACATGCCTTGTTAACCTTTGTCTTAAAGGTAATCCATGGTTTACACAAGTTAAGATATTTATGATCTTTTATTAGCCTCATTCACATGAAAGACCTATAATTTCACCCTGATTCAACTACAATATGTGGTGGTATTAGGGATATATTTTTCTTTGTTTTGACAGGACATAATGATACAGGTATGAGAGAATTGATTATATTCCATACTATGAATTTGGAGATAGAGCCAGTAATATGCTAGTTAGCAGTTTCACATAATCTCATTGACTTCAGCAGCTTTATCCTTTTCTTGCACTATAAATGAAAAAGACTCAGTCCATTAACATTTAAATTGGAGATACAGATTCCTGATGTAAACTGTTGGCAATGACATTAATAGTGGGCACAGCCCATTAGCGTGAGCTCATATTAGCAACATCTTAATAATCATGGCAGAGCTTTTTTTAAAGTTATGGGAATTTCACTATAGCATATAATTAAATGTGTATGGAATTTTTATTGGTTATAATTAAGATGCATGATCTTTGTTTATTATAGCATTAGAAAGTATTATAATGGCTCTGAAAAGCACTGCTTGTCATGTGGTACTGCTTAATTATGGAAAAATACTATAACACTTCAGGTTGGGCTGATTAAAGCAATTAGCACAAAATTATAATTGGGTGCTATTAAAGTATGTAAAAATATTTACAAGCCTCCTCATGACTATGGGAATTGGGCCTTAAATGTTTTTCTTCTTAAGAAGATGCAGTTTTATATTTTTCCTGTTGCTATACAAGAAAAAAAAAAGTGTGAATCTATTAGCTACTTATTGGGCAATGTTATCAGGGTCTTATATGTGTGCATGTATTTAAAACTATTTTCAAATCCTTTAAAATCTGAAATTATGCATGTTGATCTTAGCCACAGAAGCATTCTCATCTCTGTTATTCTAACCAATGCTAAGCAGTGTAGAAATTAGATCCTTCTTTTCTAAACAGATTTAAAGTTCATGTTCCTCTACCTAGACTATGATAAGATCGTTTTCTCCTGTCCCATTGTCTTCACTTGGAAACACTGATTTTGACTTGAGTTCAGTTTTCAGCACAATATTTATACCCACATTAGTATTTTTCCCTTGCTTCTTACATGGGCAAATATGGGACCTCTCTGTCATCCCTTCTTGTTATGATGGTTTGGGTTCTGTGTGGAGTCCAGAGGTATTTGTCATTTGTCATTTTAGGGTAGCTGAAACCAGCAATATCAGCAACTAAAATATGCAAATCACGAGGGTGAAGGGAATAAGTCCTTAAATATTTTTAATTGAAATTATTCTGTCATCTTCTGGGTTTGGGATCTTTGGAGTGCACTGAAGTGAAGCTTCTCTCCACAGCTATACCAAAGGAACTCAAGCACTTAAAAATAAGAAATCAAATAAACTATTATTGGCAGTACAGGGATAACTGTTTCTCTCAGAGCTGTTACTTGGAAATACTTTCTTATTGTTTGCACAGTAATCTCTCCAGTTCCTTCTTGAACCTGCTGTTCTGTGATGATAACAGAATTCTGTAATCACCGAGTAGTGGGGAAAATGTCATCAGTTTTAATAAAAATGTAAGGTTTTGGTCTCAAATTTTTTTTCTGCTCCTGTACATTATGCATTGAAATGTTTCAGTCCATTTTACTTTTTCCTAAAAGAAACTCCGAGACATTTCTGTCTCATATCTGCCTCAGAAAGGCAAGTGAAATGATATTGTTTCAGCTGGAAGATGTCCCATTTGTTATGATAAGAGATTATGTTCTCAGGGTTTTTGCTTTGTTACTCTCACCAACTTTGATTATTTGTGTAAGTGATGAGAGCAAATTGTGAGATGTGATATTTCCCTCAGCCAGGGATGTGTTCCTTAAAACTATATTAAAATATGTTATGTCTTTCTTCAATGTTCCATGTCAGTGCCTTGCTTATCTCTCTACATGTACTTTTTTCCTACTAATTTTCTATTCTCTCCATAAAATTAGGAAGTCTGACATTTCACCACAAACAGGTGCCAGCCATCTCCATATGCTACACAAACAATTTAATCCGAATAGTGGTTCTGGTGAGTTGTTGCAGATGTTTTTGTTTGTTTCTTTGTTTTAATTTAAATAATATAAATCTAAATCATCAGGTTAAACCAAAATTCTTTCTGTGCTGGCACATTGTAAAGGAGCATACAAGTTATATAGATGTCATCGTTTATTATTGTTTATTGTCATTTATCAATGACAAGCAACACATGGGTGGTCCCAATGATTACATTTCAGTTTGGACTGATAGGATGCTGACAACTAAATATTTCCTTTTCCTGCTTAAAAAAATCCTACTTAACTGGTGGCACAAATTCTTTCAAATAAGGTACCCTACTCACCAGAACTGTAGTGATAAATTGCTCTATCTGCCCATTTTTGTACTTTGGTATAGAAATTTAACTTTTCTCCAGACACTAGCTTGATTTCTTTTTCTTTCATTTTGACACAAGCTTGGACTACTGCTTTTTTATTAAATTGAATAAAAATTAAAAAAAATACAGATATTGTTACAGGTGATAATGAAATAGAGATTCTTTTGCATGTCAAGAAAAGAATGCTATGATGAAATTTTGCTTTGTAGCTGCAGCAGTTATGTGCTGTAATCTCTAGACAGTCCTCTCCCTTATTCATAGATGAGTTGTTTAAATTAATGTACAATAAGCCCTGACCAGATTTTAGGATGAAGTACAAGACAGCTGAGACAAATGATGTTCAGCCATCTAATTGCCTAAATTAATTTTTTGATTCTTACATTCAGTGGCAAATCTGTCAAGACACAAAAACTCATCCCCTTCTGCCTGTCTCAGATGTTCAGGTTTAAGTCCCAAATACAATAATTAGCAGTATCACAATGAGAGCAGAATTCAGTGACCACTGTTATTTCATGGTTTCAGCAGCTCTGTCGCACTGGGAGTGCTTTGAATTTTTCACTCAACTTAGCAACGTACACTTTGATACACTTTTCATTATTAAGCTAATAGGGAGGCTCATGGAGGACCTTAAAATGGATTCAAGTGTGAAATCAGTAGGTAATATACATAATGAGGCCATCGCTACAGCTGTGCTGCTTGGTAAAGTTAAGCTACAAAGAAACTTGAAATTGGATTTGGCTTGAGTTTAGACCTGCACCTGTGAACAGCAGAGATATTGGGAATGTCAGGCAAACAATCCGAGGCTTCTTAATCAGCTAAAGTTATCTATAGGTAAGTGATCTTGCACAGATGATTTGGGGGAAGGGGAAATAACCTCCCCTTCTTTCATTGTTTTTCATGAGCAAAATGGCAACAGAACCTCCGATGTATATTTCTCCCATCTATCTCCTCTGAGGCTTTGACTATAAACATGGTTTCTTCTCTCCCTTACCTGTTTGTGGTTTTCAGGCTTCCTTTCCTGTCTAAATTATCACAAGGCTTCTCATGGTAATACAATGGTTTGCTATGGATCTGTCTGAGAATTCTGAGTGAGTCCCATCTTGCAAACACCTGAGTGTTTTCAGACCTTGCTGTGGTTGTCAATCACTCACTGGTATAATAGGGCAATTAAAATTAATTTTTCAAGTTCTCTAAATTTGTCTGTGCATTTCTATAATTGGGAAGCCATAAAATGGTGCCCAGCCTTGTGAAAATATGGATGTTCTTGTGGCTAAGACAGGTGGGGGGAGAGCAGAGGGAGGAAATAAAGGCTTGGTTCTTATCTCTGTCACATACTTTTCATGCCTTATAGCATGTCCCTTAGTCTCTGTGGGTCTCTGTAGGGAGCTCATAACTACTTGTACCTGTAGGGATAATAGCCCTTCTTTTCTCCTCTTATCCATGCCATTGTTTTGGTTTGTGAACTCTGACTAGTAAAAGACTGTTTTTTACAGTGTGTGTGTAATGAGATGATATCTATATCATTTCATTCAAGCTGTGCTATAAATATTTTTGAGAATCATCTGTCAAAATATTTTAAAAAACAAAAAAATCATGTTTTTAGGGAAACAATGCTCCCATGGTTCTGTTGTTGTTGTTTAGGAGCAGGTTTTTTTGGTTGGTTGTTTTTTTTTCTTTTTAGTTTTATTTTTGTAGCCCACAAAGAAGGCACAGCCAGCATTTCCTGAAATAGTCTGTGGTTTTCCTCTCTGCATGAACTGCTGTACTGTATCTTGGAGTTGTGGTCTACCATGAGAGTGAGACAAACTGGGAATCCACAGGATCTGAACTTCAGCATTCTCATGAGGGGAAGCAGAGGGGCAAATGCTGATTTTGTCACTCATGTGACCAGTGACAGGACTCTAGGCAGTTGTGTGGAGCTGAGCTCGGGGAGGTTTATGTCAGATATTGGGAAAATGCTCTTCACTCAGAGGGCAGTTGGGCACTGGAACAGGCTCCCCTGGGAAATGGTCACAGCACAAGGCTGCCAGAGTTCAAGAAGTGTGTATGGAAAGTGTTCTCGAGCACAGGGTGTGATTGTTGGGGTGTCCTGTCCAAGGCCAGAGCTTGGACTTGATCATGATGAACCCCTTCCAAGACAGCATATTTTATTCTGTGAATAAAGGGATCAAGAGTAAGAACAACAATTCTAGTGACTGTACCTCAATTGTTTTTCTGATCAGGAATTAAAAATTTCTAATCCTGGCTTCTTGAAGTGTTTCATTTTAATGTTTTGTTTATTATAAATCTACCAGAACTGTATCATCTGTGAAACAGGCAAATTGTTATTGACTTGATATATTGAGTTTAAACAAGGGGAGATAAAGAGATTTCAAGGGGGACAAAATTTCAGATTTAGGTTCTGAGGTTTTTGTCTTGTTTTTTGGTTTGGGAGCTTTTTCTGGCAGGTGCTGTTTGGTGTGTTTAGTGCAGTAGGCACGGACGGTGTGATGTTGTAAGGACACAGGTATTCCAGGTCACACTTACAGACTTGCAGAACTAACACACATATGATAAAGAGAATATGTACCTGAGGAAATGCAAGTGATTATGCAGTTGTGAAGATTAACATTATCCTGAATTTACTTCTTGCAAACAATCTGAGGGACCCAGTAAAATAAAGTGTAGTTTCTGTAGTGCTGCCTGAGCTCATGCAAAACTCTTTGTGGTTGTATATTTGTGTCTAATGAAGGCTTGTGGGTTTTTTTGGGAAATGAAGGTACTGTGGCCTCTAAAGGACAGGAAGAAGGCATCCTTAAGAATAAAGATGGAGAGAGAATGGAAGAGGGAAACTCAAGATTCTTAAAGTGGCTTATTTGGTTTTGGGGCATCTTGCAGTGGAATTTACAGTAAACCCTAAAAGTTAGGCTAATCAGTCTTTTCTTGAGCCAGTGAGCCTTTTGTTTTTATATTTGTTACTCCAGAAAAAAATCCAAAATCTCCAAGCCTTCTTTCTGATGGAAGCAGATGAATTCAGAAAATTCTGTTTCTGGAATATTAGCCAGAAATTGGGAAACTAGATTGTAACAAAGTACAGAAAAAAATATATGCTTGAAATTTCAATAACTAAAAGTGGTTGGAGAAATCTGGAACTAGGAGTCCCCTTATCTAGCACAAATTTTGACATCTGGCCACACAGAATTTTTAGTATTATTTTAAATGCCCTGAAATGTTTAACGAAATGTTTTTGGTTTTAAGGATAGGAGCATATCTCAACACTCTTGAACAGAAAGTTGCAATGCCAGAAATCCCCTAAGGAAGTCTGTTCCTGCTATGAGATCCTGGGCAGGGTGACTTGAATAAAACTGTGGATGCTTCAGGGTTCATCCAAATTGAGCAAACTCTGAACCTTTTGAGATTCACACCCCAGCAGTTTCTTTGATGTGAAACAGTTTGAGAGGCAAATCCAGGAAACTTTATTGTCTATCAAAGATTTTTGCCACTGCCCAGCTGTGGGACAATGCCTGGCAGTGGTGTGGGAGCGAGGCATGGGGTAGATCCTTCTACTCTGATGTGGGGCATGGCCACTGCTGAGCAAAAAGAATAAGACTGGACCACAAGTCATGACAGTTCAAAGGATTATGGTCTTTGGGCTAATTCCTAATTCTCTTTGTTCTTTTTACTGTAGGAGAAAAGGAGCCAGGACAGGCAGGTGATTACCTTTGGTTGTTGTTGCTGTACCACAGTTAGAAAAACAAATGTGGCTGATTCGTTTAATTTTGTTTTAATTGTTCCCAGACAGGTTAATGAGTGGGATGTTTCCTAGTGCTCACAGGTGCCCCAGCACATCAGCTGTCCTCGTGCAGGGAGGCAGCTGGTCTTGCCTTGGTGATTTCCACTGTTACTGCAAACCTCATTGCCCTGGACCTCTGAAGGTGCAGCTCCATTTAGTTTTAACCCATTCTCTTTCTCCTAGCTTTAGATTGCTGGAGATTAGGAACAGAGGAAGGAGGAGATAGAAAAACTACCTTTTTTTTAAATTCAGCTGCAGATTCTCTGTCATATGTAATGCTTTTCTGATAGTTAGGCACCGCATAGTCACTCCTGATACAGTAAAGTATCTTTTAAAAGGAAAACTGAGGAAATAGCCTCTAATGATTCTTTGTAAAATGTTATTTTTACCTCTGCAATAACGGATTTTTGTCTCAGTGGTGGCCAACAGCCAGGAAAAGAGCAAGACAGTGCTTTCTAATGGAATATGTGAATCTTCCTTACAATGTTAAAACAAGGAGTATTGGATAATTTCCTTGAGAGGCAGAAAAAAACTGTTCTGCACGGGTGTGCTGCTCGTGATCCCTCTATGATCCCTCACCCAGGGCTATGGTGACTTGATATCCTGTTTGGTTTGTGTAGGCAAGTCCTTGTTCTCGTGTCTCTTTTTTTTTAACACTTATGCAACCACTCTGCTCTGTCAGCTGTTGAGGCAAGAGCTGTGCTGGGACCTTATGCAAGGCACACAGGCTGCTTTTCTCCTCTAGTGGAGAAAGACTTGTGAGTGAGCTTGAAGTATGATCCCAATCCCACCAGATCCTAACTGCTGCTGGGGTGAATGTAGCATCTCACCCTGCTGAGAGCATCATCTTAGTTGTTGCCCACATAGCTGATGTTGTGCTGCACACGTACATTGCCCCCCACACTCCTCCCACTAAAATTCAATTGAATAGAAAACATTTCTTGAAGCTTTTGAAGTTAAGATTGTGCTTAATTTTGGCTGGTTTTCTGCTTTTCTTTCTTTTTCGGTGCATCTTATCCTGCCTTATTTTATAAATATCTGTGTGTGTTTACATATGGAGCAAAGCTGAAAGAGAAATTCTCCCAGTTGCTTTTCACTTTGGACTGTTTTTAAGACTTCAAAACCATAGTAGTATGTCTTTTGAATGGAATAATTTTGAAATAAAAATTGTCAGGGGTCAAGCTGTAATAAAAGTTTCATCTTCTTTCTTTCTCTTTTGATTGAAATCACTGAATTGGAGCTGCTGACTTATTGAATGAGAAGGCTGGGAGCCTCATACACTAGGACATTGGATCTGGGACTACACTAACTGAAAACTAAATTAACATAATAGACAATAAGCCCAAACCTTCTATTTGTGATTATTGTGTGAATGTTTTTTGGGTTTTTTTATGAAGAATTAAAAGGGCGTAATATAAATAGTGGAAGTGATGGGAAATTTTCAAACTTTCAGTTTCCTAAAATTAAAGCAATTTAAGAATACAGTACACTAAGAAGTAGTATCTTAATACCAATGACTACTGCTTTCCATCAGGACCAATAAGTTTTGATTACCAATTTTATTGTAAAGGTAGTGGGATTGTCTGTCATTGCACCTGCCAGTCTCACTTAGTTCAATGTAGTGGTTGCAATGTAAGAAAATTAAATTATGACTAAATATTAGAATGGAGAAATTCCATCTGTTCCTAGCAAAAGCTGTTCAAAACTATATAATACATGTTGAGACATGAAGCAGAGACACCTTAGTAGCACACTTAAGGAACACAGAGCTTGTACCTGTATGTGTGACTCCTTAGTCTACTTATTACTAGAAATTTCTAGGCTTTGATTTGGGAGGAAGTGATACCTTGTTGCCTCTGAGACAGGCCAGGTGCTAGTGGAGTGAATTAGACCTTGTACCTGCTGCTGTCTTCCAGACTGATGAGGAAAATCTTTCCTGTGCTGGCACTCCCATGCTTTGGATTGTTCTGAGCTGAGCACTGTCCTATGTATTACTTCTTTTATCTGAGCATCATGATTATTTTTTGATTCAGGAGCTAAACTAACAAAACAACGCTTTCCTGAAGAATTGTCTCTAGTGCAAATGAACAGTATAAATGCTTTTCCAGCTCTATGATTTTGTATCTAAGTATGCGTGTTTGGGAAAAGAGAGAAATGTCATCATGGTTTAACTGAAGAATACGTGATCCACAGGTTGGTCTTAGGCTGAGTACGAGGAGGAGCTGCTAATGCCCTTCATTTTCTGTTATAAGCATTCTGGAAAAGTTGGCTTCTCCAATAATGAAGCTGGCCATAATAATTATGACATATTTGAAGATTATATGTTTGAGTTATCCTTAGTTCTGTGAAAGCTGGCTTCCAAATGTTTTTAGGAATGGGTTTTTGAGGAGAGTTTGTCCAAATCTGACAGAGGTTGCAATTCTAACACTTACCATGTGAATTCAATGTGATGTCTTTGCCCTGGGCAAAATAACAAATTTTGAGCAAATTTATCCCAGTGAGAATTTAATACTATTTTCACGAAGAAATGTTCCTATTTTCAGTGTGAATCATACCTGGATTATTAACATGTGAAATAACAGTTTTCAAACTTTGCAAATAATTTACATGTGTAAGCATACTAGTGAAAATTCAGTATAAAAAGTTTTGGCTTTCTATGGAAATTTCTGATTTTTACGAAGCAGTGTGATTTCTCTTTTTTTTTTT
>VZDJ01001247.1:5891161-5934215 GCA_008694505.1 Cyanoderma ruficeps
TTTTTTTTTTTTTTTTTTGTTGTCAATAAGTTAATCCTAAATGCTGACATGAGATTTTAGTAGGAAGCTCATCCTATCAGTTGTTGATAGGGCTCACTGTTAGTGCATGTCCTAAGTCAGGGCATAAGCCAAGATCTGAGCTGCAAGTGGAGGCTGGAGTAAACAGACTTGACTAACTTTTACCTGCCAGGGATTTGGCCCAAGTATTTTGGCTATGATGTGGAAAACTAACATTCGTTCTTAATTAGCTAAATGTGAGCTATTTTGGATTTATTTTTGTGTTATTTCACAGTTCGGTATATTTTATATCAAGCTTAAAAATAATAAACTTCTTTTAACCCTATTACCCTACAGTAATATAGTGGAATGTTTGCTAATTTCTCAGAAGCATTTTATTTAAAGATAAATAATCTTTGTATTGAAAAGCAATTTTAAAATTGTTTATTTTTATGCTGATATGCTAAAAGCAGTACTGTATACAGATGTCTTTATCATCAGTTTTACCAAGGGGTCCTATAACACATATGTTTATAATCTATTAGCAGAGAATTTGAATATACCCCATGAGTAATATAAAGTAGCAAAATAAGATGGTGCACCCTGACAAAACAAACATATCTCTAATAATGAATTTCATTTGTGAGTGATGTTTATTTGTCATTTCCATCCATACAATAAGAATTCTCAAAGTCTCTCATCTACTCCATTTTTTTCCCTGGCTCCAGTACATGATTCCCAGTATTTCTAGCTCTTTTTGTGATCTTCTTGAAAGTTTTCTCATCTTTTCTAGTGTGTTTGCCTCCCACTTCTTCCCTGCAAGGTGTTAATCTTTCCTGGTGCTTCTATTTCACATAAGGCATTTACATGCTAATTTTGATTTTCCTTGATTTCTTAAAATGCTTTTAAAAAAAATCCATATCTTTATGTAGCAATGGCATTCTGAAATTGTCAATACATTTTTTTGGTAAAATGCCTTGTAGGAAGCAAAGAAAGCAATAAAACTCCTTAAGTGTCCTTGGTTATGGAAATAATGTGAACCACTCTTCTATACTGTGCCTGAATGTACAAGCAACTGCTGAAGATTTCTGGGTACAATGGCCAAATCCTCATCCTTCAGCAAACAATATATTAATTCTTATAAGAAACATCCAATTTGATTCAACTTTAAGTGGTACAGAAAAAAATAGACTTGTAGGGAGTATGTGGGGGAAGAGTCTTCCATATCAATCTACTTGGTTTCTACTAAACTGATTCTTACTGCATTGTGAATTCAGGGTAATGTCTTTGAGACCAATACCTGTCATCTGGAGGTCTGGTTGTTTTATTTTTTAATCTGGTGTACTTCATCTGGACCCAAAAAATAGTTAACAATGGTTGCAGACTACAGGAAACAACTCATACATCCATTGAGTGCAGCTGGACCCATGTCAGGTTTCCGTCCAATGCAGTTACAGTTCTTGTGAGTGATTTCTGGAATACACGGTGTTGGTTCACTGCTCTTGTGAGCAGCTGGAATAGCTGGAGATTAGAGGGCTGCAGAAGTAGGGAGGGAAGAGAAGACTGAGGAGTGGGGATGAGGACCTGACCCTGTTATTCTAGATCACCAATGTGGCTGCTCCCAAATGGCTTTGCCACAGACCACTGTGGATCTCCCATATCCTTGTGGCTGTGTTCCTTCAACTCTCACCTCTTAGCACTAACTCTCATCTGTTAACCTGTTCTTTGTTTTGCATACTGTGTTGTGCTTTTAAGAACCAGAGGCTGTGGTGTTGTAGATGTGTGTTGTACCAAACACTCTGTGGCAGTCTGCCTTCGCCGTACAGGCTGAGATGGGAGGAGCAAGGCCTGGAGTGCCTTAGCACCGGATTTAGCTCTGCTGGAGCTGTGCTCTGAGATGAGGGCTCTTCTGTGTTTAAAAACAAGTTCATACAAGATCACAGTGTGGCACTTGTGTTACCGTAAGTTTTGGTACCACTTGTTCTCAGCCTGCAAGAGGCAGCCATGGGAA
The DNA here is from genome assembly GCA_008694505.1 of Cyanoderma ruficeps. Lineage (NCBI taxonomy): Eukaryota > Metazoa > Chordata > Aves > Passeriformes > Timaliidae > Cyanoderma > Cyanoderma ruficeps. The sequence goes on from VZDJ01001247.1 coordinate 5,893,170, forward strand.
CCTGCCTGTGGGGCCTGGCCTGAGGCAGAGGAGCCCCGGCTGCAGCACTGCCCTGGCATTGGGCATCCTGTGAAACCCAGCAGAGGCCACTGAGAATTATTCTATTTTCCCCCTCTGTTTAACTCTCACAGTGGCCTTGTGAGGCCGATGAATTATGTATTACAGACTGGTTTCTCTCTCAGGCTTATCTGCATTAGCTGAGGCAGTTCCCGAGGAGGCAGCAGCTCTTTGGCGGCCGTGCCCACGGGAGCTCGCCGAGCCTGGTTTGCCCTGCCTGGGGCTGCCCTGGCCGGTTTGGGCTGCAGACCGTGGCCTGGGCTCCATGGCTCCCAAAGCCCAGTGCCCCTGAAGAACAGGACTGCTGTGCCGATGGAAAGCTGGTCATCCTTCCTCTTGGGTGTGTTTAATATCCAGTTGTACATACTCTGTTTTATACCTGGCTGTGTTTGTGTTTCTCTACAGTCAGGTGCCTGTTTAGAAAATGTAAATATTTTAGGTATAAGGCTTTAGAACTTTTCATGTTGTTGCTCACCAAAAGGTACACACTGTATGTTTTCAATATTTTTGCTAAATGCATATATAACTTTTATTTTTCTGTGAAGTGGAATATTTTCCCTAAGGAGTTAACTAATATCTCTGAAGCCTTCTAAGGTTGAGATTTGAAAAACCTTCAATATATGTCCCTGATTTTCTGATTCCTTTGCTTATTTGTTTAGGCTGATGGGAATAGGCTTTGTCTACTGTGCTTGAAGAAGAAAAGAAGATTTTTGTGCTCCCAGGAGGGGAAGTCAGTTTTCATTGGCATTTTAGTGAAATATTAAAGGCAAAGCAGATTTGCAGGGACACACTGCAAAGGCTGTCACAGTGATCAGAGAGGCATTGGAGTGAGGAAAGGGACAGCTAAATGTGTAGGTGGAGAGTCAGTCCATTTGAGCAAAGGTATGAGTAACTGAGGTTATGAATTGGTTGCAGATGGGAGATGGCAAGCAAGAAAAGTGGAACAAAATTATATTGACATCCCTGTGTTGTCTAAAGACCACTACAAGACCATTAGTATTGCTGCGTAGCCAGCAGGGAGGCCCTGTCAGGGTGAGATTTTACTTAGGCAACTGGTATTGATTTTTAGTCTGCCGCCAGGATGTAGGAAGGAAAAGATTTTTTTCTTTTTTTCTTTCTTTTTTCTCCTCTGTCCATATTCATGGATGCAAAGCAGTGTGTCTGGACCTGGGATGTATGGTTCAGAGTGTGTGTGTGCTGTCATGACTGACTTTATTGGGTGAAAAATCATTTGAATTGACCTTCAGACTTCTGGCCTTGCCTTTGCTCATCTTTTCCTCTCATGTCTACTGTAAGGCCATGCTAAAAGGCAAAATTAAGAATCCAACACGTGGTTGTGGCAAACCTTTTTTCTTTTTGGTCATCTCTGAAGGAATTTTGAGTGAGTTTTTAGTATTTCTGGTTACCCAAGTGGAGAGCCCTGTGTTTGCTCTCTGGGGAGCAGCAGCAGCCAGAGCTGTAAGGGCTCAGGTCTCCCCTGGGGTTGCTCAGAGTGCTGTGGGGCTCCAGGTAAAAGCCAGGGGCAAATGTCACAGCAGTGTAGGGAGAAACTCTAAACAGTCAAGCTGCCTTTAATTTCTGGCCAAAGTCTGATCCAGATACTGCCAGATAAAGCTGTTATTAGTGTTTCTGTGTCATCAGTTCTGGTGAAAATAGAGTGGGGGCTAAAAATGGGCCATGAAGCAGCCATCTGGCCAAGGTAGCAGCTCTTGTTCTTGGGTGTCACTTGAAGTGGCAACCTGGAACAGGAGTAGCTTAGTACTTTGTGATGCTTCTCTTTTTTCTTCCCTCCTGCAATGGACGGGTGCCAGTTTCTCTTCTGTATTTATGAGTCCCCAATTAAATGTGTGCAATGAGTTTATTTCCCTACTTCCTAAGAGAAAACTTGGCAAAGAGAAAATTCTGGGAAGAGAACGTGTGTGAAAAATAGTGAGCTGTGATCTGCATGTAATAGATGGACAGAGACTGACCTGGTTTAAATCACATAGGATCCTTCCTCATGACTTGCATTAGATCCTAATATGTTGTTGTTAATACATTTATTTAGCAGAGAAAATTATTCTCATAGAGATATGTTTTTCTTCATTCCATTGCATGTATGATAAACACTTAGATAAGGGTGCCTTTTCTTTAAAATTTATATACCTGTACTCAGAAAATTGAGGCTGCAGAATTGTTAGAGAAACAAGCACCGAAACAGAACAGTGCTGTTCAAGTGTAATAGATGAATTAAATCTCCCATGCTATTTCATCCCTGTTTATCTATGTCTTCACTTTCTCTCATGTTGTGAAGCCTACTTAAATTCATTCTGTTATGTGTTTGACAGATTATTCCTATGGAGTATAGGTCTGAACGTTGCTTATTTCCAAGGAGATAAAATTAAAATATTCTTTTGGGAATTTGGGCCTTTAATTATGGGCAATTTTTAAACCAATTAGTTTTGATCATTGAAACACCAGATTAAATCCCAGCATTGATTGAGGTCAGTTCTGTTAAGTCTTCAATTTTTGTGTTGTCTTGTGGAACAGACAGCTGTTTATCCTGAAAAATTGTTTGCTGCTGCTTTATTTACCCTCTCTCCTACTTCAGTTCTGGCCACACATCTGATTGTGAAACAATTACAATCAAGAAAACAAACCCCCAGTCTAGGATACTTTAACTTCTAAACTTGTAAATGTTTTTAATTTTGTCTTATTCATAGTGATTAATTAGAGCTTTTTTCAGACTCCCCATCTATTTCTGCATCATAGTGATGAAAGAGTAAAAAAACCCCATTTATTTACAAATTCTCTCCAAAGTGCTAAAGCATCTCTGTTCTGAAGCACAGCAGAAGTCAAGTTATTAGCTTATTCTTCTTCCTTAGTTCTCCCTCCAGGACCTACTCAGATTCTCTTTGGCTTGACTTTAACCCTGAGATGAAAAACTATCTGATTTTGGGTTGCATCACCAAGAATTGTCCCTGTTTGTTTGTGGGGGGAGTTAGCCCCTTACGGAAGAACAACATGCATAATTCCAAGTTGCAGCTTATTTGATTAGGTCTGTCAAGGTCCAGAGTATACAGTATTGTATTTAACTTTACTGTTCAATGCTTTAAATCCCTCCCCACACTATGATAACGGAATCTTTATCTGAATTCAGCCCAGTTAGGCTATAAAGTAATCAGCAAAAGGCTTCTGGGTTTTAGTTGCTGCAGAAAAGCTGATGCAATATGAGTAATGATTTGCAACACTGTGTGCAACAATGGTTTTATACCATGCAAGCATAAGATCTATTTCCTTAAGAAACTGAGGTGTTTTATGAAGACCTATTAGTGTAATAGAGAACATTTTCATCTGTGCATTTTGCTAGAAAATACTGGTGGAGGTTTGGATATCACTTGGGGGTGTGTTATTTGTGAGCAGGGCCGATTTTTTTAATCATGCTTTTGTAAAACCTCAAGTACAATGGCACCATTCATTCCAGTAACGTTTTCAAGTACAACCACCACCTTTATTCCAGTAACATTTTTCATACAAATAAATAACTTGCAAGTGATTGTTTTAAGTGTAGAATTAATTTTTAAGTTTGCTGGAACACTCTGCACACCAAAGATCTTTCTTTTTGGTCCTTAACACACATGCATGCAGTCTAGTTGCCCTTCTAAAACCTTGAACTTGATTTTCAGTCTGAAAACCATAAATTCCTTAAGCTGAACACAGACTCTTGTCTTTACGCAGAAACATTTGCTAAATTTAGAAATATAGACAACAGTTCCAGGAAATGTTATGTAGAATCTTCACTTTACATCATTAGCTGACAAGTAAGAACCAGAACCTTACTTGCAAGCCAGTAAGATGGGGTTGTTTTCCTTGCTGCTGTTTGATAGCAAATGATTACAGATAAGCTGTGGGGATATCCATTTATTCACAAGGACTTTGTCTTGCAGATGAAAAAAACATTACCAATTCAGAAAGCTCTCTACGTATGGCAATCAATTTTAACTCTGCCTTTCTGCTGATAATGGAAGCTTCTGTCTCACCCCCTGTCTGGCTCACGCGAACTCCTCTTCAACACGTTCTGAGCTTGACAAAGTTGTATAAATCATTTTATGGTAACAGAAGATATTGTTAGGCTGGTAAGCAGAAAGGAATAAATACACAAGTGTCAAGCTGCCTTCAGTTATATCTATTTATTACCCCACATGAATGCACACAGTGCTTCATAAAACTCCACCAGTATTTTCATCAAGTTATGTCTTTTGGGAGAGGGAGAAGCTGCTGTAGGGATGATGTTAACTAAACCTTCATGCTCAATAGAGTGCAGAACACCAATTAAGGAGGCTCTTGCTCTAAAAGTGCCCTAATTTCCCACGTGAGTCAGGAGAATGTTTTATAAGAAGGCTCATAGGATTCCCTGGGACTTGGCATGTTAGCTAGAGAAAGGTGACATAAACACAGGCAAGTGTATCCACTAGAGGGTATTGGCACACTACACATGATGGTGCATTATAGATAATATCTAACAGGTCTCATTTATTATGCCTTAATATGAGACCTTTAAAAGTCCTTTCTCTTGTAAAGCCTATATTCTCCAGAACCTTTTCCATTTCCTGGTAGCAAATGCATTCCTAATATGAGCTCAATTGCCATTAGGAGAACAAAGGGGTGGGAAGCTGCTCACCACCAAATTATCAAATGGCTCATGCCCAGGTGCTGATTGAAATATTTATGTAGTCAGAAGACTTCTAGAGAGTTGGAATGTCAGTTGAGCAATATGAAGGCTTGCCCCTGCCTTGCACAACAGCTTTCAGGAGAAGGATAAGTGGGTTCAAATTCTGCAATCCAAGCATTTCCAAAAAGCATCTGTCCTGGAGTGGAAAAAGCACAGGAAAGGAGCTCCTATTTTTAATAGCATCCACTCATCCCATTGCTATCAAGACTTTATAACAAATCTAGGATGAGGCCTTTAAGTTTATAGTACAAGGCTGGTTTGCTTCAGAGAAGAATTTATATTTGTTGTTCAGATAAATGGCCTATCACATTATAATCCTAAGAGTATTACTTTTCAATTTAAAATGTTTACTGGTTAGGATTGCCATAGGAATTGTTTGGTTTTGCTCATAAATGACTATTAAAAGGAAGAGAGAAAGGAATTGTGCAGTGTGTGAGGAAATATCAAATGTCTCACATGGACATTGGAGTCACTGAAAGACTCTGGGTGGCTTTCATTTTTTTTCTTTTTAAATCTCTTGTGGAAAACAGTGAGAAAAATGAAGTTATCTGCATGGAAGTACATAGTTTAGTGTTGCACCTGGTAGTGTTAGGTTGATGGCTGGACTTGATCTCAAGAGGTCTTTTTGAACCTGATGGATTCTATGATTTTATGGAATTACTTGCAGTGCTCTGAGGCTGTTCTTTTGGAAATTTTAAGGTCTTGGGGAAAATACCATGGTAAGTGGTGATTCAACTACGGAAATTTTACCTTAAGATGTGTATCTGCATAAATACCTGCAAATTCCATGTCTTTTGAGAGCCTAGGGAATATAAGTCACAGAGGGAATTTTCTGACTGGCATAAAAAAGTCTAGCCTGAAGAAGCACCTGCCCTACTTGTAACAAACCTAATCTTTGGATGTGAGCAAGGCCCACAACAATACACTGTTCCCAAAAGCAATGCTGATGACAAAAATGAGTGAAGTGAAACCAACAGCAAATATAGCCTTGTTTATGTTACAAAAGCCTTTGACTTTCTTTCCCATGATAGCACACTGGCTCAGGGAATTGATGATAATGCATGTGAGCATGTCAGAAAAGCATTTTAATGAGAAAGCCCTTTATGTAATATCTATTTTTATTCAAATTGGAGATTGAGGGATCAATTAACAGGAAGAGATGTTCAAGGATTGGTCTGAAAGAAATAGTTTCATTGTTGTAGTCATTAATGAAAGTGTTCTTCTTAAATATTCAAACATCTACAACAGTATTAAAAATTAATCTATGTACCATGTATGAATACTTTCTAATTTTTTTGGTAGAAGGTAAATTTAAAATAACTGATTATGTGAAGGGAAGTAATTGTTTAGGTAGATTTTTTTTTCTTCTTGTAGCATTGATAGTATGGTTTGAATAATTTATTTAAAATTTAGTGAGGGATAAAGACAGCTTAGATTTTCTGATTCTCCTTCCAAAATAGGGTTTTACAATAATGTGCTGATTTTAGTGCTCTACTTAAATTGATTTTAATTTATCCAAGTTACCAGTGCAATAATATAAATATTTCCTGGCTTTTTGGAGTTATTTCAGATTTGTAGGCTTTAAGTCTATTTTCCGATACACATACTTCTGTGATTAAAAAAAAAGAGCCCACACAATTTTATGTAGGCCTTTGTTAGTGTCCTATTTTATTCTGAACATGTCTGTTTCCTATTCATTATTTCCTCTTAACATCTTCCAGTAAAATCACCTATATATTTTTTCATGCAATATGTCTGGTTTTCCATTAGATGTTCTATCTTATGTATTTCCTCATTGAATACCACTTGTAATTTTCTATCCATATCTCAAATTTCTGAATTTGTGTTTTAGTCCTTATTTCAGTCATTATGGACAGAAGTCAGTTATCAGTACACATCACAATTTCTTAATCACTCTTTAATAGAAAATGATTTTCAAATTTCCAATGTATTTGTTTCAGTTGCTCTAAAATAATTAAGAACATGGAACAAGGCCAGTAGCCTTTATGTTCATGAAATAAATTATGTAATCCTTGTTTCATGTAATTCTGAATGTCATCTGGGCTGGACTAATGGAATGTTGATATCTTGTAGTATTTGAGGCAAAGCGTTTGAACTCTGGATAGTTTTGCATCCCTTTCCTTACTCTCAGGCTGAATTTGGGTGTTGCACTCTCATAAAAGTCTTAACTTTTGCTGCTAAACAGGTAGCAAGTTCATAGATATATTGACCCTCATTTTCCACTGTAAAGTAAGATGAATAATCAAATAATACAAACAAAACTGTATCTTCCAGCAAGCATCCTGCGAGTCCAGGCTCCTTGCATTTCCATTTCTTTATCCAGTGGTTGGTAGCATCAGCAGTTTAGCTTTTCCATTCTGCATTGCAGTATCCTACCAATAAAACTTCCTGAACATCACATTAATGGATTGAGAAAGACTATTATAGCTGATTTATTTTTTTCAACTTAATTTAAGTGTTAGCAATTTGGTATGACTTTAATTCTTTTCCACTTTATGATGCTCCTTCTATTGTGTTGGTGGTATGATGTTGTGTTTTTGCAGAACTTTAAGTAAATTGCGGGACTAATTGTATTTCCACTGGGAATTTAATGGCAAAATCCCTTTTTTGTTTTAACACTTTACTGAAGAATTGCCTCACACTGATACTCAGATATAACACCTCTCTCTCATGTCAATATTTAGGTTTAAGAACAAATGGTAATATAAAAATCAATCCTGTGTTAGAAAATGATGGCTCTGCAGTACCATTTTCCTCTGCTTACCTTAATAAAACAACTAAACAAAACTCCAAACAAATCATGGATTTTGATTAGCAGTCTTTAGTTTCATTTGGCATAGAGAGATAAATTTACTCTGGAGAAAAAAATACTTGTGACTTCTTGGGATTCTAGATTTTTGTTTAATTGATTTGGCACTACCAGTCATGTAACGATGTAACAATACCATCAACTGCTTTGTTGACTGAAGATATGGAACAGTGCTAGGCTGTGCTTTTCTCTGTAAGCCTGTGTGTCTGTCACATTAATGGATACATAGGTAAAGTCTTTCAGGAATGTACACAGGAGAATGTAAAAATGCATACTGTACATAAGATTCCTTATGATACCAACATATTTTTCTAAGGTGTAAAGCAAACCCGAGTTTTATAATCCCAACTTTCCAGTTACAAAAAAGTGCATAATTTTAGTATACAAATATTTTTTTTTAGAAAGCTTGCAAAATGTGTCAGTTGAAAAATATATTGCTTTAAGCTCTATATTTTTAGGGGTGCTTGAGAGGTTTCCTTTTTGTTATGAGTTTTGGTTTTTTTTGTGCTCCTGCACTTAACTCAGGTGTCAATGCCCACATTGTGGGTAGTCAAGGTTACTTTTGTATAAGAGTGGGTTTTGGCATATAGCCTCATGAAGCTTCTTTAGAAGGTCAAAGTGAGCCGAAAACTTTTTGCTCAGACTTAAATGCATACTCTAGTAGCTTCTTTAAGTCAAAGCAAGACAGATGTTGGCCAATACATATTTTAGATGTTCTTTTTTTGGATATTCTGCTGCAAGAGCACCTGTCCACCCAAATGAAAGCATCACATAGGAATGAAGTAGCACTTGTGCTGGTTCAAGCATTTTAAAGCAGACATAACTATCACTTAACAAAGCAACATCTGTGGCACAGGGGAAGTTTGAAATTATGCTGCTTATTGGGTTTGCTTAAACATGTGTCTGCTATTCCAGTTTGTCTGCCTGGTGACACAAAAAGATGTTTCAGTGACTTTGGGAAATGAGGTATAAACAACAGTTTTGCTTCTTGAGCTGACCCACCTAACAGAGCTCACAGTTCCTTCTTAGGGCAAAGAATATGAGGATCACAGTGACAAAGTCTTTTCTGTGTGTTTTATCTACAGAGGTGAGGCTGTGTTTGCATTCCTATCTCTGCGTGCTTGACTTGGAATTCGTAGAAAGGACTTCAGTAGCTCCGTCATATTGCATTTGCTGATCTGTAGGATTGGAAGATGAGCATTTCCAGGTTAAGGAATTATATTTTATTAATAGGAAGGCTCGCTTATCAAAGGCACCGGATTCTTGCAGTTGTGCACTGTTGCAGGGCAAGCTAAAACTTTTTTTATGCAGTCAGAAGTGCAAGTAGTACTTTTGACTTTCTGTTAATATCTTTGATTGTGGGTAAAAGAAATATGCTCCTAGATTCTTAAATGCCAATCTGTTTTTCTTTTACCTGAAGAACATGAACAAAAGTGCATGTCCCATAGCATTGTTTACCTTTCATCTAACAAATGTTTTTGTATATGTGACATTTCTATAGAGGATACCAACTCCTCTGAAATCAGCCTTTTTAATTTAGCTGCATACTGTGTAATTCACATCTTTAATTTAAAATCAATTCATAGATGTACTTTGGTGAGCTGTAGGTTATTTTTTCTTCTCTATAAAATTACTCACATTATACATACTTTGTATAAATTATCTTAACTGTAGTTGATGATTGCAGTTGGTTTGGGTTAGTTTAATTATGGTTGTTTCCAAAATGATAGTGGTGTGCTTATGTTTATCAGAGGAATAGTTATCCAACTGATCTGTGGATTATCTAGCCTCTTTAATTAGTTATTGCCAGTAAACAGCCAAAGGTGTAAATGGTATCCTCAAATGCTCATTGCTCTGAAGTTGTAGTCAGGACCATAAGTATTGTGAGATGTACTTTGTTGTCAGCTTGGGAGAAACCTAAAGGTAATTTCTCCACTAGAAGCATAGGGTGCGATTTGCTTTATGTCAGTGCTATAAGATATGAATGAGTCTTAAAAGTATCCCTAATAACCCAAGCCTGAAGCGTACAAATACCAGTAGGATTGTTGGTGGTGCACTGCTAAGGTGCCAGTCTTATAATTCTGTTATGCCCTGAGTGTGAGCAGCCTTGAATACTATGAAGTTAGAAATACTCAATATGTAAAGGGATGTCAAACCCCTCATTTTTCCCTAGCCTCTGAGTTGAGCAGCTGACCAGGAGGAACAAACATGTGTGAATGTGTCCAAAAAAAATAGCCAAAACATCCAGTCTGTGATCCTTGGCAGAAGCAGGAATTTGGGTAAGAGAAGGGAGGTGATCTTGTCTTGTTGTTTGAAATACTCAAGTATTTGAGATGGAGCAAAACCTGACCTATTCTTGGTTACATCTGTGATGACATGGAGCACCTTGGTTGTCAGGGTGCCATAGTGGTATTTAGTAATCTAGGAGCTATTTTTTTTTCTTGTTTTCTGGAAAAAGCGTAGTTAAAAATATTGTTTAAAACATGGTCCTTTAATACCAGAAGACATTATTGAAATCAACAAGGCAAACATAAGTGTGCCACATTGTCATTTTATTTTTTGCTTCAGACTCTTTTTAACTACATACTTGACTTTTACAATTGATAAACTGAACACTGCAGTATAGATAACCTGAATATAAACAGTGGAATTAATTTTATTAATTTTCATTTTCTATCTTAAGTAATAGGCAGTAATGGAAGGTCATAAATAGAAGGAAGAAGTTTGTTTTCTTTCACTTTGATTTATTGGAAGAAAACTTAGACCAACTAATACGTTACAAGAGGAGTTTGGTATAATAAATAATAAGGTTACAATTCTGGAACAGCAATTTCCTTATTTAATGGGAAAAGTTGGAGATATTAATTTGTCAATTACATTTGAAATGCATTAACTAGACACAAATAGCTCAGTCAAAATAGACACTGAATAGCTCATTACCCTTTCATATACCGCATTACAGGCCTTACTATTAAGCATGTGTTAGTAAAATGTAACAAGCAGTTTAAAATTTGCACGCACAACTCTAACAGCTCTCAAACCTTCTTAGGTTAGTTACAGATACATTCCTTTATTTTTACTCCATCCTTTTTCCCTGATAAAGCAAGTTAAATGAATGAATGCATCTGAAACTAGATGAGGTGTATCTAGCTGCACTATATATATCTATATATTTAGCTGTAATTGGTTTTTAGAAATACTGCTATCAAGACAAAAATTCTGAAATCTCCAATAATCATTGCAGGAAAATAAGATATGAAAAGTTATAGTTTTCAGTGTAGGTGTTTCCCTTACATACTGTGATTTGCAGCTCTTATTGCGCAAGAGGTCTTTTACAAGGGAACCCAGATTTCCTGCTTTTTTCCATATAGTATAAATTATATTCTAAAACCTTCAGTACTAAGTATTACTGCCTAGTTATTAATTATATGTACTAAGTAATTTATTATTTGGGATGGTGGTTGTGGTTTTTTTAAAATTTTCTAAATGACAACTGTCTCTGAAGTGGTTCATAACAGTACCTTATTGTCTTTGAACAATGTTTTGAATCACCTTGTTATGACAAGGTCTTTAGCCTTTTTTATCCTTGATTTTGAGTTGTAAGAGCAACTCTACTAGTAGCCTAAATATTTGTAATATCTATATCATACAACAAGAGTGTTTTCGGAAAGATAGCAGTGATAAATAGTAATTTTGCATAGAACAAAATATTAGTAATTTTAACAAAGGAGTGTAGGCTAGACAGACAGTATGGTGGAACAGCCAGGCCTTGAAGGTGGGGACATAGGATGTTCCATGGAGGAGTACAGGCATGAGATGATGAGAGGTGGCACACAAGTGGGCACCAGAGACCTACTAGTTTTAAATAACTCACCGGTTGCCAGTTAGAGAAATGCAGACTTAGGAGTTGGTAAAAATTATGATGGGACAGGAAAGATAGTAAAAACCAAGTAGCTTGAGTGCAAAATGTACTGTATACAGTAAGACTAGATCACTAAAGGAAGAGTAAAGTTGAAAGAGTATTAGAAGACACATAAAAATGCCTTAAAGACATCCTGGAGAAATCACTGTCAACATCATGCTGCTTACGTGAAGGAACTGGTGTGTGGGTGGCATCACTCATTTCCCCCTGCCAGGCGGGAGCTGTTGGTGTTTGGAATCCAAGCAGCAGTCAACTCTTTTGTCAGAGAAAGGAATGGACACTAGAAAGTGTGCCTATATATCCCATCTTTAACTGTAATACACTGGGTTATTTAATGATAGATTATTGTGTTATTGCATGTTCCTTTTCTGTAACTGCTGAACTGGACTGAACCTTTTGACTACTCCCTGAAGATTCCAACTATTGTAATCAAAGTTTCTTGGCTTTACATCCAATCTGTGCTTTCCTCCTAATGTGTAACAAGACTTAGGTGTTCTCTGTTGTGCTGGGTTGATGTGGCGGGAAAGCTGCTGTGGTCTGCAGGCATCTCTGGCCTGATGTGGCATTACTGCATTCAGGGCAAAGGCCATTATCTCTATGGCTCAGTAGCAGGACAAGTGCTCCTGGTCACTCTTTCCAGGACTGTGAACTAGTTCTCCGTTGGTATTGGGGGTGTTGATGAGAGGCAGGTGAGAAATGGTGTCCTGACCTTTTCCCTGTCAAAACAAGTTTGATTTAAAACCTCAGGACAACTTAGTAAGAACCCTTGCAACTCTTCATCACATTTTTGTAATGCAGTCTCCCCCCTGGCTGGCCCCATGTCAGGGCTCTGGGGAGCCTCAGTTACGTTGGTGTTCAGCCTGGAAAAAGCATCTCTTTGTTGTATGTCCTATTGTTGCAAATAAAAATCCCTGATGCTAAGTATGTTCTTGAAAAGAGACTTAAAATTCACAGCTCCTTTTATCCAGTTCATGTTCTATTTCACTGTGTGAATGATCATTGCAACTATACTGTATTTAGCTGTATCCATCAAGTGGAAATAGCTTAAATTAATCCTGTAGTAGAGACATAAACCTTCATTCCTTGCAGGATTCAGGCACCTGCCAGGCACTTTAAGTAGCCTTTTGCCTCAGATGGCTTATTCCCAGACTAAGATATTTCTCAGTTTTCAAAATGAATGTTCATTTGAAGTTTGAGTTTCTGCTTTCTTAAGCTCTGGGTGGTTTCTGTGATGTCAAAACCAGGGCACTGGGAGCTGACTAAGAATTATTCTTCTCCTGCTGCTTGCCGTGGGACTGGTTCCTACCTAAGCACAGAAAGAGTAAGTGAGGCTTGTCTGGGGGCCCCTTCCTATAAACAGGTGAGTGATTGCAGCATTCACCTGTGGCTTAGATGCCATCACTCAGCTTCCCACAAACACCTTTGCTCCGTGATTATTTGAGCTATCAGACAAACAAGGCAGCACGACGGTTAGAAATGAAAGTTCCAACTGAGACAAGTCAGGAATAGGAGAGGCAAAAGTAAGGTCTCAATGCCAGTATTCCAACTGGTGTATTGGGGCACAAACTATTTAATCTTTGAGGTATCTCTAGGAGTGAAACCCACCAAGACCAAGTCTTAGAGAAGATTAGAATTGAAAATCTTTGTTTTCATGGTATTACTAAGGTGGTTTTTTTCCTTTTATTTTGAATGAAAATTATAATGACTTTATAGAGACAGTAAATTATACTAATTTGATGTGTTATTTATTTCAAGCATGACTCTACTTGCTGGTGAGAAAAAAAAGACTCCTGTAAACTTTTTTTGTGTTTATATATAGCAGGCAGATTGGTAATTTTAATTGGTGTATATATAGCCACTAAATTGAGGTTTGTGCTAAAGATTATGCAAATAATGAAATTAGGAGGAAATCATAAGAGCTCTGAAAGGTATTTTGAGCCCAAAATCCCATCTTTAAGTGGAACCTTGTAAAAAACTCCGTCTTCTTTTAAAAGCATTGTTCTGTGAGGGGGAAGGCAGAAAGAGGAGAATAGACCTGGGTAAAAAAGTGGAAACCTCTAGTTTAAACCCCAAGTTACACATTGCTCCTTGTTAAGATTTCATTTCTCTGGTGTTCTGCTTTGATCTATGAGAAAAAATTGTGGATTTTATCTAAGCTGCAGAAAAAAATTATATTAAAAGAAAATCTTTAGTGGTGATTTTGTGGTCTTCAGTTAATTACAGCAAATGTTTACTCATGCATATTTCTGTTTGGAGTACCCACATTTAAATTTCAGCCAGGAATTCTCTCCATCAAGAAAGTGATGTTGGTTAATTATTAAGATAGCGTGCAATGTGACCTGCTTAATAATATAATATAGGCTCCTTTAGTGTTTATCTACCAGTATTTGTGGAAAAAGTTAAAGTTTGATCCATATAAAATTTTTGCTTCAAAATCAGTAAGCAACTAAAATTCTGCAAGTACACAGCATTGCCATGATCTTGACTCTTTCTGAAAAACAGGAGTCCATGCAAGAAATCACACATTGTCTGGGGAAACCAAGACAAGCTTTCTTTCACCATTTATTGTGTCATCTGATTTTGAGAGAGGTAAGAAATTAAAGCTGTTCTGCTTTGAAAGCTTATTTCGTTTTAACCCTGAGCTCAAAAAGAAATCTGATATAAAAGCTTTGTAGCTGCGTGTTCCAAAAGATTTTCTCAAGAATTTCCAAGTTAAAAACTTTAATCCTTTGGAGGATATGGAAATTCTCATTAAGAAATATATTTTGGGTTTTTTTCAAGCTGAGTCATTAAATAATACCTTCCTTGCACTGCTGTGAATCAGTGCAGGGATGCATTTTGCTTGAGTCTGTGTCGTTGGAGCCTTGTTACTGTGTCATGGAAAAGGTTTAGGCATGCCGTGAACTCTTTCATTGCTGTACTTAGCATTTCCTCGTGCACTCCTTCTAGGGATTGGCATCAAAGAGCAATACGAGTACACAGGCTTTAAACACAACTTTAAAGAAGTCAAGCTATATTTAGTTGTCTTCTGAAATGATGATACCTCAAAACAAATCCCAAGTAGCCTCATTTTCTGTTGTGTGCGTCTTTGTTTTCCACAGTAACTGCCATTCAAAATAGCATCTCTGGAAGTAGACAAGTGCTGGCATTAATGCTGATCAGGAATAGTAAGTAATTTGCAAGAAACAGACAGAAATGTGAGTGGGGTTAATAGAGGGAAACCCTTCAAAGAAAGCAGATGTTTTACATTCTTGCTTTCTCCAGAGTCTTCTGGATGTCCTTCTGCATCAGTGATTTCTGATCATGGCCTGCAGGGAAACACCCTTTTTGCAATTTGTGCAGGAATACTGCAAAGTGGTGCTGTTAGAGGGAGACAGTTTCATCCCTCAGCAAAATGAGACATTCCAGACAATATCCAATTTCTTCCCAGGGCATTTTTTGGGACAATCTGACAAGCTCTCAGATATCAGCAGTGTCTGAGCTGCAGCTAATGGACCTTGCACCTGGAAAAGCAACATTGTCCCCTGAGCTTTTCACATTATGTCTGTCCTAAGTGCAGTATTTTCTTATTGCACCTTTTTTTTTATTGGGTAGAAAGATAATTTTTGCTTTTCTTGTCTTGTAATGGGAATTTTTTGGATTTATTTATTTATTGATACTTTGACATTACATGGCATAGAAAAAAGCCTTTTGGAATTCGGGACGTGCTGTGTTTATGCACTGATAGCACTTTGGAGTTGTAGTCTGACAAGTATGTGTCCTGAAGCAAGTTTTTTGTTCTGAAAGGTTGGAATGTGCTGCCAGTCCTTAATTGTTTGTCTGCAGGATGTCCCCGCTCTGTCCCTGTCCCCACACCCACAGAGCTCAGCTGCCACCCAGCCCACAAAGGGAGCTCAGGTTCCTCCTCTCTGCAGTTCAGCTGTGGTGAAATCTAGCTGAGGTATTTAGACTTGCGGGTTTGTCTGCCTTATCGGGTTCTGAATTAGTTGATAAAAGGCTTCCAGAAGCTCTGTGTATTTGAAGGAAAGGGGAGGAAACAGCAGTTTTGGAGCAGAAGTAACACATACCTGCCATGGCTGCTTTCAATAGGCTCACTCTGATCTGCAGAAATCGGTTGTATGATAAAGACTATTAACTTACAGAGTAATACGGAATGGCAGTGCTTGTGAAATGTTTGTTCTGGCACTTTTGGAAATAAATGCTTAAGTTAATGATGACTTGGAGAAATCACACAAATGTAAAATACCGATTTTACTGTGGCTTTATGCAGTACTTCAGTATTAATTGCTTGGAAAGAAATCCTTTGAAAGGTAAACATGTTTTTGGGTTATTCTTTCTTCATATCTTCACATTTCATGTGGTAATTTTCACAAGTGAATAAAAACCTACATAAAACCAGAAACTTATGATTAATAAAGTAGACTTTGGCGTATCATGAGAAGGACATGAACTAGGCAAAGTTTTACAGGTTCAATACTACTCCCTCTTTTTTATACTTCAGGACTGTAGAATGGAAGGAATTACTACTTTCACTAGAGTGTCCAAACTTCATAAACCAAACTTTTAAATTATGGTACTCTGTGCCCAAAATATGGAATGCAATATTATTGGACTAATTATTGACAGTCAGAAAAAAAAATAACAAATGATAATCAAGCAGTTAGCTGTAGGATTATTGCAGCTTTATCCTGGGGATCATGGTTGTCACATGAACTGTTTGGTAGCACTGACCATTTGTAGTCCTTGAGCACTGTTATCATCTCCAGTTTTTTTTCTTTTCTCTAGATAGAAAGCTCCTGTAAAAACATGTATCAACATGTATAATCATTGAAAAAAGAAGATTATCTCTTAAGCAGTATTAACACCTGAAATCCCAGAATTGTAGGATGTCCTGAGTTGAAGGAATCCACAAAGATGACCAAAGTCCAGCTACTGGCCCTCCACAGAACAGTCCCAAGAATCACATCATATGCAAACAATGCCATTACAGTTAAACTTGATCTATTTTGCAGTGACCTGTTACAGTGAAGGAAATACGGAGACATTGATTGCAAGTCCAACTCTGTGATCTCTTCACTCTAATTGCACCAGTCTTTATCCTGTTTGAACAACAAGATGGGCTGTAGACTGGGAGTATGTGCGAGTGGCTGCATATTTTAAATGTCATTTTCATGGATGTAAAAGTGGGCAAAATGAAGAAGCTTCATTCTCAGGTAGTGTGCTCCAGTACTGTCAAGTGCACACCACTATGAGCATCAGACATCTTGGACAGGCTTAGAGCAGCACAGGAAAGGGGGCAGACAACTGCTGCTGCAGCTCACTCTGCTCTCTCCATGTAACTGCTTGGAAATATTGAAGCTTTTGCAGTCTAATTCTGTGTTAATGAACAAGACTGGCTTACTGTTGTTATGCTGCAGTTTGGTCCTCAAAGTCAATGCAAGAAAAAGAGCTACAGATTTTCTGTTAAAGTAATGATATTTTATAAATTGATCATTGATTAAGTTGGCATGATAGGAGGCTAGTTATGGCCTTGTGATAAATCTCTGCAATTATGAGTGCCTTTGTTGAAGGCATGATCTGAAATTTAATAATAGAGTTCGAGTAGGTTTAAGTAAACTTGTAACTTGATTTAAATTATCAGGCTGATCACAAAGAGGTCCATAACACATCAGTTCCTAGACTAATGAACCATACATCCTTGTCGACTTTAGTAATGTTTTGACAGTTTTTGCCTCAGTGCCTCTGAATTACAAGTGTGTAGAGATGTATTGCTTACTGCTACGATAGGTCTCTCCCTCAGGCTATGGTAGGTCACGTTTTCTGAATCTGAATTGCTTAACTAAACAATGACAACTTCTGTAATGCTTTAAAAGAAGGCTACAATCAGTTATCATGGTTATAATTGCATTTTTTTTTCACAAGAAGAGACATTAAAAGAATGACATTTTTCAATTTCATACATTATTTAGCTTTTCTGAAATGGCACTTTTGGTGTTCTTAAAATATAGGGGATTTATATAGCAGTGTGATTAATTCTAAGATGGTAGAAAACTGCTGTTGATCCTTTCTTTACAAACAGAGATGCAAAAATAATTCAGGTTTTAAAATCAGACTGTCTTTATCTTCTCACTAATGAATATATTATGTGCATGGAATGCACATAGAGTGCATTCACATGCATTTCACATACAGTGTGAAAGACAGTTGTGTCGTACCATTTACCTGTTTGAGTTTGTCCTATCCTAACCTTGTTTACTATGGGTGTTTTTCATAAATAAGCTGGGCTTTTTTGTCCTTCACTATGTGGCTGTTTTTTCTATAGTTGAAAACAAAGAAGCCTGTGTTTTTCTATGTTTTTCATCTTTGCTATCAATTTCCTATTTTTATGAGTTCACAGGAAGCAAACCAGATAAATATAGGAAGGCAATTTCTATGAATGACAGGTGACATTAATATGAAATGTCTAGATTTTCTTATATTTGTCTGTTTTTCTCCTTTTAGAGCTGCATTATAGTGGGGCTTAAATGCATCTTACACATTGAGGTCATGCGATGAGGGTTGAATATTATTTGATGTGTTTGAGACATTCCTTTCCTTTTTACTACATTAGAGAAGGAAAAATAAGGCAAGCTTTATTAAACCTTGTGACCTGAAATGGAGATTTGGTAAATTTATCTATGGTAAAGTACAAGTACAGAAGTTTTGAGGAATATGTCTTTTATGGAAAATAGTGAATCTTGTGATTTCAGAGGATATTTCTCTAAGCGGGGTTATGTTTGAATGAAGCATCATCATTTAATTACTCATGGGAAGGTTTGGGAGCAATGATCTTGAGTACTGCTGCATTTTGTTCTTATTTGCTGATAGACCTCTGAAAGGGCTGTTGTGAGTGCTGGAAAAAGGAGGACATGATGGTGTCACTGATGTCCACCGTGTTGTCTTTCTCCCTTGTGGAAACTGAATGTAACATGAACCCATTGTGTTCTTTGTTAAAATCTGTTCTATAAATATCAGAATAGGCCTAATAGTCCATATCATAGACCTTAATCCCCATTTCTGCCCTTTATAAATGTGTAGTTAACTGTTCAGTCGTACATTATTGTACCCTTGGATACATTATCATTTAACATATTAAGATCCTAAAGTTTTAATATTTGGATCATCACCCTTCAAAGCTCGCTGACAGTCTAATAAGTAATTGCAAATAACTCAGTCTTAAAAGTACGATTTTTTTTTTCCAAAATGACATTGTTCTAGATGGAACATCCCTTACACCTGTCTCTTGTATCTTACTACGCTCAGCAGAGACTCATGTACCATTAGAGCAAGTCTTATAAGATCTCAAGAACAGTAATGAATTTTCAAAATGGAGCAAGGTTCAGGCTGAATTTTCTGTCCACACAATGAAGGACAATAGAGAAGACCATTTTCTCCAGTTTGTATATGTCTAAAATGACTCTAATTTTTAGAGCCCTGTATCAGTCTTGATGAAGCCACACAGGACCTCCTACAACCCACAGGTTTTCTGTGTTTCCCCATTGCACTGTGTGCCTGAAGCAGGTCAGTGTCTGAACAGTACAGAAGAAAAATAAATAATGTTGTTCTCCAGCTCTCTAACAGACTTCTGCCACCCAGCTTTTCTGCCTTTCATTTTATGCTATAGAGAAATTAAAAAATGTGCAGGATAGAGAGCTTACAAAGAAAACCCTGGTGGGCAGAAGTTTTGTTCTTTGTTCCTCAGTCCTCAGAGATTTCCTGCTCAAGAGCATTTGCAGTTAGATTTAAGACCCCCTAAACCAAAATATTAAGTTATGTAGGTTCATTGATTGCAAAGAAGATGCAATATTTGCTTGGTCCTTGCACAAAGATATTTTTGTAGTTGCTTAGTCTGTAGATCCTGACTGAGACATTGTTTGATTCTGGCAAATGGTTGACAAATAATTAAACGTAAAGTGAGGCTGCAGATTAAATCTAACACAGATGAATATGCAGTGAATGTGTTGCTGCCCTTGGGCATCCTGTGCAGTCATTGCATCTTTCTTTTTCTCCCCCATTTTTTCCTAAACCTTCTCTGTCTATCTTATAATCTGCATAGTTGTCATATTTTAAATAAGGATAAATGTCTCTCAATTAGGGCAATAGCTGATAATATGTATTAATTAATTCTGGTACAAATTGGTCTTCATTGTTATCGCTACCTGCTATAATGTCATGTAGTTGTTTGGCAGCTCATGCAGTGGCTGAGAAGTGTTTTTATTGGCACAGATGGTCCATGCCAGGTGCTCATCCTCCATTGTAAAGGTCTGTGGTTGTGGCGGGGCCCCTCCCTGATCCTGCCATGCCACTTGCTTTTGGAAGAGTCTGTTTCTCTTAGACAATATTACAGAAAACATTAGCACTAGCACAGCTTTGCCCGTGTTCTTGTTGGAGCAAAGGAAGGCTGCAGGCAGGTGTGGACGACCAAGTTCCACATGGAGGGAAAAAAATACGTGGAGATGCTGGACTGTGGCAGTGGGCACAGTTCCTCTGTGCTCTGAGGGCACAGATTCCCCTTTCTGGTGCTTCTCTGTATTTGGCAGCAGTTCGTCAGTGTGCTGATAGTTCATTTTAGTTTAGTATTAAAGCAGGGAAAGATAAATCACAAACATCAGCTAAAGATAAAAAAATATATTTTTATTGTTGCAGTTTTCCTGTTTTTAAGGGACAGTGACCCTGCTTGGTTGAGTATTTGCTCTCAGATTGTTTGTGATGTTTTCTTATTCCCCCAGCCTACTATTCTTAAACTGCAGGTTATTTTAAGCTTATTGCTTTTAAATTGCAGAGCATTTAAGACATTTTAGGTATATAGAATTAGCTTGGACAGTATTGAAGGTCATACTATAGAGAAGTAAATATAATGACAGCTGGGTAGTCTGCATGATAGTCTTTTTATGTAGCTCATGTATCTGATTCTGGTCTTATTAACCAGTGTTTGTTCCTTCCTACATTGGTAATTATACATCAATATTTCAGCAGTGACATTTTAAACTTGTTTTTTTTTGCAAAAATTTTTGTTTGAGCAAACATCAGATTTATTTGGTTACTCTCATCTAGTCAAGTTTAAATGTGTTTCACCCACCATAAATTTTCCTTGAAATTAAGCTTTTCTCTTTTGTTTTGTAACACTGTAATAATCATTGACATGGTGATAGATGAACAAAAACACTTGGAGGCATACTCTTCATTTATTACATGAAGTTTGGGAGAAGATGGATTGGGACAAAGATGCAACTGATCCTAGTGTTGCAAATGCTCTCGATTAATTGTAGCTTTAAAGACTTCTGACATTGTAGTAGCTTGTTAAAACAAAGTTGTGCTGTGCTGCTCCTTGTGGGCTGGGAGCACAGGGGTTGGCAGTAGATCTGACTTTCCTGGGGTTTGTTTGTTTGTTTGGGTTTTTTGGTTTTTTTTGGGGTTTTTTTAGTGCAAAAAACCCCTGTGTCCTCCTGCTCTGTGTAGAATGATAGATGATGAGAAACATACAAGCTGTTGCTCCTCACTGCTTGCTGGTAGGGTCTCACGTGGAGTTGTGTCCACTCCCACACAGTAACCTGGCTCCAATTATCATGTGCTTGCTTGGAGAAGGACTTACAGTCTCAGTTATGTTCTCCGTTACAAAGTTCTTGAGCATTTTTTTATTCGTATTTATAACTATTTAATAAACCAGTTTCAAAATCTAATTAAAATCTAAATTTTACAATTGGCTGCATGTCTTTAAGTAGCACCTACAATAGTTCAAGAATTATTTGAAGACCAAGGCAATTGGTATTCCAAACACTTGTTTTGTGAAGGTTGAAATCTAGATCCACTGAGAAATCTGTAGAGAAAAAAACTGCAGATGGACTCTCTGCTGCTTCTCTTATGAAAAATTAAAGACAAAACAGAAAATGATGGCACATAATAATAAAGAAATAGATCCGTTTGTTAACAATTCTATGGTGAAATTTTGGTATTGGCACTAATAACAACATAAGCATTTGCATTCAGCTGAGAGCATGCAGTGATATTCAAAATGCGGTCAAAAAGTCCCTGTAGAGGTCTCCATGAGAGGAGTGTTGCTTTGAATAAAACCAATCAGGGTTTTGAAGAATGTTATGTTGCTATTGTATACTTAATTCCCCTTTTTTTTTTTTTACTTACGGCCTATTCCTCTCTAAAATATTTTCCAGTATTAAATTCTCCCACGGAACTGAAAGCTTTCTTCCAAACATATTTTCTAATCTGTATTTTTAAACTGCCGTTTTAAGTACATAAATGCACATGCTACAATTTATTTACTTGTTATTCCTAAAACTTTGAGTAGGCTCTTTGAGCTGAAATAGAATAAATTCACTAAATCATCTACAAAATGAGAAGTGTTTAGTAAATGGCTGGCTACTAATAAATCCCAGGAAAAACACAGAAATGAAATAAGATACTGATATAAAAAAGAGGTGTAATCAGCATCAGTACAGTGCAGTAGCTTGATAAATCTGGTTTGAAATTAAAAAAAAAAGGAAGACATTGGTCCTGCTCATGAGAAACAGAGCTGTAGCTGGGCTCTGTGGGCCTGGGGTGGTACATGAGTTTTCCCATAGCAGGTCCACATCCCAGCTTCCAGAAAGAACTGGTGTGAAGACCTGGGAGATGTGATGTCCTTTCACAGCAAAGAACACTCCACCCATTGATTGCACTGTGAATGCCAATGTTGATAACTCTGAATGTGCACCTATTTTTTATAGTATGGGATTCCTTCTACTGAAGATCATGCGGCTCTGAAAACATTGCACAGGTTTTGCAGCAGAAGCTGTCATATGCCAGAAATTCAGCTGAACACTTTTTGGATTTCTCCATGTCATCTCCACAGAGATGATATCTGTCACAATTGTACCGCTGCTGCAAGAGGTAATTTTCTAATCAGATAAGGAAAAAAAAATCCTTGTTACAAACCTTTAAGCTACTGCATTTAACTTCTTTTCATTACCATGTGATTATCTTTTCATTCTGTAGATGGTGTGATAATTTCCAATGCTGTTTGTGTCTTAAAATTAAGTGAAGTTGTAACAAGCCTGGAACAGTCCTACTTCAGTGACCTAAACTACTTAGCTCTAGTAAATGTTCATAACCAAAAAAGCTGCCTATGCAATGCCCAGTCATCACAAATTATACAAAACAGCTGTGACAAAGAGACAGCGTAACTGAGGCCTGATAAGAGTCAGTGGCTGTGAATTTTTTCACTTTTTTCTAATTGTGATGGTATCTCTTTTCTCTATACACTCATCACATTTATGATTCTTGCACCTCTTATAGAAAGGAAAAGGTGAAGTTGTGTTCTAGCCTGTTGTTTTCAATAATTGTTAAGAAGAATCTTTCTAGCATCAGAAGTGCATTTGTTCGTTTGAAGGAGATCTGAACAAACACAAAAGGATCTAGCATGGTAGAAGGATCCAGAAGAGCAGGTAAAATGTGGAGAAAACAAAGAGAATTTTAGTGGTGTCTGAGAGGTGTTTGAATTCTGTAAATATGGTGCATTACTAAATATAGCATTTTATAAAAGAATTATAAATTATCAACAACTATACAGACATTACAACTGTTCAGACGTATTGCGTGGTAAATAGTGCTCATCAAGGCCAGTAAAAAGAGTGAAAATAATTTAGGACTACTGAATCTGCAAACAGTGTGTTAAGCAGTGTGTTAAACAATGTGTTAAACCACTGATTTGGTTTATAGTAAGCCAGCTATTAAGAAATCATTAATCTTTTAATAACTGGTGTGGCATTTATGTAAAACATAGCTGAGTCTCATCATGCTGATGTAAAATAAGTCATATTGTAATTTGTCAGATGTTTTCTTCTTTCCCACTCCCAAACGTTGAGAAGGATACTTTAATAGAGGAAAGAGATTTTAAACTTGCACATTTGACTCTTTTTGTAGTTATTATTATAGGTAGGTTTAGTACTTTTTTAGGCTCCATCAATTGTCTTACCATACTATGAAAAAATCATGTTTTCTTGTTTGAGGAAAAAAACAAGGAAAGTGAGAAGGTGTATCGGTGTATGGGTATGTAAGTCGAGAACAGCTAACAGCCAAAGGGCAGTAATTCAACCAGAAATGGATATTGTAGTGTTCAGAGAGCAATTGCCTTGGCAGTTATTTCCCCTAGGAATGGGATAAAAACACTTCCAAAATACAGACACTTACCTACATGTTCTTCTAACCAGTGTGTGTTTTCCCAACCTACTTAATTGCAAATAAAACCCAAGTTAAAAGATTAACCTGCTTTATCTTAACCCAACTCTTTTGAGACATGCACGTCAATATTCCTTTTCTTTTCAGAAATATTTGCCTTGAGTCTGTTTCTTTGTTTGCTGCTCAGCGTGTACAGCCTATGCAGTGAAGAAAGTATCACGTCTGGGATAATGTGGCTGGAAATCCAGTAAAATAGAGATGTGGAGAGGGGTGAGGTGTGGAAGGCATCAGGAAGCCAGAGGAGCGGCCCCACTCTGGGCCTTGGAGGGGTCCCTACTGTGTTGGTGTGGTCCGGTTCCTTGCATTGCCTTCAATGAAAATGACCCAACCCGTGAGGGAATGGAAATTTAGCAAAGCTCAAATATCTGCTCAAGTGCTGGACTCTGTGTCTGCTTTTATTATTGATTGGCCAGCGGAGAAGGCTACTGTAGAGAAATATGGCAGTGGGATGGCATTAGATGAAATATTTTTTCGGTTAGGAGTGACCTTGTTATTCCCAAATGGTAGTATGAAGTGGTACTGCAAATGAATTATGTGGGGACATCCTAATGAGTAGCAGCTGTTTTGGATGAAGTTTTAGCCACTACCGAATTTCTAACCTTAAGAGAAATGTCTTTTCTATCGCAATTTACCATAGAAAGACAAAATTGAGAAAGCTGTGGATCTACAGCCTGCTTAATTTATTTGTCTATGGGGTAATAATAACGTTTGGCAAATGGGTTTGAATACAACTGTGGCATTCAAATGTTTAGGCAATGTTCAAGACCATGCACATTTTGTCCTTGCTGTAACTTTAGATCATAAAGGGCTCTAAAACATATGTTCATTTCTTGCAGATAAGGCTTGGGGTTTTAAGTACATCTATATTTACTCCTGATGATTTTTTAAAAATTACATTTTCATAGACTGATTAAGCCAATAAGAGTCATGCACAAAGCATTTTCAGGAAATGAGTAAGGTTTTTAGCTAAAAGATTGCTTAGCTGAGGTTTAGTTTCTGCAAGAGACCTTAAGGGCTGTTTACACACAAGTCACAAGACTAGTGGATATAAAATATAAAAAAATTAGTGATAACTTTTCTTAGATAATCTGCAATGTTTTATCTTCTACAGAGAGCTCTGTGAAGAGTACACTTTTTACTGTTCTGTCAGATTTCTGCACATGATTCTTATACTGAAATGGATGCAAGTACCTTGAAACTTCTCATGTAAAAGAAGTAATTTCATAAAACCTGACCTTTATTATAGTTCTCTTCATCATGGTGATATAAGGAGGCTTTGTTACCTGTGACTTTTATTAACTCACACAACTAGTCAGTTTGAGTGACGCTCAAAATTTCTACTTCAAAAGAAAGGCTGGAGGAATGAAAATGTTAAATATCATTTTAAACGTGTCACTTTCTAGCCAACTACTTCCACCATGGAAAGGAAAGCTAAAGTAAGCAAAACTTGCTTAATTTGAAGCTTGTAGTGGATCCTGACATGACTATTTCAAATCTTTCCATGCAGACTGGAAGAACTGCATTATTTTCACAGCAAAAATTTACTTTTACCAGACATGTATAAGTGATGCAGTGTAAAGGAAAACTGTTTTACAAATACGGCTTTCCCTCATGATAAAGAATTTGAAAGTTTTTTTGAAATTTAGTCTAGAAATCTGTAATGTTTTATTTGAAATTATTTGCTGCCCAACATAAATTCATGAGATGCACACTTTTTTTTCACAAAACCCTCACTGTAGAGAGCTGGAGAAGCACCAGCATTATTTATAAAGATAAGAGATCAAACTGCTTTCAGGCTGGACATTCCCAATACCATTGATGGCTGGAAAAAGAATAACAAAGGCTGTATAACTCTTGACACTGTCAAAGGGGTTTTTTGATCACGGTAAAAAGAAAAGTAAAATGATTAATGCTAGGTCCTAAAGTTAAGTGTAATGGTCCTGTTGAATACCTCATACTTCATTGGTGGCTCTTGAGTATTTGGGATATGCCAGCAGGGATACTGGTCCTCAGTCGAGGTTTTCCCAGAACAGAAATATGTCTAGTGGCTCTTCTGCTTGATAAGATCTTGATGTTAGGTTGGTTTCTATGATTCCTTTAACTAAAAACCCTCTAAAATTAGTGTGTTCAGAGAATTTATTCATATCTGACACCTGGTCTGGTTGGCAAGCACCACTAAGATCACCAAGTCTTCCCCTCGATAGTTTAGTGAAGGGTTATAGGCACTTTCATAGTGGAGAGTTGGGTCTTTAGCACTTTTAGATTTGGCAACTTAAAATTGGTAAAGAGGTTTCAACTTGAATAAAGTCACACAGAGGGTATGTGAGATTTATTGGGTACTGCAAAGCTGACAAACTGTGCTGGATTGCACAAACACAGTTCATGTTGTAAGTAATACCACAAAGAGTGAGGAGTCTGAACAATAATCAGTTTTAACCCCTTTTATATTTATTTAGAGCATTTTTTTAGGTGTTGAACAGCTCTGAAGGTGCAGGAGAGCTGAGGGCTGGCTGCCCTGGGCCATGTGGGCCTGCACTGCTGGGAGCACTGTGCTGTGGGCAGGCTGGCTACTGCTGCTGGGGCCAGGGGACACAGAGCAGGTGCCAAAGTGCCATGGGCTGCTGAGCTGTGCCCGGGCTGCAGCAATCATCACGTGAAACTTTTTAACCACTGTGAGTGTGACCCTGACTGGCACTGCTTGAGAATGTACCTTTAGATTGTCCTTCCACGGCCCCGAATAATATTTTATTTTATACCACCTGAATTTAACTAGGCTATACTGACATTTATATATCTTATTTGGTCCAAAGAAATGCTGAGGGGAAAAATATAGATGTGTAGAAATATACCTTGAATTTATGACAGACATTTACATTCTCTGCAGGGATAAGATTATCTTGCTGTAATTACATAGTTCATCAACTGGCCACTGCTCGTGGGGCTTGCCTTGCCTCCTGCTGAATGTGGGGACCTGTACATTAATTTTAGCTCTGATGATGATTGGCTGTAGTGTTCCCTGTTGTCACTGCAGCCGTGGAGATCAGGCCTGATGATATGCCACAAAATCAGTGACAGTTTGCATACAGACATGGTTTACTCAGGTCTCAGCACTGCCATTCTCAGAAGATGAGGAGGTATTGAACTGTCAAACTGAGACTGAACAGGTGACAGCTGATGCATTTTAGATCAGCTGCCTTCATGACTGATTTAGTAAACCTAACTGAGAGCAAGCAGGCTTTTTCTCCTTCAATATTATACTCTTTAGAAAAATAAGAAGAAAATGAAGCTGCGAAAATGTGTATTTTTATTTTTAAACACTACCCTTTATTCCTCCTTCTCACTTTGAAACCTTTTAGTGTAAAAATGATATGGATACAAGATCTGAGAGGACTTTTTCTATGGAATGAGTTGAGGTAGAGAAGTATTTTTATCCTTTCCACAGCTCTGTGGGAATTTAACATCTGACTCTCAGTCAATCACTCTACCTGCTATCTTTTATATACATATATATAACTTTAAATAGGTAATGCTGAAAATAACATAGACAAGCAACAACATGGGGAAACATCCAGCAAATATGACAATGTATTTCCTTCTCTTCCCCGAGTTCCTTCCTTATTTGATAACTGATTAAAAAATGAAGGTACTTCCCACTACAGTGAGTTAACCTAGGATGAAGCCATTTCACAATACACAGCAAGCTTCTAGTAGGCAATGAATACAATGGTGAGGCAGAACAAGTGGCATTATCATTGCAAGGTGGTGCTCAGAGCTGATTGCCCTGCCATGTAAGAATTAAATCTTCTCATGTATGCAGAGAAATGTTTTCAGTCATTTCTCTGTAATAACACTAAAATTTGAAAGGCCTAACAGAAGTTTTAAGTGGAAAACTCTTTCCTGTCCATTACAGAATGTCCTTTTGGCAGAACAACTGCACAGTCACAGAAGAGGGAGAGAAATTTTGTAGATGTCATTTTGTTGGCAGCATCAAGTTGCTCAGAGCATTTTTTGTCTCTTGTGTCTACTGGTATGCAAAAGTAAAGGATACGGGAAGGGATCTCTTCTCTACATCTCTCCTTTTCTCCCTTTTTGACTGAAATATTCCCCTCAGAAAAAGCTCTGCTGTTGCTTCCTGTGGTCTTGGGAATGCTTCTTTGTCTGATTTGACTAGCAGGGAATACAGTGCATAATATATACCTTGGGTTCAAAAGAAAAAAGATTTTTATGTCAAGAGAATTTCCTGCAGTTTTTCTTGAATCCTGAAAAATATAAAGATGAGATGCTAATATGAAGAGTGAGAAGTATATTTCTGAGTTGATAATACATTACAGATTTTTTTTTTTCTGTGTGCTGTATTGTTTTTGAGAAATTGCGTTTGGGGTTTTTTCAATCTGTTAAATACTGGAGCAGTGAGTAAGGTTCGTGCATATAATGGCCAGAGAGGTCCAAAACCTTCTACATTTCTTTTATTTCCCCCACAAAGTTCCAGACTGAAAATGAAAGTATTTATGCAGAAGTCACACAAATAATATTCCTCCTTCATCAGCAGCGCAGCTGGGACTGCATTATTTGTGGTGATGACTGACGTGTCCTCTCACCTCTCTGTCCTCTGCTCATGAAAATGCTT
Organism: Cyanoderma ruficeps; assembly: GCA_008694505.1. Lineage (NCBI taxonomy): Eukaryota > Metazoa > Chordata > Aves > Passeriformes > Timaliidae > Cyanoderma > Cyanoderma ruficeps. Next base: position 5,921,587 of record VZDJ01001247.1, read on the forward strand.
TGCTGCTCCCGAGGAACGTGAGTGTTGGACAAAGTGCAGAGTCCTGGGCTTTGCCTCAGGGAGGGCTGAGCCAGGGAAGGGCCATCAAGGAGATGGGCAGAGCTGTGCTGGAGCACATGTGCTGGTCACTGGAAAAATGCGGTGACCTGGGGAGGCGACAGTGCCAAGTCACTGTGTGGCTTAGTCCCAGATAGCCCAGTTCTCTAGTGGCTGTTGTTACTGTTTTCTCGGTGCATAAAATGGAGACTGGGGGAGAATGGTTGTAAATTGCTTTAGAAATCAGACTTTTTAATATATGTATACACACATACCCCCCTCCCTATATATGTATTCATGTATCCATATATATATATAAATTTAGTACTAAAAGTGACCTTAAAGTCGTAAACCCCAAAATACTTCACTATTTCTGGGTCAGTGTGTGCAGGGGAAAAGAGAAATGTTTCTTTAATCTCTGTTATATCTGCATGTTAGATAAATACCTTGCAGTTCTTGCTGCAGGCTGTCTTCCCTATATGCTCAAAATTCACTTCAATATTTATTGCAATTTAAGGTTTTATTATTGAGTATAGTGATGCAAAATGACATTCCAGCAGAATGTTTGCTCCACAGACTCTGGGATACCAGTCCTGCAATAAAAAAAAGAGCCTTATTTGGATTATAGAGAACAATAATGTTATCAGGGGGATGCTTGCGAATTGCATTCTATCAACTCGTGTGATATTTATTTCAACTATATATGTAATTTGTAGATTCTGCTTCTTTGTAGGCTTCTTACTTTTCCTTTAAATTATTACAAAATATTCCATTTTTATTTGTAGGCAAAGTATCTTTTCCTATCTTTATTGGATTTATTAAAATCCATACCTGATGCTGCTGTCCTTATAAACTATTCACTGGTCCCCAAATGCTGCTTGACTGCCAGTGCCATTTTTGTGTGAGTTGTGGGGCCAGATACTACAATCCTGTCACTTAAATCAGGATGACAGCCTGGGACTGGGCTTTAGCCCTCATGGCTTGTCATGATTCAGCATTCCTGCTGCCATCAGGGGAAGGAGATAAACACAGCAGTGAAGTGGGCAGAGGGTGCCTTAATGAGAGTTGGTAATGAGAAGAAGGCATTTTTCACTTTAATGGTGCAATAGAATTTTTACCCCAATTCACTTTTTTCCTTTACCTCTGTGTATAGTTTGTTACACAGAATTACACACTTGGGATTAAGTTACCTGGAGAGAAGTAGTGCACACCTGGGCTAAAAGTACTTTGTTTCCAGGAACAGACAGAGGCAGAGGTTTATCGAGGCTGTGAGGCTCAGGGGGCATGAAATAGTGGGGTGAGCTTCCCCTCTTGATGCATTAATTAGCATAACAATTGCAATTAGAGAGAATGGCCTGCAGAGACCTTGCTGGTGGCATCAACAGTCCTGAAAGAGAGAAAACAGCGATTTCAGCTTTTCTCCTGTTATTTGTCTTTCTAGACAAAACCAGCAAGAGAGTGCAAAACCAAAGGTACGCTGAGGGATGGGGTTACCCCATCAGATCGGGGTGTTTCCATGGCACTGCTCCCCAGCCTAAGTCCTTATGGGCATTGTTAGTGGAATATGGACTGCAGGCATCCCTTTGCTGTAGGGCAGATGTTTGTGTAGCTTGCTGAGGGAATAGGAGAGAGAAGTACATTGCATTTGCAGAGTGATATATTTAGACCTTGCTCTAAAATTATCAAGTCACTTCAAATTCCTTGTATTTTACTCTATAGGCTTGTCATTTTGAAACTTTTTTTGATCTGTGAACCTCTCAACCTTTTCCACTGAAGATGCAGATCTCTGTATAGTAACTTAAAGCCCCACTGACAATCAGCTTGAATTTTTAATGTTTTTCTTTTCAAGTTAACCTTACAGATATCCCCAGACCTTGAGTGCTTGGTGGACTACATTGTGAAAACCATTGCCCTGAGGTACCAGTCCTGCTGAACTGAGCCTAAAGCTGCTAAAAAGTTGAAGATTTTGGCTATGAAAAAATACCTATGCTGTTGAGGGAAAAGTAGTTATTTTAATAGGGAGAGCTCATACTATTATCTTTGAAAATATTTATGTTTTTCCTTTGCAAATTTTAAACAAGCTGAGTCTTGGACTCTGATGTTTGAGAGCCCAGCTGTGAGGACAGAAAGCAAGGACAGAGGTAGCTGGGGAAGAGAGGTGTGACAAGGTAGTAACATTGTCATAGCCCCTGAAAGACCAGAAATTTGGGTTTTGCTCTATGATCCATTGGAAAACTAGGCAGATTTTTCATGAGAAGTTAGAAGCTTGTTGAAATAAATGTATTTCAGGAATCAGTGTTTCCTGACTGAACATGCATTTTGTTGGTCAATATCACTCAAACTGAGGTGGAAGTTCAGATGTCCCAGGTATTTTAGCATTGAACCTGGAGTTACTGGCAAAAGGCTGTCTAGAGAGGTAATATGGAAAGGGTGGTGGTGAAAGAGAAATGAAGTCTGATGGGATGGTGCTGAGCAAATAATTCTAATTATTCAATGAAGTGATTTTAAAATTAGTGTAAAATTCTGTCAGAAATAAGGGGCAAATAAAGTCAGCACAGGAATCAGCCAGCTAGAAGAATATCAGGCTTTTATTTTCATGGTATAATTTGCTTTGGAGACATGCTTCCTAGGAGAACTTATCAATGAAGACAGAAACTATTTCTTTTTGCCCACAGCCAAAAAATAATTTTTGTTTGTGCTTATGTCTGGATCTCCCTGCTGGCACTGAGCCTTCCTTTGAGTGTCTAGGTAGGGACAAGTTAGAATTATATGGTGCAGAACACCTGCTTGCTCCAAGATGCTAAACTGCTGCTTAATAGAAAACTTGATGTCTTACTTGTGTAGTTCTCAATATGAATTTACTATTTCTTTGACTCCTGGCTGTGTGTGATGACTTCTGTAATAAGGAGGAATGGCTAAAAATCAATGGAAAGCTGTTTTAAAATTTTCACGCATGAATTGGTATGTGTGCTTGGCATAGATTCTCAAACACAGTCAGAGGAAATTAATGGAAGGAAAAGGATGCTGGCAAGGAGGAGGTGTATCCAAGAAGTTTGGATTAGATTATACTATATAAAGTCTTTTTAAGCAGCATAGGAAGCCGTCAGTATTTTTTGTTTGTTTGTTTTTAAGGAATACTTTTTTCCTGTCTGTACTTAAGCAAATCCTGGAAAACAAAGTAGTGTCAAGTGCTTTTAAACTTTTGAGGTCTTGAAGAAGAAGCTGGCAATGGACCATGTGCATTTTATCAGCCAGCTTGTTCCAAAACTCCGGGGTCTACATAGGAAAGCAGATTTGCTTTTTAGTTTTCTGGCAGACAAAGATGGATTGCATCCTTTACATGGCCAAAGGGGGAAGAGAGATTCTGTTTAAGGGGACAATTTATTTGGTTGTCTTCCTTTGACTGGAACATTGCTTTTAGGAGAAAGGGGAAGCTATGATAGCTGACATAGGCTTCTTGGAAAAACATTTTGTTAGAGCCTGCCAAGATGTGGGGAGAGCAATGAGACTGAGATACACAGTGTCATTGCTGGTTCCACACCTAGGAAAGTATTGAAGTGTCAACAGCTTTTGGAGGCTTGTGCAATGTAAAAACCTCCATTTTAGTAATGTCAAATTGAAGTTCCCTTTGCCTCAGAGGAACTACTTCTAACAATATTAACATTAATATTCATACTTCTTAAGGGGAATATTTTGTACATTGATGCCTAAGTTTATGATTTTTTTGCTATTTTGTGATCCCATAAATTCTGCCCAGGTTTCTTTTAGTTTTTGAAATGTAGCTACGATAGTACAGAAAACAAAAAATTATTTTGGCAGCTTACTAATTGTATTCTTGAGTGGTCTTTATGTGCTCCTGTAAATGCACACAGAAAGGGAATGCTTGTAGAAACAATGGTTTTGCACTCATAGTCAAACCTTGTTAATAGAGAGGACTGCAACAAACTATCTTTGCATTTCATCTGTGGGCTTGGTGAGGAAAGATAGATTTTAACAAAGGATGATGTGAGGGGGAAATAGAAAAGAAGATAAAAGAAAATAATGAAGAGGAAGGAGAAGCAGATAAACAGAGGCCGACCTGATGAGAGAGTTTAGGTCTCCCAGCAGCCTTTGTGGTATTTCATAAGGGTTAGATTGTGTTTTAAATATTGCATGATGAAAGGTGTTTCAGCATTTAAGAAGAAACTTTTGGAAATGAAATAATATTGATGTGGTGCTTCATCTGTTTTCTGCAGAAATGAAATAGCTACTGATTCACCTGCATAGCACCTTCCTGCACTAGTGGGAATAGACCCCAAAAGTTAATTAGTTGGTTTTGTGCTGATCAGGAGTGGGAGAAAACTAACTGCAAGTCTCCACAGGGTGCTGGTAGCTCGACTTTCTTTAGGGATTTCTCTGATGTTTCATAGGTGGAGGACAAGCTTGGCAAAGCCAGGTATGTTTTATGAGAGTAAGAGAGATTATGGCTGTCTTGGTCAACTGTGGTTGATCTTGTGTTCCTGAATAATTTCCTATCCATGCCCCTAGATGCCAGAGTGAACTGGCAGTTCAGTAACTGTTGTTGAGCTTCAACATTAATGGGATACTTGCTAAAATTATTAAAGCCAGGTGCAGACAGAATACTTGTGTTACATTAGAAAAAATATACTTGTGTAGACACTTAGATTCCTGTTTTTTGCTATGTGGCTTGTTGACTTTTTTAAAACAAGGAGAAAAATTCTAGGAAAAAAGAATTTTCTGGGTCTTTTTATTATGGGCCTTATATCAAATTGTGGACAGGCTATGGAAATCTATTCTATCTATTCCTTATTGCAAGCTCTGGTTTCAAGGCACAGCTGCAAGACAAAAAAAAGAGTAAGCAGATTTGTGACATAAGACCAAAGACTCATTATTTTGAGAATCTTTTCTGAGGAGTACTTGCACAAAGGTACTGTTAATTTATAGTATTTTGGGAAAAGACATTAGCTGGAGAGAAGCACTGTCAGTAGATTTATTTTTAACTTGTAGTCTTAGTCCTTTATTTTTCAGTTCTGGTGAGGACCTTCCTCAAATCCCTAGTTACATAGTTCAAAGAGATGAAGCTATTGGATTATTTTCTCTTTCCCATCAAGGAACCTACAAAATTCTTTCTAGAGCCTGAGTGTAGAGGCCATTAAATAGAATATTTTGGTGGTGCACTTTAAAGTGTATGTGCACAGTACATGTGAATGCAATTGTTGAAAACTACATTGAAGACAGAAGTTCTCGCCATGGTAGAAGAGTATCTTAGGTTGTAGGCCACATTTGATTCAGTCAGGTTTCCTGAGGAAAATTTTTCCACTGCTCTTCATCCTAGCCATCTAAATGTTCTTAACATTAGAAAAAATAACTTGGCTACCAAGCAAATCTTCCTACCATGTTCCTGATCAGAGCTTCTTCTGCAGACAAGGAAACGGAACCAATACGAATACCTGTGAATTGGGGCCATCCAGGTCATTGATCAGGGCACAGTACAAATGCCCAGCAAAAATAATCTCTCCACAGCTTTTACAAATATGCAAAAATAATGCATATAAGATATAATATACTTATATTTGTTTTCTAAACCTGAGCTCCTACATTGTATCTACAGGCAAATGAAATGTGTCAGGCAGCCCTTGTAATAAGCAGTAAATCCAAGCCCAATTCACGGGATTCTTTGTATCTAATGAGAAATTTTTCAAATCCCTTAACTGGGAAAATAATCTTATAAATTCAAGTGGTTGTAGAAGATACAATACCAATCAAATGTAAAGTTGAAATGTGTAAAATGTTTTATTTCATGAATCCATGGAGAGCATTTATTGCTACCATCATCAACTAATCATGAACTCTAAGTGAGGCCTGAAGGGAGGTTCTCAGGCTAGTACTAAATCAGTCAGATTGGAAAAAATACTTCTAACTATGTAGGATATTAAAGGAAATTATTTAATTTGGAGTCATGGAACATTGGAGCTTTGATATGACACTTTACTACCAAGTTCCTGGATTTACTAGGCTTCCAAATTTTCAGTGAGTTTAAATAGAGATGTTACATTGCAAAGGAAATCATAAAATGCAGAAGAAATAAAATAGTTTTAATTTTTTCTCATTTGATTACAATTTCTTTTCCGTTTCTTTTCCCTCTCCAAATAGCATAAGGAAAACATTTTTTCAGGTAACATTTTCCACGGATACAGCATCAAGAGATCAGATTGTGTAGTAACTCCAGAAAAATTTTAGCATTGATGTTATTGCTGAAAAGTGACCCAAAGAACTGTGAAACAGGAATTTTTTTCTTGTGATGGCTTGTCTGCCATGACAACATATAAAGGAAATGAGAACAATTTTGTTTTTTCTTTTCAAAATGAAATATCTCCCTCTGAGAACACAGAGAAAAGATTGGCTGTGTCCCCAGACTTTAAATGAGAAACAAGGATGATTAATCTCTTAAAAAAAAGTCTCGTTCTTTGAATAACATATTTGATTTTCAGTTAAAGAACTGTTGAATAAATGTCTAAGCACTTTCAACAATTTCAACACTATTTTGAAATTTTAACTAATCTCACGTTATCCTGGCTGTTATAATTGGATTGCCTCTCTTGACTTTTCTGGGAAGAGCATAAGAGACAAGAATAATTTTTCTGATATGATAAAAGATATAACTGCCCTATCACATGGCTTCATCCACTTTTGTCTGCCAGATTAGCTGTAGAAATAAAAACTACTTTAAAAGAAAAAGCATTTTATAATGTTTGTACTTTCTTCAAGTTTTTCTTTGAGAACAATATACATCCTCAGTAAATTCCTCATCCCATGTTGTGTTGTGCAGCCATCTGCTTCTCTGATAAGCTATGATGATTTTGGAATAATGCCACTTATTTCATTGGAATTTTAATTCAAATGATAAGGCAATTTTGATTTTTGTATATCACTTGGATTTTGTATATGTATGTTAGGAAGTGATCTGATGGTCTCTTTTTATGTTTACTGGATATGTATGTGTGACATTTTTAGTAATGGTAGAATGTATTATGAATTCTAGCATTATTTTGCAAACTGCCCACTCCTGTGTTTTAAAGGCAATCATTAAAGCTCAGAATATTCAGTAGTGGGTGGAGTCAGATCAAACTGATAATAACAATACACCTGGTGCCCTGAGAGTAGGAGAACAGTAGTGTGCAGAGAAATGGCAACATGGGGCTTAGCAGCTTGGAGATCTCTGCTGGCATCCAGTGATCTTTCAGTATAGGACAATCTTTTTCCATCAGTGAGCTGCCAGATAGGCTATACATTTACAGAGGGTGGATTTGTTCTGAAGTGATGCCAGCAAAAGGTCGTTGTTTTGGGTTTTTTAAAATCGATACAGTTCTGAGTTGGGATGCAATTAAGCCAGTCTAAGAATGCCTTTAGCTGCATGTTTTGCTTTCTAAATGAACATGACTTATAGCCATATATTATCATATAGTCTATCTATTCCAAACTATGCAGAGTTCTTTAGCAAGGCTTGGAAACAGTGTGGACTCCAGTTATCAGCTTCTATTGCTACTTCAAACTTCAGTTTTGTGGCTTTTACAGTTGCACCCAGCATTTTGCCTTCCATCTCACCTCAAGAAGTCAATCAACTATAGATATTTGGGAGTTGAGATCAAGAGTGCAAGGAAGAACAGGGCAAGAAAACAGAGGTCTGGTGACATGGCCCCTGGCATTTCCTTTATCAGAGCTTCTCTTCCTGTCTCCATGGTGTAGCAGAACATTCTTAACTTCTTGCAACAAGGAGAATTGCTCTTGCCTTTGATCCTCTCTAGGCATTCCTCTGAACTGAAGCTTGTGGACCTGTTTATGTGAAAGATGAATGTAAATACACCACTGTCTTCAGAATCAGATTTTCTACTTACTTTTCCATACCTGAAAGGGGTGAAGATACAAATCACTGCCTGAATCCACAAAAGAGCTATTTATACATGCCTAACTTTGTAGCAAGTGCACTCCAAGAATATTAAGTGGGGTAAAATATTTAATCCCATCAAGGGTTAGATAAAGAAAATGCCTAGAGAATTTGAAACTCAAAGCAACATGTCTATATCATGTACCGGATACTTTCTAAAATTCCTTTTTCTAAATGGAAGTGTCTAATCAACATGTCTATTTTATACACTTGTCTTCGTTTTACATTTGGCATGATACACACAGTGAAAAAACTGTCCTCTTCTTCCTAGGGGCCTTAAAAATTTACCAGTGGGACAAGAAAACCAGATGGAAAGAAGTAGATGGAACAGTACGAAGAAAATGTGGAAGGGCATCCTAGGACAAGACATATTGTGTCCAATAATTTTGTTTTGCTTTGTTTATATAAACTTTTCTAGTTCCAGATTCTGTTTTCAGGAAATTTTAATGCTTAATGTGATTATTTACAGATGATCTTTTATTTCATTTCACACATTTTCTTTCTCTGAAAGGTTTATAATGGAAAGTGCCGCTGTACTTTTGAAATCCTGTTCTTCTGACTCACTTTCCTCTTCCCATCTTGATGGGAAGTATAAATGTGTTTCACTGAATGTTACTTAAATAGTAATTGATCTTTATACCTGTGAGCCCCCTTTCTGATAGCAACCACATTTAGGGCCATTGTGAAACCTTTTTGAACTGATTATGTGATTCCAATCAGTTCTGCACTGAACTGCCCAGAGTGCCAGCTGATGGAATAGCCATGGTTTAGAGGTCAATTCTCATGTCATTGACAGCAGCTACACACAGGCAGGCAGAGGCTGGTTTGGCCCTTCATGGTGAATTTGGGTTATTTCTTATTTTTCTCTTTCAACTTTCATCTTTTTGTTTGAGACTCTACCTGTTCCCAGATGCTTTTTATATTCAGCACAAGTTCTTGCTGCGATCATCTCACTCTGAATGTCTCTTGCTGAATGAGACTTCAGTAACAGCTATATCTTTTTACACTTTAAATGTGAATTTCAGCCTTGGTTAAGCAAGAAATTAATTCTGGCCCGCCTTCTGTACCAAACCTGACAAATGAATAACTATTAACTCTGGATTATTAAACCCCAAAAGCTTTTCTGTAGCTTCTGGGAGCTGACCTGAAACTTCCTTTAAAAAGGGAACAAAAAGAAAATCAGAAGCTGCAGAGAAGTTTTTTGGCTTTTAAATTTTTTTTTTGCAGGACTCTTGTGAGTAGAGGGGAGCACAGTATGTAAATATCAGAATATCCTTTCTTCTGGTTTATGTTTTATTTCCTCATGTTTCTGGCAGAAGGACTCGCTACTGTCTTTGTGTCAGAGTCAGTCCATGGTATTTGTTGCTGGCTCTCTTTGTCTGTCCTATTACTGGTAATGATATTACTGGTAGGTTTTCAAGTTCTGCCTAAAGACAGGTTGGATGAACTAACAGTTTGCTGGTTGTGGGCAGTCTTCCCCTCAGGCTTGTGTTTATCACAGCCAACTTTTGTTTTCAGGGTGTTGGGTCTTTGTTGGTTGGGTTTTTCTTCCATGTTGCTCTCTGTAGCTGGAATAATTTTCCATGTATATTTTGTTTTTTAATGTTGGAGATATATTTAAGAGAGCAAACAAGCAAGCCCTGTTCCAAAGATAAGTAAATAGGTGTTCCACAACCCCGAGACCTGCAGCTGGACATTCTTGCTTATTGGGCTCAGCACCCCTTACTCGGCGTGAGCGTCTTCTTCTCTTCTAACTGGGCGTGCTGGCTGTGTCTGCCTGGAACCAACTCCTTGGCTCTTGTGAACTGATGGTCTGTCCTGCAGGTTCTTTCCTTCTACCACTTTGCCTCTCCAGTATTGCAAGAACTGCTGTGCTATTCTGAGTGTAACTGGTAATACTATTTATTTTGAGGGCAGAGTAACCCACATCTAAGGTAGATCCATCCTCTACAGGCAGACTAATACAGCAGTGATATTTAACAGATATCAAGATAATTCACTGATGCAATTAATTATAGACAGAAATAGGTAGAGAAAAATAAAATATATACTTCAAATCTGTCAAGTGTGTTTACCACCAAAATTACTCATCAAAGCAGAGTGGGAATTGTTTTGGGGTGTTTGAGCAGTGCTAATCTGTATTGTCTAATTGCTGTTTTATCTATTTGCTAAGCCCTTTACACAGAGATATTCACTTTTCTCTTTATTTATTGAACATTTAGTTATCCCTACCTAATGCTAGTAGACTGTAAAACCTTCTGCATACAAGGTGAGATGGGTGTGCTGATTGAAGGCCTGAAGATTGACTGAGCTGGAGCATTCTCAAGGCTTCAAGAAAGGTTTTTACTTGACGTGCTTTCCCACAGGAGTTCACATTTGCTGTTTTATCTCTGGGAGTGAGCTTAGTGACAGACACACTCTGAGAGTCACAGAGAAATGCCATGGGAGCTACTTAACAGCATTCAGATGCAGAGATGGCATTTGATTCCCAGGTTTCTTTGCTGCGGCCTCTTTATATGAAATCTAAATCAGGAAACTCTACGGGGTATCAGGGAAGCAGACATCTGATCTGTGCACTCTCACCATTAAAAAAAACAGAGTCCTGCTTCTGAAACAATAAACAAATCTAAAGATTATTTTGAAATGGCTCCTGTTTTGGTGGACTCTGACGTGGCAGAATTGCAAGTGTGGATACACCACCATGAATGGTAGAACCATAAGAATTCTCTGACAAGGTGTTAGCAGGTTGCCTGACATACTCATTGTAGCTGCTTTCATTTAATGTGGGAATAGTGTTACTCTAATTCCTACATGTTGTTCAGGTAAAATGTTCTGGATGTGTTTAAAAGCAAGCGCCAGTCTTTTGAAACAGTTCCCAGTACCTGTGTTATAGACATCAAATATTCTTTTAGAGATAGCAGAGCCTGAAATATTTCTTTTGCATTTTAGTTTTTATGCATTCGTATAAATTTATGTTTATAAATATCTGGAGGTGAGTAATTGAAACTCGTCAGCAAACCTTTTTTCTTTTCCTTTAGATATATAGAGCCTGAAAAATCTAAAATGCCTTGTGAGTAGACATACTAATGTTATGTTGAAACTTTGCATCTCATTCAATGGAAAGGTAGCTTTTTCTTGATGCTTTTGGCAAAATTTAGAAAGTGACCAAAAATAAACATAAAAGCAAATGACTAGATGGCAAAAGTGATAAAAATGTAAGCACTGCAGCTGTAAGATAATGCACTCCATGATGTTAGAACTGTAAGTTGATGAAGTTTGAAGTAATTCCATTTTACATGTTTTTAAATTCTCATCTAACACAGTTGATTTAAATGTGGAAACTTTGAAATACAAAGAATTAACCTCACCTTCCAGACAAGATGCTTAAGGTTAAAAATAATAGAAACATAAATCTTGTGTAAGTCTTATTAGAAAAGAAATATCTGCACTATCTGAGTTAGATTTCTTTCAACCAAAACTCCCATTCTGAAATGCTACCATTCTGACAGTGTGACAAATTGCTGGAACAAATGCTAAATAGTTAAATGGACAAGTGATGGATGGCCTCATAAGCCTTGCAGGGCAGCCTGTGTAAGATACTAATTGGTTCTGTGGAACTGGTTTTGGTCAATAAATTCACTTGAGATTTTTTTTTTGTATGTGTGTGTTAGGTATCTTTAAAAAATGCAGTCTTGTAGGTGACAAACCACTTGCAATGTATTGGGCCACCAACAACTTTATTTTGCCTGCTCTACCATCTACCTTCTTTCAAGGATATAACCTACTAAAAATCTTTTATTGATGCACTGCTGTCTCTCAAATGCTTCTGAATTATGAGTTTATATGGAAGCCTCCAGAATTTTCTGATGCTAAAAAAAGTCTTTGTTAAGTTTCCCACCATGTTTGCACTTGCTCTTTTTTTCTTATCTTTTCCTTCCCCTGGAATAGATTCTGCCACCATTGCTCACTTTGAGCAATACATTCTACTGCAGAAAGCCTAGATATTAGTGTACTCCCCTTGTAAAAAATATGACCAAGATGAGTAAAGGCAATCAGACTCTGGACTTTGAGACCGGTGTTAGGAAAGAGCTGAGCCACCAATCCTTGGCTTGAACTTGGAGATGAGGAAGTAACTGCAGAGGGGTTTTCAGGATTCTCGCTTTGAGTTTAGGTCCTGTTCTGCATTCCCTGCACTTCCCTGAGCTCTCCTGTCTGAGGCTGTTCATCCTGTCTCTGCATACCCAGAGCACAGGGGATGGGTTGCAGGCTGAGCTGTCGCCTGACCTCCAGAGGGCTGCAGTGCCAGAGGAGGCTCTGCACACTGTGGTGGCTGAGCCACAGCCCCAGCAGGCTGGTGATGCCTCAGCCTGTGTGCATCCCTGCTCAACTCTGACCATGCCTGGGGTGCAGGCTGCTGGCTGAGTGAGGAGCACAGGCAGAGAGGCTGTCACAGGCAAAATCCCAGCTCTTCCACTGCTCCAAAGTTTGGAAGAGAAGCTTGTTGCTATTGTTCTGGACATAGGGAGATCAGCTGAAGGGTTGAAAGAGCTCACCCTGTTGTTTCCCAGCAATGAGTGGTTGATTCTTAACGGCTCTCACCCACAGCCTGGCTGCTGCAAACCCCATGTGAGGCTCCTGCTCCTGCTCC